>MU270012.1:25044751-25644751 GCA_021432705.1 Caranx ignobilis
ATTCTTCCCTGGCTCCACATTAGTGTCTTTGTCCTCGGTCTGGACACTGTTATCAGCCATATATGGTCCACGCACTTCTTCAGCCGGCCCTGTAGCCACACACATCCTCCAGATACTGCTCTCCTTTGACAATACACACATTTCCAAACACACACAAAGAGAACACATATAAGAATGGGAATTAGGAAGGAAAGGAAATAAACTTCTATATTTGTCGGTAGCAAGGAAGCTTCATCAACTCTCTGGTGAAAGTTAAGGAAAAAGAAACAGCAGTGAGGTGGATGAAAAAAATATATACTGTAGCGGGGTCTCTCTTGGTATCTATACATGTCATTATACAAAACCAAGAAATCTAATAATTGATGAGCATTACTGTAAACATGTTTGGCTGTGAAGGATTTAGTCTCAGTGTCAATCCCAACACCGTACAATATGGCCGGGATGTTTTACCTGTCCCCTAGGTGATCAAGAGTGATATATAACAAACCTGGCATGAACTAGCCCCAGACGGAAACACACTGCTCCATTAAATTACTATAGAGTTCAGCTTCAGTGAGGCTTGTTTATGGGTCCGGGCTTTAGTCCATGAGGTGGTGCACAACATCCAGCTGTAAAGTGTTCGCTATTTTTGGAAACCAATCTGTGTTGTCAATTTTTTTTTAGTACCACAGAAAGGCTTTTCCCACTAACATCTGACTTTGCACATGACTCTTATGAGTCACTGGTTAATGTAACACATGGAAGCATCAGTGCGCTCTCCTGACTTCCATCTAATACCATGATTGGATCATATTTTCATCTGACATTCCCCTCAGCCACATTTGCACTTATATTTTGTGTCAGTTAATCAGTTGGTAATAATGTCACTACTAGCATGTTAATGCTGTAGGCCCGTTTCTTAATATTTTTCAATTTCCATTCCCCAGTGGTGAACCGTGGCCCCAGACTCTGGCCCTTCAATGGGACCATGGGATCACACGTGGCAATAAACAATCAAAGCAATAAAAAAACAACAGTCAGAGACCTCTGTCACACTGAAGTTCCACATATCAAAAGGTATTTTCAGTATGAAATTTATTCATTCCACTCACGTGCCTGAGAACTACAATGCCCAACATAATGAACACACAAAACTGAACAGAGGTCAACCTAAAATCACTCACAATGGGACCAGCACAGTTAATAACCAGCAACTTGCGCCCATGAAGCAGCAAACAAAGACATTCAGACTCTCATGGCAGGTGAAGCAAAGATGGAGAGTTTCTATTCAGAAACATCTTCAATCAAATATACTGTAGTGATCTGATCAAAATTTGCCCGCAGTAAATTATCGCAAGATCTCCCCTTCTCCAAGAGAGGGGTTAACAGATGTAAACAAACCCAGGAGGAGTAGATTCACATAGGGATGGAAAGGCATTCAATCCGATTTACTTTCAACTAATGTGTCGAATAGTCTGTAGATCACATTGTGGTCACATTTGATGCTGACGTCAGCTGACCAAGCTAGGCTACCTAACACACTGTGGTCAACTTTCCATCCGGATGATGAGGTGAAGACCAGATGGATTGTATTGGCTTGAAGGCCTCGATGTTAAAGCTCTGTAAAGCTCTTGGGTGAAAGCATAGGGTGAAAGTCAAGTGGAAGCTCCAAGCAGCCGCAGCCGCATCCGCCAGGTGCAGAGGAGCGGAGCCCAGCAGGCAACAGCTACAGGTAGGCTCAGATGACTCAACCAGTGCTGCTGCCCAATGACACGGTGTCGCCACACTACTACTGTACTACAATAACCAGAACTTGCTCAGTTTTTGACTGATTTCCACACGGTTCGGATTGCAGTATTGCAAAAACAATTATCTATTATTACTATTATTAAAACAAATAAGTACATAAAATAATATATTAGGAGTACAAAAATTCTTTCAGCATTTTTCTTACTACTCCTTCTCTGAATACCTTGAAGGCCAAGTGGGTTCCCCTCTGCTATTGTCTTCAGAGCAAATGAGCCAGAAGACAAACTACAAAACCCACACCTTCTTCAGATGACATCATACAGACTAGTAATTACAGTAAATGCTTGACATGAAAATGAAAATACCTTACTTCTTCAATACAGTCTGTTTTAATTTTACCCTCTGGGGTTAACAGCAGTGTGTCTGCTTCCAGACAAAAGCCTGTATAGATTAATATCTCCATGACCGTTTGATATGAGATGTGCTGTTTTTAAACTAAAAATGGGGGACAATCCTGTTTTTAATGGTGACTTCCTGAGCCACCAACACTGTAGGAATCTAAACTGGGAGGAGCTTACAGTAATGATGGTGAAGACAGCAACTCCCATGATCCCATGGTCTTTCATGAATTGACCCAGTGCTGTTTTTGTTTTGATTGGTGGACCCCAAAAAGCTGAAGTTACACACTGTGCTGTGAATTTAATGGAAACATAAGTTGACCTGAGCTCACCATTGACAGATACAGTAAATGAGAAAAGCATTTAAACTACTGTAAAGTGTCTGTCAGAATGAGGTGCGTGATAACACAGTTTGATGCTGGAGGAACGGACCATGAGGCAACTGTAGAATCAGCACAGCACAACAAACCCGTCTTTGTCTGAATGTTTATCATTTAGGCCAGTCACAGCTCTCCACCCACCAACACACCAACATGGCACATGTGATTATCATTACATTCAAACAAGAAACACTCCCCAAAAAGCAGGGGACATAACATAGAGCTACAGCTGGCGTACTGGGTTAAGGTATGGCATATACAAACTACAAACACCAAGTAGCCACAAGATTAAATAGTGTTGGGCTGATTGTGTATTTTTGCCAAAAAGTTGTTTGTAATGCAGAGTTTTAAACAGTGCAGACACAAAGAACTGTGACTGTTAATGAATCTGTCCTGACAGTAGACTACTGGCTGTTGTTTATATTCCAGGCTATTTGTTTTTTTTTTCCTGAACAGCAGCCTCTCTGACCAACTGATAAATTACACATTAAATTTAACTTCACTCTCAATCAACTGTTTAATGACATTATTAGACATGGATGAAAGTAAGGGCTGCATTATGGTCTGTCAGATCTGGTAACAGTATTGCAGCCAGTCAAGGCTTTTTTTTTTACCTGATTTTTTTGAGCATTATTGATAAGGAACCTGAGTGTGATCCAGACACACACTGGTGAACTTGCTCCAACATCAGTTTTTCAACATGAAACAAACATAAAAACTCTGCAAAGTTGCACAGTGCTTGCTTGTACAGCACAGTCCAAACACATGAACATCAGGTTCAATGGCGACTCCCATAGGTGTATGTGTGTGTGTGTGTGTGTGTGTGTGTGTGTTTGTGTGAACTTTGCTTGTCTATTGTCTCTATGTGTCAGCTCTGTGGTAGACTGGTGACCTGTCCTAGTTTGATGTCACAAGGATAAGTAAGCCTGAGGTGTCAAATCAGGACTTGGTATCAGCAGATACTCAATATTAAATGTCTTCAATTGAGATTGAGAGTGGATCAGTAACTCAAGAATGCTACACATGAGTACTTGTCCCCTTCATCCTTGAATAAGGATGTGAAATTGTCAGAACTGATCACTGTGGGATTTAAAGGACTGAGAAAACACCTCCATTGGTCAGAGTGATTGCTTCTAAATTCTTCATCCAATGCTGTTTTCTGTATCATAACAGTTGTTATCTTTTACCTTGCATGTTCTGATGTGCTTTCACTCATTTGTTCTGTGGGACACTTCTTTGTCTCTGTTTATTGCTGTAATCTTGTTGAAGAAACGAGATTCCATAACTCAATAATGCTTTAAGTTGCTTAAATAAGGGATATATATAAAGATATGGGCTCAGAGCAGGTCTTACATTGGGAGCCGTGACTGTGTATAGAACATACCAACCCAACTAGTCTCAAACATGCTCAGATCATTTCTGTGTGCATAGTATAGCTCTTAAACGATCGTCTTACCTTGATACTGAAGGATCTCCTTATACTCCTCTTATTCTCCCTGAGTGTGGTGGTATGATGCGACTGATCATTGGCCTTACTCCCCCCTCGTTTCTCCAAGGCCGATTGCTGGGATGTCCTATGGTGTCCATTCTCTGAATCTCTGTATCCCATTTGATTGCCAGCAGCCCCGTCTGTCCCCCAGCTCGGAGACCATGTCCGACACCCGTCTGACACCTCCCCCGCATGCCTCTCATCGACACAGTCATCATTCGTCTTAGAGTGGCACAGGATCAGGGACCTGGACATAGAGTCAAAATGCCAGTTTCAGGTGTTAAATATCTACATAAATGGAAATCCTGCAAGACGTAACATTTTAGTGTAGTATTTAAGTTTGTGCTTTAAGATAAAAACATTCTCAATCTATTATTTCTGGTCACCATGAGCCAAACCTCAAAGAATATGCAGGATGTTGAATTATGAAATTACATCCTGAAGGTTCAAATCTGCATGCAAATGCTGCTATATGCAAATGAAATGACCAGTGATCTAACTTTATGCATCCTGAGCTTTCTCTACAGAACTAGCTGCAATCCTCTGGTGTTGGTACCTGGAGAGCATGGCCAGCTTCTTGGAGCGGTGGTTGTGGCTCTCTGTTGAGTTGTTTATGCTGCTTTTCCCCTGGTCCCTGTGTCTTCTCTCCATCCTCCTAGCAGCTGCTGTGCTGGCTTTCCTCCTCTGGTGGGAGTATCTTTGAGGCATGGCTGTCAGTGTGTGTGTATATGTGTGTGCCTGTAGCTCAGGAACCAACACACTCCTCCTCCCAGCCGGCCCGAAGCCTAATGGAGAGGGACGCTCTGGAGAGCAATTAGAAAATTCAGTTAGGACAGTCTGACTGCATCCGTGTGTGTGTGTGTGTGTGTGTAAGTGTTCTGAGAAACTGCTGAGGCAATTGTGGAGGCTAACAGAGATAAAAGCGCTTTTCTTTCCCAGCTTTGAAAAAAATTGACAGTGTTTTTCTCAGTCCTCATGACTGCAATTTAATCAAACTACTGTTGAGACACACACACACAGACGCACGCACAATGGCATTCCAAGTCTGAGACATGGAACAGCAACCCATGAGGTAATAAGATGACTGACTCTTAGCTCAGTTCATATTTGAAGGTTTACATTGTCTATACTATGTGAGGACAGATAATGGTGATAGCCATGTTCCCATTAATGGGCTGAAGTGAATGGTGGTTTGTACACATCAACGCTTCACACTCCAGAGAGCACTATAGGATGACCCTCAAATGCATTATACATGCTAGCGTAGATTGCCTCTCATATTTGCAATAAACTCTTAGTAAACAATGTGCAGAGGCTCTTTAACCAGGACTCACAAGGCTTCTGCTCTGACATCATTATCTTATTATCAACCCCCCCCACCAGCATCTCACAATCAGAAGGTATGAGCACTTCACCAGATGCATGTGATGCTGATGCCTAGTTTGCACCAGGCCTTTGCACTCTCTTGGTTGGAGTGATTTCACGCTGACTGAGCACAGGTGACCCAGGACAACCTCTGTGTCTGCTGAAGGTTCAGTTTTCAGTGACTGAGTAAAATAGAAAAGAGTGAACCATCATACAGGTGGGGAGAGGTCAGACGTGTAATTTTCAATGCACTGTGGATTCAATGCTTTTAGATGACTAAACTATATGTTGGACCCCAGTCAATCACGTCTTACCTCCTTTGTGATTTACATGCATAGGAGAGCTTGACACTTTCTTCAGAGGAGGTACAGTTGATTATAAGCTGCAGGTTTAGTTTTTTATCTTGTGACAGGTGAGTTTTTTTTTCATTGAGTGAAGAGAAGATTTGTTTTTATTGGAAAATTAGATTGTTTTCTGTAAACAGCACCAAATCCAACTGATTTGTATTGATTTATATCCTATTTGGACAGCATTGTAGTATAGTGGTCTGCACTGCTGGTTTCGACTCCTGGGCCTGGGGTGGAGGCTGCATGCTCTCCCTGTGTATGTGTAGGTTCTCTCCAGCTTCCTCCCACAGTCCAAAGACATGTGTGATAGCCTGGCGATCAGTCCAAGGCGCTCTCGCCCCCACCCTCTGTATTGGCTCCAGCCCCCTGCGACCCTGCACATGTTTGTACACACATGTTTTTATTATTGTTGTGGGATGTTGCAGTTTGCATTTTCTCCAGCACAGGCTGCTCTTTCATGCACAGATCACTTCCTGCAAAAAAGCTCATCCAAAAGCTTCTCATCAGAAAACAGTTAGTAGTTGAAAACCTGTAGTGCAACTCTTGTCTTAGTAATAGTGTAGATGTTGGTCTACTACTGCATAATCTTTTCTAAATGTTATCCAGTTAGATAGGAAGAAAGACTTGTGTAATGTGCATTAGCTTATAGACTTGAACTGGGTCTTGCTGCTGTTACAGTGATGTGGCTGCCCATATGCTGACAAATGCCTCACTGTGCTGTGAATATTACAACATGCAGGTGGAATAAAACAGACTTCTCCAAACATCAACCACAAGGCAGAGACTTGGAGTTGCAGCTCTCAGTTTTATCTACATGTCAGCCAGCAGCCATGGGACTCTCTTCTGACCTAACAACAAGATCCTCCAGGAAACTAAGCAAAACCTTGGACTAACAGTTTATAACTTTATGTCACAAACAAAGTCACAAGAGAAAAAATGAGAGTTCATCTTGATTCCTCTTGCAAGTGCCTTGCCGATAGTTTTACAGAAATACTTTTTAACATGTCAACATCTGCTGGACTGGACCAGCAGAGCAAGACCTACAAGGCTGCCGTACTACAGCTAGATTTTAATAAGAAGCCAATTAAACATAAAATAAAAATAAAATAATAAAAAATAATAAATAACAAATAATAATAATAAAATAAAATATAAATTTTAGGACTACCTTTTTGCTAATGATACCAATAACAATCATATATGACTGAATTCGACTGAGCATGGCCAATACTGATCTGAGTGACACTGCAGTGAAGGTCCCACCTGGAGCCAGACATGGAGGTTTTCACTACCTAGGATTTGGTGACCAGACCCTGACCCACAAGGCCCAGCATAAGCCCCAAAACCTACATGTGGCAACCATCTTGTGCTGCATCTACACTACGAGGTACCAGCTCGACTGGACTGGACTGGACTCAACTGGACTCGACTTGACTCATCTTGACTTGACTCAGCTTTGGCAACCCTGTGATAGCTTGGCTGTTTGAAAATGGGGGGCATGGGTTTGATCCATGCATGATCTTCTGTGCATACTGCGCATTGATGATGCAATGATCCAGTGACGGTTGTCTCTGGTCACTCAGTTGTCTGCTGTGTTTGCACATCACCTTTTAGTAACTCTTGACCTGTTTTGGCACCTTGGCCAGGGTGGTACCAGATAAGTAGGACCAGATTCCAGATACTTTGACGTAATGGAAATGCAAAAAGGCCGAGTAGGGTCGTCTCAAATCCAGCTGGTACCACGCTGTGGAAACGCGGTATTAGTGGTCCATCAACTACAAGGATAGGAATTAGGCTTTGGGAATTGGGAAGCTGGACGGCAGGTAAGGATGAGAACCCTGGACATGCTGACTCCTGGCTTTAAGTCTGGTCCTCAGGATGTGTAATATGACCTCTCTGGAGGCCAAGAAGCCAGAGTTGGGGGATCCAACCTGAACTAAATATAACTGGACTCTTGCTCTGGAATCAAACTCTCAACTTTTCTAGATTTGTAATCAAAAGATGGAGTGTGTTTACAGACCTCAGATTTCTCTCTTTTTGTTGTGGTTGTTTTGACTTCATCAGACTGGGATCTTGAACCAGACTGGGTGAGAGAGTTGCTAAAATGGAACAACCGACTGACAGCAAATTCATCCTCAGCAGTAAGAAAAAGATTTCAGTTTTGACTAGTCCATTTACGTTCCAGTCCTCACCTATGGTCTTCACCCTTGTTAAGCTTTGTTGTTTGTTGACTCAAAGAATGAGATAGCAAATAGAAGCAGACAAGATCAGTTTTGTGCCTTACTCTTGTTTGTAGATAAGGTAGAAAGGTTAGGGAGCCTGATGGATGGATGGATGGATGGATGGATGGATGGATGGATGGATGGATGGATGGATGGATAAAAGTTTCTCCACTCTGAAATTCAGCTGCATTTGTGCCCCCTATAGAACAGCCACTGTTGAACTCAACCACTGTTAAATATTTAAACTAAAATTGTGCAGAATTACATTAAAACAGGTAAACAGACAAGCAAATGAATAAACCCATCAGTAATGACCACCATGGTTCAAGGGTTTGACCGTGGAAGAAATGACTTTACTTTGTGATGAATCAGTGGCTCTGGTCCTGGGAGTGTGTTAGTAATTATGAAGCATTAGTCTGCTGTTTTCTTGGCCAGATAGACAGGAAACAGAGACATGGATCTCTATGCAGGAGGCCTCTGAGCCTCACAGTCTCCATCTCCCTCTCCCTCCTCCTTTCATAGACTGCTCCACTCTCCAGCAGCTGGATGTGTGCCAGCACAGTGGGAGCATTTACATGTTTATATCTTTAAACCAATCAGGCAGACATGATAGAATATGTAAATGTAAATGCAAATGTCCAGTTAGATAAAAACCATGTCAGACCTGCAGTACTTAAGTTATCTTATCCGTTCTCAGTTCCAGTGCTTGAATTTGGAGAAACACTGTGGTGCTGCAGTTGAGTTCTGCAATGTAGCACAAACTGTTTCCAAATCTGAGCAGCCACATAGCAGAACCTGCACACGCCTAAACTACATTGTACTTGTTATATTTTTAGACTCAGTGTTGGCATCACATGCTCCTTTTATTCAGCTTTACAGTTTACCTTAAGCCATCCCATAATGTCTTGTTAACCAATCTATTCAACCTACTGGTATGTTTGTATGCCACAATTTTTCATTTCATTCATGTGGTCATTTATCACTAATAAATCCACAAGTTCAGCTTGACAATTTAAAAGCAGGTCATTAATCCTGCATATTGTTCAGTAGATGTCCATCATGAACAGCTGGAACTGTGAAGTATCAATGGGCTGATATGTACACTATATTTAAAAGCACTTGTTTCACAGCCTCAGAGATGCTGACTGCCTCCTGTGATGAGTGAGTCCAACTTTCCTCTGACACACACTGCTCTATTGATGTAATGGCACACAGCAGTAACACTGTAAAGTGTGAAGGAAGACATGAAGGAAGAGAAAAGTGGGGGAAGGAGAAGAAGAGACAGGATCACATCATATACATATATATATGTGTGTGTGTGTGTATATATATATATATGTATATATATATATATATAGACATGTATCTGTAGTAGTTGTGCAGCTATGTGTCCTCAACGAAACCGTGCTTTTGGTCTGTAGCATTAACAAGGCAGGAGCACTAGCCTAATAGAACCTGATTAAGAGAAAGCAGAGGGTGGGGCTGCTACAGCTGAACAACGTGTGTGTTGTTTGGAGTTTTCTCTAGGGATTTTTTCCAGCCTGTGAGACGGAGCAGGACTACAGATGACGGCCAAAGCAGCCACCTGGAAGGAAAACCTCTCAGTCACACTACAAATGAGTAATTCACCAGTCTGACCATGTGCACAGTGACAGAGATGAATTTTTTTTTTTTTTTTTTTTTTTTTTGGGCTTCACTGAAGGACATGAACATGACTGGTCTTGAATGTTTGTTGTGCAAATTATCTCACAATCTCAAGTGAGGGTCCACTGGGTCTGGCCTCTGTTGTGTAGGTGTGGGATGAGCTGCAGGCTGTGAACGACCAGAGGGGGGAGGAATCCATGCCCATCCTGTGCTGGTTTCACTGAGCTGTTTGTGCTCTAAAGGTCGCCATGGACAGTGTTATGTAATTTGTGTACTCTCTGATGGCCCTCAGAAACAACCTTTATTTTTTCTTACTTTCCTTTCACATCATCTTTGTAGTCATACATGTCTAGTTGGATTCCAGTCTGAGACACATATGGTTCAGATAACTACAGCCTTGCACTAACAAACATCCCCTCCGCAGTGGTAGTGAAATTCCTACCTACCGTAGTCAATCATGTTGCCTCTCAGTCAGTCAGTGTCCACAGCTTCTACCAAAGGTGCAAACTGGATCCAAATGAAGGATTCACTCCAGACAGAAGTCCAGACAGAGCATCAGGTCAAAAACTATCACTAAGAGCAAGGAATCGCTGCTCTGAGTGATTCATCTGGGGTAATGTGCCTGTACCTCTTCTCCGCCTCCATCCCCCTCCCTCTTTTTCCTCCACCTCTGTCTGGGAGAACACAGCACTCAGTAAGGCATGGCTCCCCCAGAATCACTGCCCCTTTCCTGTGAGCCAGCTCCAGAGAGGAAAACACACCATACTTTGCTGTGCCTGACCTCACACCTACTTTTTTGCATCACACACTGGTTTTAGTCTTTTACAAGGCTCAGTGAGTGAGTGTGAGTGTGCCCACAGCATGTGTGGGTGCACAGTGTAGGCTGCATGAATGGATTCTCTGTGGTCCACTCCAGTCGACACATAACCCTAACCCTGAAGACACACTCTTCACTTCTGTGTGTGTGTTTGCATGAATGTAGTTTTCAGTTTGGGTCAGTCTTGTTTGTATTGCAGCACTTCACAGTAAATACACAACTCTGAGTTGATTTTGGTAGAGGCTGTGGACAGAGAGAACCACTCAGTTTGTTTCAGGAGGCTCCATTGGGAGGTGAAGCCTTTATGAGGTTTGCTATGTGGTTTAGGATATGGAGGAACATTAAACAGGGACTATTTCCAAACTCTGAGAGAACCAACAATCTGATTATTAATAATGATACATTTTATTTATAGGCACCTTTCAAGTCACACAAGGACGCTTTACAGTGGACAATTCACTACATTGTGACAATAAAATATAAAGTAACATACATCAAAGAATACAGAAAACACACATGTTATTTAGATGACCAATCAGGAAAGGAAAATCTAAACAGGTAGCTTTTTAGTTGTCACTTAAAGGTGGCAACAGACGTGCACTTGAGTAATTCAACAGGGAGAGCACTCCAGAATGTGGGCTCACTAAAGGCTCTGTCACTCACGGTGCAGAATCTAGAGGAGGGAAACTTGTTGAGAGACTTAAGAGCCAGAAGGAGAAACTTAAACATAATGCTGTGATGTGTGGTGTGCTCCCAGCAAAGAACTCCTGAGATCCAGTTCTTGACATACTGTAGTCTTTATGGCTCTGGTCTGGTAAACCATGGACCAGTGTATTAATGTTGTCCAGTCTAGATGTCACAAATGCATAGGTAAGAATCTCAGCAGCACAATGTGAAACAGAGGGGAGCAGTCTGTTGGTTTTCGTAAGGTGCAGGAGACAGTTTTTGCAATCTTCTGGATGTGTGCATCAAAACAGGGGTCAAATCAAAAGTGACACAACGATTATTTACTTGAACAACAGATTTAAATCAAAGAATTAGGAGAAATTAGGAGAAAATCTAACACTAGAGTGTTTTTTACTTTTTGTGGCAAGGTTGGTATGACAGTCAGTCTCGACCTTACTGAGGGTATCGCTATGGTTTTTGAGATGTTCTTTGTTGACTAATACATGAACACAAGTCATCATCATCACAGGATGGCTTGGAAAGGTTTTTGAAACCAATGTGATAGCTTGTGTTGGTGGCCATGTTGCAGTGACCAAACTCACTAGAGTCATGATGGAGGTGTATGATTGATCTACTGGTACAATCAAATGGAAGAACTACAACGTGCTAAGTTTGGGCAGCAGCTATGGAGACAAAGTCTGAGATCATCTTTTTCCTCTTTAACAGTTGGATACAACCTTAAAACTGTGAGAAGACAAGGTATTCCAATGATCAGTGAGTCTCAAAAAATATACAAAGGTTTGACAGGAGAGAGTGGCAGCCATAGTGGAAATCTATGTTGTAACCCTCATACAGCAGTACAGCATAAAATCTGTGAGTCTGATGAAAAAAAAAAAAAAAAAAAATCCTCAGCTGTTTTAAATACAAGATTAAGAGTAGGCTAATCAGGATAAAAAAAAAGAGGAGGTCAGGTTTATGACTGTAAACGACATAGAACCATACTAAGTGTACAAAGCAAGGAAACAACTTCTGAGTTCAAAATATGGTGTTTAATTAGTCTGAAAAGGTGCAAAGTTTGGCCACTACCAGAACAACTGGCCAGGCACAGAATGCAACACTGAGTACCTAAACATAACAATTACAATGAGGGTTCTCCCCTCTTAGAACCTCATTCTCACCCCCCACAGGAAGAGGCTGTCATCAGAACATCAAGAGCAGCTTCTCAAGGTCACCCTGGGGCCCAAAAGGTCACAGTTCCCCTTTGAAGAGGCACATTTACGTGTTGTTGTTATCCCAGGACATAATGGTAGAAGATGGCACACACTTGACAAGCTTTGACCTTTGACTTGATGGATCACACCCATGGAAATGACAGAAATGCCACATTCAGTGGCTGGGAGTCAGGAATCTAGCTACCAGAGGCAATACCCTGCTGGCACCACAAGACGGCAGTAAATGACATGAATAACACAAACGGTCCTCAGATCATGGATAGGACGTAATGTATCATAGGACCATGGCAGTTCACAGAGAACTGATTGGGAACCATTTCCTCCCCTTTGAGTTGTAAAGTTCTGCATTTTGATTGATTTTGAGATATTGAACTGTGAAGTTGATGCATTCCAAATGTCAATGTGAGGCAGGTCCCTATCTTAAATGAAAATGACAAACATCCCAACAGGTACAATACAAGAAGCAGGTCAGTATAAAGGCTGTACTAGAATTATTTTGGAACCAAAAATGGGTGAATACATTAAATTTGTTTTATTTTGAAGGGTTATTTTGTTTACAGTAACACACACAGCAGCTGGCAATCTGCTTTATCTGGGCGTGAATGTTATACCATTTCTTTTGATTATAACCTTATAAAACCAACTTAGAGTTCGTCATTGGAGGTATAACCATTTTGTTTTCAAGATAAGGAGTCCAAAAATGCACATAAGAAAGAGGTATTTGTTAGTATGTTGTTACAGAATACATGATCAACTCACTTTGGAGCACTTGTCACAGGCCTGTGTGTGAGAGACCACAGTGCATAACTGCCCCTTGGAGAAAATGGTTTTCACCTGTTCTGTCCTTGTGTCACTTTCACATGTATGGTTTTTGTGTACACAAGGTTTGAGATGAAATGCCAGTAGATTTTGTTGAACGCTTTTGTGTATAAGTTTGGTGTGGAGAAAATACACTAAACACTGAGACACTAAATGGGAGGTTTTATATGGTCCAATAGCAGTCCTTCCTCTCAGACACTGACATGTGTGACAGACGTTTGAAAGCATCAACATTAATACATCAATACAACAAACGTTGTCTGTCACAGGGAAAGTAACTTACCTACAGGAGTTTGTCTCTGAGCTGTGGCAGGTGGGTCACCTCCACCCCAACAAACACTGTGACACAGCGGGAACAGAATTGTGAGTATACATTTCATTCAACTGAATAAGTCAAATATCCACTCTGTGAAAAGTGTGCTGTGTGTTTAGTTGTGCCTCCCTCTAGTGACTCGACTGTGGCATTGTGGTGGTGAGTCTGACTCGAACAACACATTTCTGTTGTTTGGATACTGCTAATATGTAACAATTTTAATAAAGTCTGACATATTAGCAGCACTATTCTGTGTATTAAGTTAATTCTTTCTATGGATAGTAGAGATCATCACATCATCACATCATAGTTGTAGTAGTGTCCTGCTGCAGGCTGTGTGAATGTTGACCATAGGTAATGTCATGATCTCTGCGCTTTGAGCTCCCTCTGCTGTGCAGATGAAGCATACTCTCTTTATAAGAGCTAGCTCCTCCTTGATACCGTGCCCTGCAGACAAAACTGCAGTGCCATTAGTGGATTTAATTTCACAGTCACCGTGCTCTTGCACAAATCCCTGCCAGCCCTTTTCTTTCGGTCTCATGACACAGGACAGTTTCCAGTGAGTCTGACTGGAAAGTCCACTATACGGGTAGCATGAAAGAAAGAGCTGGACTCACTTGGAGCAGGGAAGTATGACGTCACTTACTTTGAATGTTATTGCTCTCTCTCTCTCTCTCCTCTCTCTCTCTCTCTCTCTCTCTCTCTCTCTCTCTCTCTCTCTCTCTCTCTCTCTCTCTCTCTCTCTCTCGTGTGTGCGGTTTGCCTTTAAACAGCAACTTCACAGCATATTAATGGGGATCTATATCAGAAGTGTTATAGAGGCTGATCGTCAGTGGGTTAAATCTAAAGGACTGTCAGCGTTGTTGTGAAGCTGTACAATAAGAGAAAGTTGAAAGATTGAAAGATGTTTATAATGGACATACATTAAAAGGCATTCTGTCATTCAAACAATTTAATAATCCATGAATCTTTGAAGACTTGTTCATGTGAGAGTTCATTGTAACCATGCAGGTGTAGTCATTATATAGCCTATCACTGTAACAAGGAGTGAACGATAGTATGAACTATGGCTGAATACCATTCAGCTGCTTCAGTTTCAGGGTCCTGGTTCATGGTGACTGACTGTGATACCTTCCGGGCCAAGCCACTGTTAGTCTTAATGTTACTGTGCTTTTCACAAGTGAAAATATGAAGCAGGCCTATGAGGTTGTTGCCATGGATATTTACAGTGTCTGTGAAGGTTCTCTGTCATCCAGGTAGTAGTTGCTAAGTGCTGAAATGGAAAGCACCTGAACCTCTCATGTCAAGTCAAAATGCTAATAAAACATATATCATGTTGTGTAACTGGCTATTAGCTACTGATGCTGTGAGGAAGGCCTCTGGTGTTCATGATATTCTTACAAAACACAATGTTTGGAAGCTAACCCATGATTGATGATTGATGTGTACTGAACAATGACTATGAAAAAATATAAAATAATAATATGTATTTATCTGCAGCTGCATTCTGGACCAGCTGCATGAGACACAAAGAGTTACAGTAGTCCAGTGGAGCTGAGAGGAGCTCTGGACCCTCGGCCTCGTTCTTTCAGTGAAGTCACTTTGGCAGAGAAAAGAAGTGAGAGCTGCAGACTTTAATCAAGCTCTGCTATCTTGTTTCCACACTAACGGTTGTGATATCAGCCACCCTCCACCTGGCTGTAAGACAAGAGGAAGTGAGGATAAAAAATAAGTTAACCCTCCGCCTCTCCTGGTAAGAACAGGATATGTGAACTGTGCTCACATCAGAGGGAAATCACACACATGTTTTGCGCACACACTTTCCCACATTATGGAGGGATGAGGTGATCTGTGATAAAGTCAAAACAGTGACTGCAGAGTTGGACTGAGGCATGGTGCAGTGTAATGTTTGTGTTTGTGTGTGAGGACAATAGCGATCAGGGTGGGGTCGAGACAGGATATGAAGTGTGCATTGTGAGCTGAGGGGGTGGGTGGGGGTGGGGGTGGTCTTGTGTTAACAATGTGCATAGTGTCTGCTCACCAGTAGGAAGCTCTTCAGCTACTCCAAATCCAAATAAAGATCTTAGAATGGCTGCGGCTCAAAGGCCAGAGTGTGGGTGTGAATGCATCCAGCCAACCATCTCATCCCTGCAGGCAGGTCCAAAACAATAAGAGGGTCTCAACGTAGCTAAGGTCAAAGGTCAGCCTTGTACACTTTTTTTTTTCAGGAGCCAAAGAAGGGCTGGGCTTGGAATTAAAAATGAGGTTTGAGCGACAGCCAAGTTTCCACATTCTGTGTCTGAATGTGACCAGAGGGTGTTTTCAGTAAATACAGCAGATGTCAAGGCTGAGGAGCTGTTCAGTTCCATCACCTGCAATAACATCACTGTATCACCTCCCAGCACTGTTCACTACCAGACCTGCTGGACTGCTGTGTAATTGTGATTTCATGTGTTGTTCATCACCCCTCTTAATATGTGTAATATACTTAAGACGGGTTTTAACACTTGTATTATTATTATTATTATTATTATTATTATTATATTAGTTTTTTTTGGGGGGGGGTGCTTTTTGCTTTTAATTGCCAGACAGTCAGACAGAGACAGGAAAGGGGAGACAGAGAGGGGTAATGACATGCAGCAAAGGGAATCGAAATGGGCCACTGCACAAGGACTATAGCCTCTGTCTATGGGTCACCTGCTCAACCCAGTGAGTTTACGACAGCACATGTCTGATATAATTTTGCCTCAAACATTACAACAGCAGGTGACACAACCTGAGAGTCAAACTGTAGAGAAATACTACTGTAGCTACTTTCATTTCAAGCCTACAGAATATATACCTGTTCCAGTTTTAGTTAGGGCTGGCTCAGGTAGCCCTGATCCATTTTATAGCTACGCTGCTATAGGCTTAAACTGCTGGTGGACACATCAGGTTACATGGAGCCCTATCCTTCCTCTCCTCTCCTCTCCTCTCCTCTCCTCTCCTCTCCTCTCCTCTCCTCTCCTCTCCTCTCCTCTCCTCTCCTCTCCTCTCCTCTCCTCTCCTCTCCTCTCCCCTCACATTTTGAACTGCCATTATTTGTTGCATGTTGTAGTCTGGCCTTGGTGTCTCGCACTCTCTCTGTATTTCCACAGATCTCTTCAGAGCTCCATCCCCCTGCACCAACCAACCAACCGCCGCCTCCATCACCTCCTTTCTCCTGCTGTTAAACCGGTCTGCACTCCCTGCTCACGACCCTGTCTGCCGTCCAGTAGTCCCATTAAGCTGGCCTTCCCTCCCTCCCCACCAGGAGCTGCCTTCATCATTTTTCTTTCTCGTTAATTGACTGATTCCATTTCCATGATTTCCGTATTTCATGTTGTAAACTGTTTTCTTTGTCTGTATACAACATCTATTGCACGTCTGCCCGTCCTGGGTGAGGGATCCCTCCTCTGTTGCTCACCCTGAGGTTTCTCCATTTTTTCCCTGTTAAAAGGGTTTTCTTGGGAGTTTTTCCTCAGTCCATGTGAGGGTCTAAGGGCAGAGGATGTTGTCATAATGCTGTGTAAAGCCCTTTGAGACAAACTGTTTGTAAAAACGGGCTATACAAATAAAATTGCCTTGCCTTGCCAACAGTGCACTTACTGTACTTAATGCTATAAAACATTTTACACAATGTTCAGCTGTTTTCCATAGAAGAGTTTGAGCAAACACTTGTGTACAATGCTTATTAACAAAGGGGCAGTCTACTTACAGAGGAGGACAATTTTACAAACTGAACTCATATGTAACCATTGTGTATGTCCATATGTCTGACCCTGCAGGTTTATGTATGGCAGATTACAGTAGTTTTAAACATAACATGCTGCTGCATCCTTGCTCTATCACTTATATTTGTTGTTATTTTTATGTATTGATATGTCAATGCATGAATCAATTAAGATAGAACTCACAGGTGAGTGCAGTTCAAAGATATCTAATGAGAATAATCAAGTGAGAAAGATGACACTGAGAATTGAAGATAGAGATTCTAACAGTAAACACACAAAAACATGTGAAAATATATCAAAGGACACAAAATTGAATGCAATATATTTGACAACACATCGAAAAACTGATAACCAAATTCCATATTTGATAAAAAGATAAATATTTAAACAGTACAGCTGCTCTCAGGTCATGGAAAGAGTTCCCTCAGCTAAGAGCATAAACGGTAAAAGCTGCTTCAACAGAGGACAAGGTTTTAGTCCTAAACAGCAGAACAAAGTTGTAGTGGAAGAATGAGTGTTAAAACAGGTGTAACGTGTTTTGTCCTGGTCCTGGTCAGGACACTTCAGCTGCCTGAACCAAATATTGTTGAACAGAATAACACTCACCTAATAGAACAAGGACAAGCACATTAAAAAATGTAACCTACTGACACTTCGTATCATTGAAAATAAAAAACTGTGGATTACAGGTCTTTATGTGTGTAATGTGTTATCGAGGATCATGAAAAGGTTAAAGGTCATTTAGAGTCTTTATTAGTTAATTGATTTTCAACTGATCATGTGAAATATGAGAAAACAGCAGTGTTGAAGTGTCTCTAACACCCCCTGTGCCATTTAATCAGCCATACACATAAATAATGCACATAGGATCACTTTACTCCTCTCAGGTTCCTACAACCCCCCTAAAACCTAATGTGTCCAACTGCCAGGCAAACAGAAAGCACTTCCACCTTCTGATGTATCAAAAATGATAACCCCTATTAATTGGTATAGTAAAAACTGAATAACCCAGAATAGTTTACCTATTAAAGGTTTTTGTTTTTGTTAGCTAAAGCTGCTCCTGTCAACACAGACCAGGTAAGTGTGTCTGTGCGTGTGAATCAGAAAACATGCTGTGGCCTCCTCTTATCCACTGGTCACTTCCTTATCCTCACAAATGGGTGTCGTCAGTGCCGCGGGGATGGGCACTCCCCTGAGGAAAAGGATAGGCAAGTGTTTCTCTCTCGCAGCAGGAAATGGGCGAAACCTTGTCCGAAATTATGACTCCAGCATTATGGCGTGTGAAGGAAGCCACTCCTGATAGCACAGGCTATAGGTTTCCTGTTGTGGGCCAACAGTTTTGGCTTCATAGAGTGCTGTCAGGAGAGCTGAAAATGACTTGATCCCAAACCACTGAGAGGCTGCCTGCTCTGTAGCATCTCACAAAAAGGGATCAAGTATTGAGTTTACAAGTTAGAGTTATGTAGAGAGTAGAGAAGTGCTTAACACTGTTAAACAATAAGAATCAACATCTGCGAGTTACAGTCCAAAGTGCACTGATGGTCTGTTTATTATAAACTGTGTATACAACATGTTGCTGGAGACAAAATCCATCCATTTCTTGTCTGTACTCCTGATGCATGTTGGGTCACAGGAGGTCTGGGTCCAATCCCAGCTGACATAGGGTGAGGGTGGGGATCACCCTGGACAGGTCACTGGTCTACCACAGAGCCACATATAGAGACAAACAACAGGAAACAGAGCTAAAGAGTTATAGATTTGATCCACATTGTTGATAACATATAGGCCTTACTTGCAAAATTGTTGAAATCCACCCTGTGAGTAAAAGTCCATGGTAGAAGTCTTTACTATGCCAGAAGTGGTGGTGCTTTTTCCAATGACTGGACACAGAGGTATAAACATACCAAGAGGAATTAAAGTTCTTGATCACTAAAATGGATCTCTGTCAATGCAGATCCAAGCAGAGATAGTCTCTCTACCAGGTGATGTGGATGTTGGTATACAAATCTACTTGAGTTGCCTATTGGTACTTATTAAACTGATAACTATATCTGATAATTTATTTAAAGCTGCTATATGGTCCACTGTGATGTTGAATGGTGTGTTCTGACATGATGCTGCTCCAGCATGATTAGACTACATTGAAATGGGATATTGAAAAAAAAAAAAAAAAAAAATGGTTGGGCAGTAACAGACCATCGCTAGATTGTCTCAACTTGCCATGACACAATTAAATAAAACAATTTGGTCTACCCATGTGAACATTCTCTAAGTCCAAATCTGTTTTTAAAGGAGAATTGCTGTTTTTTACAACCTGGACCTTATTTGGCATAAAGTACGGTCGTTTACTCGCCCATATAACTTTGGTGTCATTAGGAGTCCTTCGGATGATATTTAGATCCAGACAGAGCTGCGTATATCCATATGGTGGGAGTGATTGGGCCATATATAAGCATGTGGAAGCTGAACTTCATCCAACTGGTCATTTTGTTAGGACAATGTGGAAATACACAAAAACAAACCACAGTGTATTAGCAGTGGCAAATTCCAGGTAAACAAGCCGACCGTCGCAGAGAATGAGCCGTGCTGCGGCTGCGTGCGGCGCTCAGATCATCATCACCCAGTTCAGAGGTTAGTAGGTCAATCTACAGCTCCACAACCAGGCAGCTGCTTCCCTGTCACTGGCCTGTTGTCTCTCCGGACTGAAGAAATTAATATGACATCATCAACCTCTCCAATTCAAAACCCAGACAACTCACCAGATACCTGATAATGTATTTGGTCCAGTGCATTATTTTTGCAGCCTCAATAAGCCAGTGAAGACTAAAGTTTGTGATTACTTCATGTCAGCACATTAAAGGTAGGGTTGGAGATCTATTTCTGGAGCATTTTTACTGAATTGCTTGAACTCCTCTTCACACCCTGACTGCAATCAATTAATTAAATGCTTTTTTTTCACAGAAATGAAAAACTCAGTCACCTGTGGAACAGACAATCCTGGAAAAACACTATCCTCTCATTTTTGGATCATCAGTTGGATCGTAATGTCAATCAAACTGCCAGCTCTGTCACCGCATGAAAATGAGAAGCGGCAGGAGGAGTACTATATATATATATATATATATACTATAATCTATTCAATACTAGCGTCACCAACCTGTTTTAAACCCACAGAGAAGCTAATATTAGCATTAGGCTAATACAAGCTACAAAAGTAGCTACATTAGCAAAAGTTACACATTTCATAAAAATAACAAATCCTCCCCGAAGCAAAGCATATAATTACCTGTCCAACAGAAAGAGAGCAACCTCAGCATCACTTCAAATCCCTCAGTTGTCTCCACAAAAGCAACACCGATGTTTACTCTGGTTTGACCTCTGGCTTTATCCAGAGCCTTTTTGTTAGCAGCCTTTTCAGCCTCCTTTCTCTTCCTTGCCTTTTTCTCGGGGCGAGCCGTTACAAGTAACGCTGGAAGTAGTAACTGGGCTGCATTTTCTCAGCCATTGCTCATAAATGAGCATGAAATCCGTTCTGCTGTAACTCTGTACGCTGATTTCTTCCGGCAACAGCGACACGTGAAGATTGTGCACACGCGTACGAGACAGGGATCGAGGGGGGCGGATACAGAACTAGACATGAAGGCATCTGATTGGTTTTTGCTCTTCGGTGCGAAGAGCATGGATTGGTGGGAGTTGTGTCAGTCCTGCAGCTGCCACAGAGGACTGATTATTTTCGTTCCTTTTTCTGATACATAATGTATTGATTACTCAGAAGGTAGAAGGACCATTTCACCCAGTATAACAAAACATGTTTCTGAACAGGATTACCAACCCCAGCTTTAACTGTTCAGAAAACTGCATTGAGTTGTGAGAATAATGTTTCTGATGTAGGAACTGCATCAAAGCGAAGCTAGCCAAAATCTGAGGTGCCATCTTAATTTGTGCAAGTGAGAATGGCCTATCACATATTTTTTTTTAATTAAGTCAAGATGCCTTTGAGCAGGGCCTCATCTCACCAGAGAAATCCTGCTCCTCCAGAGGCCTTACTCAGCTTTGTCAGGCTTCACTGCTGTTCGTTGCTGCTTACAGCTTTCATTTTGGGTGAATTAGCTGTTTCCTCATGTTGAGCACAAAAGGGTTCATGTGTCATGTCAGTGTATTTGTACTTTTATTCCAAATGTGGAAGTATAAAGGAAGAACTGATCATCTCTTGATCTCTCCTGTCATGGAAACAATGTTTTTATTAATTTACTTGCACACTGATTCTGAGCTCTTGTTCCCCTGAGAGCTGGAATTAAATCTCATTAATCTCATCTCATTCATCATCATCTAATCTAATTTCAAGATGATATTCACACCCAAAGTCAAGACATTGGTGTAGTTGTTAGTGTGACACTGCATGCAAAACCCTCAAACTTGGCAAACACCATTCAGAGTCATATCAGGTTTGCTTTCGCTGTCTTACAAAAGAGATCAGCTCAGGTCTGAACTTCAAATGCTACAGTGACGATATCCATATATACTGCATTTCATTAAAAGAGAATTTGGGTTGTGTGAGATTGCCACTATCCAGATTTTAGGACGGCTTTACCTTAGAGCAGGCATGGGCAAGCTATTCCACAAAGGGCCAGTGTGGCTGCAGGTTTTCTTTCCAACCAAGCAGCAGCACACCAGACTGGACTCATTTCATCAACTGATCTCAGTCTTCAGACAGTTGATTGGTCAAACTGTGTGCTCTTGGTTGGTTGGAACAAAAACCTGCAGCCACAGTGGACCTTTGTGGAATAGGTTCCCCATGCCTGCCTTAGAGGAAAGAGCGTGGCCCGGATTGAACCGGAGAGGGCAGGGCAGAACACAGGATGCTGCTCCATTTACTGGGATGTGTGAGGTTCAAGAGCAATGCTGCGCTCACTTCCTGGGAAATGAGAGGCAGCTATGGGAAAGATATCTCCAAAATTCTTTCTGCAGGTGGTAACTATGATTTGGATGCTGGTGTGAAGGTTATTTGTGTTTTACAGTACGTAGGGGCCTGCAGTTGTTTTGGGGTTAGTAGTAAACTGGAAACAGATGAAACAGCTAGCATCTCTAAAGCCTTTATCCTTCATGGTCATGGTCAGAGAACATTTCCACTAAAGCTGCAGGACCCCCCCCCCCCCTTTTTTTTTTTTTTTTTATCTGGGTGAAGGTTTAGGACCAGCCTGAGACAGTCTTCCAGCCAATACCTGATCACATCATCTCTCAGTGGTCAGAAAGACCTGTTTGTGGTAAGAGCAACTGTGTCTGTGTAATGGACATAGAGTCAGTCAGTACATTTACATGACAGCTGAAAAAAACAAATTATGGCTTTAATACGACTATAACTGGACAACTAAAGTACATAAAAATGTGTTAGTCCGACTAAGACTGGACTTCTCCAGATCCAGCAAAAACACCCAATTAATGTGACTGTAAACCGATTTTCTTCTGCATGTATACACCTTAATCTGACTGAAACTGGACAGTGCATGTGTGTATGCTTCACAACAGTAGCAAGGTGTAGCATAGAAGCTGACGCAAATACGACCCAAAAGAAAAAGAAAGCCTAGGCTGATGCATCAGCGACGATTCAGTATATTTCACACACAGCAACCAGCAAGATGTGTTTTATTAAAAACCCTAGCCCGTGGACCAATCCCACCCAAGTAATTTGTATATATTTACAGCCCAAACTTCATCACTTGTTGATAACGCTAGTATCGCATATGATTCAGTGCAGAAGTTCCCAAATGTTTGATCATTTCTTTGCATAACAATGTGAACAACCTTGAATCTAGCGAAAGAGCTTTAATGAAGTTCACCAGTTTCACTGCATCATTGAGGACTGAAAGTAGATCTCCTGGCATGTTATTGGCTGAGAGGGCCTCACTGTGAATACTGCAGTGCAACCAGAGAATGGATGGACAGACTTCCCTGTGTGCTTCCCTGTCATTGCCTTTGCCCCACACAGTGTGTCCAGTCGATTCCACCGGACCTCAAAGTCATCGATTAAATTAAAGATTTCCTCTCCTGTTGGTAGAGAGGGGCCAACAGAAAAAAAAAATCCTCCTTGACTGTTCCCTCAAAACTGTAGCAAATGTACACCAACAGATTTGGCAGACTTGCCACATCTGTGGACTCATCTACTTGGAGTGGATAAAACTCGCTCTCACTCATGACTGACCGGTGTAGCCCGGATGTGTTCGGACATTGTGTCGATGCGGCGCAACACAGTGTTGTTCACGTCCAACACTTTTACTTCTTTCCCTCTAATCATACATTGAACCATATCTTTGGCATCTGGCTAGCATATGTCTTCCACAATTGTGTAAGGTAGCCCCTTTTTTGCTATTCTGTAGCTGGCGAGATAAGACGCCCGTGGTGCGCTTCTGGTAGGTCCACCGCATGAATGAAACTGCAGTTGTTTTGGGCTGTTTTTCAACTTTCAACAGTCTTCAGGTGGCGATGTAGATAAGAGGGCTTCAGATTGCTGTTGGACGGGACCTCACCACACACCACGCACTGTGGCTTTGCGTAGTCCACATCACCTATCCATGTGAAGCCCAGACACAGATATGCATCATCATATTTCCTTTTTTGAGTCCAATGCCCACTCTCATTGCATTCTTTACCCCCTTGTCCCAGTGGAGGGCCTGGGTGGTTTTTCTGTGTTCTGTGCCCCTCCTTTTCAGTCAGTTTCCCTGTCTCATCATCATCACTCTCTGTCTCCCGCTTGATTTCTTTAGCATGGTTCACTCCAGCGCAGCTCTACGTCTCAGTTTCTCTTGCATCCAGTTCCAAGCGAAGTGCATTTTGGTTATTATTATTATTATTATTATTATTCTCTTTTTTTGGCAAAATGTTCTTAATTAAAATCAAAAAAAAAATTCCTTGAATGAATTTTACTATATATACTGTGAAACCCCCATGAAATGATGTATGAGTTATTTATTTAACACCATAGTGCTGCAGTTACACTCAGGTCATGCACCTCCTAGCCGCAGCTTGCACACCACAGGGGGAGCACACACCACACTTTGGGAATCCCTGATCCAGTGTAACCTCCTGGTCTGATGTTCTCATTGATTCAGCCAGGAAGTACTTTTGCATTCTTTCCTTGTTCTGTGTAATTGTCTCCTTCTTTCCTGTTGTTGCCCTGCTGTTGTCCACACATGTTGGTATTTTCTTTTTCCTCCACTTCCTCCACTGATTCTGTTAAAATGTTCTGGGTGTATCAGAGTTACGTGGCCTTTGTCACATCTGCCATCAGCTTAGGTGAGAAGGCAGACTTGTTTGTAGGAAAGCTGACTCCATGGTTTACTGGTCATAACTTTTGCAGTCACATGCTGATCTTTAGCAGTGGGTGGATTTTAATTTGTTCTTAAATCCTATTTCTATACCTTCCTCACTGAAACCTTAAGCTTCTGAATTAGTTGTATTTAAGATCTCGGTTGACCTTTGACCTAGTCTCCCCTCTCCTCTCTCCTTACAGACTTCAGGTGCAGGCAGGTAATGTGTTTCAGGTGGCTATTCTGGTTTAACTTTCAGCATCTGTTTTATTGTGACATGTGTGTAAGAATTATGAATGCATTTTGATGGTGGTCTGGTAAAAATGACACTTCCCATAAATTGTGATATGAGTCTTGTTTGACATCATCATTTGGTGTGACCAGGCTTCGTCTTTAAAACAGCACCAGTTCTCCTCCACACACTTGTACACAGTTCTTCAAGCTTCTTGACTGACAGCTTGTTGAAGCATCTTGGAGAACTTGTCATAGCTCTTGTGTGGATTGAGGCTGTCTCAGTGTTTTCTCTCTCTGATTGATTCCATGATGTTGACATCAGGACTCGTTATTTTTGACACTCGCTGTAATTGTCTCGTTGCAGAATAAATGTGGGACCAATCAGAGGCCTCTTGGTAGTGTTGCATAATGAATGAAAATCTAAACATCTGAAGCGCTGAAAACCTTTGCACAGTACTGTAAGTTGGAGTCTTTTAAAGTGAAATAATGATAATAATATATGAACTCCTGAAGGTTCACACAACTTTTTAGTCCAAAACGATGCCATCAGTGTACTGAAAGTACGTCAGCATACACTGATGAAAACTTGCTGTGACTCCAACATATGTTGAAGCTGAGCCATGGTTGTTTCTTCTTCTAATGAAAAAAGCGTAAAGCACCTGCACACACCTCTAATCTGACTGAGCAGTAACAGCTGCACCTGTAAATTATTCATGTCAAATGAAGAAGAGATTCATCAGTGTGAACCATCAGTCATCAAGACTGACTGGTTATTGTTTCAGTCTGTTTCCTAGCCTGTTTTCTCCTGTTCTTTCTCAGTGAGTTTTACATTTTGAAACATTATCTAGCCACTTTGAGCTTGTTTTTAGAACAGGAGTTAAACTGAACTAGCTTAATGATGAAGTGTACTAACTGAACATAACTTCATACTTTCCAGCATGAACACAAGATCTTGCCTTAACTCCAAAACTCAACATAATTTTGTTTTTCTTTTGCTGAGCCAAATCATTTTAAAGACTGTTTAACAAGTTTGGTTTCAAGATTTCTGCCTCAACACTCACACTGAAGGTGAATCACCAGCTGGTCATGGATTTCATGTGACTTATTCCACATGCTCTGTGGATCAACTAATGTCTTCAAAAAAGTACAAAGCTGCTAAATCCTGACACAGATCATGTTATTTATAATAATAACAACTTGACAAATGAAAAATGGTTGCTGAATCATTTCTGGTAGCACTTTGGTAGAAATATCCTGATGAGGCACCCTGTATGAACGGTTCAAGATCATCATTTATTCATAGCTATGTAGTAATGAAATGTCAGGATTCTTGATTACTATTTATACAGAACACCTTGTTAAATTACATTATAAAACGTTATCTGAAATGTTCCTGCCTAGTTCATTTACCCCTGTTGAGGCAGAAATTTCACAGTTCTAACTATCAGCATGGATACACACACCACGAGGGGAGGCACAGAATATGTTGTTCTGTTATTTGAGTGAAAGAATCTTTTAAATCAGGGATGTCAAACATATGGCCCGTGGGCCAAAACTGGCCCGTAGGATTAATTTGCCAAGTGTGAAAGTGACATAGAAGACAGAAGAGGAATAACGTTGTTGAAGTTGCACATATTTTTCTCAAGAAATTTCAGGTTGTTTGTAATGTTTTTTAAAAGGATAAACATCTTAATAATGTACTTCTCACAAAAACAAAGGGAAGAGTTTAGAGCTCTCATTATTTAGGTTAGATTGCTGTTATTCTACTGGTCCAGCCCAGTTGAGATCAGTGCTGTATGTGGCCCCTGAACTAAAATGAGTTTGACACCCCTGCTTTAAATCAATTCAAATATTCAAAGCACATTAGCCCAACAACAACAACAACACCAACAACAACAACATATCCTGAAACAATGTTTTTAATAGTTGAAATAAATACTCTATTACATGCATGGTCAAAACAATTTAAAATACTATGCAAAGTCTGGTAAATAGTGTAAAACCTATGGCACACACTCACAGCAGCTTTTTTTTTTTTTTTTTTTTGTTTTACCAATTAAGAATTCACACATGTTGAAAAAAAATTGAGACACTCAGATCACTCTTTCCAACCTCACAAAGCACATATATTTGAGCAGGTCAGCCAACCATAGGTTCACACAGCAAGGCTACATCCATCATCAAGGCTGGTGTTTTCACCGGAGCTGAAAACTGAGGTAAACTTTTCAGGTTTGAAGGCTGCTGTCTGTTGATGAGAGCAGTGCTGTCAGGTGAGACTAGGTCAGGCGTTGGAGCAAAGTGGTCCGTGTCTGTGTCACATCCAGCGTGACACAAAACCCTGCAGCGGTGTTTCGTTTGCTCCGATACTTGCTGACACGCTTGAGCCATGTGGACAGACCCCACAGACAGCCTTCTTCTGATGTTACTCTGACTCTAAACCTGATGAACAGGGACAGCCCAAGTGAGTCTCTTTGGTATGTCAGAAGAGGACAGAGGGGGGACTCTTCCTAGACTAATTCACAGAATGAGAGTTGACTGGCGGCAGAGTCCTCGGAGAGGAACGTTCTCTGAGTGCCTGAGTGAGCAGCGTGCAGCCGTCGGACACAGCGCACGCCGAGTTACGCAGACGCTCCCGGTACTCTGCCATCTTGGAGCTGCTCTCGGGATGCTGGGCGACGTCCCTGAGGCCCTGAGTGAGGAGGACACAGGCTGAAACCACACTCATGGCCCCGCCTAACACTGCAGTCTGTACCCCCTTCCCTTCAGTGGAGATACTCGCAGCTCTTCCCAGGAACTGGGGCTCTGTGGCGAACCCCACCAGGGCGCTCACAGCCTGGACCAGGGCAGCGCTGAAAAGGACACAGCGGTTTCTGGTCAGCTCACTGGGCTGGGTTTTCACCTCCTTAACGCACGCCAGGAAGGCCGTGCCGCTTGTGCTCATGCTCTTCACGCTCAGTTTGAACTGTTCTTTTGCAAATCGGTCCCTGGATCGCTCACTGGCCAGCGACGAGATGTCTGTCAGAGTCTTGAGGTTGGTGGAGATGTTTTGAGAGAGCTCGAGGAGGAGCTGGGGGGTGAGGTCTGGCAGGGGTGTGATTCGGAGGACGCCGCAGCTCTGTTCCACCTCGTGCCGGCAGCGGGTCACTTTATATCGGTCCACCAGACCTGGCAGGCAGGGCTGAGAGCCAGGGGTCTCCACTGCCGCCAGATAAGCGGCATGGGCCGAGCACTCAGTCAGCGACACCACGAGGTCAGCCATCTCCAGAAGGCGGTCTCCCACCTCGATGTAGCGGCCCATGTTGAGCTGGCTCTGGATGTCGTGGGTGAGAATGGAGAGTTCTTTAGTCCTGGCAATGACCGTGTCCCGGCACTGGTCAAAGGTGTCAGCCACGGCCACGCCTTCAGAGGTCATGACCGGCCTGGTCTCACTGGACAGCAGGAGCAGGTCGGCCACCAGCTGCATCTTTCCCTTGCATGTGTCACAGATAGAGGAGAGACGCTTCCTGTGCTGCAGACCACCACTGGGTGTGCTGGTTGATCCCTCACTGGCCGATTTGCCAGAACCACCACTAGCCATAATAAGGAGGGGAGTGTGTGTGCGGAGAGGTGGGGGTGGGATTCAAACTGCTCTTTTGGAGGGGTTTGGTTATTTATAGTTTTCTGCTGATGCGCACTGCATTGTACTGTTTAGGACATTTCCAAGATAAGACTCACCTCACGGCTTTTTACAAACTCCTTTAAATAACAACTGGCCAAACAGTCTTCCTTAAATTCCTTCAGAGTATAGATAATTAACTGTACATTATATGTTGACACACAGGACATGGATTCTCAATGTAAACATGTGGCTAACCAAAAAATCAATTACTGCATTCACTTAGGTCTGAATAACATCCCCCTTGTTAATGAATGTCTCTATGGTACAATATAATAAAAGACTAGGTTATGATCTGGCATATTCTCAGTTATCTGCCTTGGTTATTAGTAATTTTACCATGAAACAGTTGATCAGAATCCCCACTATGTCAGTGTTAAATCAAATGCTCTTAACTTTTAAATGACTTCAATTTAAATGCCCTGAACAACATAATCCATGTTATTAAAAGTCAATATTCTTGTTATAGTCCCAGTTTGTTTGTGGAACAGATTCACAGATTTCTGAATGAAGAAAAAAAAAAAAAAAAAAAATCACACAAGCTGCAGTGCCACCAAGGTGCCTTCTGAACAAAAAGGCAAAGTGCAGATTCAGAATTAGGCTGTGAAAACAATGTCAGAGCTCCTTATCCTTTCATTCCCAACTGGAATAGCATCTGTTGGACTGCCTCCGTGCTGTGTTAGATGCCTTTTTTTTTATGACCGCAGCCAAGAAAACACTTTCACCACTTAGCAGATGCCTTCTGAGTCTTTTGACACTGTACTCAATAGGATATCATTTTGTGTCCACTCGCATCGGGGCAAGTATCCTAACACAGCACCGAGATCTTGTCCGAGTTGTTCCCATTGAGTGTGACCGGCCTGGCGTACTCATGCTGGTTACAAACGGGGCAACACCCGGGCAGCTCTTCTGGATAGCGGTAAGACTTGTGTTTCCCTCCAGCACCATCGTTTCATGGGTCCTCCCGAGTAATATCCACCAGAAGGGCGACTGTCCGAACACACACAGACCCGCTAATCCACTTTCAACCGCTTCTTCTTCAAACACAGCCCTGGGTTACAAGCTAGCAGTTGCTCCGGTCGCTTCGACTCCATATGCATCGTCCGTCTGTCCGCCCTCCGCCTCCTCAGCGTCTCAACTCGGGACCGGAGAGTACGTAGCCCCGCATGTACTCCGTGGGAGAGTCGCTTCTCGTATCCATATCGGCGGGCAGTCTCTCAACTTTCAACTCACTTGTTTTAGAGGGTCACGCGGTGAAGGAACCATAAATGTAGCCGAAAGAAGCAGCCGTTATTCCCAGAGATTCAAAGTAGTGCTGCGCGCTCCCGCTACAGTACTATGAGGAAGCGGGGAGGGTGTGGTCGCGGCTGAACGGCTGCTGGACTCAGCAAAGTTGTTGCAACGGAGTAACACGAGTAGTCGTTTCCACCGCTCTCCGCCATGACTGTTGACTGGTTGTTATCTAGCGTTAACGACGTCGAGAGGGCAGATGCTGGTTACACGGCGGCCAAAGAGCTCAGTGAAGTTTTACGACTGCTTTTACTTTCGGGACTGGTTGCTACTCTGCCATGAGACATCCCCGCTGTGTCAAGTAAACTGCTAGCCTAGCTAGCTACCATGTGAGACCGGTAGTTGGTGTTTTCAAAATAAAGGCAGAGTAGCTGGGTTGATTTTACGTTTTAAAATAGTGGCCTCTGTGAAATTATGTATCAACTAGGTATAAGCGTATGAATAGCTTATTTAGGCTTCAGTATACGTTCTACCTGTATCAAAAATGAGCTACCTTCAATATTGCAATTTGATGTTGGATTCTGTGATATTGTGATTTTGATCACCTTATTATTATATGCAGCCCTAGAAGTAGGCTACATGTTAAGGACGTAGACTATGTACAATATTTCCCTCTGAATTATAGTGGAGAAGAAGTGGGCCAGAATTATAAGGAGAAAAATGGCACCGTTTTGTAAACCCTACCTATTTCAGGCTTGTGTTTGTCATTAAAAGCTATATTTTGACATTTACAACAGATGTCATGTTGTTTGTTCCTTTTTTAGTTGAGTATTCAAATAGGGGATGATGCCCTTCTGTATCTGTTGTATTAGAATGAGGTAAGATGAGGCACATTTTACACTGGATGATTTTACCATTAAACATTGGTTGCAAATATTATGGATATCATAGCCAATTAAAACAAGCTTTCTAATTATTTGATTGTAGGACAAAGACCCATCAAAAACTTTGCACTGTGACATAACTTGCCCCATGATGGGGTTAAATGTTAGAGAGAGGAGATAGGAGCCCCAAAGGAAAGAATGCTAGTATATGATGATGCAATTTCAAGCAACTTGGAGATCATTTTGAACTTCATTGATGCCATTATTCTAACAAATGCACAGACAGGTGTGTGACATGGCAATAAACTCTGTGTTCATGTGGGTTGGAGGCTGTGATGAACACACAGCGAGTGAATGTGAGTGCTGTTGCACTGTCAGTGGGACTTGCAGCTGCACAGGGCACAATGCCATTGGGTGGGGTCGGCCAGAGAGGAAACAGCTCCACAGTCTTTGTCAGCTGAGCTGATCTCCACAACCTCATGACCCCTGCAGGCCTCCAACATTAAATTCAGGTTCAGTAGAATGTATTCTTCTGATACCAGCCTCCATAGCATCAGCCATTTTTTTCCTGTTCCTGAAAGTGACAGGAGTTCCTTCCTGACTCCAGCTGATGATCATTCTTCTGCTATGACCTCCACAGAGAACATTTTTGTTTTCACCTGTGTCTGCTTTGTTTATAATTACATTGTCTTGAACCAATTTAGACCAAACTTAATGGAATGATGGGACATGGTTCAGGGAGGACTCCATGGTTGAAGCTACTGACTTATAATGAATAAATCATTTATGTAGTTTCTTTCCTTTCTATGTAACTTTCCGATGCTCACAGTACAATAAATGTATCTACTGATTGCTCGTCTCTATCTAGCTGTCAGCAAAATCCCACATGCAAACCTAAACGATCTCTAACAAACAAAGCACAAGCCAGTGGTGCTACAAAATGACTGAACACACACCAGCTGCACCTTTGCACCATGTAACATCTACATTCTTTTTAACACAGGCTCATGCACATGTACATAAATTTTAAGTGTTCTTCTGCTGGGAATACTCAGAGCAAACAAGTACAAATCTGCCATTCAAAACAGTTTAGGCTACCTGACAAATGCACCATTTCCTACAGATATTTCCTTGAATAAAAAAATATATTTTAGACATTTTAACATTACGTTATGTTAACAAGTCAGAGAACTGAGAGATGTGATGGAAAGTTAAGGCAAACAGATTTGATGTTTTGACAATTATATTTTACAGGTGTGAGTGTGTGTGGGGGATAATTATTTGACTTTTACTCAATATTTTTTTTACCTGGACTCTACGAAGGACTCTTATTTGTTTCTGAGGCGCATGTTCCAGAACATGTGCTTCAACTTGGAGCAGCAAAGTCTGGTAGCTCTGAGTTTTTACTCAACCTTTGCTTTATTTTGTTGTGTTTTTGTATGTTTTTGTCGTATTTTGTCAACTACTGATGGACACTTCTGTGGGGAGAGGAGATTCTTCAGGAGAGGAGCTTCTGTCATTGAAAATGGAGCAGGTCTGGAGGATGCCACCCTGTTCCAGCTGAGATGAAGAAGTGCTTTTGTGGTTGCCGAGCTATTGGTGGTGGAGGCTTGGAGGTGGAGATGTGCTGGGGGTCCTTTCTGCTGTGGGGCATCTTGGGAAGTGTCAGCTCTCTGCCCAACGAGAGTGATGGGCTTGAGATGTAGGTGGGGACTCAGAAAGTGGACATTTTTTCAAATCAAATCAATACTTGTGTACATCCCACCAACGGCTACTGCTGAAGTTCCATGTGAAGGTCTCCATGAAGTCGTTGCTAGTATACAGACTAAACATCCTGAGGCACTTGACTTCAGTCATGTCTCCCTGATGGACTCACTGAGGATGTGGTGGAGAGATACACGCTGGTGGAGGCCATTCTGAACAACTCAGATCATCCTCTTCATAACACCTTGATGGACCAAGAGAAGAGCGGTGGTGGACGGCTCCTCTCTCTTCACTGCAGGATGGAGTGATATGGAGTACAAATACGAATACAAATTACTTTATTAATCCCCAAAGGGAAACTCATTTGTCTGTCAGCTCATCAACCATTTGCAGAAGAATGAAGAAGCCTGATGGCTGAAGGTACAAAGGATCTTCTATATTTCTCCATCCTGCATCTACATATTCTGGAATAGAAGTTCCCTATTTTTAATTTTTCTGCAAATGGTAGATGAGCTGACAGACAAATGAATTTCCCTTTGGGGATTAATAAAGTAATTCATATTCGTATTTTGAAATAGAACTTTTCGCAAGTTAATCAAATTTCTTTTATTATTATGAAAATGTGATAGACCATTGTGTCACAGGGAAAAACAAACAAACAAACAACAACAAAAAAACCGGAACCCTCTTCTCCTCTGTCAGTCATGTTTGAACCTGTCAGTGTTCTAAAAAAGCTTTGTTAGATGAAGAGGGAAATACTCTATTGCTTTCACTTCATACAGGAAAATACTTTCTCCTGTACTGGAGTGTATTTGTGTTGCAATTCAACCAGTACTGGAGCTGTGTCCAGAACATCTGACATTTAGGAATCATTTTGATTCAAAAATCAATTTCCTGTCCAAGTTTGGCTATCATTATAAAAAAAAAATGTCAGAAGCAATTAACAGGAGAAAATGGCTGCCATTCGTCCTCCTCTCCTGTTTTGTGCGGTGATAGTGATAGTTGAATGCAGTTCAGCCCAGTGTCAACAAAACATATGGTGGAATTTTTTTTTCAGTTATGAGGTCAATAACCAGGAAGGTATGGATCCACTCGCCAATGATCACATATTATTGTAATCAGCAGCTCCTGAGGCAGGTTGACCCTCCTGATCTGGTGCAGGAAGTTGCTACATCCTCTGCTGGGTGATTTTGATGATGTTGTTTGTGTCCACTTCAGGTGCTGGCAGACAGTGGATCCAGAAACCTGAATGTTTCTACAGCAGGCATGGTGCTGAAAGTGGCCATGGAAAGTCAAACAACTTTAGAAAACATCTTCATCATTTTTACAACACTGCTGAACCAGGCTGGGACACACTTGTTGCTCACTGACACTTGTGCTTTTAGCCAAAGTGCCAACATAATTTCCACATCAAAAAAAATTCTAAAAACTTCTACCCACACTAGGACGCATTAGTTGACACTCTCCACAAGGTGGTGCCGCAAAAAGCAAATTTACATTTTTCAATTTTATCAAAGTAAAAACTCTGTTTTTTTTTTTTTTTTTACACACAATTAATGAATTCTGAATCAATTTCTTTTGTAAAATGAGATCAAATAAAAGGAGTATAATATATTTAACCGTTTAACAATAAAGAAATACAATAAAAACCTGAAACAACGCAAGAGAAGAGGTCGCAGAGTTCTGCCTTTATTTTGAAATTCCCTCAAGAAGCGTGCGTGCCGTCGTTCGGCTTTTAACCGCTCTGACACGCCCCTCGGCCTTGTGACCGGTAGTCTCCACAGCCAATCAGAACACACCATCTGTAAACATGGCGTCTGACTTCAGGTGGAGATGTGTGGTGCTGCTGCTCTGTGCTTACCTCTTTTGTGTTTTAGCGACTGTGAGTGGAGAGAACAGTCGAAAGAAGAAGAAAGATATCCGAGACTACAACGATGCAGACATGGCACGGCTCCTGGAGCAGTGGGAGGTTCGTTAACGATGTGGTTTTTACTGTAGCCAGCCTGCGAAGGTTAGCTGCTAGCCTAGCCATTACCGAGGCTGCATCATCAGATACAAGGAACTCGTAACGTAAAGTGCAGAAACAAGTCTACCTACTTTTTCCTTTACTGTCCTCTTCTGTTTCAGGGATGATTCATTTTTTTCTTTCGTTTCATTTAAAACAATAAGTATGTTAACAATACATGTGACCAACATTAAGATATAGAAAAGAGAAACAAATAAATAATAGGAAAATATCATTATTAAAAGTAAGAGAAATAAGATAATTAATTACAGCATGTAATTAAAACACGTTAGCTCAATTTGTTCCCTTTCAAAGAGTTCACTGGACAGTATTATAGTTAATCTAATCTTTGTAAAGTCAAGAGCCTTTATATAACTTCTAAACTGTATGTATGTTTGAAACGTAGCTATATAATCAATACATTGTTTTGTGATCAAAGGACAAATTAAGTTCTTGAGCTTTTCTTTCATCCATAATCAAATAAATAGGAAAATGAAATTAATTACAATCCAACCACAGATTTCCAGGTTTTACATTTTGTGTGAGGAACCCCAAGGCTTAATATGGGAGGAGGTTAGGTGTGAAGTAAGATTTACTACAGGAAAAAAAAAAAGAAAGTAAGCATGTGGCGGTCACTGTTGATCTGACATCCTTTCTATCCTCTTGGTTTTTTCAGGAGGATGACGACATTGAGGAAGGAGACCTTCCAGAGCACAAGAGGTCTCCTCCTCCCATTGACTTTTCCAAGGTGGATGCCTCAAAGCCAGAGGAGCTTCTGAAAATGTCCAAGAAGGGTCGCACTCTGATGGTCTTTGCAACAGTGTCTGGAGATCCCACTGAGAAGGAGACTGAGGAGATCACAGGCCTGTGGCAGGGCAGCCTCTTCAACGCCAACTTTGATGTTCAGAGGTAGTTTATCCCTGAAGTTCCGCTTTTTAACAGACAAGATTTGTTAATGTTGTTAAGTTAATGTTCATTGATGTTTCTGTTATGTGGATCAACTAGAAAGTCTTTTAAATTTTAGGAAGGTTTAAAGTAAGTGAACTGAGAAATTGTGGGACATAACTTCTCCAGTCCTTTCCTAAAGGAAGGTCCAGTGTTTCCTCTGCTAAAGGAGATCAGATAGGAAGCCGTGAAGCTCCTTTCCTTATCATGTAGAGAACTGGACCAGCTCTGATCATGATGCTGCTCTGATACTTCACCTCAGTTCACTCACTAGTTTGAACCTTCCAGAACTGATGCTACAGAACAGTAAACACATCGAGGACAGTGACGTCTAGTGGTATGAAAAAGATATTGCACTTGCTCAAGACTGGAGATGAAACATTGACACAACATCCAACTTTAAGGTTTAGTCTTTCCAGCCATCTGTTTAAACCAGGAAATTCCACTTGTTAAAATACCCACAGTTATCATATGTCGAGCCGTCAAATTTTGCATGTATTCTCAGAAGCTCTGTGTGAGCAGCTATCAAACAGGAGCTGAGGACACACTAGGTTCACAGAAATAAAAAAAACTCAGTCATTTTATAAAAACATTAGACAGCTTACCCCTAGCCTAATTCACCCCTAAGACCAGTGTTACCATGGTGACCAAACAACAACATCTGGGGAACAATCTGGAAACAGAGCTGCATTTCTGAGCCCAGTGCAAGCTATAGCAAAATATTAGAAACAGTTATTTGTACTTTTCTTGAATTTGAATGCTATTTTTTTTTAAACTTTCATGCCAGTTTAAGCATTTGAATTGAATTGTTCTGAAGACAATGAGAGAGTAAGGGTTTTTAGACCAACATCAATTTTTTTAAGTTTCTCTCCTCAAGTGACTTTTGCAACTGCTGAGTCAGAATCAGACACTTCGCTTCAAAACTAGGGTTAGTTACAGTTGCTCCCTGAGCAAAGAATAGAGAATACATTGATAAAGATAAACAAATAAGGATAGACATTTACATATGCAGATATGCAAGATAAGTATGTAGATGAAATATTAAAACACGTCATTATACCATAATATGTACAAGGAAATAAATGTATAAAATCTTCCAGTATACAAACAGAAGGGCTGAGGGGAAACATAGCTGAGAAGGTGGATGCTGTTCCTCCATCAGGCATTTTTTAAATGTTTGTAAACATGTCCTAAATAACCCAGAATTCATTGCATTACGGTTCGATTCTAAGATAGTCAAGTACAAAACTGCTTTGTGCCACAGATGAATTTCAACTCACTCTGACTATTTGTGCTATTTGTAAAGACACAGTTAAAGTCTACATCATTAGGTCTTGTGCTGGCATATGGAGTTTAGCACCTGGTGTAATGCCTTTGTTGTCTTGCAGGTTTGTTGTGGGCTCCAACAGGGTGATCTTCATGCTGCGGGATGGCAGTCTGGCCTGGGAGGTCAAAGACTTCCTCATAGCCCAAGAACGCTGCGTGGACGTCACCGTGGAGGGACAGGTGTTCCATGGGAAAGCCGCCAAGAAGGATGACACAAAACGCAAGCAGGAGAATGATGTCAACGCCAAGAAGAGCACAAAGAATAAGAAGAAGACTGAGAGCAGGAAGCCGGACATCGAAGGGAACAGTGCCAGCCACTTGAAGACTGAACTCTGATGGGACAAGGCATCATCAGACGAGGTGCTGCAGGACTCAGATGTGTTTATTCTTAAGACCAAGATCTGTGAGCCTTGGACTTCTGAGGGCCATAGGGCCACGTGGAGGTGCACATGGTAATCTAATAAATCCTGTGCTGACACTGAGCCGGAGTCAGATTTACTGTCCTGAGTGGAAGAGATTTCAGCGTCTGTTCCTGCAATCATGTTCGTCACTGAGCGGTTTGAGAATCAGCTGAGATGACATCGTCAGCTGGTTTAAATGATTCTTATCAAATCAAAATCAGCACATGCACATCTTGTTCAGAAGGTACTCATTACTAAACTGTATGTTTGTGTCCTGTGTCCAGGAAGTGTTTTTTCTTGTCGAGCAGACCTCAGGTCTGTGCTGGTTGTTGTTCATGTCCACATTTGATTCAAACATTGCTGCCACATCTTCTGTTAGATTTTTCACCAAGTATTAAAATAAACATTTTTTAAATTATCACAAGCTTGGTTTTCTCTGCTTCTGAGGAAGCTTGGACGGAAATCAAACATAATGAGTTTAGTTAGTGATGTGTGTGTGTGTGTGTGTGTGTGTGTGTGTGGAAAACATTTAATGATCAAGTTTAAAGTTTGCATGACAATGATACAATTGGTAAAAGAAAATCACGAGACAGTCAAATTGGACATTGAGAAAAAAAGCAAAACAGCTTGAATGTGCAGGTCTCAATACTGAATAAATAGAACAAATGATATATGAAAGGAAAGACCATGGCAGACTTTGATTTGTGGCCTGGCCAAACTGACCATTTACTGGGGAACAGTTACTTTCTCATGAAAAAATATCAAAACTTATTAAAGTGACATATTAACAACCCTGGAGCTGAAGTTAAAACAGATTTTATCCCTGCATGTGCTCATGTGGCACAGTGATGATGCAATGACGCCCTGGCAATTCTCGACCAGTCAGTCGTCTGCAGTGTTTTCACATCACCTTTCAGTACCTCTTCATCTGTTCTGGGACCTCAGTCGAGGTGGTACCAGAAAAGTAGGACCAGGTACCAGATTCTAGGCACTTTGACCTAATGGAAACGCAAAAAAGGGGGAGTAGAGTTGTGTCGAGCCTGAGCCACGTGGTAGTAGTGGAAATGTGGCATTGGTCTGGTTCACTAGGCTATCATGGGGAAGACTGCTGACCTGACAGTTGTATTCTAATTTATTAAGATGCACCTATAAATATGAATGTCTCAGTGCATACATTTTCTCCCTGAACAGACACAGGGAACTTCCATGTGATGCTTTACTTCCACAGCCACCTCAGATCAGTAACTTCCTCTGCCACAACCAAAACACTGCTTCACCTTGTTTTGCTCTAACCTCAGATGTCCTCAGGCTCCTAGAGGGTTTATAGGTCACAAGCTTGTCAGAGAAATATTCAGAGATCCAGAGAGATCCAGAAGCTGCAGATTTTGAAAGCAGTTCTGAGTGACAGGAGGGCAGTGAGTTGAGTGATGTGAAATTTCCTAGTGTTTGTCAGCAGCATCTGGGATATGTTGAAGTTGTGGAGCAGCTCCTGAACCTGGGAACAGCAGAACCACTGCAGTGATCTACTCTGAAATACTCTAAAATTATCCCTCTGACTCCAGCAATGTTTTTCAGGTTGCAGTAGTAGATGGACTTACTGATCTCAACCCTTGTGTGGCAAGTAACCACATTCAGTAACCTTTTTTGACAAATAAAACAAGTCACTTGAGTTTAAGCAAAGTACATAAGTTTAGTATGTAAGTATATACTTATATAAATATTTTTTAATATATACACCTTTTTGGAAATGATTACCTTCATATCAATTAAATATATGGTGATTTAATTGACCTTGAGATGCAGGGGGGAAAAAACCCTTCTAATACCCTCAAATAATGGTGCAGGGTTGAAATCTTGAGTTTCCAAATATTTAAATGACTGTCCTGTAAGGGTTAATAATAGAAAAAGTGCAAATGGACATGAAATGAGCGGAAAACTGACTTTTACTACTTCTACTTATTATCTGTTTATCAGTGTCCTCGTGCACAAGATGAACACACTTTGGTTGAAGTTCAAGGTTATGACCCTGTTGTTTTTTCCTGTGCTCAGATTCCTCACTGACCTCTGACCTCACCGTATAGACAAGTCAGAAGTGGCATCTCCATGAATAAAAAACACCAGCATAGCGTTTCCAGGAAGTCAGCTGTTCAAACTGTTCATCATCATTTATTTCTGTACAAAAGTCCTCAAAGAAAAAACTCACAGTCATCACTTTACAAGCCCAAGCCACATATACAACACATCCATTTGTATTGTGTACAGTTAACAAGCCAAACTATACCATATGAGTCATATGCATGTACGCTGAATGTCTGGTACAAATGTTCTAAAGTGGAGCGATAATGTTTGGTGCATACAGAACACACAGGACAGGAACAACATCACAGCTCAGACTATGTCCCTGGTCTATTTCCATCAACTGTGTCTGTACAATAAATAAGTATAAAATATATCTCTTAGCAATCTGAGGAATTTTAAAAACACATGAAACATACAAAACACTAAATTACTGCTACAACATCCGAAAAAAGACCAGCTATTTCGGCAGGAGGAGGGGGGGGGGTCCTTTTTCTGGCCAGATTGGATCAAAAGATCTCTGAAAATGTGTTTTTTCAAAGAGGGCAAATTGCACATTTAAAAACACCCTGATTTTTTTTTTTTTTAGCATTTGCCGGGAAGATTTCATCTTTTGTTTCGTTAACAGGCATCTTTGCTGGTTTTACTCCAAAAAAACAGTGGATCACAGACACTGATGGGAGGAAACATCACAACATCAAGTGAGCAAAGAGTCAACGTCCAAACCTGGAATGTTGTTTTTTTTCTTTAAACAGAGTGAAAAACTTCACCTCCACACCTGTCACAGAGACCTGCAGGTGAACGATGACAACACACCTTTATTATACATGCATTTGATTGGCTTGCTCACACTGTCTGAGCATCTGCTCGCTGTGTTGGTTTAGAAGCAGCTGCAGCCAACACGGTGGACGTCAGTAATCTCAGAACACCACACAAACACACTCTGTAAAAGGTTTGTATCAAAGCCACACTGAGGACAACACACAGGAATTTCAAGTAAGTCATAGTTTGTGGGAATAAAATCAATATTACAATAATAAAGAGGGAATAAAGTTGTAAATTTAGGCTCTGTGCACAGGTGAATGGATACTTCATCTTTTAACTCATGATCATGAGGATATCGAAAAGATTCAGTAAAGAATCTGACTCTTTCACCTGTTTGATTAGTTGTTTGTAATATTTCGAAAATGTTTTGTTGTCCCTACATTCTACTCCTCACTTCTAATTCTCATAATATCACAACTTTATTCTTGTAATCTTATGACTTTCCTCTCATAAAATTTATCGCTTTATTCTTGTAATTTCCATACTCTCTATTTTTCCCTCAGTGTGGCTCTGATAGTAGTAAAGTGATCAGGGGTCAATGAGCAGAAATCAATAATTTCATATCTCAGGAATGTTTCCCATTTTAAATTAGTGTGAGAAAGTCAATAGACCAACTCAGGCTCCTCCAGGCACCAGTCAATATAATACAAATAACTGAACTGAAGAGTCATAGTGCTATAACTGCTTATATCTATATCTATCTATCCATATATATATATATATATATATATATATATATATATATATGATGTTATTGAGACAAAGAATAGGCTGAGTTTCCTCACCCTGATCGTGGACACAGAATGAGACACAATCATCTGCCTCTGGTCCTGTTGTATTAGTTTTGTACTAAGATGTTGCTGCTCCTGGACCCTCTGACCCAGGTGACCCACTGGAGCTGACTGAGGAGTCTGATCTCCATGTTTTTCAGACTCAGAGAGAAAACCTGCTGGAAGGTGCTCTGCTCATCCTGCTACTGATGTACTCCAGACCACAGGGAGACAGGTAGAGCACATGGACCGCCCAGTCAAAGTGGAAGCTGACAAACACCCAGGCCTTTCAGCTGTGTATATACAGCTCCATATCTTTGGCCATGTGAACCTCCAGCACCATCTGTACTGTCTCTCCACCAGGACACTGTGGGAAAATGACTGTGCTAATGTTAGCTGCTTGTGAGCCGTGGTTTGAGGGCTGCAGCTCACAGAGCCACACAGTCCTCCCACTCAGCTGTTGCCTCTGTTTGAGACACTCCTTGCCTAAACCATCAGCTGAAATTAATCCACAAATTCAGTTCTACTTGAAGGAGAGACTGACCATTTAGCTGTGAACTTTAGTTGTGTTTGGATGAACTATATTAACCTGACTGTTAGGTCGGTGGCCCCTGTGTCAGAGCTCTATGGTACAATGTAGACTGAAGGTTCTTTGCTAAACCTCTGGTGAATGCTGATCAAAAAGACTGAGTTGATGGTTTGGTGATGGTCAGAGCTCTAATAAGCTCAATGCTAATGATAATGTGAAAGGAAGTGAGTGTCTACGTCGGAGCGGGTGCACAGAACAGCACAACAGTTACGGATTGCTGACCAAATCCAACAGTGACTTCAGATGGCGAGCTCAGATTATGTAACCATGACAACATCCATGACACCAAACAGAACCAATATCATATGTGTGTGTTCATGCCTGTGGAGCCAACAAGCATGTCTCTGCAAACACCACTGGTCCTGTTGGTTGCAGAGCTCCAGTATGGCTGCCACAGGGCATAGTGTCTCCATTGGGGGAGTTGGTGGGGGGGGGGGGGGGGGGTTCTCACACAGATACAGTTCATCAGAGGCAGTGCTGGCTCTGGGAGCAGCACACACAGTCACATCTTTTTTTTCTGATGGCCAAACCAAGAAAAAAAACATATCTGATACTGGACCAATGGCTTGGAGCAACTGACTCTTCAGTGCTGACAATGTGTGTGTGTGTGTGTGTGTGTGTGTGTGTGTGTGTTGGGGTGGTATGTGTGTCAGTATCTTGGGGCTACATAGTCTCTTGGCTTTCCTCCCCATTCTGTCTGCCACTCATAGTTTTATCTTGTGCACCACAGGGATGGGCAGGACCTGGTGGATCTTGGCTCTGTCTGCATCCACCTCCAGATGGACCCAGTCGGGGCGGAAGGAGCCTTTGAACCCCACAAATGCCATCTTATCTGCAGGGAGGCAAAATGACATGAAAGTGAGATGGAGGGGTGGGGGTGGGGTTCTCAGGCTCATATGCCATCATGTGCGTAGAAACTTCTAGAAACAAAAACTGCCACTGCTTCGTGCTTTAGCTCGGCTACTAACCCAGTTCAGAACTCAAATCACATCACCCCAGTTGTTGCATCTCTACACTGGCTGCCTGTTTATTTTAGGATTGATTTAATAACTCTTCTTAACACTTTTAGGGTCAGATTTTGGCTGGTCGCTCTTTCTGAGCCCCAGACACAGCCTGACACCCTCTGATAGTTCACTTCTGACCATCCCAATGTGGAGGTTAAACACCAAACACCAAAGGAGACGGGGCCCTTCACCATTACGGCTGCCAGACCAGGGGTCTTCAATGTTTTTCAGGCCAGGAACCCCCAAACTGATGCAGAGATGGAGCAGGGACCTCCTAGTATAAAATTGTGTTTTATATTAAACTGAGCCCAGTGCCTTGTATAAACGTACATTTGATCACGCATTCAATAATAAGCTTTTCAAATAGGTTCATATATTCATGTTTTTAAGGTACAGTGAGTAGTGTACAGTGCAGTGTTAACTGATACCAAGGCCAATATCAACAATGTCTGTCAACTGCATGATAATCATGCAGACAAGCTATTCATTTTGTTTTAAACATAAACGTAGAAAAGAAAAATTATAAAAAATTGTCTTAACAAAAGTTTTGTGACCCCCCCCTGCAGTACTTCTGTAGACCATCAAGGGGTTGCGGACCCCCTGCTCAAGACCTCTGCTCTAGACTTGAATGAATGAAATGACCAGTATGTATGTACTTATTTATGTGTGTATTGAAAAGTGCTAAACAAATAAATGACTATTATTAACATAGTTACCTTTCAGTTTGATGCTTTTGTCTGCTCCCAGTCTGTCCAGGACTTTGGTCCAGGATCCTCTGGTGACTAGTCGGCCCTTAGACGTCATGAGGACAATGGAGCTGCAGAGAAAGAGACAGCACATCACTGTAGTGTTTCTATGCTCAACTCTGTACATATGTTGACTCTTCTGAGCTTCAGTTGGTGAGTTAAACTGGAGCCTGAGGCATCATACATTGTAGCACAACCTTCACAGCAACACAGTAGAATGTGTTTGACAGGTGAGAGCTGATGTCTCATCCGAAAACAAAAGACACAATTTGGCAGACTGTGGAGATAACTGATGAGCAGCTCCGTACCCCTCTCTCAGTCCACTGACGTAGTTGTCTATTTGAGCGGGGATGCCCTGGAGGATGGAGCTCTTGAAGCTCTTGCTCTCCACCACCTTTCCATCATAGCCATCAATCACCGTCAGCTGCACCCCATCCTCTGCTTGGTACAACTTCCTTCCATTCACCTGTCACGAGAGTTGGCCAATCACAACACAGCACAGCCCAGCAGAGTCACTGACTCAGCGGTTCTCATATCAAATGTCAGGGCAGAAGTAGATTTTCAAACAAAGTGGGATTCTACGTGCTTTATTCTAATGGAGGAGATTTAGGCTAAACTGCTGCTGTGCAGTGGAAAAGCTGTTGTGAGGATTTGATGATAAGAGTTGATTTTATGAAACTTGTGTCTTGAAGAAACAAAGAGTAAAAGTAAAGCAGATTAGTTCTGGACCATCTTAAGTCTGACTGTAGTGTGATTAATTTGGCTACATTGATGAACATTGAGGAAGCACAACCTCCCTCATTAGAAAATTTTGGAGGAATAAAACAGGTACTGTTTGCAAACAGAGGAACAAAAGACAAAAAAACTAAAATCTGGTTGTTTGTCTCTTCGTAACAGCGTTAGTTAACCAAACTGTGAGCCTGGTCTCCCTGTTTTTTGTTGTCTGGTGCTGTTGGTTAGTGCAGGTGTCATTGATTACCATGTGACCATGGTAAGATCTTAGACCTGAGCTAGATTGTTACCATGGTAACACTGGTTTTCAGCCTCAGTTAGCCTGGGGGCAGCAAATGGCTGAGTAGCTTTTAGTTTTACATTTGTGAGTGAGAGTTAATGTGAAAAACTTTTGCTTTTATATTTCATGTGAGCGACTGTATTTAATAAGTGTGTAAGGTCAGCCCTTCATGCACCAAACCACTAAATGAAAATCCTGTTCATTAACCCATAACTGGTGGTCTGACAGCCTCTCTATGCTGCTGTTACACCGTATGTGTCTGTATGATACCTCAGTGAAGGCAAAGTCCTCCTTGATGTGGAAGAAGCGAGTGTTGTAGGACTCCAGCTTCACCTCCAGGAAGTGTTCTGCTGAGTGCTGAGGAGACAAGAGCAACACAAATCAGAGCCACACACATGACATGTGTGTTAGCAAATACATCTTTCACCACAGTATAATACATGTATTAAAAACGGATTTATTTCTAAATGCATAGAGTATGAAAATATTAGAAAAAATTGCACTTATTAATTCAGATGCTGTATGGCCACATAAGCAGGAAGAATGTTACAGATGCTTTTCACTTGAGAAGCATTATGGATTTAAATTTGTATATTTATATTTGTGGTAACTTTTAAATTTTCATTGGCTATTATATTATATTTTTTGTTTGTTTGTTAGATTGTTTCTTTCATTTGCTTGCTTTCTTGCTCAGAATTTTTTGTTATAGCTGAAAAACAGGAAACATTTTGATGTGTCAGATAGAACCTCTGAGGTGAAACCTGCAGAAACACATTGGATCTTACTGTAAATGGACCTGAACATCATTTATATTACTGGTAACACCAGTGAGTCTGAAATCCTTTCTTTTCACCGACAAGTGGATTATAAGATTTTAATGATCTCTCACACACACACACACACATACACACTTTCACTTACCAGCCTGGCATTAGGAACCTTTCTGGGCATGGGTACATCCACGATGGGCAGCTCCGAGTGTCGGGGGTAGGCCTGGGCCATGCAGTTGCTGGGTGGACTACCTTTGGGGATGACGGCTGTGATCTTCACTCTCTCACATCCTTTGATGGAGCAGAAGGCAAACTGCTCCCTGTCGTTATGAGCCTTCACCTTCAGGAAGAGCAGCCTGCAACACACATGTACACAGATTCAGACATCACACATTCCGCTCACACTTCTCAAACACACAAAAAAAATGTTTAGTTCTCACTACACTGAACACACAGACAATGATCAGACAGGTTGAAATCAAAACTACAGTAATATTATCATCCACACTGCCCTGGTGTCAGTACCACAGCTTACTGAGAGCACTCATGGCAATAATGGAAATACACTGTTGCCCATACAGTTGGAATAAAAAAATATATATATTTTTTTACCTCTTAATGATCATGACTGTGATTTAGGTATATCTTCTTAAAACTGGTAACCAGGACTCAGTATGTAATCATTGCACCTGGTCAAAGGTGATTACTGATGTGTATGAATAGGAATAAAAAGAGGAATGTGTCTGAAGACAAAATTAGTCCAACTTTATGGGCAATGGAGTATTAATAAACAGTAGACACTCCCTCACCATCCCACATATCATTTTTCATGGGTTTGGGATATTGTTTTGTTTTGATGTTCACCTGATAGACTCTACATGGACAAATGTATTGGGCACACTATAAAGGATCTTTATGACATGCCATTCTAGGCATCAATATGGAGTTGGTCCACCCTTTGTAGCTACAACATCTTCCACTCTTCTGAATTTCTACAAGATTTTGGAGTGTTGTGTCAGTGTGTGTCTGCCCATTCATCCAGGTGAGCATTAGTGATGCCAGACTGATGTTGGACCAGACAGCCAGACTCCACCTCTCCGTTCTTGTTCACCCCAAGGGTTGAGGTCAGGGCTCTGTGTGGACCTGTCATGTTCTTCTACACCAAACTCACCCAGCCATGACTTCATGGACGTTGCTTTGTGCACTGGGCCACAGTCATGCTGGAACAGAGACCCTCCATAATCTGCTCTAACAAAGTTGGAAGCAGAGAATTGTCCAAAATGTGTTGATGAGCAAATGTTTCAAGATTTCCTTTCACTGGACCTGAGGAACTGTGGTAAACCCCCTGAAAAACAACCATTTCATGACCTTATGACCTAGTGGTGGAACCACCTGTAGTCTGCTATTATAGGTTGTGTGAATGTGCACAACAGAACCATTCTGAAGATGCTAAACTAACAGGTCCAAAAGATGCTAATTATGTAAATCATTCTGAAAAGATGCTAACAGGTTTAAAATATGCTTCTGAAAGTTGTGAAAAGATGCTGTCAATCATTGTGAAGAAGGTACCAATTAACCTTTCTAACTTTAGTCACAGTTCTAAAAGTTGCCAAGAGTGCTAAACACTCTAACCACGCTGAAAAGATGGTAATAGACTGCACTAGTGTTTGGAAAATTGAATAGGAGTTACTAATTATTTTTTTAATGGCTTGCAGCCAATTAAAATGAAAAACAGCAGCAATCACATCACTGTCATTATACAGCTGTTGAATGTGCATCAGTGTCAATTATCAGGAAAGAAGAAGTGGGATGGTTGGTGTTGTTGTGTCTGACCCTGTGTCCTCCTCCCAGTAGTAGTATCCTCTGGTCTGGTGGGAGTGGTTGATCTTCTCCCTCTGGGTGGTCCTCATGAAGACACCGGTCTTGCGGGTCTGTTTGGTGAGGCGGTTGTGGATGTCGGAGATGATGGTGAAGTTGGTGCCTTGTGGGTAACAGATTCCCACACTGATCCAATCATTCCTGACAAAAGAAAAAACTAATTCACTGCTCATTGTACTGGTTTGATCTGATCCATAGATTAATTAATGCTAACACTGGGACCTCCTGTGTACTGGAAATGACAGTCAGGAAAACAAGTTGTGCTTTATCTTCAAATATTAAATCAGACTGTTGAACAGCAGCATGTTTGAACTCTTTCCATAAATATATTTCTTTGAAATTTACAGTGAAATATGCTGTAATGCTGAACGCTGAATACCAGTTGAATAATCCAGGCCCTCTTTGTGTGTCTTTGCTGTTTGTCCCACAGAAGCTGCCACACTTACTGAAATCCACCAGCGTAAACAATTCAACGGCACATTTAAAAGATTAATATTTCAACGATCCTTTATCTAATTTTAACTTCAAAATCAGAAGGAGGTAGCTTCACTTAAACATTTCACACTGAGCAAAGAGAAACTGATTACACTGTGATCAGTCAGCGAACCTGAAAAAACAAACGAGTCAGATTCCAGCTCCTTCTGCAGAGCCTGCCCCACTCACTGTCTCCCTCCATGAACTGTAGATGGAGCTGTTGGTGTTTGCACCATCAATGGGAACAAACTGTTTTGGCTTCACACAATCCATGTCAGGGTGGACTCAGGCCACAGGGAATAGCTGACATGCTTGAAATGACAACAGGCCTTCATGCGCTTTAAATGGCTGCAGGCCACTCTGTAAACACTCAGTGAGGGGAGGACCAGGGAGTGAGGCTCTTCCCATCTCTGTGGTGAACCCTCATGAATAACAGGAGTGAGAGGAGCGAGCTGACAGCCTCTGTCACAATGCTTCACCACCCTGATGTTTGCTGACGGCCTTTAAGGAGGGGTCAGTGTTAAAAAACAAAATAAATCCTGTCAGCTAACTCCCCGTGTCACCATCCATATACACTGTCACATGTTCTATTCTATATGTGTTCCTGCATGTACATCACTGTGAAACTGGACCACAATTCAACCTCTTTATGGAGGGTGAAGTCATCAGTACAGTAACACTCTGAGACATCCTCCCTCCCCTTTCCACAACTTTCTAATATGGAATCTCTCAAAATCCTATTTATAATTTAAAAGATTAATAGGTCAATCAGATTCAAAATGTCCCATGTAAACACCTTAGCGGATCTAATTACATTTCCGATCAGATTTAAAGAGGTAGTCAACGCCGATTGATAATCAGCTTGATGCCGTATATAAACGGCTGAATAGAGTGGATTTGGTCGATAGAGTGGATTATTCATTCTGCGCATGTGCGCCCTAGTACACGGCAGTCACGTATTGAAGTTCGCGGGAAATAGGAAAGACAAAGCCGGTCATAACAAACATGGTGAATAAACAAAAAAAATTCGACATTCGTTGAGATGAACTATATCTCTTGATGAGAACTAACTACTGAGACCGTAGAGCCGCAAATAAATGCAAAAACAATGAAATAAACATCCCCAACAAAACACGACGTGGATCCATGGCTCTAAGTTTAAACACGGAAGTGCACCTCTTCTTCTCTTGCACCTTTGCAGGTAGTGGGAGTGAGACCATCTGTGCATGTCAATGAAACTATATAATCGGCTTCAGCTGGGGCCATGTTTACACGGATTGTATGTGGATCGCTTTATTTAGCGTTCATGTATACAGATCAAATAAGATTCATTTAATCTGATTTCAGTCAGATTGAGGAAAACACTGCATGTAAACGCAGCTAGTGATTCACAGGTGTTTGAACGTCTCTTCTTTCATTCTTATAGTTTTAATCTGTAAATGTCTAGAGACAACTTGACCTGTGTTTTATGTGTTGTTGAAATGCAGTCTTACATTTTCCACATCATGTCATCAATGCTAAAACCAAAGAAAGCTTTAATTTTACACCCAAGACAGATCCAGGGCTCATTTCAGATCTGACCACATTCAGAGGTGGCCTGGACAACATGTCCACATTCCTTCAGCAGTGTGAACACAAATAGATCCTGACCACACTCAAGGACCAACCACTTCACAGAAGTCCTCTAAAGGACCAGCAACTCTCATCCTCTGAAGGACAGCCTACTCTACCGATATCCTTTGAAGGACCATCATCTGTAAATGACCATATACCCAACTCTACCTGGTGATTGGCAAACAACAACACCTGTTTATTTGCATATAAAACAGGAAGTGAGATAAGATGACAAATGATCAATGGAGACTCATTTTAAAGCAGATGGGTGAACTGATCGCTGTGATCAATCACTGAAGACGCAGATTAATAGCAGGTGTGTACAGGGCCTCGTTATCATGGTTCTGTCTACTCTTCACTTATGCCCTGTTTACACGTAACCAGTTATTTTGTAAAAATGAGAAATTTCCCTTCGTTTATACACAAACGGAGCATCCTCTGAAAACGATTCCTTCTAAAAACTCCGGCCAGAGTGGAGATTTTGGAAACTTCGTTTGCACGTTTGCATGTAAACTGAGAAAAACAGAGTTTTAGGCAGCCGGTAAACATAATCTAAATCAAACATGTTGGACACAGAGAGCTGAACGGGTGTGTACACCTGAATCTGAGTCATTTCCATCCCACTATGTGGAACCTGCTGTAAAGAGCCTCTGTTTTCAGGCTGAGTGTGCCATATGCTGTTACACATCATCTTGTGTGTTCACTGACTTGTTGAAGTTGATGAGCCAGATGGTGACCTCAGCGGGTGCCACCTGGTCCCAGTGGATGGTGTAGCCTTTAGCCAGCGTGATCACAGGCTGGAACTGCTGGTAGTGTTTCCTCTTTCCTAAGGCGCCCTCCAGTGTCAGTGGCCGATCGGGGTACTCATCCCTCACCATGTCCATGTTCAGGTTGGCAGGGTTACGAGTCTGGATGTAGATCTGCAGAGAACCGTAGAGATGTTAGAGTTAGCTGAGGTATTTTGACATCTCTGAAGTTTGTTAGGACCAAGAAAAAAGTGAGTGACTCCCTTTTTGTTGATTTTACAGAATAAAATCAGAATATAATACAGACATACAGAATATATAACCTAAAAGAACAGAGCAGCAGAAAAAAAATCTGATATTGACAATAACACAGTATGGATTGTGCTCCTGTGTCCATCTGTTTACAGATTTAACATAACACATTTAAAACTCTGAATGAAAGAAATGCATTAGTCATATATAAGTTCAAAAGTTATTTTGGCATCCCTGACTTTTTGATCAAAATCATACATGCAACATCCAAACCAGCTACAACAGTTCATGTAAATTTGTGCAACACTGATCAACAATTCAGATGACTTAGTAAGTTATCTGTAGTTCTGCAGAACTCTGGGATTTGAACAAGCATGTGATCAGCTAATATCAAACAGAGAGCTGATTTGTGTTTGCAAAGGCCGCTCTGTGAGTAGTATGCCTGCTCACCCACCTGTGCATAATGGCCACTGCAGATTGCAGCCTTCCAGTCGGGCACGTCAATGCAGTCAGGATGACGGAGCAGATAGTTGTCCTCTTTCACCAGGAAGGCTCCAGGGTACTCAGAGACCGAGCCATCGATATCATGGAAGATGGTTGTCTTGTCCCCGTCCATCTGCATCTTATTAAACCAGGGGCCCGGTTCCCCAAAAAACACCCGGGACGTGATCTGCAGCAGAGCGAAATGAAATACAGTTTATTCATTTACACTTTTATTTAACTGAAAAAACAGAAAACATCTAATGTTAGTGATGCTTTTTAACATTCCTTTGATTCCAAAGTAAAAGCCCAGCCTTGTTGGACTGTCTCACTGACTTACAGGGACATGGTCAAAGGTGATGTCGGTTACATTGTTATTGGGGCAGCTCTGCCATGAGTTGTTGAGCCTGAATCCAAAGGCGCTGGTGTGACGTCCATCCAGAGCTATATATTTCCTAAATGTGCAGTTCTGAACATTGATAGGACCATCGTAGATCTGCATACCCCGGATAGGGAAGTCACTGCCGGGAAACACAGGCACACACATGTTTATACAGCCATCTTTTTTGAGATCATCAACCCTCAAGGCTGAAACACTGAAGCATCAACACTGATGAACAAGAAGCTGCAGTTCCTGTAATGGCCACTAGAGAGTGGCTCCAACTCTGAGTCAGTCCTCATGTAGAAATAAACATGTTTATAGCCTGGTACAAAAACAGTTTTGCTTTCTACATATAATTTCCTCACCCATACCACTCTGTGGGGCTGAATAACACTGAATTTTATCAAGCCTTAAAATTCTGCACGATTGAAGTTGTGGTGTTTTAGGTGGGCAGGCATCTGCCTACCACAAGCTGTACCAAAGTCTCAGTTCCATGTATACTCCTCCTCTTTGGTCATTTTTGCATTAGCAGGGAGGTAGGGGCAGAGTAACACAATAGCAGGATGGTGATGTTGGAACAGTCACTTTGAGCCTCATGTTTCAGAAAGTTGTGGGTGAGGCTACATCCATCTTTCTTTGACATTTATCTTGCTGAAATTGTTTATTCTCTTACTTTCAATTCAAAAACATATGTTATTGGCTCATTGTTACTTACGTCCACAGAGATTTGTCACTGCTGAAAACACCACCAAAGAAAGACTGAGACAAAATGGTGAAGCAGCTAAAGAAACACTCAATACAGTGCTGTGAAACATCATTGCTGACTGGTACACCTCTAACATAATGTAAGGTGCCACGCTGTGCTCAAATACTTTCCAGCTGAAAAAAGGCTGCTGTAGATGTTTTGTGTAACAACGTGAACGCGCTGATGCGTTCAAGGTCAGACAGACTAACGATTCACATTCAGGATTATCTGCATGACTCACTGCCATGGATCTTTTCTATCCACTGGCTATCATCAAATGCTCAGTGCAGCACAGCAGGAGAGTGCGAACACAACTGCATGCATGACTTTAACTAGTTGCATCAAAGGACATCAGGATGAAAATGAAGCATCCAGACTGATGCTCCTTTCTGTGGACTCCCCTTTTCCCCACACAATAAAAGAATCTCTGATAATACTACTGAGACATTCCTTCTTTACTTTGCCAAGTGGGCTGGAGCTGATTCCTAGCATACCAAGCCAGTCTCACACACATACCAGCCTCTATTAAACCAGCAACCCCACCCAAAGTCTATCTTTGGAGTATGAAACAGTGGGCATGATGCACAGTTGTCAGATGTTCTCACTGTGCTCCCCCATGAAGAAAAGCAGCTGAGTTCAGGTTGAAGTAATTCAAGTTCAAAACCATTACATAAGAACCAAACCATGGTAGAGGAGGATCTGGACAAACATCTCTCCACGGTGTTCCTGATCTTCTCTAATGAAATTGCAAACTGTTTTTTCCTGTCTCAATAAAACAGACTTGGCCTTCACCATAGTTTATTACAACAAATACCACTGTCTAAATGCATGGAAGTGCTGTAGCCCCCCTGTTGGAACTTAGGTTAAAGAACCTGATATTTTAATGATAGAAATGTGGTTCAACATTTGTGCAAAATAAGACCACAGATGTGAGGTGTTGATCCCGACCCAAAACCTGAGGTTTATCTAAAATGTGTGTTCCTTATACTGGATTGGACCTGGACCAGACAATTGGTCACACATTGCCCACCAGTCCACCATCCTTGCGGCCCCCTTAAATATGCATACCTATTACAAAGCTGTATCGCTGTATCTCTCTCTCTCTCCCTCTCCCTCCCTCCCTCTCTCAATCCTAACTCTTACCCATCCACAGACTTTTGGCTCTCTAACAGTCCATAGCATCTAACAGGTTAAGTGACAGAGGGAGGGGAGAGGCCTACCTGTGATTGGGCCAGCTCCAGTGTCAGTATATACTGGCCTAAAAATATGTTGGCCCACCAGGCAAATGCCCAGTATGTCTGTAGATTACAAGTCCAGCCCTGCCCCTATATCTGCAGTTTTAGTGGTGGGAGATATATGGAGACAACAAGGTTCCACAGTTACACTGAACAGGTTGAACTGAGAGTGTGTTTTCAGCAGATTTGGGTTTTGATGCAGGATACCTATCATTTCTGTTCAGGCTGAGCTAATCTCCTGGACTCACTTTGTGTTACCACCAGATGTGGCTTCTTCATTGGGTCATGGGTATACCCATAACTAGTGGTGATTGCTGTATCTGTATAAATACACTTGACATATTTAGGACCTTAGATGCTTTTGAAACAGTGACAGTCAGTAGCATGCATCGTGCATGTCCTGAACAACTGATTTTAGAGCTGCCTGAATGATGAGCTGAAAACAAAACATAAAATGAACCATCACCTTCGTAAAGTTTCAACACTGACATTGTTTTAACTTATTTTTTAAAGGATATTTGTCACTTACATGCCACGGGGCAGGGTTCTGTCCAGGAGATCAGACCCTCCAGGTCCCCAGATCCGGTTGTCAGGGAGGGGCATCCCATGGTTGTTGCTTTCACCCACAAACAGTGAATTCTTCACCTGCTGACGGGAGCCATCGTCATCTGGAAATGTCCCTCCGCTGCACGCACACACACACACACACACACACACAGGGACAACAGAGTGTCATGACAGCAGCACTGCTAACAGCAGATGTAGTGGTATATTAATACAACATTATTTCATTGATTATGATTGCTTCTTTGTTGAGGAAAAGTAGCTCTGAAATGTCAACACCAAACCCCCAAAATCTAACTTGGAACTATATCAGAACTTGAGAACTTCCAGTTCCGAACTGGCTGATTCATCTGAGAGTAGTGATAAAAAATGGGGAGTATGAAGGGAAGAACTAATAACAGACACATCAACAAAGGAGTGGAATCAGCATGAACTAAGGCCTCAAACAATCAATTCTCAACAACTCAAAGATTGCAGAGCAGTTTTCCAGTAGAAAGAGTGACTTCTATACAAAAAGGGAAAGAGGTCTGGGGAGCACTTATTGCTCTTGTGAAATGAATGGATAAAACTGATGAGAGGAGGAAGGGGGGCCTACAGAAACCTCACAGCAGTGATTACACCGAGCTCAACTTGAAGATGATCTTCAGTGAAAAGCCTTTATTACTAATCCTGTCTGTATTATATTTTAATATGAAACCTCCTTATTTCTGTTTTCCTTCCATTTGCTTTGTAAATCTATACACATTATTGACCATATGCAACAGCAAGCTCATTGTTCAGTGGCATGTTCCTCTTGGGCTGCTCGGCACCTGCTCTCCTCGCTGCACCGTCAAACCTGGGCCACTGCCATTTTCCACATGCTCTGTCTCTGCTCCATCCTGTCTCTGGAGCAATTCACTGCCATTCAAGTCAATCAGAGCATTTCCACAGCGTGCACTGTGGTTCACGATCAGTTTTCACAGAGAGTCCACAAACTTTGAAAGACTTTCTGATCCTTGTCCAGTTTGTCCCAGGTGGTGGATTTTTTGTTTGCCCTGACCTGTTTTTGGGGCTGGCCTTTACTTGTTGGTGTATACAACACTCCCGGTCGTTATGAGAGACTCGCTTTTAATTGAATACTGACTTATAATTTAACAAATACGGTAATTAGAGTCTGGGTTTTATGTTGTCTTCTCTCTGGAAAGTTGCACTCGGGGATTTTTGTTCTTTTGTACCTTTATGTGAGTTTGAGCTGATGAGGCACTCCACTGTTTGCTGTGTATATGTGCATACATTTGTCTGTGTATGAAAAAAGTTTTGAAAAAAAATCTAGCTCTAAAATCTGAGGCATAGTACATCTGAGTCCACCACAGGTGATTTAATTGTTTGTCATTCCACTACCAGATACAGTCTCCAACACTTCAGTGATGTGAAAACACATAATCCAAAACACGTTTCTCTGTTTTCAAAGCAACTAATCACTCAACCCTAATTACAGAGAGTTATTACTGAGATCGTGGAGGCCGAAAGGACTGAGGCTGAAGGATTCCAGTTGTACTGAGGGAAGAGGGGATCCACTGCTTTTGGATTTGAGTTGATCCAGTCTACAGATTTGATCATGATATCTCAGTGCTGCTGATTCTCCCTCAACTTAAAACAGCTGGAGCACACATTTATGTGTTCACATCAACTCTCTCATTAAGAGCACACATAATCCACATCTGAAACTCAGCTTACCTTGCCAGAGTGAGGCCAATTCCATTATCAGCAAATCTAAAGTGAAAAACAGAGAATATTACTCCTGAGGCTTCAGAGAACTAACACATCCACACAAACAAGTCTGATGGAGATAAAGTTATTATTAGATAAAGATGAAAACATGAATTAAACAGGGATGAGCTTCTCATTTTCATGTCGTCATCAAATGTACGGAAAAAAAACAAGCAAGGACACCAAAGACTCTTAATGCTTTTCAGTTACATTAGCTCAGACTTCCCGCAGAAAAAAAACAGAAAAAATCGAAGCTGCTTTGCATCAGTGGTTGGGGCCAGGCAATTTTGGACAAATTTAGGCAATTTTGAGTAACAAGAGACAAAACAGGGAGAAATAGAGACAACAAGAACATCAGCATTACAATGTCCATTCTGCCTTAGCTGAGGCTTGATCTCACAACCCTCTAACACATAGAACCAGCCTTTAACTCACTGAGCTAATTGTCTGGAAGGGAGACCTGGTGTGTGGCTTCACAAATGGACTCAGGCAGTGACCAGCCAGGCAGCAGTTGTCAATGCAGATTTCAAAAATTGTCAAATGTCAAATTTTCTGTTATCAAGGCAAAAATCTGATAAAACATAAATTGTATCTTGACAGCATGAAAATGTTGGTGATTTGCTTCATAAGAGAAAATCTGATGTTTAAAAACACCATTGACTGCAGTTTGTTCCCATGACAGCAGAATTCAACATCTTTTCAACAATTCAGTTTTTGAGATACAATTCTGAGATTTTCCAAACTTCATCACCCACGACTCCAAAATATTGTCAATTTTATTGTCAAGATTGAAAATGTATTCATCAAGAATTGTCTGGTGTATGTTTACAGTGCTGTTTACAGTCAGGATTCAGAAGAAGGAAGAAGAAGGAACTTCATACTCATACTGGGGAGACGTTCAGAGCTACTGTGAGCATGCCAAACCTATAGGCAGCAGTGTAACGAGAAGCATAAAGCTATGGTAGCCAATCAGAAAACTGGAAAAAAATCACAACAATGACACAAGTTACTTCCTGAAGGTGTACCACGAAGTGGGTTTAGTGGGTTGATAAGGTATGTTGAGTCTAAAGCCAGGCCTGCTTGTATCTCTTTTAACCCGACCAGATCACCATGGTAACTTATGCTTAGCTCATAACCTGGTCCTGACCAGGTTATGTTCAGAGTTTCATCTTAAAATCAGCTGTAAAAGTGCTGCTATTTCACAATTTAACACATTTGAAAGGCGGTGGAGCTGGATCAGAACCAGCTTCACTACGGAGTGAGAGGGTTTTTGGAGATCGGCTGATCTGCTGTGCTTCCTGATGAACTTCTCTCTGAGTGGTCTCTGCCTACAGATGTTCAGCTGAAGGAATAAACTTCATCTGCTCACTTGTTGAGCCAAGCGTCATGAGGTCATTCTGTATTAGGCTATATGATACTTTTATATCTACAGTCTATGGAGGCCACTGAAAGAAGTTGTGCGCTTGCAGCAGGACAGATAATCAGATAATCAGTAAAGTTAATCATTTCACTTTGATGTGGCCATGAATAAATTAGCCACGATGTTTGGCCTGTTATATGGCAGTGTTGCCCAAATGCAAATCTTGAATAGGTCTGCACCACTTTCACAGTTAAAGAGGTCTTTGTTGTCATTGTACAGAGACAATATGAGATTGGCTTGTATAGCACCAGCATTCATACACACACCCAGCCTTGCTTTCAATAAAACACACACTCGTATTCTATAATTGCGATCAGTAAAATATGAAAACAATATAAAACCCAATTTAAAAATGACACTTGTTGTTGCCCTAGTTGATTTTGTTTAAATGGATAAAGCGTCATATTTAAGTAGTGCAGTGTTCAGCTGTGACAAATTAAAACCAGCCTCCTCTCTTGTCATATTTGCAGCAACAGTGTTGCTTTTGGCTGTGATCACGCTTTTTTGTTTTGCTCACAGCTCTCCATTAAAAAAACCTGCTCCTCAGAGCACAAAGCTGAGAGCCAAGTCGATAACCACCGTCGTGATACCATGTTAACTCTCACTGGGGCTTGAGGTTTTGTTGAGCTGGATCATCAACACAAAGCCTGGCTATGTTGAGCCTCCTTCATGATACAGCCCTCTGATCACAGTAGCCAAACGAACTGTAAACACAGATCGCACACATGACACTGATGTGTCTTCTGTCGCATACTATGATGTCCCGAAGTCCGTTTCCCCAATGCAAACGTGAATGTGAAGTTTTTACAAATTTCCACTTTGGCCCGAGTTTTCAGATAACATCGTTTTTGGTGACTTGAGGCCAAGGCCAAAATGCGTGGAAATGTCACTGTTTTCGCTATGTGTAACGGGCCTAAGATTTAAAACACTTTGCTACTGCAGCAACAGATACACTGAGAAGGCAGGAACAACTGGACACAGGTACAACACACTGGGGCCGATCAGCCAATCACAACAGATGGAAACCAGACAAAGGAAGTCATTTAAAGGCCTGTTTTATGTGAACACTACCTGAAGCTCCTGTACTGTACCTGCAGGATTTTATAAGCACATGTACAGGTGTTCCTGATAAAGAGCTCAGTAAGTGTATATTTGCTGGGTCTAGGTGTTCTCTGTTTTCAGTACTCACTGGCAGTCATCCAGCCACACATCCCCTCCTCTGAGCCACGCTCCATGGTCCTGGTTCTTATAGGCTACAAAGTGGTGGATGAGAGCAGGGACTCTGGGTTTGAAGGGATCAGCGTCTTGGTGGGGGCCATACCTACAAAAATCCACAGCACCCACAGCAACACACACATACACAGTTTGAATTAATAATTTACTTACATGCTTTTATATCCAAGGTTACCAAGTACTATACTGAATATATGATTTAAAGTGGGAATTTCAAGAAAACACCAGCTCCTCTGTTTCTCTCACTGACTATGCTGTAATTCTCATTTCTGGTTCAGGTCTTGGGTCTGGCCCCAGGGAGGAAAGAAAACTCAGGCCTTGGGCACCAGACCCGCCCAGAATATTCATGTTAACTAGCTCATATTTTGGTTTGTCATGCTTAAAGATTTAAGATTCATCTAATTATCAATAAAGACAAAATTGTGGATTGTGGTTGCTTTATGTGTCAAGCCAAGAAGAGGAATGAATAAATCATGGAGTAATTGAAATAAAACTATCAGTGGGGGACAAATTTGGGACTTTCAGTATGAGGAAGGAAACTTCTCTTCTCAAGTGTGGTGGTGGCAGTGGATACTGCAGGCTGTGGCTGGCTGGGATTCCTCACCTCACCTGTATCACTGGTGCTAGTCTAACTAACATCATATCACCATCTAACTGTCTCTAACAAAACAATTTATTAGTTGATTTTCTCTGATGAAAATCAACTTTTGGACATTCATATGATGTTTTTATATCATGAGTATTGAGTAACATAATCATTAACACCGTGAGTGTGTGCTTCCACCTTGAACTGCAGGAAAGCAATGACTGTCTCACAAACACAGATTCAGACAGCTGGAATTTCATGTCACAAACCTAGGGGTCAAACCAATCCTGTCAACTTGTGGAGACAGGGGGTGGGACAATACAGAGCTGAAACCATGCTGATACAGAGCCCTGTGTCAGCTGCTGTCAGTTACAAGCTAACACAACAAATAAAGGATGATAACTGAGTTTACTGTTAAAAAAAACTGTGTTCTAAAAGATGCCAGGATAACTATTCTGAGGCATCTGCTAGTCTCTGGTTCTGGTCTCAACAGACTCCCAATTTGAGGCTGGCTCTGTCTGAAGCTCAAACATGTGGCTAAGTCTCTCTGATGATCCCTCCTCTATCCATCTTAATGCTCTCTGCTCTTTCATCTGGAGCAAGCAGGTGGTGGGCGTGGCCAAGGACTGATGTAGTAATCTGAATCCATTAACCCCTTTTTTTTGTTCACAAACATTCAACAGGACTAAACACCATCATCCTCTATCCGGTTTGCAGGTGAGGTGTGTGAGAGATACAGCAGTGTGTAGAGTGAAACGCTGGGGCCGGGATGACACTGCTTCTTTTAAACCTTTACTCCACTTTTGTACCTTTATCTGAGTTAATTTCAATGCAAGTAATCACAGTTTTATTCAAGAAAGATTTCAAGTGACACTCTCTGCTGTGAGATCAAAGCGAACACCAATGAGGAGTCTGACCTGGCTCCGATCAGAGACAGGAAGGGTCTCTTGTCCTTGTCGTTAGCCTTCGTGGTTTTCACTCCATTATCAAGGATCATTCCAGCCTGGAACAGAGGGAAGATCATCTATTTGTTATACACAAAAAATAAACTATAGCAGTAAATAATAGTAACGATGAAGATTAATTATTAATATTTTTCATATTAAAGAATAAATGGAGGCAGTGATTCCAGGACTCAAGGTTTTCATGACCTGTCCACCTAAAGAGGTGGACAACACTAGGCTACCATGTTTCAGTACAAGGATGGATGAAGAATGGATGTGCAAGTTATGTGCAGGTATGACAGCTTTTGTAAATATATAAAGAGCAGTAAAGTAATTACTTTATTATATTATTTATGATCATACACATCCATGGAGCTGAAACTGGCGCGGGAATGTAATATTGTCTGATCTTATATTAGCAACATTAAACTACTACATTATAGCTGCAAATTAATATTTAATTAGTTTTATGTAGTTAGTAAACTCTCTCTCTTTCTCTCTCATGTGTCTTCCACCTCCACTTTTCTTTGCAGCACACTCTTGTGGGGACCATTTCCTCTCCTTGGTATTTTTTGTCACTGCATAAATATATATCTGTATAATGAAAAGTAAATAAATTCTTGAAAGTGTCCCCAGAGTTGTCCTTGTGTCTGTCCTCTCTCCTTCCAAATATCAGGTATATGATTCCATCTTTGTCTTGTCTGGTAATTACCTAATCATGCAAATTACACAACATACCCAACATGCAACCATGGCAGGAATTAGTATTTGGGTGGTTTAAACTTTTAGAAGTAGAAATTAAAATACAGGCCTAAAACTGCAGCAGGAGCATACTATTGGTTGCATATAGTTAAGCATCTCTTTATCATTATAACTATAGTGACCAGACCAAGATCCAGTATCATGTTGACACAGTCCTATTTAAACAGAATATAAAAGACTGTGCAGGCTTCACACTGTTCCTCTGAAGCCATTATTTCACTGTTGTTTGCTCCTTGGACACAGGAACAGAGTGCGAGTGTTGTTGTGAAACACGTCAGGCCGGTAGCACAGGACTCACACTCGTCTCATGTGGTTCCTCTCATACACATGTTGCACAGCCCAGCATCAGGTCTTAATTAGCAGCCATGCACATGGATGAAACCAGATGCAGCTGCTCTCATTTTTATTATCAGCCTTAATGAATATCCTGCTAAAACTGTGTGGCCCTTACTTTGTGTGTGGCTGGTTTAATGAAGCTGCCATTTAACATGCTGACCTGTTGATGTTTGGCTCTGGTGCTAAAATGTCAGCAGGCATTTGCTCTCATCACATAAATGGGAATTTGTTCTATACTTTGAGACAGGGAGCTGAAACTTTAATTAAGTGGGCGAGTGTGTGTGTGATCATACGTTGTTCAGACCGAGGTGTTTACTGAGCACTGGCTCTACTGAGAGCAATACTTTAGACTATACAGAGTTTTTTGAAGCCTTCAAAACAACACAAGGGCAAAACTACAAAGAACAGATTAAACAGCGTTCGGCTCTCTGCAGTAACAGAACACAGTATGTTCATGCCTGGCTACATTAGGAACCTACAGCACTAACCTAGCAATCAGGGTTCAGCACTAAGTTCATGTGTAAATGCACCCAAGACCCATTGAGGACCCATCTGAGATCTGATCACTCAGACCATATTCAGAGCTGGTCTGGACCATGTGCCCACATTCATGCCCACAGTGAAAACAGATATGACCACATTGAAGGACCACCTACTCTACTCAGCCACAGCTTCATTATGAACCGAAAATGTTTTACTATTTCAAAAGGAGAAAACTTTATTTCATTATATGTGAATATTAGAAATGTTGCTTAATAAAACTTCAAAGGGTTTTGCAGACTTTTGAGATGTCAAAGAGACTTAACTGATGTTAAGTCATGGACAATTTTAAGATTCAGTCAGTGATGCTTTGGCTTTCACAGCCAGTGGAACAGTGAAAAAAAACACATCAATGATGAGAGCCTCCACAACTCCACAAAGACACTGTGCTTCCTCTCTGTTTTGTCCACCTGCAGCCCTGACGTGACCTTTTCCCTCCACAACAGCCTAATGGTGGCAGCCCGACACGAGTTATGCTGCCATTAGGATGATCCAAATTCAAAGCGAAGAAGGGACGCGAAGACGGAGACGGGAGAGAAAAGAGATCACTGTTGGGGGCAGAAAAAAGAGGGCGATAACAATAACACGTCCTCTCCACCAACGCCTCATAAATCTCTCTCTGCTTGAGCTGTGCCACAGGCGCCTCTGGAACCTCTCCTGTGTTCTCCATCTCGTCCCTCTCCTCCAGCTTTCCTTTGCCCTCAATTTTGTTTTTCTCACTATTTTCAACAATAGTGCTCTTCCTCCCAGTTTAACAGGGCAGGTCACAGGTGACAATGTGAAGTCTTGCTCTCTCCTTAGCTCTTGGCGATGCAGTGATTTTAATATTAAAGACAAATAAAGATAAAGATTTATTCAAAAGGAAAACAATCAGTTACTAAATGTATTCATCTTCTGTACTCACTACTGTATTTAATCCCAACACTAATAAACCAGCAACAAATACTTTCAGGTCACAGTGAAGTCAAGTCAAACTGCTGTAAAATCCAACACATCAGTATTGTTATTACTGACCAGTGATATCTTATTATGAATTGATATGTGTTTCTCTATACTGATTAATTGTCAAGTGAGTCAAGTGAGTTGAAACAGTCAAGACAGAATGATATTGGCATGAATATTTCCATCTCTGCTATAGACATCATGGATCTGAGGTTTACAATATTCTGAGAAGACTGAAATGTTGGTCCAGAGTCACAGTCTGGACCATAGTGTTTAAATATGTGTTACAAGAGACCCCAGACCATCCACAACCTTGGGTACAAGGTTTGGAGGGCCAGGGCCAGAAATAAGAATTTCATTTTCAGCATCACATAGTGGTAAAGTTTTACGGTTCAATGCTGATAAACACCTATAAAGCGTGTCTATCAGCAGGAAGCATGTACAAGGTGAACAGAGTCAGACCAAAGACCGACTCTTGAGCCATAACACAATATAGAATTTCAGATAAGAGGGCAAAGCTACCAGGAGAAACGATGCAACCATCAGATTTTGGCTGCAAAATGTAGCTTGGACATTGGACTTTAACTGTGAGGTAAAGAGGAATCAGTGTTGATTCTTTTGGAGAAGCAGCTGGATTACAGCCTGAGTAGGGAAAAGACCAACTGTTTACTATTGTTAGTCCTGCAGGACTAATAGTGCCAATAACCCCTTCAAACAGAGATGCTGGCAAAATGCAGTGTTATGGAGAGAAGAGAAGTTTTAATCTGATGCCATTGATTTTACTCATGACAAATGCAGGTTAATTGTTGCATTCATCATCTGAGCAAACTGGCACATCAGAAGAAGAATCAGTAACAATAGCAGCAACAGTCTCACAACACAACAAAAATTAATTTTTTTTAATGCTAATGGGTAATGAAGCGTTAAAAACCAAAAAGAATGGGCCCACCCACGTATCTCTCCATTGCCTTGAACAGGCTGTGTGCTGCACCATGTACTGCGATTCTGGGTCTGAATTTCCCGCGAAGTTCTGTGGACATGACGTCAGATGACACCAAATGCACGTTCTCGATGTTTTTTGACTTGGATATGGGAAGAAGACAAGTGCGGTAGTAATGGACTCTGCTACAGTAAACAAACAATCCACCACCACACAAAGTCCACTGAAAAGTCCCGCAAAGAAGAAAATTAAAGTTTTATCAGCAGCATCTCATCAATCAAAAAGCAATTACACGCAATGGCCGTCGTGTCAGTGTTGAGTCTTATTTCTTGATCCTACCCCAAGTCCCTTTAAATGTCAGTGTTAGTTTGTGTTTTGGCTTTTCCTGTTTTATTTTATCAGTGGTCTGTGTCATTCTCCTCTTCCTGTCAAGTTTCCTGCTGTTTATGCTTACCTTAATGTGTTTTACCTGTGTCTCATCGTCTCCCCAACCCCGTATGTGTTTAAGCTGTGTTGTCCTTCCCTTCTGTGCCTGATCGTCTGTCTGATTCCCCAGTGAGCATTCCAGCTATCTGTCCTCCTGTTTCCTCTTGGAAGTGTTTTGTGTGTCAACCCGGTTCAGTTTCTGGTTTACAAGTTTGATTGAAACCTCTGCCTGTGAATACTGGATCTTCTGGTTTTTTTACGACTTTGGACTTCACATTACCTGCCTGCGTCTGTCTCTGAATTGTGAGTCCACCTGCCTGCTCTGTTTGTCACAGATTGCAGCTCTGGCAAATTAAGATAGTGGACATGAAGTCATATGGATTTCCAAAGGTGCTCCCCCCTATGACCGTCTCTGTGACAAACTGGACGACTTGATCAGAGCCCACAGTGTTAACCTGGGCCACTTCACTAAATACTGAGAGCAGTGATCATCAAAAGATCACAGCAAAGAATAAACATCAATGAAACCTTCACAATTAAAATGGAAATATTTTACACACAGACCCGGTGTTGACAGACTGTCACCTCACACACTCCTTTGATGTGAGCACACACGGTTTTCCAAGTTACAGTGATGTAAAAACACACAGCAAAACCAAGGTGAAGCTTCATTCATTATCATTACAAGATGAGAAACTGATAAACAGGAATAATTGTGTATGTGCTGATTATTAGATCCTGATTATTCACTGTGAGTCGTCCTGTGAAGTGTTTCATATCATCTGAATTGAATTCACTAATCACAGTGTTAGAATGTGTCTGAGCCTCATTCACTTGTCTCTAGTCTAGAAATTAAATTTAGTTAACCTAACATTTTAGTCTGGCTTCGTTTTGTTGGTATATATTTATACATCTGAAGCTGTTTTAATGGTTTAGTCTGTCTGTTCCTTGATCCTTTTCCTACATTTATTTCTGGTCTTACTCACTTTCAGACATCCCCTCTGTTTTAGCAATGCAATATTTTATTTTCATGTTTACTCATACCTTATTCTGGTTTTAGTTGTTTTATTACAGCTCATCTATTTTTGTATGTTATTATTTTCTAATTATCTGCACTTTCCAGCTTTGAGCATTTCCTTAGCTCCCATTATTATAGTCTTATTTCTATTTTGTGTGTGAGGGGGTGGATCCATCAGACCTTATTTGTATAAGATTTTTTTTACAAGCAACACTACACAACGTGTTTTCAAGAATAGAAGCAATAAAAACACCAAACTCCGTTGCACTGCATTTATATAGTCTTAAGGTCTGATGGCTTGATTGATTGATTGATATCAGAGTAATCGGATGCATGTTTTTGTTTCGGTGTCACAATCCTGAAAATCATGAATTCCTCTTCTCTGTATCTGATCATTTATGTTTATATGAAAAATGATTAATCATGGGGGTGTCTTCATCCACTTATGGTTAAAGCTCTTTTAAAGCTTGTGCACATGCACCCAGTTTTTTTAAGGTTAGATTTATAAAGAGGAAGCAGCTTTTCTGACCAAAAGAAACTACATTCAGTTTTTTGTGTTCACATAAATTTAGTCATGAGTCTACACAAAATGTTACACACCTCACACCTGCACGTGTCAATGTAACTTTAAAGACAGTTTTTGTGGCCTAAAACATGTGATGCAGTGTCTGCAATGTGCACTATGAATGGTGTGGGTCATGCATTGTGGAGCTATGTGGGGGGGTCATTAGTATATTGAATTGAACTGAATCGTCTGTCGTCCCACAGCCGTCCTCACACTCACCCTATAGTTGGAGTGGGCTCTGTTGTTGATGAACTGGCCCATAGGTTTGTGTTCAGTGTGTCCGGGGGAGTACAGGCCCTCAGAGGGGCCGGTGGGCACGTGGTGGAAGATGAACCAGAAACCTGTTTCCTAAAGGAACAGAGAGAGAGAGAGGAAGAGAGAGAGCGAGAGAGAGAGAGAGAGAGAGAGAGAGAGAGAACAATGAACAATTAATGTCCAAGTAATAAACCAAAACTAGAGAAATAAGACAATAATGACTGGAACTGAATAAACAGTGAAAACTGGACAACTACAACTACAACCTACAGAAACACAGGAATTTTTCTTATAACTCTCCCACTCAGCTGCTGCCTCTGTCTGAGACGCTGAATAAATGAGTGAAATGAGTGAAACTTCAAAGTGACAGTGGTTTGATGGAGATCAGAAGCTAAACACCAGATGGACCACTTCCAGACGACTGATGTCCTCACTTGTGCTGCCGCGTTCATGTTTTTCCTCCAACCATAAAAAAACACTGGTTCAGTCATGACAGTAGCAAAAGAAACAACCCTGCACTCTCACGTAGAGCTCTATTTGTCCATAACATGCACACTTCCACGTGCAGAACCGCAGCCTCTGTGTGTGTATCAGCCTTTCAGTGTTGTTCGTCGCAGGTATGCAAATGAGAAAAGTTATTACATCGGCAAGGATAAATGAGATTCTCTCCCGCCTGAAGTATCCCTGTGAAATCCCAGAGGTCTGATCATAATTGGCACTCTATCATAGCGAAAGTGTGCCAGCGCCTCTGTCTGTTGTTGACTTGATTCTGAAGTTAATAGGAGTATACAGCCATTAATCTGACCTGGCAACGTGGTAATGAGGCCTTCACCTGGAAAGGCAGGGGGTGGGGGGTGTTCGGGGTGATAGGAGGTTAAAAAAAAGGAATAGAGAAGCTGGAGTGAGAAACTCACCTCTGAGCCTGCAGCGGCACAGTTGATGAGGTTGTTATTGGGGTTGGCGATCCAGAAAGTTGAAGTTGCACTGTAAAGAGGAAGCATGTTGGAGAGGAGGGAAACACTTGGTTATTGGCTTTCACACAGATGGTTTGAACTTGTGATGTTGTGGTAAACAAGGAAATTGTGAACACTGAGGGAGAAAGCTTTTCCACTGACACACTGGTTCTGATCCTTTAAAATCAATTCAGGATTTTTTTTATGGTCACCTTAGACCTGTCACCGGTGCGCCTTACTATCTTTTTTTTTTTTTTTTTTAATCTCATTCCTGAAGGTACAACCAGGGTATCTCCACACTGCAGTACTGTCCCATGACATGATAATCCAAAAGTACTGTGCTCAACTTAATGCTGCTTCAGAAAACACATACAAACACACAAAATACAAACAACTGAGCCCGGTGCATCACTTTTTAATGTCCCCTGGAAACGGTTTGTGTTTTGTCTGTTTGAATGTGTCTTCTCGAGCTGCTGGGAGCTCACAAGTGAACAACACCAGAAAGAAAAATGAAAGGAAGAAAACAAAACAAAACATTCGAGCTCACAGAGATTGAGGATCAGTAGAAAGATAAAAGTAGAAATAAGACAGGTGTCGCACAGTTCTACACACACCCATCTGATCAGATCTAAACCAATATATGACATGAAAGGCTCCTTGTGATTGCAGCATAACTTGTCAAATCATCCAAACATACATATTAGAGTTCAAAATAGAGACATTTGACACCCCAACATTCACAGCATGTGACACTCTGTGGTAATATAAAGGGTGGGATTCATTTCAGCCAGTCTATAGCAGAGACTCCCCATCTCTAGTTTGCATGTGAGACATTATGGGGACAAGCCCATATTAAAGATGACATCCATTCGTTCCCATTAATGCCCACCCACCCAGAGCATGATTCCTTCATGCTGTGTCTCTGAGGATAGATCAGGTGCATCAGTTAATTTACAGGGGAACACATCGGTCTGTCTGAACGTGGACCACCTCAAAGTTCTTCCCTCGCTCCTCTAATACCTGTCATGTCCTGAACTTTCATACAGCACTCTCATCTGGTCAACAGTGTATTGTTTCAGTCTAATATGCCTTTGCCATCTGCGCCATTGGCGTGAAAAACACACTTGAAAACAGGGATCAGAAAGAATAGATTATCACACTGTATAGGTGGGCGTATTGGAGGATGTGACAATGATGGCATGAGTCATCACATTCTCTGCTTTCATCCCTTTTAAACACAGGCCTCTTTTTGTCATGAAGCTCTGACAGTTTTCTCTCAGGAAGGTTATTGTTGTGTGTGTCTGATGTCAAAATATGAAAACATCGGCTCAGACACACCGCCAGGTTCAGGTGATGTCTCCTTCAACTTCACTTCACTTTGACTGCACATCTTCAGAAAATAATGATCTTAATGTGTAATAATGCATCATGAATCCATCCATCCTGTCCCAAAGGGCACAGTAACCCATGAACAGTTGTTGACAAATTCAAATAGTGTGAGTAACGAATTAGGAAACCAAAGAACCCCCCCACCCAGACACACACAAAACACATCCACCCTGACACAGCCATGTCTTCCGAAAATATATTATTGTTCTCATCTGAGCATCTAAAATCAACAGCTCAGTGATGGTGGGAGGAGCCAGCAGAGAGCACAGAAAGCCGACTGGAGATGAATCATCATAAATCTGACACCGGGGAGAACTGCGAGCACAATGGCATTTGATTAAAGAGGGATGTTTGAACCACAGTAACAAACACATTGGGACTTGGAAACCATTACATAATACAATTATCCAGACAAATTGGACAAAAATCCTCATTAGCAGAACAGTGCACTGGGTAAAACCGGGCTGTTCTACCTGCATAAATTAGTAATAATGGAACGAGGGAAGGAGGAAGACAAAGAAGGAAGGAAGGGAACATGAACAAGACAGCGACATGATGTTAAAGCCAGAGAATCCCTGCAGTCTCATCATGTTGGAGAGCAGGTGGATGACTCGGTATCAGTAGAAGCCAGTGTATCCCTAACCTTGGCCTTTGTGCTGTGCAGCTGAAGGCACAGGCAGTGTGGTTGAGATAAGAAGTCACATGACCTGGATTAAACTGCTTTATATTCTGAGCTGCATCTTTATGCTTTAAGTATAATGCCTCTCTACCAGGCTACCTGGGTGTTTGTGTGTGTATGTGTGTCTGTGTGTGTGCGTGTGTGCCATGTTGGCTGCAGTTTGCAACTTCTTAACCGGATCTGAATTCTTTATTTTTAAAGCTCTTCCAAAGTGAAGTGATTGAACTGAAGACAAATGCAGTCCTTGTTCTTTTGGAAAAAAAAGGAAAACACTCTCTGGGTAAACACAGAGACTTGTGTGCTACAAAGGCTGTTTGTACTTTTGAAAGATACTGACTTGGTTGTGTTTACACAGACAGCTGCAGCCTCACAGTAACTTCAGCTAAACCCACACCTGGCAGAAGGAGCACTTTGGTGTTTTATCTCCCATCACTTACAGTGGAAGCACATTACAGATCATTAAATGACTGGGAGTTGGAGAGATAACAGTAAGAATTATCCACTAATCAGAGGGTCAGTGGTTTGACCCCCAGCTCCTCCAGTCTACATGTCAGAGAATCCTTGTATGAGATACAGAACCTAAAACCACCAGTGTGTGACTAGATAGATGATAGATAGATTGAATAAAATATGCAATGTGTAGATAAGTGCTGTGTGAATGGCTGAATATGACTTGTGGTGTAACGTGCTCTGAGTGGTTGTTAAGACTAGAAAAACAGTAAATAAATGCAAGTCCACTCACCATTTACAATGTATTGTATCACTGTGTGTTTATGAGTGAGCTGCAGCAGCAGGGACTGGCCTATAAACGCTGCTGCCAGCTCCCACCATCGGTCGGTCGAGGTTACACCACCACCAGCCCAGTGTGGGAGTTTCTCTGTCACAGTGAATATGCCTCAACTGCACAGTGTTGCCACCTTAATGCCCCTCTCACTAGATTCACTCATTTCCCAAGACTGTAAATGTAAAACACTTCAGTCAGACATAATCTACTTCAGTTTGTCTCAGCAACTGTGCAACAGTCTGACATGATTTCCTCAATCACATGTTCACAACAGTTTGGTCATCATCAGACAGAAGAGCCATAATACTCAGATACTTAATAATAATTCATGCACTTATCAAAAGATCTCTAGTTTGACTTTAACAGAACTATATTTATTTTTTCATTGTAGTCAGGTTTAATTTTAAGTGTATTTATCAGAAGATGTGTGGAGTGTTGATACAGATGGTTTCTACATTCAAGTTAGCAGTTAATTATTTTATCTATTTGTCTTTATGGGTCAGTGACAAATAAGGGCTGGCAAGATGAGAAATTCAGAAATATCTCATAAAATTGTTTTAAAGGCATCAGATTTGTTAACATTTTCTACATTTTGTAGTCACGTTTTATGTTGTGACATTGAAATGACATTTGAGCCATTTATTTATCCACAGAAGAATGGTAAATATTAAATTTGATCCACCTACAGTGGATTTAAGTGCACTTGTAAAAAGTATACTTTCTTCTGAAAACATTACATTGTAATAGATTTTTTTTTTTTTGGCTGTGTTTCTATATTTAAATTTTAATGTATTTTGGCAACACTGAGCAGGACATATCCTAAAACCACCGCTTTTCTTCTAAATAACGTGACAAATTATGTCAAATTTGTCAAGAATCATAGTGTTGCATTGCAAAAGTGAATTAGATTCATTCCACGAGTCCAGATTTATTTTCCTGTATATGGTCAGGTGTTTATGAAAAAATACCATTTAAACCACTTGACATTGGGTTGCATTATGTCATTGACTCTTATACATTTCATATACATTCCATTAATGATCTACATATAGTGACATATATACATGTAAGTTACATATATAAAACTGAATCAGCCAGTGTCGCTCTTCTCACATTTACCTGAGTGTATGTCCTCCCTGTTTGTTATTGGTTTGGTAACTGACATGTTATTAGAGAGACAGGAAGATGTTGCTGTTGTAAATTGATGAAGTGAAGTAAAGTGATGCTTATAATATCCACATTTGGGTAACCATGGGTTAGCTGAACCCAGGATTACCCGAGTCAGGTGATAACCAGCTTCATAGTCCAGGTTAACAGGAGGACCAGTTTTAGGTTCAGTTAACCCAGTTTATGAAGTTATTCTGGATATGTTGAACCAGTGTTCAACACACCAGGCCTTTTAAACAAACCTTAGGCACTTCATGTAGAATAGAGAGGGAATGATCTCCATGGCTACAATGACTCATGCAGATGTGGGCATTAACTGGCTCTGATGTATTTATATGCTGAGCACATTTGCTCGTGTTGTAGAATTTCCACTACATATTAACATTCATCATTTCAATACAACTTGAGAACAAAAGAGATTTTAAGTATTCTAATTTGTTTTGTGGGTTTGTTGATTCACTTCTGATGTGTGATCACGCGTTGTGTAACAGATCATTTGCTGACCTTTGAAATGCTGGTGGATAATTGAAAATGTCATCTGTCATATTGAGGAATGAGAAATGATTGCAACTGCTGCAACACTCACATGATTTCACTTCACTGACTTAGGCAGATTGTAATAAAATGACACTAAAGTCAAACTAAAGTGTGTGAGTCTAAGGAACAGTGAACTATTTGTGACTCTGAAGCTCGTAAGTGTTTGTTTTCTTGGATCTTTAAGAGATCAGGGAAACTCATGTGTTTATTTCACTGTCTTTGTGTCTGTTGTTCTTGTCAGTCCCTCAGGTCACAACAGAGTTATGGCCTTGAAGCATTTCTCTGCTGTTGAAGCTGCTTTCCTTTGTTTGCATGTAAAGCTTTTACACACTGGATAGTTGTTAGTTTTATGGCTCTATATGGAAGAAATGTACAGATGAGATCAGTGCACTGCAGCTATCTGCCTTCACCACTCAGACTAGTTTCAGATCTTGTCCATGTTTATCCAGAGCTGTAAAGAAGATTTAATACCACCCAATTTTGAATTGTATGGAACATTTTCATAATTACACAAAGTGGTTAGCACTTATGGTGAGAGAGTTCAGGGTCCGATCCCCAGACCTGTTTGTTCTCCTTGTTCCAAGTTTACATGCATACTTAACTGGTGGCTCAAATTGATCTTGGGTGTGAACATAAGTGTGAGGTTGTTTTTCTTCATATGTCAGCCCTGTGACAGACTGGTGACCTGAATGATGAGGGTGTAACCTGCCCTCAGCCTGTGTCAGCTAAGCAGTATATCCCGTTTGAAGAAGTTTCTTTAAGGAGGTTACAGAGATATTGCATTCAAAAGGTCAAAAACATGGTTCATGAGGGAACCAATGACCTTGAACTCTGACCTTTGACCAATAATATCTAACTGACTCTTCCTTGAGTCCCACTGAATGTAAGTGCCAAATGTGAAGAAGTACAGGAGTTGCTGAGGCATTGTGTCCATGAGAAGGAGGCTATGTAGGAATATTATGTAAACCTGAAACCAACCCAGCAGCTCTGTCTGGGAGAAATAAAAAATGTTAATGTGTCAGACATATGAAGCTTTGGTGCATCATGACTACATGTGTTTCTGTGTGGTGGGTCCACAATAAAACCTCACACCTAACTTACCAATGTTAAATGAGTGTGTTCTCTTAGTGTTAGGTGTGAGACAGAAATGCTGACACTACATTATTGTCAGCAACAGGGTCACATGCCAGATGAAACAGCAAATATGACACTGCTGCTTCGCTGCACCATGCTCTTCATGTGTGGAGACAACTGTGCTATCAAGGTTCTTTACACTGATGAGCTGGGTCCTTGTTTCCAGGCAGATTAAGGCTTTAAGTAGAAAAATATAAACATAGGCATTTTTTTCCAGGTATTATCAGGGTTGGAAACGTATGAAAAAGAACGGTGTTCAGTTCGAGTTTGTCGTGGAGGCTCATCAACTTGTAAAGTGGTGCTCCCACAATATACTGGACCTCAGCACCATCAAAACAACAGACATGGTGGTAGTCTAGAAGAAGTCCAGGCCCAGTGAGCACTCTGCCTTCTATGTATGGGTGGGGGTGGAGGGATTTTTCCAGCTCTCGGGAGTTCTACATGTTGTCCAACCTCACCTGGTCAAGAAACAGGAAGTTAAAAAAAAACACATCCACCATCCACAACAACTGCAGGTTGACTTCTACAGAGCCACCAGAGAGAGCCTCATCTCAACCACAACCACAGGACACTTCCTGTATCCCCCTCCCTTCAGGAGAAAGATAGAGACAAGACAGACAACAACAACAAAAAACAGCCTGAACCAGCTTCTTCCCAAAGACTGTCACCTCTGAGTTGCCCTCCTCCCCCTCCCTTTGAATGACTGAAGAATTCACTGCTGTGAATGGGAACCCACACGTACACACTCACTCTCACACTGTTATGTTTTATCAGTGTTTTTCTTGATGATGATTATGATTTTTATACTATGAAAATAAAGATTCTCTTAATTCTACTCTACTACTCCAGTGTTTTTTGCTCAGACAAAGAAGAGGATTTTCAAAATATAGGCTGTCTCATCGATCTTTTCATTTTGGATCAATGTTATTGACTCAATCACTGAATCGATATCTCAGTGATGTATCGATACACCCTTGGTTGCACATCATGACCAAAGTTCAACCTGTCATATTTAGTATTTTTGAGAACATGTGGACCTCAACCTGGCAAGTCCACCATGGGGCAGAAGAGGTTTCACCTGCTGTGTTTCTCTCACCTGCAGTCTTGACGTGGGTTAGGCACATATCCTGGATAAGCTCCGTCAGTGATGTCACGGCACATTTTGCTGTCTCTGTCTGAAGGCAGCAGAGTCCCCGCTCGCACCATCAGACCCAGACAATGGTCGAACGTGTTCCTCTCCTCTGGACCGTCTTCTGTGAAGAAGCAGTGGCCCAGCATGTCGTAGCCCACCACGTCCTTCACCTGGCAGGAGGGGAGGAGATGGGGAATTGTTCCAGGATCAGAATCCACTTTCCTCTCCTATATAATGCACCATCATCTAACTTCTCCAGTGGCTCTTCCCATCTTATGTTATATTGACTGACTCTCTTTAAAGCGACTGTGCAGTGAAGACCCCATCATGAAACTAGTGAAGGAGCTGGACACTGGTCCTGCAATGTTGCTGTGATTCCACTGAGGGTTTACACTGGTCACACATAACATCATGACCACCTGCCTGATATTGTGTTGGTCCCTTTTGCTGCCGAATACACAACCAACTACATGTGTTCTGACAGCTTTCTATCAGAAGCAGCATGAACTTCTTCAGCAGTTTGAGCAACAGTAGCTGGTCTGTTGGATGGGACCACAGGGGCCTTCTCTCCCCACATGTATCAATGAACCTGTGGCCGGTTCTCCACTGTTCCTTCCTTGGACCACTTTTGATAGATCCTGATCACTGCAGACCAGAACAGCCCACAAGAGCTGCAGCTTTTCAGATGCTCTGACCTGGTCGTTCTTCAACTGGATCAAATCTTTACTCTGCCCATTCTTCCTGCTTCTAACACATCAACTCTGAGGACTAAATGTTCACTTGCTGTCTAATATATCCCACCCACCAACAGGTGCAATGATGAAGTGTTATTCAGTGTTATTCACTTCACCTGGCAGTGCTCAGAATGTTATATCTTGTCAGTGTATATCTCACTATGCTGTGTTAAATGATGCTCTTTGTAAACACATCTTAGTATAATGTTCTGAACTGACCAGCAAGCCGTTGGAGCCGTGGATAGTTATGCATCTGGAGAACGAGTGGTGGATGGACAGATCTCTAACAGAGGTGGGGGGATCATAGCCTCCCCTCTCATCCACATCTCCGTTCATGTGAAAATGGACCGGATAGTGTCCCATCGTCTGCTGGCCCATGTGCTGCAGCTCCACCCCGGATATATGAACTGCCCTGAAGCCCCGTTCCACCTGAGGACAGCAGAGAGAGAGTGCAGTCAATGCTTGTGGGGGGGGGGGTCAGGCTGCTAGGTCATAGGAAAGGAAAAAGGGAAGATACAAGGATAAAGAGAGTGAGGAAGCATGGAAGAGAACAAGGGGGGAGGATGGGGAATGGAGGATGGCATGGATGAAAGGATGTAGAGGAAGGAGGCACAGAGAGGCGATAGAAAGATGATGAAGACAGAGAGATGGGGCAACAGAACAGAGGATGAGAGCACACATCCACATGATTCATCAGTGGGTGAAGCACATTACAGAACAGAGTGATCTGTGATGAAAAGCAGCTTTGTTGTTGCAGCACACAATGAGAAAGCTCCCGTCTCACACCTTCCCCTCCCCGCTGTTTATGAAACAGTTTTCAAAAAGATAAACTGCAGCTCCTCTCTGACTTAAGAGGAGATGTGAATTTTTCTTACAACAGTTATAGAGCATCAGTCAGGGGAGGGCTTTGCTGTGAGGTTTTAATTTTGAAGGGCTTCGGTGAAATCTCACTAGGGCTTTCCCTGGTGTGAGTCAGTGCACTGCTTGTCTTGCCTGTTCACACCCAACCATGAGAACTATGTGACAAGACCCTGTGATGGAAATTTAGAATGGGATGTGATGATGATAGGTTTTCATGCAAGGAGGGAGAGAGAGAGGTGTGAAGGTAGCAGCCTCTCTCTGTATATGTTTCCTGTCTCCTCTGTCTTTTTTGACAGGCTGTGGTTTTATTGAGCATCTCACTGTCCTGTAGTTTAACCTGAATTACACATCAGTGCAGTTCATTTGCACACACAGGCTTTATAATCCAGCCTTCAGCCAAAGTCTCCGCATCACAATACTGCCAATCTCACCATTGTCCAATTAATATCCTTTTAAGAAGTTTATTTGGTGCCAATTAAACATCTAGATGAATATAATGCTTTTGGGACTTCAGTGAATGTTTGTTTCTTTCCTCTGGTCTTAGTCTGTAGTCAGCAGCAAAAAAGAGTGTTCACCAAAAGACTGGACTGTTCAGCTAGTTTTCTATACTTTAGCTACCAGCTGAGACTGAGGGACAAACTGTGTTTCATCTGTCTGCATATAACCTTTTCATATTCGATGGACTCATGGTGGAGAACACCAGTGTTCTGGATGAACCTGAGCACAGGATTCGGAGGTGGACCACCGTCCTGGGTACAGTGTCAGTGGGACACTGTTAGTCACTCAATCCATCATCTGAGGTCACTTTCACCTGTGAGTTCAGTCAGCACACACTCTATCACACTCAGCTGCAGGAGGTCGCAGCTCCAAACAAAAATGCTGCATCTCCTCATAAAAATTAAACATTAATAAGAAAACTTTTTTTTTCTTTTGTTATAATTGGATTTGGCTGGTCCCATTGCACCACTGCACTTTGACTGGAGAAGGCAAATGTATTCACTGATGAGAAATCTTTGAATAATACAGTGCCACACATTTTGTCTGTGGGTGTGTTGAGAGAACTGAACCTCAAATTGAGAAATGAACCTTGCCTGTGTATGAACACTAGGGTTGAGGTTAGAGTCGGACTTTGTCCAGTGTCTCTGTATTTGGTCTTTTATTGAATGTATTGATTTGTCCTCACTTCTATGAGGGATAATTTAAAATCATTCCTTTTGTATGTGAATATGGAGCTACATCAATACAATGCCTCACCAAATGAACATTAACAAATAAACAACTGGGCATGATACGATTTTCCTTGCTGACATATTGGTAGGTATTGGAAGGTACAAAGGATCTTCTATATTTCTCTGTCCTGCAGTGAAGAGAGAGGAGCCGTCCGCCACCGCTCTTCTCTTGGTCCATCAAGGTGTTATGAAGAGGATGATCTGAGTTGTTCAGAATGGCCTCCACCAGCGTGTGTCTCTCCACCACATCCTCAGTGAGTCAATCAGGGAGACATGACTGAGGTCAAGTGCCTCAGGATGTTTAGTCTGTATCCTAGCAACCACTTCATCAGCATCAGATAACAACAACTCCATCCTGCTGACCGCAACACAAAATGCTGTAACATGCTGTTTTGGAGGCAGTGACCTGTTTTACTAGCTGGGTTCAAGGAGTTGCTGATACTGACTTTTTTGTCAGCTCATTACTGTAAAATGGCATTTTAAGAGAGAATGCTCAGGTTACTCAGAATAATCCATACAGAGTGGCAGGGAGAGTGTGAGCCTGCGTCTCTCTTCAGGGTGCCATAGGGGGTTGGATATAATGATATAAAACAGCTTCCAAAAAGACTAAAAATAAATCTGTAAAGGCATAAAAACATCTTCCATATAAACTGGATTTGTAAATACTAAAAATAAATTCATATATGTGAATGCATTCAGTTGATTTACAAATGAAGGAGTGTTTGTATGATTGTGAATATATTTGTAAAGCAAAAACAGTCTCATTTCTACAGGTTCTGAGACAAACTTTGTGGAGGTCTGAACAAAAACTGACATTTATCACTCAGTCAGTTTAGTAAAATATGGGGTCGCTTTCTGCTTTTCAATGTAAGACTGTGCAGTCTTCTATGTGCTGCCCATCCAACCAGTAGAGAGCCACTGGTGTCATCTGTTTACCTTTGGGTTTACTATAATCATTCAGTCCACAGTCCTGCTGCTCAAGATCAGATTAATATTAATTTTGCCATGAACCTGTAGCAGATTACACTGGATGATTTTGCTGACCTAGGATTTGAATGTTGGAACCTGGTGTGTGGACCTTGAGTTGAGATTGTTTTGTTATCTGCTGTTTCCAAGGGCCAACAATCAGTGGAGACAGATCTTAAACAAATCAGTACTAACTTCTCATATTCTTTGTACATGAAAGGCAGGGACAACACTGTACCTTTAAATGTCCACCAAATGTGTCAAAGTCGAAGAATTTGCAGGCCTCGTTGCCATAGCAGCCAGGCTCCATCTCACCACGGAGCAGGATGTTACGAGTCAGCAGGCCGACCTCTGCCCGCATATCCACCCCGTCCACCTCCTCACCCATGTGCACAAACTGGGCCTTACCTGCATGCACACGCGCGTGCACACACACACACACACACACACACACATATGGCATCAAACAAGAAAGTGTTCTCAGCTCTGCAGTGACAACTTCAGACATCGCTGTCAAAAATGGAGTTGAGTTTTCAGCACATCTCTATCTTATTTTTCGTTTTTCGTAATTGTCTTTGGGGTGGGGCAGATGTTTCAGATAAATGTAATGGAGGATGTAATAGTGAAGCTGAGTCAGCCACATTCCTTTCTATTTTTGCTATTAAAAGGAGAACAGTTGAACCCTTACAGTGAGCAAACAGATACACTTATACATTATTGCAACTTCATAAGGTACACACACAGATGTGTACATACAGATGTGTATATAAACAAAGCACAGAGTGTCAGTGAGTGAGAGAGAGAGGGAGAGTGTCTAAGTGCTGAAGTGAGTGACTATTCTTGGTGCGCGTGGAGTTTGCATGTTCTCCCTGTTCCTGTGTGGGTTCTCTCTGGGTTCTCCAGATCCCTGCCACAGTCCAATCACATGCACATTAGGCTGATTGAAGACTTTAGAGCACCCATAGGTGTGAGTGAGTGTTTGTGATAGATAAGTGTACCTCACCCTTTGTCAGCTGTTATTAGCTCTGGCCCCCTGTGGCCCTGCATGAATAAGTGGTTAAGCTAAATAGATGATTACAGTTGTATGTAAACATGAGCTAAAACACCAGAGTGAGCAGTGACCTCATCAGCGTTCTTTGTAAGGGTGAGCACGATTCAGTGTTTGGAGAAATCTCATCACTTCTGCTTTTTCTGAATACAGCAGAGCAACTTGTATGCTGAGCTATAAGGAACTTGCTGTCACGTTTACAATAATTAACCCACAGTTAAGGCTAAAGAACAGTCCTGGAAACATGACACAAAGCTGACTCAGTGGAAAACAGGACAAAACAGGGGTCTGCTAATCAAACATCATTCATCATGTGGGTGATCATCAAACTTTGATCACCCACATACATCAAAACCTCTTCAGACATAACACACCATACAGAATAATAAAGGAAATACCATGCTGTTGCTAATATCACCAAATCTCAAATTATTCTTCAAATTATAAGATGACAGAAGTTTTGTTGCTTCATTTTAATTATTTGGACATAGTTGAAGTAAGCAAAGAAGCAGATAACTCAATGTTTCATGGATAGGTGGAGAACATGAAACCAGGAGTGTGGGTGTGCACCATGTTGGAAACACTTATCACATCATTACTTAAGACTTGTATCTGTTTGTTTTTTTTTCTTGTCCACATACTTGGGACCATGTAATTAATCCACTGTGTGTTTGCTGACTGGAGGCATTATCTTGTTGGTTTGGTTTATTTGTATGTTGGGGAAATTTATTTCTCACACTTTCCTAAACACTGGCTTACATTCAACATTTTTTTTGGTCAGTTTCTGAGGAAATCATGTTGGTATTCATGGTGTGGACATCTTTGTACAAACGCTGATCTCACAGACATGAAGGATTTTTTGGCCTTGGTGGAGGTATGTGCTCAACTGAGAGCTGTTCTAGTTTGTTATTTATTTGCTTCTCGGTGGACGAGTTCCAGACACACAGCCTGGCTTCACAAGTCCGGGGTAAATGTCAGGATAGAAATAGAATAAAGCTTAAATCCTTCAGTACGGCTCCAGGCCATTGATCCACTCAGTCCACATTTATTTTCTACTCATCATCATTTCTGCCATTTAGAGCTGTCAGAATTTCAGCATGTGAGAACCCAGGCACAAGATTGATGAATAGACATGGGCTATCTGTCTTTGTGTCTCAACAACACAGCCTCCCTGTGTGCATGTGACCTGAGGGGCTGTATTATCACAAAAACAAGGCCGTGGAGTAGCACCGGGGCAATAACTAATGAGAGGGATTACAGTCAGTTGGAGGATGTTGGGAGCTCGCAAAAATAGGATTTCCACTCTGGATGGCCAAAACATGCAGTGACGTCAAAAAGCTGAGAAAAACCAGAGGCTCGGGAGGTGTGGGGGAAGTTTAATGGACTTATCTTCTGATGCAGCCAGGCAGGAGACAAATGCCAGCAGCTCATACGGAGATATGAAAATAAATAGATGCACTCCTACATCCACAGCAGAGGAAAACGCTAACTCGAGTCTTTTTTGGTCAGCAAGTTGGTGACAGGAAGCGACAGCCATGAGAGGACACATCACGTTGTGTTAACACTAACTTTTATCCAACATGGGCACAAACTTTTTTCTTTTTTTTCACAAAACAACAATGACAAAGGTCATTTGAATCACGCAAGAGAAGAGTGTATATCAAGCAGGCCGACCTGGAGGGCGGAGACAGTGTTTTTTTCTCTGTCTCTCATGGAGGCATCTAACTGCTGCAGTGATTCTGACAGGAGCAGAGGGAAGGAAGAGGAACAGGAAGAACAACAGGAAGAGGCTGGGATGGTTGGATGGCTCAGTCAGATTCAGGACCTTCTTACAGGAGGGTGAGGCTCCATTCTCACATGAGTCATATTAATGCAGGAGTGCCAACTGAACTAAATCAGGTGCTTCAGCCAAGTCTAACCAAGTGGCTTTGAGCCTAAACGTAATGATTTCATCCATTACTTATTATCCATTCATTATTACAATGAAATTTTGATAATTTAATAATAATTATATTTATTACAGTTTTTCTTCATTGGTATCCATTATCTTATCACCATTACTGTCATAACTATGGTGACACCTGATGTGTCAACACACAACCTATATGTTTAAAAAATAAATAAAATCTCAGGTTTATGCAGGTGATCGAAGATGAGTCAGGCCCCCTGCAAGGAAATTATTTAGGGCTAAATATGATGTTTTAAATTTAGTATTTCTCAAACTGTCTGCAACCATACTAGCTACTATTGTGAATGTGTTGTTTTTCAAAATCAAATCAACTCTTCATCACCATGTATTCATGTAGCTATGACAGTTTACAGTTTATGTTTTAGGTTTTGTGATTTGTGACATAAATTATCTGAAGGGCAGAGTGGATAAAGCTGACAGACAGGAACAGCACCCTATCTATCTCACTTTAAAGACACATCTCAAACACTGGCTTCACTCAAACCACATCATGTTTTAACTTAGTCTGAAAAAAAGTGTGCATTTATCAACTCAACAAAAAAATAAAAGGTAAGACATGATCCTATAAAGTAGTCACGTTAATCATCATCATCATTACCATCAGCTGATTAAAGGGGAACTATGCAAGCCTGGTCCTTATTCTCTGTTTTGGTTGCTATTTTCTCCATGGAGCTCCCCCTACAGTTTGGGAGCACATGTTTTACAAAACTGTCAAAAAACTCACAGTTAACCCTCCTCCCTCCCTAGTGGCCACGTGAAGCAATGTCTAATAAGCCAGGTAATGTTAACAGGAGATTACAGATCACGGGGCGTGTCTGTGTCATAGTGCTGTAAAGCATATTTCTCAGAACAACAGACAAGAGCTGGGACACCAGGTCGGAGGCACTGATCTTGCAAGGTTGGTTTTTGGGCAAGAGTCTCCATTCATCCCATAACAAGTAATTTAACCATCACAATTACTCCAGCTCTGTTTAATTAAGGTAAAAATCTTGCATAGTTCCTCTTTAAAATGAGGCTGATAAACAAAAAATGTGCAGACACCAGAGACAGACAGGCAGTGTGGCTGTGGAACAATGTTACATCTCAGCTCAGTTTGACCAAGCCATGAGCAGATGTCACAGCTGGATCTAACTTCAACTCATAGTTGTAAAGCTCACTAGAATCAAATGCAGAAACAAACAAGGAGACTGAGTGGGGAAGGAAGGTTCCACTCAGTGGTGTCTGTCATAAGCCTGGTTAGTAATCTGCTGCATAGTAACACACTGCAGCTTGCTGGTTCTCTCACCTTGGACCTTGACCTGGTTGAATGCGCACGTGGGGCAGGGCAGCAGGGTGAACTCCTCTGCTTGGTGCATGGAGTAGTCTGTACTCGCCACCACCACCCGGTCTCCTGACCCCCAGCCCTCTGGTTGGTCGGCGAGGTCCAGGATGCTGCTGTTGGACAACATATCAATGGAGATGGAGGCCTGTGGGCGAACTGCACAGGGAGACAGTGAGAGTCAGAGCGCACAGAAACAGTAACACTTGTTGTTGTCAATGATGCCGACAGGCGAAACTGAACAATATGGTTTTATATTCATTTTACAATCCAATATTTTCTTTTTGTTTCACATTCACTATACAAGAATCACAGGTGAATTCTGCAGTACAGATCCTGTAAAATGAAATGTTTTTTTATTTTATTTATTTTTTTTGAAACATTTGGTTTCACATGTTTTTCTCTTCTCTTCCCTGCATCAGTTCTATCTCAGGCTGCAGCTCTATTCGTATCCATGTGTTTCTCTTGTCCTGCTGGATCCACAGGTTGGGGGTTCCCAGACCAGATGGGATTTCTACAATGCCACAGTGTTGCAGCAGATGGTATGACCCTCGTAGACCTCTGATCCCAACATCATTGAGTCAGTGAGAAATTACATGAAGAGGCAGGAGTGAGTGAAACTGTCTGAAGTCTGATGCTTGGAACACCCTATGTGGAGCTGGTGCACAGACAAAGTGTGAGTGTGATCACAGTGAATATTACACTGTTGGATTATTTAACACTCCTGCAGAGTTCCAGTGTTAGCAGGGGTCTTGCTTGTGACAAGCTTTGATGACTTGAACCTGTATGTGTGTGTTTGTCTTATTGTCATTATATTAGATGCAATGAAAATATGTGTGGCATGTCTCTTTGAATGAAAATAAAAAATACTCAAAATATAGAATATAAAAATGGAAATAAAAACTGAATTAAAATGTAAAATATCATAAAAGACACAGTCAAGCATATAACCCACTCCTGTGTTTCCTCCCTGAAAAACACCCAGAAGCCCTCACTACAGAAGCATCCTGATCAGATACGCGAACCACCACAGCTGTCTCCTCTGAATACAAAGGAGCGCTGCTTCTACTCGGGCCTCTCTCTGGATGTCTGAGCTCTTCATCCTCTCCCTAAGGGAGAGCAGGAAAACTCATTTCACTGCTCCTATCTAACATCTTGTGCTTTCACTTCGCGGCCATAGTGAAGGGCTGAGGCTGTCCATTCAAGAGGTGCACCCTCAGTGCCTCCTGTACCAACAGAGTTCAAGCACTACGGACATGTTACTGCTCACACAGCACTGTTGTTCCTGCTTCATGTGCATTATATTGTACCATGGCTCATTAATAACACCCTGAGGTGATAAAATCCCACTCTGGGTCATACACCACCTTTCCACTGACATCAAGAGGTGTGCACGGGTTTTTTTTTGATGCTAGTAAACTCGTTAATAAAGTTGACTTTGTCTTTCTATTGGCAACTTTCACATACAAAACTGCAGAGAGCAATGTCATCACATGCACATACAACACACACACTGACTGACACCATCGCCCATCCCTGTATACATTCTAAAAGACATTTTTTATTCATTGTAGAAGCCAATGCTGAGTGAAGATAGTTCAGAGTTAGCTGTAGGTTTATGGTGTTTTATACTGTTGTTATTGTTGTTTGATGCCATTATTGCTTGTTCTGCTTAGGTAAACTCCTAAATGGCATTAATCATTATGTTAAACATCCGGTTTCCTATTGTTTCATAGTACCCAAACTATGCACTGAGCATGCATAACATGACATACACAGAGCAGTATTGAGGTTTGAGTGTGTGTTGGCAGCAGTGCTTTTTGACTGTTATGTTACCGTTATGATATCATTATGCTATTGTGATAGTTATTATACCATCATCCACAATGTGGAACACCCAAGTAAGATTTTCATGTCTACTGGATCTGAGCGCAGCTTGGATATATGTGGATGTAAATGTAACCTGGATGTACATTTTATTGGTGTGTGCGTTGTGTGAATGCATCATCTGGATTGTTACAAATTTCACTGGACGTTGTGTGGTGACAATAAAGAAATTCATCAATCTGTCAGAGGAGGAGGTAAGCTGCCAGCTGCTGTGGAAACTGGTAAAATGAATCTGTAACATCTCATCACCAGGCTGCTGCTCCTGAAACACTTTCAGATCCTCCATGTGCTCCATGAAGCTTCAATCTGTGTTTTAAATACTAATTCTGAAGCTCCTCACTTCCCTCGTCCTCTGGCTCAGTGTAGTGTCTCTGGTTAAACAGTTCCTGAGCAGGTGACAGGACGTCTGACTACCTTCTCCGAGCTCAGAAAATTACCCACTTCACCCAAGTGCTGTGTTTACACTATTGCCAATCAGACCTTCTCCAGTGCTAAAAGGCTGAGGGGGGAGCTGCTGAGAACTCAGGTGTTTGAGGACGCCATCCCAGTGCTCTCCAGGCCACCACATCACCAAGTAGGACTGGTCTGGGCTCCCTTCCATTCGAGCCCTGGAGCCGTTCGTTTGCAGGGAGAACGTAATCAACTCAGCGACAGGCCAGGCAAACAAGCCAGCCACACACACATGCTGCTGATGTTCCATGGTTTTTGTTTTTTACCTGTTAACATCCCCCTCCTTCTGGGTAAGATTACTGACCAGTGAGAGTACAGCTCGTTTGTGCATGGCATTTGTTTACAACTTTGGACTGCTTGGGACTGTTACCATGTGAACACAAACGATCCAAAAGAAAAATGCAACAGTCGCATCGTTTTAGCCCCTGAATCAGAACAAAGCAAAAGAGCCACATGTCTGAATCCACCCTACAATACTATACTTCTTTAAATATGATACAATGATGCAGCTAACTGTCACTAGCCTAAACAGCTAATCCAGGTCGAGCAGGCACAGAATCACAGAATCCATTAGAGGATTCTTCTTCTGTGGTTGGTGTTACCAAAGGCTGACTCAATTACAGAACAGCTGACTGGTCGCCGCCTGGAGCATGTTAACTTAGAGGGAAATTACACGCCTGCACGGATTGAAGTCAGTCTCCAAACAAAATCACTGTCATACAGTGTTGTGCACACACACACACAATATTTGTGAGAACCTGTCATTGCACATATGCATCCCTAAAACCAGCCTCTGACACAGTTCCAGTCCATGCAGTGTTGGCTGAGAGTCTGGTACATTCTGGTGACATTGTACATCCACTGCATCCCAGCCCATCCCTCCCTCCACTAGGGAGGAATACAAGGACAGATGTCCTGCATTACGGAGCCATGGCGTGCAGCTCAGAGGCATCAAAACAGAATATCCCACTTTCTGAATCTGAGAAACAGATTTATTGCCAAGGAAATTCTCACATACTTTGACTTTGGCTCAGTGGTGTGGTGCAGAATAGAGAGAAAGAGAAGCAGCACAAAAGTGTTGCAACTGAGCGTGTTCTATCAGGTTCAGCTCTTCAGTTTATTAATATTAATAATGCTATCTCTTATAGCAGCCATGTGGCACTGTGATACTACCTCTGCTTAGCTAGGTGCAGATTAACTGCAACACTCTCCAAGCTGTACCTCATGACCTGAAACTGATATTAAATGCATGATACTATATGTCTCTACTTAAAAAACCCTCTCTTGATCCAGGTGTATTAGCCAACTATCGGCCTATATCCAACCTTCCTTACATCTCTAAGATCCTTGAGAAGGTTGTCCTAGTGCAGCTATATGAACATCTGCACAGTAATGAGCTTTTTGAAGCTTTCCAATCTGGATTTAGAGAACACCACAGCACTGAAACAGCACTGGTCAAAGTGTCTCTGTTCTTGTACTTCTGGACCTCAGTGCTGCATTTGATACCATCGATCACAGCATTTTGCTGCAGAGACTAGAACATGAAATTGGGATTAAAGGATCTGCTCTACAATGGTTTGACTCATACCTATCTGACAGGTTTCAATTTGTTATTGTTAATAATGACCATTTGGAGTACAGCAGAGTTACGTATGGTGTGCCACAGGGTTCAGTTTTAGGGACAGTTCTCTTCACTCTTTACATGCTTCCATTAGGGGATATAATCCGGAAGCACTCCATCAATTTCCATTGTTATGCTGATGATACTCAGCTCTACCTATCAATAGAGCCAGATGATAGAAGCCGCCTCATCAATCTGCAAGATTGCTTGAAAGACATCAAATCCTGGATGTCTTCTAACTTCTTTCTACTGAACTCTGACAAAACAGAGGTTATTGTGATTGGACCTAAACATCTCAGGGACACATTCTCCAATCAGATTGCTACTCTGGATGGCATCACCCTGAACTGAAGTACAACTGCGAGGAACCTTGGAGTCATTTTTGACCAGGATCTTTCCTTCAGCTCCCACATAAAGCATGTGACTAGGACTGCCTTCTTTCACCTGCACAGTATAGCTAAGATCAGGAAAATCCTCTCTCAGAGTGATGCTGAGAAACTGGTCCACGCATTTATCACTTCTAGGCTGGACTACTGTAACTCTCTCTTGTCAGGATGTCCAAAAAACTCTCGAAAGAGTCTCCAGCTGGTCCAGAACGCTGCAGCGAGGGTACTGACAAGATTTAGTAAGAGAGAGCACATCTCTCCCATTCTAGCTTCTCTCCATTGGCTTCCTGTAGGATATAGAATAGACTTCAAGATCCTTCTACTTACTTACAAGGCTCTTAATGACAAAGCTCCATCTTATCTGAAAGACCTCATTATCCCATACTGTCCTACCAGAGCACTTTGCTCCCAGAATGCAGGTCTGTTAGTGACCCCCAGTATCTCTAAAAACAGACTGGGAGGTAGAGCCTTCAGTTACCGGGCTCCTCTATTATGGAACCAGCTCTCTCCATGGGTCAGAGAGGCAGACACTCTTTCTACAATCAAGTCCAGGCTTAAGACCTTCCTCTGTGACAGAGCTTTTAGTTATGGCCTGATCCATTTTATAGCTACGCTGCTATAGGCTCAGACTGCTGGGGGACACATCAGGTTACATGGAGCCCTATCCTTCCTCTCCTCTCCTCTCCCCTCCTCTCCTCTCCTCTCCTCTCACACATTTTGAACTGTCATTATTTGTTGCACTTTGTAGTCTGGCCTTGGTGTCTCGCACTCTCTCTGTGTTTCCACAGATCTCTTCAGAGCTCCATCCCCCTGCACCAACCAACCAACCGCCGCCTCCATCACCTCCTTTCTCCTGCTGTTAAACCGGTCTGCACTCCCTGCTCATGACCCAGTCTGCTGTCCAGTAGTCCCATTAAGCTGGCCTTCCCTCCCTGCCCACCAGGAGCTTCCTTCATCATTTTTCGTTAACTGACTGATTCCATTTCCATGATTTCCATATTCCATGTTGTAAATTGTTTTCTTTGTCTGTATACAACATCTATTGCACGTCTGCCCGTCCTGGGTGAGGGATCCCTCCTCTGTTGCTCACCCTGAGGTTTCTCCTGTTTTTTTTCTTGGGAGTTTTTCCTCAGTCGATGTGAGGGTCTAAGGCAGGGGTGGGCAACTATTCCACAAAGGGGCCGGTGTGGCTGCAGGTTTTTGGTCCAACCTAACAAGAGCACCCAGTTTTACCAATCAACTGTCTGAAGACTGAGATCAGTTGATTAAATGAGTCAAGTCTGGTGTGCTGCTGCTTGGTTGGAACAAAAACCTGCAGCCACACCGGCCCTTTGTGGAATAGTTGCCCACCCCTGGTCTAAGGGCAGAGGATGTTGTCATAATGCTGTGTAAAGACCTTTGAGACAAACTGTTTGTAAAAATGGGCTATACAAATAAAATTCCCTTGCCTTGCCTTACAATATTAGCTTCATTTGATGCTCTAGTTATTCCATGTTTTCACTGTACAAGGGTCCAACATTGAATCACAACAAAAATATCTTGGTTATTTGCATTGGTGGCACATTCAGATGTCACAGAGACAATCTTGTCAAGAAGCGATGGATCTAATGTTCCACTGTTTGTTTTCTCTTTTCTCTTCATCATTCTGCTGTTGTGATTGCTCCTGCTGATATCAGTAGTAGCAGTGTTTCCAATACCATCACCTCCCCATGTTATTTATCCGATTCATACTGTCACGGTGATTTGCTGTTAATGATGGTGGGATTCCTCTCCTCTCCTTTTTAATTCACGCCATGTGTCTCCCTGCCTCTCTACAAACAGACAGGTTGGCAGCTCATTACGTTACGTGTGAGAAATCTCTGATACCAAGGACAGAGACACCTCAACCTGCAGAAGCCCCAAATCCTCTCTCGGGTCACAGAGGAAGTTCGTCCTGGGTGGATCTGTTGTGTCTATGCTGACGTGATTCTGACAAGGTGAAACTACAGCCGTGCATTACTTTAAATGATGTTGTAGCAAGGAATCATGGGAAGGCGTTTCTTCTTTCCTTTCCTAAAGGCAGCTCTCAGATACTTCAGCTCAGTTCAGTCCTAAGATTAAAAAGCCTTTTCAGTTGCAGCCTTTGTCTCCTCTCTCTCTGGGTAAAACTTCCAACCCTCTAACAACCTTGCTCTGCTGCATCAACACACAAACTCCTACAATATGTAATGAAACACTATATGGGACACTAAATGTAATTCAACTTTTTTTCAAACTATGCTCATTTGTCATCTATTTGTGTTTACTGGAACATACCTCGTTCAAACTGAAAGGACTCTATGTCATCGTCAACATGGAAACAGTGTTCTGGGAGGCCGAAAACAATATTTTCAAAGTATATTTTTGGGGGCTTTTTGCCTTTAATTGACAGGCTAGTTGAGAGAGACAGGGACTGGGGAGGCAGAGAGAGGGGGAATAACATGCAGTAAAGGGCCACCCAATGTGGGATTTGAACTGGGGCCGACTGCAGACAGGACTGTAGCCTCTACACATGCTACGCCTGCTCATCACACTGAGCTAAATGAAGCCCCGGGCTGAAAACAATATTATTTTGAAATGGGTACCACAGTGGGTGAATCTAAAAACGCGCCTCAGCATTTTTGTGTAGACACCGAAAATGGGTCTTTTGTGAAATGATGACGTCATACCCCCCACCGCTCTAACCTATAACCTGAGCCACACCACTAGACGTAATGCAACAACAAAACGGCTGACTACTGTCGGGTCCCTGAGGTACTGCACCTGAAACACGCCTGTTAAATCATCATCGATCGTCATATTTGAAGTGACACAACTCTCAGTCAACATTTAGTTGACTTGACTAAATGTGAATACAACAGGCAAGCTTTCTGTCTTCTTCTCCGCTTTCGTTGTATTTGTGTGGCAGTGTTACAGCACCACACAGGCCTGGTATATGTACCACAGCGCTCGGAGTCGTTTTCAGTGGATCCATGTGTATGCAGATATTTCTTGAAATGATGCCGTGTTTACAGAAAACTTTTTCAAAACTAACAAGAAAAAGATAATTTATGGGGGAAGCTGTCCATGTGGACAAGACCTAAACACCCACCTCACCCCACCCTCCTTAGGATGCATATACAGAGCAACAAGGTGCAGAAGGGCCCTGGTCCCTGCTGTAATAATGGCCCTGAACAAAAGGCCTCAATGAACAGGCCAGAGTGTGGACTTTGTTAAATGTTGACATGGTTTTTGTTTGTCTGTTTCCTAATGTGTGTTTTGTTCTGTTCTGTTCTGTTCTGTTCTGTTCTGTGGTGGACATAGTCTGTAGAATGGATGGTGCTGTGGAAAAGAATTTCCCTCATGGGAACAATGAAGTCAAAGTCTAAATCTTCGCAGGTCAGAGGGTCAAATCCAGATCTGTCTGTACAGTAATGTAGACAGGTTGTACCCAGTGTCAGTCTTGACAAAAGATCACGTCTGCATTTCCAAGCAGCCAACACACACACACACACACACACACACAGACGAGCCCAGACATAGGTCTGTGGTATCTCAGTGTGGTTGGAGCAGAGCCTGTGAACTTCAGAGCAGCCTGCCCACACACAGCACACACTCTGGAGCTGTGCCAGAGTGTGTGTGTGTGTGTGTGTGTGTGTACACCAGTGAGAGTCTAGTGAGAGTCATGAATAATTGTTGAATAGAAACATGGTTTCTCATTAGAACTTGTGTTTTTGTCAGAAAAGGCTGAAAAGTGAACAAAGAGTGATGCAAACACTGAAAAAGGTGCAGAACTGACAGATACTCCCACAGCCACTGATAGCAGGCGATGAACGTACCCAGTTTTCCACAGAGGAAGCGGACCCTGTAGTTCCGACAGAGGCCATGAGCCTGGTCCTTGTTAAGGCAGACGAAGCCATAGTCCTTGTCATTCTTGTGGATGACATCTCCTGTCTGATTGGATGGTATGCCATCATGAGTTTCAGCCTGGACAACAGAGTGATAAAAGTGACTGAAGGACGCTACACCCAAAACATTATTAACACATTTTGTAACACGATGAAATGGAACCTATGAAATGCTGGGAAATTAGTTTGTGGTTGTAGGGAGAGAGAGAGAGAGAGAGAGAAAGAGAGCTCTTAGTCACTTGTCTAGGCTTTTAAAACAGTGTGTTTTTGCCCCAAACATCTGGAAGTTGTCGTGAGTTTGACTTATTTAGTTTGCAAACTGCAGGAATTTCAAGTGCACCAGGCCTGAGGACTGGGCTCAGTTCTGTAGAATAAAGAAGTGAAACTTGAGAGCTGTGTGGGGTTTCCCGTCTAAATTAGCTCTATGGTCAACACTGGTCAACAGTGGTATACACAGCTCAGGTCCTCAGTTTAGTTGCTTTCCTTTACCCACTTCCACTGGGATCACAATATGTTCTGTATTGCTCAGCAGTTGAGCCAAAGCAGTCAATATTACTGTTTGACAAAACTTGAGACTAAAGCAACTACATTATCAAAGTCTGCCTGGGGGAGGGTTTAATAGTTTCTCACTTGGGTGAATGGGAAAAACTGTGAAATTACTCAAAACTACTGTATCAATTTAATATGACGGGGTATCAGTGCCTGAAGTTACAAGAATTAAGCCAAAATATTATGGCGATTCGGTGGTTGTGTATTGTTTTAAAGCAGAAATATCAGAAGCTTTTAAATGAGGAGGAACTTCATCTTTTGTCTCATCATCATCACCATCATCATCATCATCATCATCATCATCATCATCATCATCATCATCATCACCACCACCATCAGGACTTTGAAAAGACTGAAGAACTTCTGTGCTGACTGTCCTGTCACCTTTTGATTGGTTGCTGGTAATGTGTTTTCTTTCTCAAATTTGTATCTATTTAAATTTGTGTCATATTGGACATTTTCTTGTAATAGGAGATACTATTCTGAAAGGTTCAGATCTCCCTTTTCTCTCTGATGTACTTTAACAAAATCACATTTAGGCTGATTTCCATGTCTTCTTTCAATGACTGATCATTCGTAAAATGATTCCTTCCATTACTGCTGTACTGCTGCATTGCGGGTCCATCTCTTATGGTTTTATGGCATTTGTGACTGTCTCCTATATGTTGTTTTGACTTGTCTCTCAATTGTTGTTTGTGAAGCACTTTGTAAACTTGTGTTTTTAAAGGTGCTATAAAATAAAGTATTATTACTATTATGATTATTATTGATTATTATTATTATTCACTGAACCTCCCCTGAGACAGGATGAAGCCCCTCTTCCTGGGGAGACCCACCAACCACTCCCACAAGTCCCAAGAGTCCATAGAGATCTGGCTCATTGTAATAACGTGTTGGATGAATGTCCAACATGAAAATGAAAATTCTCTGCCTTCCTGTAGTCTAAGTTAAGCTCTTGTGTAATGCAGCAAACTTCCCCCCAGAACAGGGTTGGTGGGATAAACACAGTGAGCAGAGGTTTCCCTTTCTCTTTGTTTTTGTATGTGGTTTGGTTTGTATTGTCTCTAAATTTATACACTAACCATTTCTGACAATCAAAAATTCCTACAAAAAAAAAAAATAAAAATGTGACCTCTCCAACTGCAATGACATGCAATGTTACCCTTATAGCACAAGCCCAAACAACGGGAGAGTGCAGACATTCAGCCTTAGGCACTGGGCCATTTCACATTTCCTTAGGACGGTCAGATAATCCAGAACAAATCAGGGCCACATGACATAATGTATCGGAATGAGACAACAAAAAAAAAAGAAAAAAACACTTGACTGCTAAAAATAGAGATCCCACAGAGGCAAATTAGAGAGTGAAAACTGCAAACTGAGGAAAAACTTTTGACTGTGTCCAGACTTTGTGGAAAAAATGATGACACACACAGAGCTGGAGGACATGACAGCTCTACTTCCACTTCTACCAACTACATTGTAAAAAGCAGATAATATACATATATTCAAACTGAGATTACTGCACTTCTGGAAATCATTATGCAACTGTTCATTTGGACGAGAGAACAGTTGGGAGAAACATAAAGCACAGACCGTGGGGCTGCGAGGAAGCTGAAGAGAAGATGACATGGAGGTAGTAAATTACACAGCAGCCATATAGCGGCCAGTTGGAGCGTACAGTGGCAATTTTCTCATGGTAAATGGTACGGGTGTTGGAGGGCTGTGTGGGCAGACCTGGCGCTGCTGCTTATCATGGTTGAAGGCTAACAGCTGCTGCTGCTCAGTGCCAGACTGAATCACATTCACTGTCGCATCCCAGCAGCAGCAGCACTGCATTGTAGGGCTGGCGTCGTGCTGATGATCACCTGACTGCACGGACGGACCCAACACAGCAGCAGCAGCATCTGGAGCTGACGTCCGTGAAACACTTTCTCCTTGGAACAGCAGTGATACAACTTCACTGTTGCTACATGTAGACTTGAGACTAAAGGTACAATTCCTCTGGGCTTCGTGAAATCACAGGTTGTTGCAATTAAACACATTTTATTGCCACCGCTCTGTTCACTTGCACCGGGGGATTTCACAGGAAGCGGTGTACCATGAAAGCCAGCAGAACTGTATCTCAATGATAATGGTTTTAGTGCTTTACTGTTTCCTGTGCACTTTTTTTTACAACTTTTGTCAGAGCTGCATTTTGTTTTTGATGATACAATTACAAACCTGTTTTTAAAGCTGCATCAAAAGCATATGGTAAAATGTTCTTATTTGGTTGTAAATCAGTTTTAAATGTTGCAGGGGTCTAATGAAACAAGAAAATCAGTCACTATGAGATGCTCCTCCAGTTTTTCAGTGAGCTCACCAGCTCCCTTTCACTGTAATTATGCAGAATAGTACTTAAGTTGTGCACAGAGTGAGATTGAGATGATGTATGTTATTATTCTTGACTGACTAACTTTTGTTTGGCTGCACTGTAAACAGAAGCGTGATGCACCCGTTCTTCTGGTGTAGTTTGTGTTGACGCTGCGGCTGGTCCACCCATGTTTGCTGTGGAATTACACTGCATTTTCTGTCAGGATGGTAAGTAAAGGCTTTACCAAGTTCAGCAGCACTGAAATCTCCAGGATTAAAACTTTGAGGTGAAAATGACAGGTCTCCAATCTTAACAACCACACAGGTTGTTTCTTTAAACCCTCTGATACAACCAGGGGTGGACTGGCCATATGGTGCACCAGGCACTGTCCTTGGGGGTTGATGCCGAATGTGGGCTGGTCAGCAGGTGACTTTTTCTTTTCCTCACAGAACTGTGACTCTGACTGGCCAATCGGCACAGCCCATCAATACATCCCATTGGTCAATTGTCATTCAGTAAGGGGCTGTCCATCACCCAGTTACTGGATGTACCACAACAAGGCTAATTAGCGAGCCAAGTCTCAGGTGACAAAAAAATCGCCCTGGTGTTGCAGAGGACTGATATTGTTGTGGGCCGGTCTGGGCCAAAAATAACAGTCCATCCCTAGATACAATCGGTTAGCACTGTCACCTCACAGCAAGAGGGTACAGGGCTCGATCCTGGGGCCTGGGACCTTCCTTTGTGGAGTTTGGATGTTCTCCCTGTGTCCCTGGTGGTTCTCTCCAGGTTCTCCAGCTTCCCTGAGCAGTCACATTATGTTCTCTCATGTGGGCTCATGTAAGTTCTGTTAGTGTGCCTCTGTCTATTTCCTGCAAATGCCTACTAAAGCTGTTGAACCCAAGCAAGTAGCTGCCACAGGCTTCAGAAAGAAAACTCTGCAGTCCATGTTCTTCATTTTGACTTTACTGAAAAACTTCCTTTCTGTTTCAAAAGAAAAACTGACAAGAACAACACTCGTGTGCTGTCTCAGCTCCACAGCTCCATTTAATTAATCAAAAAACACATAGTGCCACATTATGTTTAACCAATAAGAAAACTGCAGTGAATTCCTTATCATCAATCATGAATAACCACCCTGGAAGAAACTATGGAACTGCTTATTATCTTACCATTATATCTAAATTATTTGTGACCCAGTTGTCACAAATGGCTCAGATATGGTCCACTCAACTTCCACAGAGAGGGGCAAATCTTGGTGAATTCAATACAACATCAGATGGTAATTATGTATTTTGATACATTTGTAAAATCGGTCTATTGTGAACAGGAACACAAACAGTGGGATTGTGGAGACACTGTGTCTCTGCCCTGCTCCACAGCACAGTCGGAGCAGCTGCATCTTATCCTGAGGCAAACAGGCCGAGCTAGAAAACTGGTTAAAGAATGCACAACCATTCCTCAACTTCCTCAACTCAACTCCTGATTTGGAACAAATCAGGAGAACATCATCATAAATCTCAGACAGAACAGCATGGAATGGAAAGAGAAGACCTGAATGTACAGTGGAATCAATCATCTGATCTGATTTTTGGCTGGGACAGCCAACAGGTGGATATTTCTGGAAACAGACTCACCTCAGGTAGCAGAACATATATAGGGTGGGGTGAGTGGGGTTCTGAATATTACCTTGCCACAACATTAAAAAGTGAAGTCTCTGCTGATAACCTCTCAGGGGGCTTTCATGTTGCTTCAGAAGACTCAGCATCAGCAGCTCTCATCTCTGTGGCTCACTGACTTCTCTACTGCCTTTCACTGACTCACAAAAACAGCATGTGAATATCTGATTCTATTTGTGTCGCCTCACACCAACAAGTGGGAGCTGATGAGCGAGTGATTCCCACATCTGCATGACCCCAGTTTAAATACAATCTAGATGGGTTTTAATGTGACTAAGTGTGTGACCTGTGTATGAAATGAATGCTATAGGAACAGTTCAATTGACTTGAGTTAAAGGTAGAGTCTGTAGGTTTGTTCGTTGCAGTTTGGAAGCATAACATTCAATTTTGGGTCCTTCCTCTTGGGCTCAACTGCACACACACTCTGCCCCTGACAGGAGTTGTAAGGACTGACCCATGTTCAACTGCTGTTCACACTGAACCGTTCTCTACTTCGGCCTTTAAAGTTCTCCTTTGAATATTTGCTACTACCACCTACTACTGGACGCCGTCAGATGGCGGACACTTACCATAGAAGAAAAGGGAATATAGTCAGAGTGAGGTGCTGGAGTCGGGCCCACACTCGGTTGTCGGTGGCAGCGGGAGCAGTGTAGGCCAGGGTGGAGCCACCACGGGCGGTAGTGGTTTGACAGTTCATCAGCCAGCCTTGAGGTTCCCTTGGCCGGGTATGGGCCCGATGCTAAAACGCCTTACTCAGACTGTATTTCCTTTTCTTCGCTAGCGAAGTGCATATCTGCCGTTTATCCCAGCTTTATGGTGTCCAGTCGCTATGTTTTATGCAAGCCCATGGTGCCACATTCCCAACTTCATCTGCGCTCTGTCATTGGCTGGGGAAAACACACTGACTTCCCGCCCAGAAACCTCCCGACTACGCAAAAAAATCAAAATACGACAGGGGGTAGCAACTCTGCAGACGCAGTCAGCAGAGAGAGAAGACACTGCAGTTACATCTTGTACTTGCTTATCAGGTGAGAGTCACCACTATCTGCTGTCGTAAGGACACTCATCAGTTTATGTGAGTTCAAGCACAGGACAGAGCACACAGTGTCAGATCATGTAATTGTAACAGAACAAATCACAGTTAATAGTAACATTACTAAACAGTGCATATAGTGTCAAATCATAGCTCATTCATAACAATGTAAGTAAAGTAGTACTTACACAAAGTAGTAGAAATCCATAGGTGACAATTAAGCGGCATTTCTTTTGTGTAAGTCTATATGTAGTTTTTTTTAGGAACATCCTCAGACTCTACCTTTAACAGGTTAAGATGGGTCCAGGATTTAATACAGCTTTTAACGTGGGCAGGTTACAGGTTTGCAAAACTGTACTCCTGCAGGACTCGTTCTGTGACTGTGTGCAGTGAGGAGGCGTTTCTTTACCTGGATATCCAATGGACTGCCACACAGTCTGTCTGGATAGGCCTCACGCAGTTCAGACAGTTTCTCCCAGTCTCCAGATCCACGCTCATCATCCCTGTCAAACCATTCTGTCCACTCTGCCTCTGTGGGACACACACACATATCTATGTTTGGAAAAATGACATAGACTCGCAATAATTTCATGGGGTCTTACCCAAACTTTAACCATAATCCTACAGCTGCCTAATCCCAGTGATGCAACACACAGCTTTGTCACACACACATGCACACTCACCGGCTCCTCCCAGTTCAGTGGTCACACAGCCAAGTGGTAGATATTAGACTAATCTACGTCAGAGCTTTGACTTGTAGTCCATTTAAACTATCAGAGGGCATTTGTAGCTTAGTAATTGAGGGGCTCTCTCCTTCCATTATGTTCTTTGTCTAGTTGCCACAGTCGGAGACATGCATTTGACTGTGGGCCTGAATTTTAATCTGGATCTTGACACACAGTAAGAGGGGTGTCTGACAGTGTGTGAGCAGACTTAGATGGAAGAAACTAACAGGTACAATGAGCTGGAAATGGACTATACATAGAAACCTATGAACTGACAGTGAGCTTATTGCACATCATGGTATCATTACTCATACTGATGCAACCAAACCTATTATATAAATAGAAAGCTGGTCCATCACTTCCTCCCAGCTGGGTAATACACTGGCTACCTCCCTCTGTAAATCAGCTCTGGAGTTCTCTCTCAGAGATCTGAGGAGCGTACTGCCAGGTGAGATTGGCGGTCAATTTCCTGCTGGCTCTGTTGTCTGTTGTGTTTTGATTGACTAAATTGAATCTCTTCCACTATGCGTGCCTCTCATATATATGAATACACTACCTTATTTGAATAAAAATAAATAAATGGAAATTAGCAGTGTGGTCCAGATCAGTGCTGGGAGTAAACAATGCATTACTGTAATCCCATTACTTTTTCAGTAAGTAGCAACTAACAACAGTCTCCTGCCGTGGAAATATAGTCATTATTTTACCTTTCTCGAGATAAAGGACGTGGATATAATGGTGAGCTGTAGCTTGTGTGCAGGTGCAGTGTTGTGCATGAATATATTCATTGAATGACTGACTACATTCATTTTAATGACAGTTTTACGGCATGCTGCGTGACGTCTCCATAGAGACGGTCCAGCATCAATAGTATGTTACCAATGGTACAGACAGTGCACTGCTGGAGACAGTTTGTATGAGTGTGTGAAGCAGTTTGATGACCAAACAAGTGAAGACAGATGGAAAATAAAGAACACATTATAATGTAAATTCTGCTGTGGTGAAATATGTTCTCAATCTCAACTTTTTTTTTTTAAATGAAACTCGTGTCTGTGATTTTCCATTTAGTTCATTGAGTTTATGAGCAGCAGTGATGTGGGGGGCTGGTGCTGGATGCCAGAAGGGGATTCTATTGAAAGAGAACAGCAGCCTATTAATTTAGAATTGAAAGAACTGAACAAATGAATGTGAACTGGCTCACTGTTGGAACTGCTAACAATGTTTAATTTTTGCACAACCCTGCTGTTCTTCTTCTTGGTCATGTCCACTCCTTTGTCTGTAACTGTATGAAAACAGAAACAACAGTAAACAATTGAACTGATGACCATGTGGACTGGATGACCTGATAGCACACATGCCCTGAGCAGCGACTGACCTGCCTCTTTGCTGCTACACTCTCCAAAAGAATAATAATAATGATAAAATCAGGCAGAGAAGACCGAGGCAGGTTAATCACAAACGTCAAAGATGGCAACCCCATTGAGTTCACAGAAGAAATGATAATGAGCTGATGTTTATTACAGCACAGTTTAGCTCCATCTGTTGAGACATCTATGGGCCAAAAATATGAGATGGAGTGATACAACAAGATACACAAGGCACTGGACATGGTAGAGAGAGAAAGGGAGAGTCAGAGAGAGGAGCAGGTTCAGACCCTGGCTGTAGAAGGCAGAGGTGGTGAACACTCTCAGACAGAAGCTGCTTTCAGTCTCTTGCTCTTGTAATTTTACAGTTCACTGAAATTCAAATATGATGAACACAAACAACAAAACTCGCCCACTGTTCATCTGTGTTAGAGTCATCAGACGTTGTTCTCATTAGTAACTGCCTAATTGCTTCATTTTGTTTCTAATAGTCATAGGGGCTCATGCAAACCTTCCTTGTGACTGTTGCACTGTGTTTACCTCTAGTCTGCAGAGGAGAGTGTGCACTCATCATGGTGTGTGTATGTCTGTGTCAGAGACTCAGTATATCCAGCTCTAGACATGGTCCACCTACATGTCACACTACAAAGCTGTGATTGCATGGGAGGGAAGTTACTGTACCTTGGACCCACTGGCTGCTGGTGGTCACAGTGAAATGCTCCCCGAAATTTGACCGGAAAACCTGAGAACTCCGAGCCTCTGAGGAGGCCTTCGTCCCTGATAACACATACGCATTATGGAATAAGCAATGAGTCTGTAACAATGGTCATATATGTTTTCTGTAATGGGACATTTGATCCCATCTTTGACAGCTGCTCATCCTTTGTGAGGGTGCCTCACAAAGGATGACACAATTTGCCTCACCTCACATCACCAGGGCAAACAGCAGTGTCAGGACTTCACATACAGTACACAGCATACATAAGATCAGCTAGGAGGCAAAACATGTCAACTTGATTCCTACCTTGATATACTGCATAATCTTCTACAACGGATAGGATGTTGCCCTTTGTCACTATAAAAGTCCAGGGATACCTGCGGAGGGAAAAGAGAGAAGAGATCAGATTGTGGAGAGAGAGAGAGAGAGAGAGAAGGGATGAGAAGAAGACAGTCAGAGATAGAGATGGAGAGAAGGCATGAATAAGAAAAGGAAAAAGAACACAAAGAGAAGAAGCTGAGAAGCAGATGTAAAGTTAGGCTCATCAACATTAGACAGTGTGCACGCGCACACACCCACACACCCACACACCCACAAACAAACACACACGCACACAGCATATCTGTGATAATATGTGATAAAGAGCTAGCAACTGACATGCACAAGTGTGGATGGTTAAATCAGCTGTCCCAACATGCATCACTCTGCTAATGGCTGCTGGCTGTGACGTAGGAACAGGAGCAGATGCTCTGTGCATGTCTGTCACAACATGTCTAACACAGCACCACATATGCGTAATTCAATAAAAAAATATATACATATATATTTCTTAATATGGCTCAAACCTTATTCATATCATAGTTCAACCACACAGTGCATCTCTCACTCTCTCTCCCCCACAAAGACACTGACAACAGACTGTCTGTTGTTTTTAGCCAACAACACGTTCATGTCTGATGTGGGGAGGTGAGATCCAATCACAGGTGGCCACTGGAGATGCTGCAGGAGATGTTTTCCAAGTCCAGGTGTGAACTGACGCACCACTGCTGTCTGTTATCAGATCATACCAGACAGATATCAATAACACGTCTGAACAGCATACAGTATACTGGACATGGCAAAGCTGAAAAAGTACATGCTCAGAGCCAGATGTTTCTCAGTCACTGCCATATAAGTTTGTATTTAGAAACGTTCCAAGAAATAGTTGGATGTTTTGGATGATATCCAGTTCTCTGGAAAACAATCAACAAGTTTGTCTCTGCAACTTCATTTTTTTTCCCCCAAAAGATCCTCTAACCAGAAGAAACCACATTTCAGGCAGCGCCGGAGGTATGAAATGGTTCAGTGATAATAACAGTGATAAGAACATTGAGCACACAGTAACAGTGCTTTTTAAGCAGTGGAATCCTATTTTTACTTCAGTTCTAATGGTGTTTTCATGGTTTCAAATATAAACTCATGTGCTTGGAAAACATCACCTGCAGTAGTGAAACCAACACCAACAGAGGAGAGATGAGAGACCCAGTGAGAGTTTGCTGCTGAGATCAAGAAAGGTCACGAATAAAACTTATTTTCTCCTGATATGTGGCTCTGAAAAAATGTACCATTGACATCAGATTGTTCAGAGGATCTGTGGCTCATGGAAAATGCCTCCGACTGTGGAGCCAAAGAATCTGTGATAATCTGTGATCTCATTCACTTCTCCCAGTAGAACAAACAGACTCAGACCTGCTAATTGCTACAGTAAGTGGCAGGGAGGTGGAGAAACACACATGACACACAGATTCTCAGTTTACAAAAAGGGATATTTCCCCCTCTACGTTTTCAAAAACCACATTGTTCACACCAGATTGACTGACACACACAGGCACCATACAATTCCACATGGAAGGTATTGCATGTCGAGGAGAGGGAGCTCCATTACACCGGCGCTGGACACTGACCATCCACCAGCTCCTGCACAGACATTGACTACGTTTACATGCGGTCAATATTCGGGTTAAGGTCAATATTCCGGTTTCTGGAACATTCGGAATAACCCGTTTACCTGCATGCGCAAACAGGGTTATTCCTGTATACATGGTAATTGTAATCAATTGGGATATCCCAATCAAAACAGCGACGCACGGACAACGTCTGGACGCATGGAGAATGTCATGATACAATGCGCATCATTTCCACTTCTTCTTCCTGTATCCAAAAACAACAACAACAACAACAACAACAGCAGCAGCAGCACGGTGGAAAATGATCATGTCTTTCACCACATTTATGAGGTAATTTGTTTCCTCCTCGCTCCAAAAATGTGGTGTTAGCCTGCATTTCGCCATGTTTAGAACAAATTGTTCCTGTACTCAAAAGACCAAGATTCCTTGCGAAAAGAACATGTGCAGAACACAAATTAATGTTGCTTTCGATGGGGAAATCCCTATAGGCGTATACATGACCAAATATTCGGGTTAGAAAAGGAGTAACCCAGGGGTCATTTTCCGGTTTTTTTTTTAAAGAAGGGAATATGCTCATATTCTGGTTTTTCAAAAGGGTTATTGGTGTTTACATGGCCGTGCACAACCGGGTTATTGCTAATATTCCAGTTATGAAAGGGTTGTTGACTGCATGTAAACGTAGTCAGTCATGTTCAGCAACACTGTAAATGTTTTGTTTGTTTACAAGAAAATTCCACCAGGCCACTTTGACCAAAACCCTAAATACATGGTGGATAGTTCAGTGGGCCTGGGAATTAGTAGTGAATACTGAATACATCCAGCAAGGGCAGCCTGGCAGCTGGAAGTCTCTGCAGTCACCAGAGGATACCTCTGATTAATTAAAAAACTATAAGCTCCTACTCTATGCATTGTTCAAACAGGCACGGCACCTGTATACTCCACCCAACTTGACTGCCACCAGCACTGCTGTGGCAGCTACAGTAAACATATGCAAATGACACAACTGAGACTGTACTGCAGAGTCTACTGCGTCTCATAAATTCCAGCTTATTAAAATGTCTCCGGGTTTCGCTGAAAATTACACAGCCTCTCTCTCCTGATGACACCACTGTTGGTCTGTTTGGCAACAGTGTGAGGAGAGAGGGCGACAAGAGTCATTAGGCAGGAATCTCTCTATCACCTCCCCACTGCTACGCCATTCACTCTCACTTCCTGCAGCATCCACAGCCACAGAGCAGAGTGCAAACTGAGACCGGGGGGAATGTGAGGATGCACTGTGCTCTCATAGCGTTTATGTGTTTCTGCGGTTTCCTCTGCAGCGTCGAGTTTCAAAACACCACCACCCGTCTGGGAGGCTAACCACTGCAGGCCCTGCGCTGCCAAGATCCACGAGCATCTCCTCACAGGCACACAGGCTTGTGGTTTACTATGCAAAGTTGAAGTTCCAACAAACAAGAGAACAGCTGAGTCTTGTTTGAGAAATGTGTCAGTGTTCAAGTGCACACATTCTTATCCACTCTGATAGCCCTCATGTCAGAAACCTCCAGACATCTCCAGGGTTCTGTTATCATGACATGATTCACCTCCCATTTCCCATGCATTCCTGACATACTAACACACACACACAGTCCTCACAACTAATTGTCTTATATCAGCTATGATTACATGATATATTGCACTCTTCCATCCCTGAGTCAAACATTAACCATCGCATATTAACACCAGACCTCAGCCTAATTCTAACCATGACCCTAAAACCAAGTGTTAACCCTAAAAAAGACTTTGAAGTTGTGAGAACACGGACGCACAAACACACACACATGCTGTGCATTTAATGCCACACCAGCAGGCAAGTGCTTCCGGTCTGATGTTCACTATCTCCATAACTACTGACATACCATATGCACTCTATTGTGCAAACAAATCCATTATTTTCAATGTAGACTTGTGTCAAGCAACACGCATGCAGCAAGTGCACCCCATGTCATGTTATAAGAATTAATCATGACAACCTGCTTCTCCAGCGCCAACATGCTACCTGGCGCTCAGAGGGCCAGCAGCTCACTCCCCCTGTCAAGCCCACCGTGCAATCATGAACTCAGTTTTCCTTCTCCACACATAAACATGAAAACGGTGTTTTTAAAAGTCTACTGCCAAGAAGGAGTTTTTGAAAATATCTGTTTTTAAGGTGTTGTGGTTTTCCCAGCCCGTGGCTGTCGGTCCTTAGTTAATTACCCTGTGTTCTGTTAATGAAAATCATCATTTCTTTTCAACCTGGATCCTTGTTTCATTTCTGTTCTATTATTCCATTCATTGTTGCTTCCCCGATACCCCTGGACAACACAGGGAATGTAAAAAAAACCCCTTCACCTGCCTCAACAAAAAAAACTGTTAATGGTCTCCAAACTGAATAGAACTTCAGTCTCCAGACTTTAAAAATGATTCACAGATTCAGGAAAACTGAGGAGATTACAGCCTCCCTGCAGTGGCTGCCAGTACATTTCAGAATTGATTTATAGATCCTACTGTTCACAGACTCTCTCTCAGGTGACAGAGGCTTCACAGTCAGAGGCTGAAACTGGAACAGGATGCTCAACATGAATCACTGACCTCTTTAAAATCTCTTAAATCGCACTTTTATTGTGGAGCTGTCCCCAGTGTTTGTTGGTAATATTAATATTTTACTGATGGTCTTCTCACTGGAAACTCTGCCTCTGATCTATTTGCACCAGTGCTGAGACACTTATTCTATTTCTGATCTGCTTTTTTGACCCTGTCCCAGCGTGTTTTATTTTGCTGTGTCAAACACTTTTTGCGGGTTTAGAAGATGATTTTTTTACTCTTTTTCTGTACTGATCTAAACCAACTCCACCTCATCTTTTGTGGAGTATTTGATCATATGTTTGAGGTCACACTCAGTGGTGCTATTGTCATGCAGGAGCATCATATTCAGATATCAGCATTTCTCTCTGGTGTCCAATACAATGTCACCTTTACAATCAATATAATAACATAAATTGTACATGTGTATCTAAGAAAGTAGCCTTTTTAGTTCATTAAAACAATCATCAAGCACCACATGGTTCATTAGAAAAACACTTTCTTTTCTTTTTCTCACACTGTGTTAAAAATGTATTTAAAGGGGCACCGTGTGGCTCAGTGGGTTGAGCAGGCGCCGCATATGCAGAAGCTACAATCCTCACTGCAACTGGCCCTGGTTTGAATCCCACATCGGGTGGCCCATTGCTGCATGTCATTCCCCCTCTCTCTGCCTCCCAATTTCCTGTCTCTTCTATCTATACTATCAAATAAAGGCAAAAAGCTCAAAAAATCTAAAAAGGTATTTAAAAAGACCGATTTCAGCAGAAGACCGCAACATAACAAAGTGAGTAATGGTGTGAATACTGTCATTCCAACAACCATTCAGGACCTCACCGAAATCCCAGACTGCTGATGTGCTTACTGCCCAGTCTGGAGAGGCTCTTCTTGGCAGAATCCTCCAGGTTGTTGGAGCCCTCATCATTCACCACCATGGCTAGTATGAACCCCACTTCCACACCATCCACATACTTGGCCAGACGGCGACTTTCATCCTTACTGCGGTATGTATCAAACCTGCAGGATCATCAACATATCAAATCATCATTATGCCTTCCATTCATTTTAAAAAAGACACAGCAAAAGTACAAAAATATTAATCAGTAACTACTGTATTATACAATGTGTACTGATCATGGTTCAATTCAATTCAAAATGTTCTTGTTTCAAACATCCTCTCAAGTTCTCTTGTATAGCATGAAGAGCCATTCTTAAATATACATGTTATTTGCTCAAAAGAAAAAAAAATACCAAGACAATAATAGGATATAAGAGCAGAAGAGTGTGTCGTTTCTACCGGAATCACTTCAGATGTTCACATGTTCTCTGTGGACTTGGAAGACTTTGTATTAAACAGACTTAACCATTTGACTTCTCCAAGCCAGCAGAGTGAGCACACTGTTCTGAAAGATGTGGTTAAAGGAACTTTAGGACTGTGTTGGTACAGACCAGGGGTCTCCAACCTTTTTTCTTCTGAGAGCTCCTTTTACAAAATGAAAATGCCCAAGAGCTACTCATGTTTTGTAACATACTGATAACTGAAATTATTACTTTCAGGTATTGTCCTTCCTCTATTAATTATGAAAGGAGGCTGAAAATCACAGGTCTATACAAGATACAAGTCAGTGGTCCTGAAATGTGTGTTTCTCTTCTATAATACATATTCTACACGAGGGAGACAATAGTGGAGAAACAGCTGGTTAGGTAAGGGTTTGACCCAACACTGACAAGTACTGAGAGTCCGGTAGCATGTCGCTGTAGGAGAAGCAGGTCCATGGAGCTGACTGGTCGATTCTTATCACATGACATGCAGTGCGCTTGCTGCCTCCCAAAAAGTTGAGATTTTCCCTGTGTCCCACGGACACGCACGAAAAAACTGGCATGATGCACTGTCGGTGCATCACTATGGCTTCACTTTGGTTGTAAGCATGCATGACGTGCCTCTAAACGTTACATCTGAATGGCCCCATGCACGCACACATGCTTCAACCAAGGTGGCCCGCAATAGGCAGGGAAAATCCTGTATATAAGGTGCAAGTTTGCTGGGTGACCAATCAAGTTTTCAAATTTATGTATGATTCATTAATCCTTTGGCGAGGAAAGGAGCTGTGAGCTACTGGTAGCTTGCGAACAACGTGTTGGAGACCCCTGGTCTAGACAGTCTTACAAGTGGAAAAACAATGAATATCATGAAAGATAGAAATGTATAGGCCTTTCCTGAAAACTGAACAACTGCAGTGCAGTGTTGTTTTAACATTTCATTTCCTATTAAGTTATTTTTTTTCTCATCTGATATCGAGTTGCAGTTGTGAGTGTATTTCATTGTGTGAATTTGTGTAATGTAGCTATTTTTAATCCCATATTGTTAAAATATCATTAACACAAGAGCAAAAACAAAGATCAAAACTAAATTGAGCACCTAGTGACAATACTTGAAAGCAAGATCTGCTGCCCTTAGTTGTCTTTAGTTATGTAATCCTTCACTGTTTACGTATGTGCGGTGTTGTAATACAGGTCGATGTCATTACAGTATATTATATTTAGGGCTGGGCGATATGAAAAAATTAGCACTAGCTTCAGTTTGGCCAGCGTATAGGTCAGCACCGGTGCGTTTGTGTCGGTGTGAACACAACAGTCGCTCTGGGGTGAGCTCCGTTTGTTGTGTGAACGTGGCCGGACAACGATCAGACCACTCCAACTGCCCGGTGTCTTCGTGTTAGAGTTTCATCAATCATCAGATGACACACCACGCGTCTTTTCACGGTCAGTCCTCCGAGTTCTCCTTCACAGTTTCTTTCGAGGGAACACTCATTCTCCCCCCACCTTTTTTTTTTTCCCGGCAGCGTCCCACTGCTGACGAGCACGGATGTGGCTCTATTTCAGCCACATGATTGGTTCGGCGCGGAGCAACTCTCATTATCATTGGCTATTTATATTATCTGTCAAAACATGGATAGATGAAACCTATCGACTTTCTATTGACCACGTCTCATATTGCTATCTAGGAAAAGTTATTTCACGATATATATCGTTATCGTTTTATCGCCCAGCCCTAAATTATTTATTATATTATTTATATTATTTTCTGTAATGATTATGTCTTACATTAGTGAAAATCCAAAATTCAGTATCTCAAAACATGAGAATATAGTTAAAGTGTTCACTATTGCAGCGGTCCCCAACCCCCGGGCCGCGGACCGGTACCAGTCCGTGGGTCGTTTGGTACCGGGCTGCACAGAAAGAATAAATAACTTACATTATTTCCGTTTTATTTATTATCCGAGTCTGAACAATGTTTTATTGTGAAAAATGACTGAATTCTCTCCGTTACATCCGTCTACGACTCATTCTTTCATTCTTGACTCACTCTTGACGCATGTAAAGGTTCTTGTCTCGTTCACGTGATACATTAACACTAATATTAAACCCACAAGCTAGCAAAATTAGTAAAAAACAGACATTTTTGGAAAGTTTCTTTGCAAAGGGGAAAAGGCCCAGAGAGGAGACAGAAGAAGTGATGATCACTAAGAAAACCGCTAAGAAAAAGAAAGCCGCATTTAACAGACAATACCAGGAGACCTACTTAAAATATGGATTTATCGCGACAGATGATTCCCACGCACCAAGCCCGCTCTGCATAATATGCGGCGACCGGCTCGTTGCCTATGTTCGAGACATCAACTCTGCTGGTATTCTGGATAAAAGTCATGGCAGAATACCCAGAGATTGCCCTGTTGCCATTTCTGACATCATATCTGTGTGAAGCAGGGTTTTCTGCAGTCACAGCAACCAAAACAAAATTACGGAGCAGACTGGACATAAGTAACACACTGGGTGTCATTGTCTCCCATTAGCCCTAGATGGGACAGTCTTGTTGCAGAGAAACAAGCTCAGGGCTGTCATTGATTTAGCGTTATGGTGAGTTGTATTTTTCATGTACTTTATATTTGTTTTGTGGTGCACTGTATTTTGAAGGCATGTTTAAGTGTTACCATAGCCACCAGAGCGCATTAGGGGGCAGAGAGGATGTTACTCTTGTTATGTTGTTGGTGCATGTCAGTACAAAGTGGATTCACGTTTATTATTATATTTACAAAATACCACAGTTTTTGTGTTGGTCGTATCATTTTATTTTGTTGTATTTATCCGCCACACCTTAAAGGCCGGTCCGTGAAAATATTGTCTGACATTAAACCGGCCCGTGGCGCAAAAGAGGTTGGGGACCGCTGCACTATTGTAACCTAATGATGTCACACTCTAATCAGCTAATTAACTCCAAACACCTGCAAAGGTTTCCTGACCATTTAAAAATGGTCTTGGGCCTTGTTCACACTGCCACTCCAAATTGGATTGTTAACACATTGTATCTAGTTTAATTTTTTGACAGTCTGATCAGCCAAAAAACACATGAGATCCGATTTTTACAAATCTGATTCAAACCACATATGGAGGTGGTTTCATATGTGACTCTGATCTGCTCTGTCTCAATGTGAATGGCTCTGCTGCTCAAATAGGATTTTGAAGTGTCTTCTGTGTCAACTGCAGCGCGACACTAACAAAAACAACAATGATCACTTGCTTGTACTTCCTTGCTAATTGCAAGGAAGTACAAGCATGCGCTTCCTTGCAACTAGCAGACAACTTACGCTGCGGCACCACATAATGATTCATGTGGAAAACACACATGCAGATCAGATCTGATCACTTGCAATATGTATTGTGGACTGTCAGTCAGTAAGATCGGATTCTGATTAGATTTGCAAAAACATCTGATTTGGGCTGTAATCTGAAGCAGGCCTTAGTGTGGTTCAGTAGCTCCACTATCATGGAGAAGACTGCTGACCTCCGTCATGTTCTACTTTATTGAAATGCACCTGTATTATTTTGTTACTGAGCATGTTTCATGGCTGTCACATTAATGACATTTAATTGGAGGAGACTGCCCTAAGAATTGCCCCTAAAAATTTCCTACAATAAAAGCTCTCTATCAATACATCATCCCTCCTTCTTAGATAAAAACAGAAAGAGTAATTAATCATAAAAGGATATTAATGATATTAATATTATCATTGTGTAAGTGTAATATCCCTGCATGGAGCAGCCATTGTGGCCGTGGTCTTCACAGGCCTGTGGCGATGTAGCTCTAATTAACAGTCTTGTGACCGCTGGGCAGCTGAGACGCTGCCTCTGCGTCGTGGGGACCCTCACCTGTCATTGTGCAGCACCTCTCCAGTCTTGGGGTCGATGACATGGATGATGATTCCCCGGTTGCCCCAGCTTCTCTGGAACAGATAGTTGTTTTGGTTGCTCTCTCCGGGGTGCAGCGTTTTGTTCAGGAACGTCCAGGACAGCTTTTCCCCTCCGTGGATCTCCAGCGTTCCTCCCGTCCCCACGCCGATGTACTTCCTCCCAAAGTAACTGTGCTCCTGGTCACTGTCGTCCAGTCTACAGAGAGAGCAGTGGGATTAGAAACACTGACATCTGTGAAAATAATTCTTCAGTGTTTGCCTTTACAATTGGGCAAACGTTTTGACCAAATACCACTGAGGTGAGATTTTCAGCCCAAGCCTGCCATTGGGTCCCTTGGGGCCGGGCCGGGTTGAGGTCAGATGAAATCTAGCGTGGCGATGGGGCGCCCTGTGGCACAGTGGGTTAAGCGGGTGCCCCATATGCAGAGGCTATAGTCCTCGCTGCAGTCAGCCCTGGTTCAAATCCCGCAGCAGGCACCATTTGCTGCATGTCATTCCCCCTCTCTCTGCCTCCCCATTACCTGTCACTCTACACTGTGCTATCCAATAAAGGCAAAAATGCCCAAAAATATACTTAAAAAAAAAAAAAAAAGTCTGGTGTGGGGACTATTTGTGTGTAACACTGTGCACTATCCCAAGTTAATTCTCATAGTGTTTTAATCCCTGTTTTTTGGGCTTTGAATAAACATGCCGTTATGTTACACAATACATTCTTCTGTGTTGTACTCATTAAGATCTCATCTGAACAGAAATTCAAAAACTTTAATAATAATCAACTTATTACAAAAAAACATCAGGCTTAAATCAGACTTGGGCTTTTAAATACAGTAAGCAGGTCAGACTGGGCCAGGTTCAGACAGATCATGCACGGGCTGGGCTGGGTTAGATCTTCTGAGCCTGATCTAAAGTATAACATACCATGATTTTAAGTTTAAGTTTCAGATATATTTTATGGTACATCTTCCTCATTTGCTGGGTGCTAGTTTTCCCAGCTATTGGGCAAACTAGATGGTGCAGGATGTAAATGAAACCTCATTCTGATCTGTAATCACCCGGTCATTTTCATGATCGTGTGAACTAAATTTCTCAGCTGGATTTCCATCTAATTTCCGGTTATTGACAGTTAAATGGCTGTTCTAATTTTTTATTATAATATTTTTATTATATACATCTGTCTGACCCTAATGAACTGTTCATCCTATGCTGGTGAGCCAAAGACAATTTTCCACCACAGTGGACAACAAAGATTTATTGTATTGTATAAAAAACAACAGATGAGCTGCAAACACTCACAATAGGACAGAAGAGTTCCCAGGGAACACTAAAAAGTGATGGAGCTGAATGAACTTGTTTTTAGCTTTTTTAGCTAGCTTTTAGCTGCAAACTGCACGAAAGGGTGTTGAAGCACTGTTTTAAAAGACATGTCGTCAGGGAGGCGGGGTCTCCACTTACACTTACATTTACACAATGATAATATTAATAATATCCTTTTATGATTAATTACTCTTTCTGTTTTTATCTAAGAAGGAGGGATGATGTATTGATAGAGAGCTTTTATTGTAGGAAATTTTTAGGGGCAATTCTTAGGGCAGTCTCCTCCAACTAAATGTCATTAATGTGACAGCCATGAAACATGCTCAGTAACAAAATAATACAGGTGCATTTCAATAAAGTAGAACATGACGGAGGTCAGCAGTCTTCTCCATGATAGTGGAGCTACTGAACCACACTAAGGCCTGCTTCAGATTACAGCCCAAATCAGATGTTTTTGCAAATCTAATCAGAATCCGATCTTACTGACTGACAGTCCACATTACATGTTGCAAGTGACCTGCCACAAACCCCGGCCACTGAGATTACAATTACATATTCATGGTGTCCACACTCTACCAGTAATTGCAACACATATGATGTCAGTTGCATGAGTTTTAAATTGTTTGTGTTCTGGACTACAGTCACATCAGTTTTGATCTCTTTGTGTGATTTGTTGCTGACATGAGGAAGCTATGGAGCTGTTTTAATGTTCACCCATTTTACATTTATAATCAGACACTGAGCCATTAGGATTACCTTCACATCTCCTAATATAAACACATTCAAGTCAGGAGTATCCTGTCTTATAAACAGGATTAAACTGATGCTGCCGTACCTTCCAAACAGGGAGATTGTCAGGTTGCCTTTATAAGGACAGTCTGGGCTTCCAATGTGCAGCTCGCCCTTGTTCCCAATCAGAATGTTTTTTGTTCGGAGCAGTATGGGCCGGTAGGTGTCGGCGATCACCAGCTTTCCTACAGAGGAAAGAGAAAGAGAGCAAATGTGGTGGGGGGTGGGTTAGACTCCTGGCAGGTCCTTCATGCCCCAGTGCCCTCAGACACCTCCTGTCTCCTAACCATTTATGGCCCTGTGCAGAAACTACACACACAGATCCAGTGATTCCAGTGTGGTAGTGAGGTGGTGAATAGCTGTTGAACATCAAGCATCATCTCCTGTTGCTGCTGCTGCTGCTGCTTTCACCACTGTTTTTTCTCTTCTCTTCAATGTGTTTTTGTCTCTTTTACAAGAAATTAAAACTGGACTTTCTTCTCATCTTGGAAGGCTTCCCATTATGGATTTGACCACTTACAGCAAATGGTTGCTCAGTTCAATGTGGCAGAAATGTCATGCAGTCAATGTGGTGCAGCAAGTGGTAGTGGTAGTCCCCTCAACGTGGTCTTTAATTTGAAAAATGGGAGCTGAGCTTGATGAATTTATTTATGGTGTCATGGGAGTGCCATAAAAAAAGAATATATGTGTAACAAGGTAAGAAAATGAATGTGAATTATCAACAGGAATAAATCAAAAAGAAATAAAACACATAGAAAATGCCGTCACCTATGGCTTTTTCTTTTACAAGATTATTTTTTTTACTTTTCCTATTCGGCCAAGCCAAGCTGTCAATCACACGGTTTTGGGTTTAGCTTCCTGGCTGAACTAGACCATGGACTGTCTGCTGAAGTTCCTGGTGAAGCTGGAGGCATCCAGCCTGTCAGCAGTTTCCCTCCACAACCTTAGAACTGATTTCTCCATGGATGGAGTAGGCAAATACTATCCCTTTGCCTTCTCTTTCCCTCCCACCTTTGCTATCAAATTCACACTGCTTCAACATCCTGTGGTCAATCACAAAAATCTCCAGCTGGATTCATGTGTGCAGGAAAGGTTTACTCAGCCTGGGGCAGGGAACCCCACCCAAAGTCATTTGACTGACAGCTTGGCCCTTTGAATAGAAAAGGCAAAAACAATATGGTAAAAGAGGAAGCAACGGGTAAAACTTTTTACTGTTTCATTTATTTCTCTCTATATTTCCACATTGATTTGTTCCTGTTCATATTTCCATATTCATGCATTCTTATCTATAACTCCATATTTATTGTCATTCTAGATATATATAGTAAAATTCGGAAGCTATCAGTGCAAACAACAGAAACAAGGAGAGGTTTTAAAATCAGCTGGCAGATGACAGCGCATGCTTGTGGAGTTTGACTCCTGTAACATAAGCAGATGTTGAATTAAATGCATTTTTACATACATACTTAATATACATCACTTTGCCTTAAAACGCATCATTAATTCAGTCAGTGAAAAAAATTCATTGAGATGAGCAGCAGTTTGTAGTGATGAAGTCACTTCAGTGTGTTCATTTCACTTCATTCAGCTGCTAATGTGCTTCTACAGAGGCAGATGATGCATCAATGATGTGGTGAGAACAAGCGTGAATGAGGCAGCTGACAATCAGCTGATGTGAGGGAGCGCTCTGATGAGAAGTGCACAGTGGACTGAAACACATCCTCTAAGGTGATGTTAATTCTTCACAGACACACAAAGGAATACGAATGCGTTAGCACTTACCTTCTAACTTATCTTTCTTACAGTCTTTGAGCCTCTGTTTTTTTTTTTTTTTTTTTAATTTTCACTTTGTGAAACAATGTAAAAGCTGAGGAGTGTTTTCATGACAACACTGTTTCACACGTGAAGACAAACACATTCTAACTCTGTGACATTGAAGAGAGATATCTTACCTCCACTGAGAATCTCGATGGAGTGGACCGTGGCCGAGGTCGTGAGGAGCACCTTCCTGCCGTAGCCGATAGTGACGCGGTGGTCTTCGCTGTGTCCTGGCATCCATGGCTGCAGTCCTGGCTCCTTATCGGGACAAACTGTTGGAGACAAGAAACACAGCACAGCGGGTGTTTGTCTGTCTGTTTTATACTTATATGACACATCTCAAAGAGACTGACACTAAGACAGACATTTGACTGCTGTAGTTACTGTTAAAGGTAGAGTCTGCAGGATTTTCCTAAAACTACACACACACACACACACACATATATATATATAGAGAGAGAGAGACTTATATAAAATAATTTTTTGGTGTGTACAGGCGTCTGTGTTTTCTCCCCAGCAGGTGAAGTTGGCCGTGCAGCACAAGGAGGCCCCACTAGCTGCCACCATAAAAAAAAAAAAAGGGCTGGCACAAGCGTTAGCAACGAGCTAGCAGGTGCTAGCGGTGGGCGCTAGCCACCACCGCTAGCACCCGCTTGCTCCTGGTTAACCTCTGCTCGTGGTGGCGGCTAGCAGCGTCGCTAGTAACCGCTTCTGTGCTCGACGCATCGAATCTCCTGTTGCCGGCGACGGCCAGCACTTCACTCGGACTGTATTTCTGTACTACTTTCGCAGTAGTTAGTCCTGATAACTACTGCGGCGGCTGCTGCTGCTGCTGCTGCTGGCGTGCACAGTTGAGCCGAGAGGAGGGCCCCAGTTATGTTCACAAACTACAGCGAACAAACATACTCTCTAAACTTGTAAAGACCATGTAAATAATTGATCCAGTGAAAATAGAAATGAAATGAAATGAAATTTACAGAGAAAGACCAAGTGTTATGTGAAACTGCTTTTTTTTAATGTGGTAATGACTGGGCCTGTTTAATTTCCTGAACCACTGATACGCTTTATTCACACAACACATGCTGCACTTTAGTCAGGGCAGTCATGACAGATGAATGTGAACTGGAGCTATGAAATGAAGTGAATTGAAAATGTGACTGTAAACACATTTTTCGTTGTTAACTGTATAGCTGCTTCGTAGCAACACAGTTAACTATGAATGTTGCCAGAGCTGCTGTAGTCTTCATCAGGCTTTATCACCACGCATTACAGGACAAACACAAAACATATTCATATTATTTGGGAGAAAGTAGTCATGAAAAAAATCGTTAGGTTAAAAGTCACCCATACATAAATGTACTGTATGTACATATATGGCATATGAAATAATACCACATATGATATACAGTACACACACACACACACACATATATATATATATATATATATATGTAAATATAGAAACTGAAACAATTTCATAACATGTTTGTCTAACCCATTCAAATATGCATGTTTATGTAACATTGTAGACATATACTACATGAATATTTCTTCCTTCCTAAACCCTGTTAATATGAGCCCAAAAGTCTGAGCCCACTTTCCCAGAATGAGAAGACATGTTTAAACTTAATATAAGAAGAAATATATATAAAAAGAAGTATTTAATAAATAAATAGATATTTTTTATATATTTTCTGTTGGTATTCATGTAAGTTATAAACTTGTATCTTTGTACATATGTTATATAATAGTAATATATTTCATAGCTGACACATATGGCAGCATCACTATTGACATAAGGACATATATGTTTCGTATGGGCCAGGTTTGCATCAGTGTCTCTGAATTAGAGGATGAGGGTGTCTTTCTTGTTTCATTTCGTACAAACATTCATTTCCTAGAAAGAAATTCTAGATGCAGGGAGAGTCCTAGGAGTGCAGGACACACCCATGTTTGTATGTATGTATACATACAGTACACAGGGCAACCTGTCATCTTTGACTGAGAAAAAGCAGCACCAAGTTTTTTTTTTTTTTTTTTTTTTTTTTGAGTAATTGGGGGAAACAGTGTAATTTTTTAAACATGAGACACATCAGAAAATCTCCATTAAACCCGTCATAAAATCAGCAGCATTAGTTCCTCAGTCATATAAGCCAAGAAGATCTGTTTTCATTCCCCTGCACCTTCCTCCTCCACCTCCTCCTTCCTTACTGCCTGAATGGGGATAAAACAGCACACAGCGCTATTAGATTGCTCAGCCAAGAGGAGAGTGACAAGTGATAAACTCATTTGGTTTGTGTCTGTTATTATCAGGGTGGCACGGAGACAATGTGTGTAACTGTCCAGTTGGTCCAATAAAGTTTCAGTCTGTTGCTCACTGGTGTGTGTGTGTGCAGTTACCTGATCTCCTTGCCAGCTAATGGATCCATCAGTGGCCCTGACCAGCCGGGACCCTGAAATGTGCAGCAGATTTCCCAGAGGCCTAACACAGATTGATCGGTGGTGACGAGCAGTCAGCTGTGGTGACTGGTGTTGGGCTCTAGGGCGTCTGCAGAGATGTTTGCAGCCTGAGACACTATTCTATGGTGGTCCAGAGAGCTTACTGCTATTTTAGGTAAACATATGCAAATACACAAATGTGCAACAGACTCAGAAAACAACTTCATCAATTTGACAGCAGATGTGCTGCAAAACTCACAACACAATGGAAGTGTTCCTGAGGATACAAAGTGTCGGACCAGGCTGTTTGTTTAGTTTATCATAGCATCAATACCATTCAGATATTCATCAGATTCAGATATTATTGAAAATATGTTCTGTATTGTTATTGTGAAACACTGCACTAATGTTATCTTAATGCACTTCACTTTTGAAGATGTTTTCTGAATTTACTTTATTAGTGTCTTTGCACATGTTTTCTGAGTTTTCAGGGCCACTGCATTATTTGCTAAATCAATTCCAAGAAATGATTTTTGTTTGTTTTGTTTATTGTATGTCTCCGCCCACCAGCTAAGTAGCATTAAACGTGGTCTGTTTTTCCTTCCTTAGTTACACCGTTGAATTATAATATGATGTCTCAGTGAAGCTGACCACTGCATTTTGGATTTAAAAATATTATCTCTTGTAAATACCTATTTATCTTATGTGATGATTAGTGAATACATTTGTCAGTTATGGCCTTGACCTTTGACCTCCAAAATCTAAACACTTCATCTCTGAGTCCACGTGAACGTTTGTGCCAAATCTCAACAAATTCCTTTAAGGTGGGACTGAGACATCACATTCAAGAGGCCAAAACTGTGTTTAATGAAGTCACTGTGATCTTGACCTTTGACCTTTGATCACCTACTTCTAATCAGTTCATCTTGTGTGTACTTTTTTGCTTTTCCAAAGCCAAAAAACGAGGACAATTTAATGGATTAAAAAATGTTCACAGGTGAATCAAATTAAAAAGTATGAATTTTGAATGAGAATATTCACACAATATATTCTATATATTTTACAGTTCAGCAATTGACTTCATTTAATAGAAACGTTTAGTTTCTATCGCTGTCATTTGGATCGCTGTCACATATTTTACATTCAAGTCTTTACTTGTGTATCTGTCTCGTCTTATTTTTCTCCTTCTCCTTTATTTCAACAGACAGAAATAAGTACGGTTTCCACATCCTTTGATCAATGAAGGATATTAACATGGAAAAGCTTACACCATAAAACCGTAAAACCTGACATAGAGAGTACAGTAAAAAGCCCCTTTACAGCAGCTGTTCACACACACAAACACACACACACCCCTGAGTGAGCGACGGTCCTTGGAGATCTGTGTCTGCCAGTTGCTGCAGTGTTTGACAGCTGTGGGTGAAACTGCTGATTCTCACGAAATTCTTTTCTTAATCCAACAACACGACCTGTGAGTGAACTCCATCAGAAAACAACCAGCCCAGGTGAGTCAGACACCAAAACCAAATCAGGAGAAATTACACTTTCAAAGCATTTTGTCTCCTCACAGCTGTAAATACAGGTGAGGACGGGATAATAACACACTGACCTTCCAGAGAGAGCTGTTGCATGAACGTCTTGAGATGTTACTTGCTTTGTTCAGGTTGGACCATCAGTGATCTTGAGATCATGTGATGGTACACCAGCAACAAACAGTGTGGTGAGGCCTCTTCTTGCAAGTGTCTAAGGGCTACCAACATTGGCTCGGATAAAAGAAATAAAAGAGCAGCGGTGCATGGTGGTGACTGCACTAGACCACCAGTGATGGACTGGTCATATGGCCTTATGGGCAAATACCACGATGGCTGCGTGATGATGCAGCTGAGTTGATGCAGCCGCAAAAAACAAACAAACAAAAGAAACATGGGCTGGGATTGGCCGTTTAACCAACTCTGAAAAGGGGGACAAATTCAATAATACTCTAATATAGAATGTTTTGGGTTGTCAATGCATTTTCGCACAATCATTGAAAGATCACTGATGTGACAAGTCAGTTGACAGTTGAATGATGGGTAGTAAAGGTGGTCAATATAGTAAAAGAAAATGGACAGAGGAGGGAGAAAACGACGGGTGGAAAAGGGAGGAGCAGAAAAAAGAGGGAAAAGAGACCTAAGACTGTACTGGCTGAAGGTGAAAAATGTGTGAAAATACTAGGTCTTTAAGAGTCTGTGGTTGTGTAATGTTTATGTTTCTGTTGGTTCTGGTTCAGATAAGCTGTGGCCTCTATCTTTTTGGTGCCAGTCTATCACTGTAGACCACACAATGAAAATGTCATGTAAATCAAACGATTGTCACTCAAGAGTTGTTTTTGAGTTGTTTGTGTGACCCAGATGTGTTGAGATAGTCATCCAAGGAGATGGAACAGTTTATAACAGAATTAAAGCTATTTCCTGTTTCAAACTTCACCTCAGGCCCTGAACCACGTCTTCTGAAAACAGTTCACCAGGAGAAGGACGTTCTGTGTAAGTTTGAGAAAGAAAAAAAGAAAGAAAGAAAGAGTACAGGTTCAGTGTGTTGAAGCTGCAGCAGTGGAGCGGAGACGAAGTGAACTGATGATACACAGCATGTAAACAAAGCTGAACTTTGCTTTTCGTGCTGAAAGTTGCTTAGCTCTGATATTTTTCACACATTCTGTACTTAAAAGTTTCATAGTCCTGGCTTCCTGGGTGACTCTGAGGATTTTCTCTAGATTTTCTCATCACATCCTCATTTCCCTCTGACTCTGCTTTGATGTTTTCAAATGCTGTTTGCCCCATGTTTCCACACAGGGATTATTAAAGTTTTATTTAATAACACAGCAAAGCAAATCAAACGTCACGCAGACAGCAGCTTCAGAAGTGCTGTTTACAGCCACACTTGCATCAAGGAGGCCTGTTGTTCAACTGGTCCAATACTAAACATCTCAATAACTACTCTGTCAAACATCAACCTCCAAAGCTAAAACATAAAGCATTGATCAGTCCTGTTGCTGCACAGGTTGCGTAACTGCATGTTTTGTTTCCCAAATCTATTACTGTTGGTAACCACAGAGATTGTGTACTGAACTCTAAACTCTGAAATACAGTAAAGAAACACACGCTCACTGTAGACACAGTGTTCTGTTCAGAGGTCTGTGTCCAGGCCATTGCAGCTGCAGTGTTTCAGCTCACGCAGGTAAGCTGCCAGTCAAGATTGGGGATTTTTCAGATATGGAAGTTCATGTTCAGACTGCATGATATCAGCCCAACAATGAGCCAGTTCAACAAGCGGGGATGTCAAGTAAGACAATGTGTGATTTTATTCCTCTGTGTGACTGATGGTGGAAGAAAACCCATTCTGTGGCCTGAAAGCCTGACAAGGTGTGAACAGAGGGATCAGAGAACTGTCTTGCTCTATGATCAGTGTGTCTGCACCTTGTGCACATGTAGAATAGATCAATCAACTACCCCTGAAAACACAGGTTCATACAAGATGTGAACAGTGCCTATACAAATACGAATTACTTTATTAATCCCCAAAGGGAAATTCATTTGTCTGTCAGCTCATCAACCAACTCATCAACACAGATGCACTCTACAAAAAAGGGCAGAGCCGCCTCTTTTTCCTAAGAAAGCTCCGATCTCTAAACATCTGTAATAAGATGCTGCAGATGTTTTATCAGTCTGTGGTGGCAAGTGCTTTATTTTATGCTGCAGTCTGCTGGGGAGGAAGTTTAGGAAAAAAGCAGGCAAAGAGGCTGGATAAGCTTGTCAAGAAGGCTGGTTCTGTCATTGGAGTAAAGATGGACTCTTTGGAGGAAGTGGTGGAGAGATACACAATGAGAATGATGGAGGCCATCCTGAACAACACGGATCATCCTCTTCATAACACCTTGATGGATCAAAGAAGCAGCAGTGGTAGACGGCTCCTCTCTCTTCGGTGCAGGACAGAAAGATACCGAAGATCTTTCATACCAACAGCCATCAGACTCTTTAATCATGATGCAAATTTACGATGAGCTATAAGACAAATGAATTTCCCTTTGGGATCAATAAAGTATTTTCTATCTATCTATCTATCTATCTATTTGCAGAAGAATGAAGAAGCCTGATGGCTGAAGGTACAAAGGATCTTCTATATTTCTCCGTCCTGCAGTGAAGAGAGAGGAGCCGTCCACCACCGCTCTTCTCTTGGTCCATCAAGGTGTTATGAAGAGGATGATCTGAGTTGTTCAGAACGGCCTCCACCAGCATGTATCTCTCCACCACATCCTCACTGAGTCCATCAGGGAGACATGACTGAAGTCAAGTGCCTCGGGATGTTTAGTCTGTATCCTAGCAACGACTTCATGGAGACCTTCACATGGAACTTCAGCAGTAGCCATTGGTGGGATGTACACAAGTATTGTTTTGATTTGAAAAAATGTCTGACTTCCTGAGTCTTCATCTATATCTCCAGCTCCTCATCACTCTTGTTGAGCAGAGAGTTGATATTTTGCATCATGACTGACAGCAGAAAGGACTCACAGTACATCTCCACCTCCAAGCCTTTAACCTCTGCACCACCAGCACAGCAACCATGAAAGCACCTCCTCATCCAACTGGAACAGCTAAACTAACAAACCAAAGGTTGAGTAAAAAGTCAGAGCTACCAGACTTTGCTGCTCCCAGTTGAAGCGCATGTTCTGGAAGGTATATGTAGAGGACCTCTGGGTAATGGTGTTGAAGACAACTACTCCCATGATCCCATGCCATTCTATGATGCCACTCAACTTTGTTATTGTTTTGAGTGAAAGACACCTAGAGATTGATCTGATTTGTATTAACTTAAATAATCCAATAAACCAAAGAGTAAAAGTAACGTCTGCCTTATAAAAGAAGAGAAGAGCAAAAGGTCCATGAATTCACACAGAAATATCCCATAGTATCAGTTCCAGTCATGGTCATTCATCACATCACTGCAGCTCTGGGTTTGAGCTCCTCATTGAGACTCAGCTCTGTTACTAAAGCTCCAACAGAAAGCCAGTCTGTATCAAGCTGAGATGTTTGTGTGGTTGTGATTAGAAATATTTGCTCACAGCTTGAAAAGCCTCTGTTTGCAATCACATTAAACAGTGCAGCACAATGAAGCAATGGGAGAGAAGAGATATGTTATCAATTTATAGTTTAACTTTCGAAAGTCACAGTGACAACACTGAAGCTTCAGGTCAGTATGGGACCTCGGAGTAAACTCACTGACTACAACATCTACAACAGCAAAGGAATTAGGCAAGACAATCAGGTGAATAAGGTGTATTCAAGGAACGCAGTGTGAGTAACAAACACGCAGCAGAGCCAGCCTCTGGCAGCTTGTTTGCATGGAGGTAAGAAAAGGAATAATACTAATCTCTTCATATGACAGAGGGATGCATGTGGCATTTTTGTGTCCACAGGCAAGAACACAAAGTGTGTATGCGGGTTCACTGGCAGCTTTTCATCCAGAGAGGGAACAGGGTTAGAGTGGACAGGGTTAGAGTCCTGCATGTGTTTCAATGAAGGCTCTAAGGCTCTAAAAGATGAACCAAAGACTATTATAGTAAATGCATTAACACAGCCTATATCTATGCACTGTTGACTTTTTAAACAATTAACCAACACCTCATTATTTCCCTGACCCCATTTAAGCGCTTTGAGTTACCTAAACATAATTATAAGAATTTTAATCATGCTTGAGCTGCCCTGAGCAGATACTGTGGTAAAACAAATGAGATTCATAATCAGTGAGCACAATTATGCTTGTTTCATATTCACTGTTGCAACTGAGCATCATAATAAACATCTTTGGCTGAATGGAGGTTGGAACCAGTGTTTTCCTCCTGTTCTCTGCACATCACACATCCTGTGTGGGATGAGTCTGATGATATGTCACAGACATGTAATGTACCTGCACTGAAATATCTATATATGACATATATCATCTAAACAATGTATACATCTAAAGAGTATCTGTAGACATGACCAGCACTCCTCTGCTTCAGAGTGGCTTATGGCGTCTTCACACCTGAAAGTCCAAACCAAGGTTAGTGTTTTAGCTACACTGTCTATATTTGATCCAGTTGGTTCTGGTTTGATTGCAAACGCACCAAAGAACTTATGACATATTGACATCCTGTCCTCGTGACCTACGTATCCTGCGTCTCCTTACATCTGACATTTATTGGTTTGGAAATAGGCATGCATATGACACTGTTGCACCACCAAAGCTCTCCTCAAATTAGCTCAATTATTCTCTCAAAATGCTGCAGCGTCAGTTCTGACAGGACCTCCATCAGATTAGCCTGTCTGATTCTAAATCCTTCTCTGCATACAAAGAAGCCCTTAATATATATATATATGTGTGTGTGTGTGTGTTTATATATATATATATATATATATATATATATTTATATATATATATACATATATAGCTTCTCAAAGAGTCGGACAGGGGGCTGAGCCTGCAGAGATCGGACTCCTCCCCTTAAAGACCCAGCTCCCAGCTTCCTCTGGGTGCAGGAAGCTGACGCCCTCTCTACATTCAAAATCAGAGTTTCTTCTCTTCCTCACTTGCTGACTGAAATGAGCTGTGAGCCCTCCATTTGTTATGCTGCTATAAGCCGAGGCTGCTGGGGGAACTCCCATGATGCACTGAGCTGTCTCTCTCCATGCATTCATATCACACTCCTGCAAGTCATTAACTTTGTGTCTTCTCTCCTGTGGTTTGTGGTAAACAACACAGCATCGTCATTATTCATTTATTTATGACATTAATTCTCTGATGGTGATCACAACGTAATGATTGTCATTATTAGTAGTATTTGTGTTCATATTATTCATGTATGTTATCATAAATAATGTTATTAGATAAAGTATCATGACTGTAAAACCAAGCAGTATATATATATCATGCTTTTATTTTGACATACCGCACCAAAATATTAGACAATAAATAAATTGTATCAAACAAAAAGTGACAGAATGTTTGAAGTCAGCACCTTCAACCAACGTTTACAGCCATACTGTACATGACTTTGTTTTCCATGCAGCATCATCTGGAATCAGCCACATCCTGTGATCACACTGGCGTGATCAGAGACTGCTGGAGATTAAAGTACCTTAAAATAATGTATATCATATTACATTGAATTTTTATTCCTTTCTTCATTCATTCTTCATTCTTGCCACTTTCTTTGAAGGTTAAAGGCTTAAAGAAATATGGGTGTTTGCAAAGATTCACCTCCACTTTCTCTTTTTGTTTTCTACACACCAACCTATGATTTATAAGGTGCTGGTATAGAACTACTGAGCAAGACATGATAATAAAATATCAAAGAGAGAAGACCATTCTACACTCACCTGAGTGTGTGCTGGGGAGCAGCAGCAGAGCCGCCAGGACCACAAAACATGTCTTCATCTCTTTCAACATGCTGCTGTCCAGCTTCACACTTGAGGCCTTCAAAGGTTGCATCAGAGCTCCAAGGGGGCTTCAGAACAGCTTTCAGGGGGGTTTGAGGGGGTATCGAGTTCACGGCAGGAGGCCACCAAAGGCACCTGGAAGATCACATTGAAATGCAGAAGACTCAGCAAGACATGTACAAAAAGGCGACTGTAAAGAACTCCCCGGTGAACATGCTGGATGGGAGGTCTGTCACATATCTGGACAACCAGGTCACACAGCACAGGAGACCTTAAGAACACTGGACCTCATTATATCTTCAAAGACATTATATCAGTGTATGAAGGGACACTCAGACACACAACCATCACATAGGCAATTAATTGTTCTGAGGAGATGAGGAGATGACACAACTGACCTTCAGTCATCACCTTATGATCAACAGCAGGGTTGTGACCTGCTCTGATTTTACCCCTCACTGCTACACACAGGCTACATCCACACTTCTACTTTTTCATTTTATAAAACGTAGAATCTCTGTGTCCAGACTATCATGCACACCGAGGCAGCAGAAGCTGATTAGTTGCATGAATCTTCTAAATGTGGAACAGCAAAGAGCTGCAGAGCTGGAATACAGAATGTCACTGGACAACAGCTGCAGCAAACACCAGGACAGTAACACTTGATTTCATTACCATGTTATTTCCCGGCTGGTAGTTGAAGCTAATGAAAGACAATCAGGAAGTGACCATGTGCATTAGAGGGCTGTTTTCACCTGCCCACACACAATGCACCATCAGAGTTAACTAAGCTAAACTAAAACAGGGTCAGAGTTGTGTGGATGGAAGAGGAAACGGAGCAGAAGAGATGTTGTTTAAGATGAAAAGGTAGCTGTGTGAGCATCAAGTAAAGGTAGGCTAATAATTGCAGAAACCTGAGGTCAGGGAACTCGGCTCTCTGCTACTGGTGAATTCACAGACCTAAACCATGACTGTGAAGATTGTGAAACTATAGTGAATCATGTGAGGGATGTCGTTTCCCTAAAACTGTACCTGTAATCTTTGAATAATATAAATGTGGCCTTGTCACTGATCACACACATTTGGTCTCTGTCTCTGTCATTGGGGTGAGTGCACACACCACACTGGAAACAGATTGAACATTTTACATATTACTACTACTACTTCACACTACATAACAGGTCAATCAATTCACACACGGACACATGGACTGTCCCTCCACTGTTCCAGGGTTAGGAACAGAGCAGCTGCAGAACGCTGCCTTATATAGAGACAGCAGCTACCTGCACATCTGTGCTAATGGTGATGGAGTTACCATGTTCCACTGAGGTGAGTGGGGTTGTCTTGGATCTAATGAAACTGTGATACCTTTAAACTGCGTGACATTTGTGGAGGTTGTTGCACTGGTGGATTATGTTTCTGTTCCACATGCCCCAATTGGTGTGATGTGGAACATTGATCAGAAGTTGTGGAGTTCAGAAGTGTATCTTCATTGTTGTAATTAGATTGGTTGGTGAAGACACTCACAAAGCTCTGGCCAACAAGGCTCACGAGAGGAAGAAAGATGATGATGATGGGTCTGCAGAGAAGCGGGGGCATGGGGGAAAACGTGAAGAACATCTTGGAGAGTGGAGGAAATGCCCTGACATATCTGGCTATGATGGACTATATAAAAGGATTTAAAGTGACTGTAGAATAAGAAGGAAGAGAGCCTGGAGGTGACAGTAATGCAACTACATGGATGCCAGCTGTATAAAACACCAAAGAAGAAGAAGAAGGTGGCTCAGTCAATAGACAGTCAACTGTTTTTGTTGCCTGGCCTCAGTGGATTGGTGTTCATTTGTTTTGCTGTGGATGTCCATGCACTATTTTTATTTTCTCATTTTATATTTCTTTGTAAATAAAAACACAACTCAAATGTCCTCTGTGACTCAAGCCAACTTATTGTTCTAATTAGATAATTCAGGAAACACCAGCTTGTTCTGAACAACACTACACTCAATGTAACCAAGTTCCTTCAGTTTCCTGCTGAATGGCTGGAGCGGAAGTGACAGTGAGGGTTGTTGTTTTGTCTGTGTCCGTGGATGTTGAAAACTCTGCTAACTGTCCAGTAATGTGTTGGTCCTGTAATTCACTCCTGCAGCTGTGACACTGTGATTTAGCAAATTCCCATCTGACCTGGAGTGACCCACACATCTGGTGGTGTGGAAGTGAATGTGATAGTGATTATAAATACAGGGCTGCTCACGGTATTATTCTCACTGATGGGTTATGATGAGTGTGATTGTCTCATCTGGGGCTCCAGTGTTTCCTTCTCAGGGACAAAAGGCTTCTGACCTGCAGTGCACATGTTTCTGGTCATAATCTGCAAAACGCTACATTTTTGATTACTGATGTAAAACATGGATCTTTTAACCATGGGGAACTGGGAGAGAGAAGAACAAATGTAGAAGAAACACAGTACTTTTAGTGATAACTCATCACTTGTAATCGAAGATCTTCTCTGCAGCTCTAGTTCTTCACTAAAGCTAAAAGCTCAAAGACATCAGTAAACGCTCTCTGAGTGAGAAACAAGGTCAGACCCACCCAGCAACCTTAGCACCCTCCTGTGAAGCCCCCAGCTACAGGGACCTGTACAGATTAACAAGCCAAATATATAATGAAATGAAAATACAAGCAAATTACATCATCCCCCTCTCTGGCATATGTAGGACACCCCCTACCAACCCTGGAGACCCGCTCCCACATGTGATTACACAAGGTGTGAAGCAGCAGCCTGTGACTGAGCTCGGGATCGTTATGATTCTCTGAGCTGGAGACTGTCCACCTGGACGAACTGTCCCATTCCCACTGGACATGATGTCTCAAATATAACTTTTTCATTCACTCTTATAAAACGTGGATCTTTTGATCAGGAAAAAAAAAGAGAAGAAGCTTGACAATATTTTTTCTCAGAGACATGAGGAGAGAGTGGTGTCGCTCATCTCTGAGAATCAAGGTCTTCTCTGCAGCTCAACAGAATACAAATTTGGCACACATTTGCTTGGAATCAGAGATAAGCTGTTGGATTTCAGTGGACAAAGGTCAAAGGTCAAGGTTACAGTCACAATCATCTCACACAGAAAAACAATTTAAAGCCATGAGTCTAAACTTCACAGCAATTCTAGGCTGTGAGATGAAGCTGGAGAACCTGGGGAGAGGGAGAATCAAACCCAGAGCCTTTTTGCTGTGCCTCAAATTCCATGCAACAGCAGTGTAACTGGTCTGTGGTGGGGGGGTGGGGGCACGTCCACTAAAAAGTGACTTGAGTTTTCTGCAGCACTTTAGTTCAGATTGTGAAATAAGTACTAAAGTGTGCTACACACCATTTTACAGTCTCCATCTTTCTGTACTGGATATACTTCACTTCCTTCCTTGGCACTTAGTATGTCGTCAAGAATAGAAGAAACAATTCCCAGCAGCACTGAGAGTGTGAAGACTGCAAGGACACATAAAACACAGACAGACAGAGAGAGAAAAAGAAAACAGAGAAAATGAGAGTGGCGCTCTAAAATGTCCATTATGGCTAATTGCATGGGGATCCACACCTGGGTCAAGTTGCCAGCAGCAACACTCATCCATCACAAAGCTTTATGCTCCTTCTGAGGGATGAAGCGACAGTGGAACAAGCGGCCAGATGATATCTGAGCAGAGGCATCCTGCTCTGTCCTCAACAATCTTTACCCCCCCCCCCCATGTTCGGGGTCCATCTGAGGTGTTAGCGCTCAGATTTGATTCTATATCTCTCTCTCTCTCTCTCTCTCTCTCTCTCTCTCTCTCTCTCTCTCTCTCTATCTATCTATCTATCTATCTATATGTACATATACATAGATTATAGGCAGATGAATAATATGTTACTGAGGGTGATGATTTGAGTGTATGTTAACAGGTATGACTCATACAGATGTGAACCCTTCTCTAACACACCAATGTCTTTACATAGTTTTCTCATGTGAAGCACTTGGTGAACTCTGTGTATATTTTCCTGTCATGTGACATATTCAGTTTGTGGAGATGGGGGTGTACAGTCCAGTGCAGTTGTGGGTGACACCGAACAGTTTGCCAATACTGCTGTTGAAACAGAATTTGTAGTATTTCATCTCCTGTCAGATGCTTTTCCCGAATGTCACACACTTGCATGGACAAAGCCAGGAGACACTTAAGCGAAGCATTCGTGCATTATTAATAATGAAAGCTTGCTGTGTCTTGGCTTTCTCCAAATCAGAGTTCAAAAGTCTTTTCTGAGCTGCAACACAAGCGGCATTAAAGCATGCAGATGTGATTCCACACAGCCAGCTGGCAGCTGCCTGAGTCCTCTCAGGCAGCCAGGAAGACAGCTGTGTTTGAACAGTATATGAAGCACAGTGAGTGTGTCTGCTGGTCTCGCTTTCCACTTGGCCTTTGTAACATATTACCTGGTTTGTGACTAGTGTCACACTGATAAAGCTATGTGTGGCATTTAATTGTATGTTTTTTTGTTGTCAAAAAGTGTCTTGATTAACTAATTGTTGACATCAATTTAACTATTTAGGATTTAGAATGTAGGTGATGAACGGATTCCAGCTTCTCAGTCTCTATGATAGTTTCACCTGTTGATCCACAAAACAAGACACTATAATGTCATCTCCAGACATTTGTTACTGCTGTACTGTAGGATCATTGATGCTCCTCTATCTGTCTATCAGTCTGTCAGTCTGTCTGTCTGTCAGACTGTCAGTCTGTATATCTGTCTGTCTGTCTGTCAGTTTGTCTGTCTGTATATCTGTATATCTGTCTGTCTGTCAGACTGTCAGTCAGTCTGTATATCTGTCTGTCTGTCTGTCAGTTTGTCTGTCTGTCTGTCAGACTGTCAGTCTGTATATCTGTCTGGCTGTATATCTGTCTGTCTGTCTGTCAGTTTGTCTGTCTGTATATCTGTCTGTCTGTCTGTCAGTCTGTATATCTGTCTGTCTGTCTGTCAGTCTGTATATCTGTCTGTCTGTCTGTCAGACTGTCAGTCTGTATATCTGTCTGTCAGTTTGTCTGTCTGTATATCTGTCTGTCTGTCTGTGAGACTGTCAGTCTGTATATCTGTCTGTCTGTCAGTTTGTCTGTCTGTATATCTGTCTGTCTGTCTGTCTGTCTGTCAGTCTGTATATCTGTCTGTCTGTCTGTCAGTTTGTCTGTTTGTATATCTGTCTGTCTGTCAGACTGTCAGTATGTATATCTGTCTGTCTGTCTGTCAGACTGTCAGTCTGTATATCTGTCTGTCTGTCTGTCTGTCTGTCTGACTGTCAGGCTTCTCAGCTCCAAAAGACCTCCCATTCACATCCTCACACCCTCACTGTCAGCCACACTCTCAACACACATGCACCTTAAACGTGAATGGTATGTATATGTATGCACGTGTGTGTGTGCACATGTCAAGGAATGACATTTCTATCATAATTGAGAGCAGAGAGCAGTGTGATGTGTGTGTGTGCTGGGGGATATATGGGAGCTTCTGTGCTTCCAGCCCCTGCTGCTCATTGGACACTTTATGAGCTCAGAGCGACTGTGAAATTCTCACAACAAGCTGGCACTGCTTTTACACACACACACACACACACACACACACACACACTTCCCAAAACATGAACTTCTGAGGGAAATGGCCACTTTCCCTGCTAAACTACACAAAACTGCCTGCCACACACACAGCCAGTCAGCCAGTGAGCTGAGGCTGGAGAACACTTCAGAATATTTTTATGACTTCCACAGTAACAAAAGCTCACAATTAATCTCCCACAGAAGAAGAATTAAGTCTATAAATAGTGTGTAATAATATCCTTCTGGGAAGAGCTGGGTGGAGCACGGATAGCTGCAATAGAGGTTCAACCAAACACTGACCATATGGAGGTGAAGAAAATCTGCTGACTTCACAAACACACACGCGCGCACACGCACACACACACACACACACACACACACACACACACACACTCACACACACACACACCAAGTATATTTTCATCTGAGTAATGTCTTGATCTCTGTCTGGTCTGCAGGAAGTCGATCCCATCAGACACCACTGCTGCAGATTTTAATAAACTCAGACTGCATTCCTCTGAAAGAGGGAAAGTCAGACATCACAGGTGACTGGCTGCATTTACTGTCACTGTGTTGTGTGAGCAGTCCACCTCTTCACCTGCCAGTATGGAGCCAATAATGAGATTCAAGCTATCCACTAACCCCTCTGTACAGACTTCTAAACTAGTCACAGAAGTGGATTAATGGAAAAATAAGCTAAATATCTCTTGACATCTGCAGATATATGAGCCATAGATGGGATCATAATCCATTGGCATTATGTTTAAAATAAATAAATATTAGAGCTGCATATATAAAGATGGAGCTATTTTATATTATTAACATCTGGACCATTTTACTCCTTCTTTGAAATCTATAGTAAAGCCAGACAGGGAATGGGGAAAAAGAAATGCTGACTGACATACAGTTAAATGGTCCATCTGGTCCACAACACCATGCCTAAGGCTCAGTGAAGCCCTGTGATCTAGCTGCAGACCACACAGCCACTAGGTGGTGCTGTATTTACGATTCATCTCCCAGCCGCTTCACCTGACTTTTCTCCTGTCCTGTCCTGAAGGGATCAATAGTAAAACTGTATCACATCCCATCCCACAGGAATCCCACAAAAATCCTGGAAAGTTGTCAGCCTCTACCCCAAACAACCACCAGAGGTCAGTAACCAGGATGACTAAGTTACCCTGCCCTACAGGTGCCTGCAGTGTGTGTGGAGCCACCTCCTATGCTCCTATGCTTTTATTCTACAGTTATGTTTATGCTGTGTTCATTTGCTAACTTCAGTACTGTTTCACGGCTCTTAACTTCCCCAGTGGTGAAATGTTTAATATGTCTTTTGGGATCAATACCTCCTTTTACTGGCCTGCTGTTCCTGCCACTCTGGTCTGTTGTGTGAGTTTTTGTTTGTTATAATTTAAGTGTTTCTTTACTTTACTTCCAAAAGTTTTCTTCAAAAAACAAAAATGATGAAGTTCACTTTAAACTATGACCTTGATGGCGCCTGACTTGTTGTGTAATCTCTCAGTACAGCACATTCTCTTACTCCTCTAGGGTCATATTTCACCATCAGGGGCAATAATGCACTTTACTCAGGTTTTTACAGAATGAATTACCAGGACAAAGTGCTGCTGACATTAGCTTGTGGGGTTAGGGTAGGGTGTGAACCAAATTCTCATTAGGGCCACCACAAAAAAAGCTCTGAGCAGCCCTGAAGCACACACACACATACACACACAAAAGTGCCATAATATGTACATCATAGTGATGTCCAGAGGCCAGAGACAAATGAATCATGTAGCAACCACTTCTGATAGTAAACTGCTTTCAACACACACACACACACACACACAAACAGGAGGGGGTGGACATGTGTGTGTGTGTTTGAGTTCTTAAGCACAAAACCATCATTGTGTGGACAACATGGTCACTTCACTCCCTCATAGAGCTGTAGGTAGAATTTGAGGGTAGGGTGGGACTGGGGTTAGGTACTGAGATGTGATGGTTATGCTTAGGGTAAGAGGCTGTGGAATGCTTCATGTCAGTGACTGTCCTCACAAAGATAGAAGTACTGTTGTGCGTGTGTGTGTGCCTGTGTGTGTGTTTCTCTTTACTGAAAAGCAATCTGGATTTGGTTGCAGGAAAATAACATTTGGTTACATACTGAACATGCTGTCCTCAACCTGATCCAGGTACACTTAACAAGGTTAGCTTGAGCACGGAAACACACCACGAGACACAGATGAATGCATTCTGTCACACAAGAATGTACACACATACACACACAGCTCTACAATAATAAAAGAGGGAACCTCAATAGACCGCTAGACACCCTGTCATGCTGTCTGCTTTACACACACACAACAGCACATGTGTAGCCTATGTAGTGGCACATGCAGACACACACACACACACACACACACACACAGACAACATAAAACAGGTCTGTTCTCAGGTGAAGACTTGTGTATAGGCTGGACATGTATGTTCTGACTTCTTTCTTGTATAACTGCAACTTCATTCTTGCAATACTTTGACTTTTTTCTTCATGTATGATGTATGATTTTATTCTTACATTGTGATATTATTCTGGAAATTTTTTCCTTTGCCTCTGTCGTCAGCTTCTGTAGAACAAGAATCGACTGCAAGGAGTTTTGGTCTGTCAGAATAGAGATGTGTAGTGTGTTTGTCCTGTGTGTCACTGCTACTGGTGTTCAATGCGAGGTTTTCTAGCTGGATTTATTCTCCAGAGTAATTTATAAAGTAATAGAAAAGATTTGTTACATCAAATGTTTATTCTCTGAGTCTGATGGTGCGATGATCCATTCATCAAAAACTCACACAAACAGTCAAAAACTGTCTCCATAATACACCTGTGCCTCCCTTCACTCAGTGCTTGGAGGAATAGAACACCAGCCAATACATGGCTGCTACAGACTGTGTCACTGGAATGCATGCAGGTACATATGATACCTTGTGTAGAACACAACAGGGGGCCTGGATTTGATACCAACATGATATGATGGAAGATCAGATGCGGCAAGGTGATGTGAGACAGACTGGCAGGCCAACAGGCTTGGAAGTCAGTGCTCTGTCTCCTGCGAATCCCTCTGTTGCGGTGATGAAATGATGAAATCTCTCCCGAGTTACAGTAAAGACGAGGAAAAAGGAATGACCTCATTAAAGCCGGCGGTGCAGCATCTACAGCGGCTGAGTGGAGCGTGGTTTGCGGGCGGGCGAGCCCTCCAGTCACACAGTGCAATCCCTGCACAGGCCGGAGATTACAGCATCTGAGAATGTAAGTGTGATGAAACTGAAACACAGGCGATGTATGATGAAACTTATTTGACATTAGTGGCGGTGGGAGCGGAGAAAGGTGGGGGGTGGGGGTGGGGGGGTGAGTAGAAGTGTTTTCTGATTTTGTGTTTTTTTTTTCCTTTTTTTTTCGACAGCAGCTTCAGTGTGTCAGTGCTGCTGTCAGAATGCTGAGTCTGGAGAATAATAATAATGCTACAAGATCAAAACAATACAGGAAATCAAAAGAAGTGTCTGTACAGAGCAGGGGGAGACTACACCGCTGGAGTGATGAAGTGTTCAGCACCCAAGATAAAACAAAATACAGTACATTCATGTGGCTAAAACTAGTACAGAGCTCCATCCTTTTAATCTATAAAAAGTCTAAAATCCAAATATTATTCATCTCTTGGTGCCTTGTAGGTGCAGAGTGAGCAGGGTAATGGCCCCAGCCCATCACAGTCCAACCCTCCTCAAAAGAGACAGACACACATGTAATCAGTCTGAGGCAGGACTGGACACCTTCAAATAGAGAGGGCATCACCACTCTGTACTTTTTGTAACTCTGGATTTACACTAGAGAGTCACTGTTGGGGGGTGGGGGGTGATGTTTCCAGGTATTCAGTTCGCATACACAAATACATGACCTGGTGATGAGGAGGTGATGTTGATGATGATGAAAAGCACTTACGTGCCAACTCATGACCCCTGCAAGTATAACTGCAACCCCCTGATCTCCCGCCGCCTCTGAAACTGTAACAGTGATGAAACAAACAGGAAGCAGGACCTGAGCCACAATCTGTAACAACCTCTGCTGATGGGACCTCTGACTGGGACCTGGCTCCAGGGCCTCAGAGATATAGCCCTGTAGCCCGGCAGTTGTGATGATCAGGTTCCCACTCACCCTCTAAATAAATATAAACTGCTTGTTTTAATTACTTCTTCCCATTAAGAGTTTCCTCCTGTGGAGGCGCAGTGGCCTGCTGAGAGGAGGAGAGACGAGGACGATCTCACAGGTTCATACACAGACACAAGCAGCTTAAGTGTTAACTAGGACAGAGTCCCCCAGCAACACAGCACTGTAGCTCCGATACAGTCAGACTTTTAAGAGCTACTGTAAACTATGATACACTAATACAAACAAACAAGTCCTGAATTTAAAGATGTCTGCATTCAGCCTTCCCTATATGCAGAAGAGCCAGTGTTTGCTCCCAGTTCCCTCTTCACACCAACATTAGCAGGTATAAGCATGTTTTTTTATTTTCAATATCTTTGCTGGACTTTTTCAGGTAAATGAAGAAACAGGAGGGCTGGGCCATATATGGAAATCAGGCCTAAGCTTCTGATACTGTGTTGGTCCCTTTTGCTGTCAAATCCACAACAAACTGTGCTGCACTGTGTGTTCTGACAGCTTTCTATCAGAAGCAGCATGAACTTCTCCAGCAGTTTGATCAGCAGTAGCTGGTCTGTTGGATGGGACCACAGGGGCCTTCTCTCCCCACATGTATCAATGAACCTGTGGCCGGTTCTCCACTGTTCCTTCCTTGGACCACTTTTGATAGATCCTGACCACTGCAGACCAGAACAGCCCACAAGAGCTGCAGCTTTTCAGATGCTCTGACCCAGGAGGACTAAATGTTCACTTGCTGCATATATGCCACCCTCTAACAGGTGGCATGATGAAGTGTTTATTCAGTGTTATTCACTTCACCTGTCAACGCTCAGAATGTTATGTCTGATCGATGTATATTGCAGAAATAGGGGGGTACATCGTAAATCAGGGAATTTATGATGTTGTGTTTGCCAGTCTAATTGTATTAGGCCGACTAAACCTGGACCTTTGAAATATATTCACGTTGAAACTGAAGTTGGTTGGAGCACGATAAGAATCCAGAAACAAAACAAACAACAGACATCGTGAGTGGACAAGGAGACCCAGTCCAGTTGTTTGGTCTGTAACATAGGAGGTCTACCACAAAAAGAACCACTGCTACCATGCTGAAAGGCGCTGTGTCACCAGTTTACCAACGTAGAGTCACACACACAGTTCAACAGATCAATTCTGTAGACTAGGATAAGGACTGATTGACTGATTTGTGCATGTAGATGTACAGACATAATGACACAACTCGGCTTCCTCCCACCTAAAGCACAGCAACACCCCTCATAAACACACAACTACTAGACCAACACAACAAAGCACACAGTATTGTCTACAAAAACAACAGGGGGCAGGATTATTTAATGAGGAAACAAATCAAAAAATGACAAAGATAAATAAGATAAACAAGAAAAAGGGTGAAAGAAGTGGAGGAAGAAAAGACAAAAGACAAAATCCAGCTGTTATCCCCAAACACCACAGCATCATTAATATAGCTCGTGTGAACTCTTCAGATTAGTTATGCATCAGTGCATTGTATAGCGGATAGCTGATCCACCAGACCCCTCAACATGATGGCTGCTAGCAGCATCATTTAACAACACAGACTAAATTCTACAGAAATCCTCAACTACTCCATGAATATGATCAAAGACAAACTTATGCCACCTGGCTTTTTAATTGCATCTCTGGTTGCTCAGGAAACACATAGGCTCCTTTTTGGACCTATATAATGAAACATTGTCAATCCTCTACATACTATATTTATCATGTCCATCATAAAATTATAAAACTAAAAAAAACAAAAAAAAAAAAAAAAAACAGCTGCCAGTACCAGCAACACGTTGCATGTTGCTTAAGCACATGATCATAGCTGGCAGGATGTGACAGACAGCAGCTGAGTGCCACGCCCTGCCCTCTGACACAGCACTGCTACTGGAATGACAAACCTTCATTTAACTGATCTGGCAGCTGGAGGAATCTGCTGCAGCCGCAGTTCCACTTCAACCCAGACACGACAGCAGCGTTTCCCAACCCCTGGTCGGCGTGCTGGCCTGTTGCTCGGTGAGGTCACACTGGGGCAAGAGCAACACTTATTTGCTCTGGATCTAGTGGAGGGAGGATGGAGGAGGGGTGGTTTACTAAGCCCTGCTGCACTGATGAATTATCCAACTGTATGAACTAGATGATTTTTATTTTATCATTTATTTAACCTTGCAGGTCAATTGAGAACCAGATCTTATTTACAATGTCAACCTGGCCCAGAGGGCAAAGACAACTTACACAAAGCAAGGAATCAAGGAACTTACACAAATTCATGTCGAAAATGTAAAATCACATTTTACTCTATATACAGCAGTTCTGATTCTGAAGGACAACTAGTAGCAGGAGCATGGTAACTAATAGTCATCATTATTATTATTATTGTGTGTGTGTGTGTGTGTGTGTGTATTTGGAACAGGAGAATGACATCACCTGTATCAACAAAGGTTACCAAATTGAAAAAAAGCACTGTACCAACAAGGACATCTTACTGTCAGCAAAGCCCAATAAATGAGAAAGTGCATGTGATATGAACAAAAAACAAATGTCACTTTCAGCTGTGAGTCCTTGTGGTGTTTCTCTGCTGAGTGTCTGTGGCAGCAGGATGGTGCATGTGGGATCAAGTCAAAACAAAATAATAACAGTGCAGCAGAAGAATATTCTACATCAGGCTCTGGATAAACAGACGTGAAATCAGTCCACTGTTGCTCAGAGTGTTTTCGTACAATTTGCTTATAGTAAGAAAGGGCTACATTCCCTGAAGGACCAATGACAGACAAGCCTTGTTCTCCCCAGCATGAGAGGGGGAGAGGAAGGACGGAGGGACAGACAGAATGAATGCTGGGAACACTCTGGGTTCAAACCACTGACTTTTTTTCCCTTTAAATGTGAGCACAGGCTTCTGCAGCCACTCACATGCAACTACAGGACTAAATGTGGATGTGGCTCCAGACCTGACTGAAACAGATGCAGCATTCAAACCAACATGGCTGCCCTGTAGCCTGATGATCTGCACTCCAGCTCCACATGGAGATATAATCTAGTAAGAGTTCTGCAGCAGGCAATAAACAGGATCAGGATTGTGACTGAGGATATGAGGGAGAAGGGAGGATGGAAGAAAGACAGGGGATAAACAGTGATCCTTGTGGAGGTGTTGCACCAATAGGGAGCTGAACAAACTGACTTTGGAGTGCGTGCTTTGCAACAGCCCTCCTCCTCACATTCTTGGCTACAAGTAAGACTTAACAGCAAACAAAGATCAATTTCCTGATAAATGACTCCTGACACAACAGGAGTGTAGATGGGAGGGCAATGTAAAGGGCTAGAATTATGTGTGTGGTGGTGGTGTGTGTGTGTGTGTGTTTGTGGGGGGTGGGGGGTGGGGGTGTTACTTCCCTGGGAAAACTGTACATGTTTCTTAATAAGATTATTTCTTCTTCTCATTGGCTCTTGTTTGTTTGGGGGCTTTGCCAAAAGGTCCAGCATTTGAAAGTCAGATGAGAACAAGGGTCTCTCTCTCACTCTCTCTCTCTCTTTGCACACACACAATCACATAGGCAGGAAAGCCAAGAACACTCTTATTAGCAAGTGCAATGTGCGTGTGAGGGGAAGCGGTTGGATTGCTGAGCTGGTCATGAGCTGAAAATGGAACATTATTAATCTGGCTAAACCTCTGCTGCTCAACAGGTCTGCTGATTCTTAAACCTGCTCTGCTGCTGCCCCACCACATCACGCATCCATAATGTTATAATCCAGACCTTCCTACGCAACCGCAAGCTGAGCTGCTATCAAAGCTGCTGGGACACATCGGTGCCTCTCTGCAAAACTGTCAGGAGCAAGAATCTGTGGAGACAAACACATTTGCAGACGCTGACATTCCTGAAACACAGTTTTTTTTCCTCAGCTGAAATCTCATCCTTATAAAGATGGAAATAAGACGTGGGCTGACACCAGGCAAAGTGAAGGACCAGGTCACTGGTCCACACTCAGGTCATGGCGGTAATAAGGATACTCAAGCTGATTTTGTGTGTTGAGCTCTCATTTCAGATTCAAATCTAATGATGTGGTCTGGCTGTGGCTGATGGATCCTCAACATGAGATCCTGAAGACACTGTGTTTCTTTTAATGAACCATCTGAAGAAAGATGTCATCTCTGCACATGACTGATCCAGACTCAAAGCCTCATTTCAGCTCCATCCCATCATAAGGGATAATGCCAGACGTTGGATGGTGCACGCCTCCACGTCCATTAATTACTGATCATTGGACACCTCAAAGGACATTATCCCGCTTATACCATGGTCACTTACCAAAGAAACACATATTAAATCGATTATTTATACTTCAATGTGTTTTACAGTTAAAATCATGAGTTTTTCACAAGGAGGGGCTGAGTGGACTATTTAATATCTTTTGTCTGTAGGCGAGAAAAAGGAAATGTATAGTGCAGCATAGAGCCACAGCAACCGTGACACAACCTAATAGCTGATTGATAAAGGGAAGTGAGACGAGGGCTCAACGTCATGTTACAAAGTATTATTTCAGAAGGTCAGCACACTTCTTGCTCTAGTGTGTCACAGACTCTGGTGGTCAGAGGATGATGTGCTAAAGAAAACCCTGAGTCTCTGTAACAGAGACTCAGACCATAACAAGCATAACTCCGTTGCCATGGTTACCAACTGGCGGTTGAGCCGGCGCAATAATTCAAAACTGTCATCAGGCAATTTGACTAGGATGTCTTTATAGGTGTCCTATAACCCTGCAGCCAATCAGAATGGAGAATTCACCCAGACCATGGTATAAGTCCCTATGTCAAGAGTAAGTCTAGTAATAAACCACCTATAAGTTTATATATGACAAACACAAAATGATAATATTAATATATATAAATATTGTTTAATGTACATAAAAAGTATATGCCATGCATTGTGGACTTTTGGTGAATTTACTACTACCTTTCTGTTCTGCTGATGCATCTGTCACTGATGGTTGCCTCCTGTAAAGGCTGGCTGCTCCTCTCACTCTCTCAGTGTGATTTGCACATGTTTATTTATTTATGAGGCCCTTATTGGAAAGCTGCCTTCATATATCACTTTCATTCCAGTTTGGTCCACTGGACCACATCACACCAGAACTGACGCCTGGCTGGATCCTGATGCATGTTCCTCCATTTCACACTGAGCTTGGAGGAACTGCTTTTGGCGCCCTTACACTGTCCACCTGTAACTCTATAACAAAACACGTTCAAAATTAATTTGCTGGTGGCTCCTTGTCATTTTAAAGACCTAATCTCAAACCTTTATACTTTTGTTTGTAGCTGTTATAATTGATTTTGTTGTTACACTATTTATTAATTGTATTTATGTGTTTGTTTTAATTGACGTCCTTCTTTTATCTTGTCTTTTTTCATTATTTTGCTCGTCATTGTAAATAAGGACTTTGCCGTCAACAGTCTCCCAGTTTAAATAAAAACATAATAGTTCTCATATTAATCCCTTTGATCATAAATGCAACACTGAGAAAATTGTTCTGTGCTGAACTACGTCTCTTGTTGAGCACATAACTGCCTCTAGTAACTTTTGAGACTGTCTCACATGTCCATGTAGGGAGTGATCCTAGGAAGCGTGATAATTTAATCTCATTTAGTTCACAGAGGAGATGGTGTATTAGTGTGTAATGGCTTAAATTAGTCAATGTTCAGTGTCAGTCTGTTGTTAGGAACTACACAGGACTGCAGGATGTCATTAAACTGAGCCGACATGTTCTGTAACCCTCGCTGTGGGAGCTGCAAAAATTAGAAAAGTCTGTCTAAAGAGGTGCAGAGTTACAGAGAGGCTAGAGCTCAGTATGCAAACATCTTCCCTCCTGAAACAACTCCTCCCTGGAACTAGCCTTATTAGCGGACCTACTGCCAGGTAGTTAGCCAGTAGCATGTCAATCATTATGAAGCAATCACAGCAATCACGTGGCAACATGTCCAAACACCACTAACATATCAGGAGAGCAATGTTATCAGGTGCGTTCACTGCAGTAGAGATGTTTCTCAGTGTGGTTAAAGACCACGAGGCCAGACTGAAACTCCAGAAACATGTGCTATTTAAAATATCACAACTGGACATTGAGGCCGCACCTTCTCTAAGAGCAGGGGCATTGTTGGAACGTCTTGAGATTCCCTGGGAGGAGCTTGGGGGTGTTGGTCAGGAAAACGTGGAGCCCCAGATAATGAGAATGTAATGGATGGATGGTTCACAGGAAAACTGGTCTGAATGACTCACTCACTCCATCACTTCATTCAGTCACTGGTTGCCAACACATTATAAACTGCAACATACGCCTTATGAACTGAACACATCCTTTTTACAGATGGATAGATGGATGGATGGGTGGATAGATGGATGGGTTTAGGTTTATTCCTTATGTCTTCATATTTTATACCTGATTTCTGTCAATGTATTTCTCATCATGAAATGTCAGTGTGTTTGCCTGGGATCTGTCCTGGTGAATCTTTTATTCATTGGCTTAATAGAAGTCAATAAAGCAGATCATTTAATAAACTCTGAGGTTTTTCGGTCAAAAAATCTAAAAACCAGCCCAGCTGGAGGAGATTTAAAGTAGCTCTACATCTTCACCAGTGTCAGGCTTCATCTATAGATCCCAGGATGGGAACTCTGTAATTGCTGCGAATTGTAGAGCCTGTAAATTGATTTTATTCATTCAGCGAGTGCCAAAATACTTGAATTATTAATCGAAGGTCCTGCGTTTAGCTCTAACTCTTTGTGTCCTTTGAAGCGGGAGTTGCAGTCTATTAATGCATTGCCCTCTGGCTCTGTGTGGTTAGCCTGTGAGTATCTGCTGCATCGTTACACATGAGCACAGACACAAGATTTTTGTTTGATATGTGAGAGAGTGAGATGAAACAGCTAAACCTCTACAGAGGGCAGACGACTCAGCATGAAGTTAATGTTTCCAATGTGATTTCATTAATGTACATTCAACATTTCATTATCATCATCATCATCATCATCATCATCATCATCATCCAAATTCTGTAACAGGACTCACAATGATTATTCTAGAGTCTGCAGCCATGCTAGCAGCTCTGTGGGGCTGTGCTGCTTTGAGCCACATGCTAATATCAGCTTTTCATTGTCTCCCTCTTAGCATGAACGCTGTACTAGCAATGCAACCAAAACCAAAAATGTCAACCTGATGTTGGTTCTGAAGGAAACATCTGAAAAGAACAGTCATTATTCTGGAAGCTGTGGACATCGGAATCACTTAGTGCCAGTGACTGTGACAGATGTTTCACTGAATAATTGTTCAAGTGTTCAACAGCATCTGACACATATAGAAAAATGAAATGTAGATAGAAGATACTTGCTGCACCGGGACCGAGAGGAAAAAACCCCTGAAGGACAGAGGAGTCAGTGAGGATAATAAACCTCTTCATAATCACACTCTGATTTGTGCAACGACCTGCAGAGTTCTTCATGTCTTTCTGAGACTGGAGAGAATCATGAAGGAAGGAGTCGAGAATCTAAAACCACTGTCTGTGGTGCAGCCTATAGAGATGTGTGTGTCCACGCAGGGACTGCTGTTGTGTCAGGGAGGGGGTAGAAAGTTCTGCTGCATCAGAAAACAGACACTGTCTGTAGTGTGTGAACTTGTGTGTGTGTTTTATGGTACATGTAGGAGCCAAAATATATGTTGCTTGTTTCTTTACATATGGGCTTAGGTCACTGCAGACACACTGAGGGGGTGTGGTTACTTTAACTTATTGTGTGTGGAGGAGGGAGTTTGAACACAAAGGAACTAGTAGCTCTGCTTGTTGGCTTCCCACTTTTGGATTTTTTGTCACAATAAACACTGATCATGGACATTTTGGATTTTTTTTTGGAGGCGCCACAAAAAACAAGCACACATCAGACTGACAACAAAGCTCTGAAGCTTACTGTTTAACTCATACGACATTAAAACTGTCGTTGCTCATCAGCTGTTGAATCACGCACTTCTCACCACTGGCAAAACTGCAACACAAAGAATAAAGCAAGAAAAATAGTCCACCCCGCCCTCACACACACATGCACACTTACACACACACACACACACACAATACAACAGAGGAGTTGTAGGTAAAAGAATATAAAAAGTAGGATGCTGAGAATCAAGTGAAAATGATGACAAAATAATAAAGAGGTAAACTATGCTGATTTAGTTAAATAGGAATAATAATGCAAGAGAAAACATACATGATCATCAGTGTTTCATACAAAGAACATCATCTTGTGAGGAAGGTAATTAGAGTTACACCTCCTTTCTCTTCTTTAAACACTGTGGATGAGAGAACAAGAGCGGCTGCAGCAGTTCACCATCGCTCACTAAAGCTACACCTAGAAAAACACCTGATCAAGTACTAGCTAAACATTCTTATTTTTTAGATTAAAACACTTCATGAAATCCATCATGTTTTTTTTATTTTCATTTTCAGTTCCCTCGGAGCGAACAACTTTTTTTCATGTCAGTCTCAGACTCAGATGAGAGGATATATATCTTTTTTCATCTGTGGGCATCCAGGATGGTGAGACCTCCAGGATGTGTTTATCTTAGCTTAGTACAAAGAGCGACAGCAGCATCTAACGGCTGACCTCAAAACCTTGGGGCCACTGTAACTTGGACCCCCAGTATCACAGAAAACCAAACCCTTAGAGCTCTTACGTAACTCCCCACATGTACCTTGATTTGTAACGGTTACCGCAATCTGCAGTCACATGGACCCACAGCCGGGGTGTCGTTTCTCCCCGGCAGGGGCAGAACAAAAGACAGGGCGAGGGGGTTTGTGGTCTTTCCATTCCCGTCACGCCAATAATCTGCCTCCGGCGCACAGGACAGTCTCACATGATCCTTCTGGGGTTGGTTAACTTTTGTACTGCGTTACACTGCACACGCCCTGCCCTCAACAGGAGAGGAAATGTGAGGAGGCCACAGAAAAACTATGTTCTGAACCCTACTGAGCACACGTGCCAGAGTAATAACAACCTCTATATACACACACACACATGCTCAGTCAAACACTTAAAGCATATATGTAGCAGACATGACAGGCCCAGGGCAGGGGGTTTATGGGAGTTTGTTTCACTCTAAGTTCATTTAAAATATCTGATGACCTGCTGCCCTCACATTGTTTCTTGAGCTGCTGACTGTAACAAGATCTTTTGCTGCAGAATAAGATTTTAAAGGAACAGTAAGGTACGTAAATTTCCTAAAGTATACATAAACCAAAATGATGCACAGAGGAGGTTGAAACACAACGAAGCAACAATAAACAACCAGGGACAAACATGGAATCAGAGATATCACAACAGATAAAAGATGAATGGGCTGAGAAGTTCTGTCACCTCTCAGGGGTGCAACATATGCAAAAGTCCCACTGGTCAAAAAAACCCACTAACACAAACCTAATTTGCGTTCACATCCACGTCCAGGTCACATGACTCTGCAGTAGACACAGGTGAAGCAGTAGTCAGACCTGTCACCTGCCCAGGTGCTGTTAGTGAGGCTACACTTAGGAGGAGGATGAACAAGTGAGCACAGTTTCAAGATGAGTTTTAAGAACACACAATAACAGATGGAAGCATCTCGTGCAGCAGATCTGCAACAACAACGACAGATCTGTTTTACCAATCTGCCCAGTGACCGGCACCTCACTCCTCCTCCCCTGTGTCTGTGGCTTTGTCCAAAACTTTATACTTTATGTGCACTGCGGTCCCGCTGATTTCAGTGGGAAAAGGGCGATATGAGTGACATTAACATAGATTTTCAATTAATTTCTAAATTGAGTGTATAGAATTGTACTTCTAATTGATGACTTTGCAACGACAAAGACAGGAACAGATCTGTTGTTTTCGGCGGCTGTGGCTCAGGAGGTAGAGCGGGTCGTTCACAAACCGGAAGGTCAGTGGTTCGATCCCCGGCTCCTCCGGGCCACATGTTGAAGTGTCCTTGGGAAAGACACCCATGCTTGCCCTCTGATGTGTCATCGGATGTGTGGATGTGTGTGTGAATGATTAGCCCCCAAAAAGCCTGTCTGTGAACAGTGCTGTATGAATGTGTGTGTGAAAGGATGAATGCAACAAAAACAGTGTAAAGCGCTTTGAGTGGTCCAAGTGACTAGAAAAGCTCTATATAAGTGCAAGTCCATTCACCATTTACCATTTGTTTTCATTAGGAGTTGCAGGTGTAGAGCTGCAGCCAAAAGAAAAAAGCAGAAGAGAGAAACAAGGTTACATTGGAAATCAGCACATGTATTTCATCATTCAAAGAGCTCATAGAATAGGTTTAGTATAGTATGAATGTATAAAAGTGTTTTATTCTTTCTCTCCCTGAATCTGCACCATGCTCACATCTGCAGAGATTTACAGTGAGAGTAGCTGCTCATGTTTTCATTTCTCCCTGTTGTTTGTCTTTGGTTCTTGAGATTTACAGTGTCTATAGAAAGTCACTCTACCCTGCTGCCAAAAACTTCACCCGTTGTCACATTGTCCATCCAGCCATTCGACTGAACTTGAACAATTCTGCAGAAGAAGAATGGGCAAATATTCCCTGATCTAGGTGTACAAAGTTATAGAGACATGACCAAAGAGACTGATGGCTGCAATTAAAGCAAATGGTGACCCTACCAAGTATTAAATCAGGGGACTGATGACTTTTTTTTTCTTGTTAATTTTCATGAATTTTCAGAACTGTCATTGTCTTTTTTCATTAGTTTAATGTTGTAAGGGTGAATTTGTAAATAAACCTGGAGAAAGTTTATTTTTGATGGGTGTTCATTTCAGGCTGTATGTCAGATATTTTAGCTATTTCAAATATGTATGGCTCTAGAGGGGTTATGGCTCATAGGGGTGGCCCGGCAGAAGTACCAGTGTGGAGGTAAACTCCTGCTGAGTGTTGGTCACTGTGGGAGACTGCAGGTCAGACATCAATGAAAGTGTTGGCTCTTGGTAAAACTTTGTTATGTCTCTGGGCAGTATTGGTAAAATCTGAGTGAAGTGTGGTGACACCTCTGTTCAGGTTGTACCTCCGGTTAACACAGCTGAAAAACATCTATCAGCTGCAGGAGGACATTCTGCTTCCTGTTTACACCAGCTCCTACATGCATGGTGTATGTGATTGCTCAGGTGGGTGTGCATTTCACGTGCATTACTCTGGACACCAGTACCTGAGGTTTCTTCTGTTTTTTTTCTTGGGAGTTTTTCTTCAGTCGATGTGAGGGTCTAAGGGCAGAGGATGTTGTCATGATGCTGTGTAAAGCCGTTTGTAAATATGGGCTACAAATAAAATTGCCTTGCCTTGCCAATAACGTGCAGTGAGGTCCATGGCTGGGTAGAAAGCATCAGCCAGACCTTAAATTGCATACTGCATGCATAAATAGGCAGAACTCAATATAAAAAAACCTGCAAAGTCTATCAAGTTGCCATTAGCGTCTGTAGTTCACAGCCTCCCAACAAAAAGACAAAAAAACACCTGTGTTTCAGCAACACAGAACTTTCAGCTTTGGTACACTCTATTAAGGCCACCAAAATTATAAACACCACCAGCTCTTGATCACATACCAACCTCTAAGCAAAACTAAGTCTGAAAAGCTGCTGTTGTGTCACTCACAAACAGTCACAAACAAGCACAATATACAAAGACTATATAACCAGCGAGGGGGGGGGGCAACAGTGAAGAGCAGACTACACAAAAGCTAAAGACTTTCGCTTGCTGAAAGCACTGTGGGTCGACAGCTGGATTGCGAGACCTTGGGGCTGGGGGTGGAGGTGTTGTGCCCCAGTGATGCACACTGAAGACAGCATGAGAACAGACTACACATGTGCAAACCCTCTAAAATGCTTGCGTTCATTTCACAGGCAGGGAGAAGCAGAGGTAGAGTCTGCCTCAGCCTCCTGTACTCACATATAGAAAGAAATCAACAAAAAAAAAATGAAAAAAAAATACAAGTATTTCTTTCTTTTCTCTCATTAGCCTGCCTCACCTGAGTGCACACCACTGCTGGACACAGATTTTAATCTACAATGAAAACACAGAGCAAACACAGAGTTCATGACAGACTGAAAAACGTTATCACCTAAAAACAACTAGTGCAAAATGTCCTGCACGTACTCTTGGTTGTTCTAGTTTGCCGTTTGTTATTGTGTAAAAGTGTTTTTTGTTATTCTGCACTGTGGAGTAGCTAAGGCATCATGGGAAAATGCCCTGTGCTCTGTGCTCTCTCTCTTGAAAACTCTGATGTGATTCTTGTCCAAGAGACACAGTCCTGCTGCTAACAAGGCCGACTGGAGAGCAGGATGGAAAGTCACGAACTGCGGAGCAGCAGTGGGCCTGGTGTCTGCTCAGTGGCACAATCTGAGGAAATCATTAAAGCCATCTGTTTTAAGAAATCAGTAACATAAAAATGTGTTTATTAATGTTTATACTCCAGCTGTGGGACTTGTCCCACTCACTTCAGTCTTTCCAGATGTTTTAAATAAAGCCACTGAGAAACTGCGCAGGATATTTATTTATTTACCAGTGGAGAGCTGAAGTGGACCGAGGCTGGTGCTGCTGAGCTGTGATGTGTGAACATTTCATAATAAAACACTTGGACACATATTAAAGCTAAGTGACTGACTGTGGCCAGGCTGGGCTCTTTTGTTTTGTTTTGTTTTGTTTTGTTTTTTCTCAGCCCTTTGGGATTTTCTGATCCTTCATTAGCAACAGCTTCTGTCTTTACAAAAAAAAGTAATGGAAAATAATGGAGGATAAAAACTTCAAAGATTTTTTTTTGTCTTTGTGTGGAAGCTCTGGGACTGAGCCGAGGTGTCAGGAGACTGGTGAGTGGAACACTCCAACACTGCTGGGTGCCACTTCTGACAAAACAGACATGATCAAATCACATATGTTCTTTGGTGTCATCTATCTATCTATCTATCTATCTATCTATCTATCTATCTATCTATCTCTGCTCTGTGTTCTCTGAGATGCTCTGTGCTCTGTGATACAAAGCTCATCTAGAACTTGTTGGCTCCAGAGAGAGTGAACTGATGGGTGATGGATGGTGATTGATTGTGAGCAGATGTCCTGTAAGCCTGGCAGGTTGGTTTCTGATGACATCACTGTGACTCCAGACCTTCATAGATGCGTGAACTGTTGGGCCTCAGAGCGGGAATCACATCCACTGATCAGGAAGGAGCTTTGATGGTGAGTATGAATATTTATGGCTCACACCGAGCGCCTTTGATTTCTGTGCTGGCTTTATTATGGTCTCATATTGTATTGTGACACAGAGTACAGAGCTTCTAAAAACACTGGTGTGGGTGCTTCTGTTCAGGGGTCATGCCCTCTCTGACATCCTTGTCTTCTGCAGCTAATGAGCAACACATTTGGATTTGACTCACAGGCTCTGGGATATGAAGACTTTGGCCCACGCAGAAAGTGCTCATGAGAAGGTCAGAGGTCATTTGTTAAGGTGGAGGAGGATTTTATCATCCACTTTATGCCTGCCCTCTCTCCAGACAGGCCGCACTGGACGACCTCATCTATCCACCAGCCTTCCATTCTTATCGACAGAAGGATGGAGGAGGTTCTTCACAAACAGATACATAAAACAAACATACATTCCTTACCCGCATTAATGGGGCAAAATCATCTTTCTGGTGAGGTGATGAAGCACTGATGTGGTGCTGTTGTGGTGGATACTGAGTGGAGTTTTCTCTGTCTCTTTGCCTCATGTCTCTTTCTCCATTATTTAAATGGCTCCATCCAAACACAATGCCTTCAATCATGCCCTAACATAAGTATAAGTTCTGTTGTTGGTAAATGGACCAATCGGGAGGCATTTATATAGAGCTTTTCTGGCATTAATGACTACTTAAAGTGCTTTTTACACAACCAATCACAATGGCTCGATTTTTAGTGAGGTGTGGGGATCGAACCATGACCCTCTGAATACTGTGCAGCCTGCTCCACCCATGTCATGCTACAGTAATGATAACTAATGGAAAAAACATTTTGACTGAAGTAAAAGTATTAGCCTCAATGACTTTTACTCATCGCCTTAACTGAGAGACCAACAGCAGCTTTTAGTGTGAGTGTGAGGATGGTGAAGATGGCTGTGTGTGTGTGCGCACGCAGGAGGAAGCTGGTGAGGATGCTTCTGTTTGTATTGCAAAGAGATGTTCTTCATAATGAGCTCATCTTTGAATACTGGAATGATGATTGGTTTTGGTGAATATTGTTTTAGTGACTGTGTTGGATTGAGGTCTGTTTATTGTTGTTTTTTTTTTTAAATTGAGGTAGTGTTCAGTTTAAAACACACACACACGGATGATTGAACGAAAGGACCACTCAGACACGACTCTCAGTGTAACAGCCTGCTGTTTTAAAAACAGCCTGAAGGTCAGCACGTTCACCAGTCACTGCACTGCATCCCACTCTCTGTCCATCAAAGGCTCTTTCCACTCAGTCTGGGGCTCTGTCTAAGTGCACTGTTGGGGGGGGGGGGGTGTATTTTAACAGCAATTTACCACAGTAGCGGCGTCAACAACTGAGAAAAGAGCAAGTCTGAGGAGTGACTTTTCTCTCTGAAATGTCACTGTGGTGTTTTGAGTGTTTCAGTTGGGAGCTGGTCTGAAGGCTCCACAGTTGCTGCTGTAAGTAACACATCACAGCAGATAGTTCATTTGCTTTATTTGTCTCAAGTTTTTTGTTTTCTGTATTTATTGTTACACAGTTGGGTTTTTGTTATAGATTCTGGAGATCAGAATGAACCCAAACAGCTGCAGAGCCTCATCCACCTTGTTGAGTTGCTCAGCGATTCCTAGAAGCTCCACTAGGGGGAGCCACTCAAAACACCACAAACATGTCCATGTTTGTTGATAGTGCTAAACTTCTGTGTGATGAGAATGTTACTGTCTTTACACCTACAAGCATGACAGCTACAATTAATTTAACATTTAGTCAACCACCAGGACCATCCATACACTATATGAAGATATAGCCTCTGTGACGTCACCCACAGGTCTCTGAAGAAGCTCAAAGCTGCTTGGTCATTACCATATAATCCAAAAACAAATAAAGATAGAGGGGCTGCTTGTAAGGAGCCAAGAAGTTGCTGTTTGTTTCTGCTGCAAAGCTGGACATTTTAACTTGGCAGTCTATGGGGACTGACTCACTGTTGGAGACTCACTCTAGTGGTCATTGGAGGAAGTGCAGCTTCATGTTTCAGCCCCGCTCAAATTTCATTTCCCTTCAGTACTCCATCTGGGATTGAAATGCTTTCTTGTTTTTTCTCCTGCAGAGAGTCTAATCCAATCAGCAAACAGAGGGAGTGGCTGAGAACAATGACGTTGAGGTGATGTGCAAAGTTGTAGTTCAGTTATGGCAGCAGAGATGAATGTTTGCAAAGCCATTTCTTCCATTGTGGCAACGCTGCTGTTGTTGATGGACATCTAGACAACACTCACTTAGCTCTGCTCATTGCAGTGGGGGGTGGTTGTTGTTTACAGCGTGCAGCAGCTTTGTTGTATTGCTGGCATGATAAGGCCAATGATGTTCACTTGTGTTTATTTACATTAAATCCATGAAGCTGAAGTATGAGGGACATGGATGTCTAAGTGTCCAACTGTGACTTTGCATCAAAGGTAATCAAGTCATTCAACATGTGTTGACAGTCACTCAATCCATCAATACTGTATTCATATTAAAATAATATTAACAGCTAGATTGACAAATAGGAAAGCAGCATGGTAAAGTGCTGGGACACTTCGTCAAATCGTAAGCTTGAACTTGTCTCTGAACCCTGGCAGAGCTGCAAAAGAATGAGAGAAGGCAGAGTGACAGTGAGGCTGAGGAAAGACGGGAGCACCTTTGATGGCTTCATCATTCTCAAACATTCCCTTAATCACAGACGGTGAAGCCTGCAGAACGACACAGGCCCAGAGACAAGACAGGGGAGATTTGTCACCTCACTCCTCTGAAGCATTAGTCATTCTCGCTTTGTGTCTCCATCATTCTGTGAACCTTCATTAAGTGATTCAGGCAGCGAAGTGAAAGAGACAGAGCCTGCAGCCAGTGGTCAGGCGCAGAGCTTACAGAATGAGCCAGACATGATCATTTAAATGCCACGTCCTCCTGCATGCACATCCTCCTAGGAGACAATAATGTCCAGCAGCTCAAAGAGAGGCTGGATAAAAGAGTTTGGCTGATGGAGATGCTTTAACTGAATCATTCTTTGAGTGTCATCAACTAACACCCAAAACAACAAACTAAGAGGAAAGGAGAGGAACAAAAAAGACACACAGTCTGTCAAACCAGAGATCTCCCAAAACGCACCAAGGTAAAGATTAATGAACCTGACAACCAACATGTCATTAGATTCAATAAAGAGACAAAGACAGATTCTGACTATGGCTTATATAACCTGACCCTGACCACCCTGACCACGCTCTCCATCACTTACTGGACAGAAAGTGAAGTTCCTTTCTGTCACAATCAGACTTTATAACAGAGAGCCCATTGGACTCAATGAATAAAACCTCCTCTGTGTTCCAACATGCCTGCACCTGTGTTCATGTAGCACTGTTTTATATACATACTATTACTTTACATTGTGTATTTTTATTCAAAATTGTTTTCTATACTATTCCTTCATTTATTTTTCTGTTTGCATTGTGTGTTATACACCTGCTGCTGTAACATAGTAATCTCCCAGCCTGGGATCAGCAATCTTATCTTATCTTATCTTATCTTATTATTAACTTAACTTAACTTAACTTAACTTAACTTAACTTAACTTAACTTAACTTAACTTGCAGATTCCAGATTGTCTACGATCATCTGTTGCACAAAGCAGTAGTAGCAAGATCTTAACTGCATGAAATTTGACTGCTGTGCAGTGAATTCTGGCCAATTTCAGACTTTTTTCTTTCTTTTATTTTTTTAGGGTGGCCTAGTCATTTCATCCAGCTGTACAGCTCAGTGTACTCTGAGCAGAGCACTTATTAGAAATGTAGGAGTGAACCAATAACAGGAAAAGTCTGATTTGGAAAAACAAACAAACAGAAGAACTGGAGTTTTTCTGGTTGGAGTTTTCATGTTCTGCCTGATCTCCTCCCATGTTCTCTCCAGGTTCTCCAGCTTGATCCCAGTCAAAAGACACTTGTACACATGTACACTAGATAGATTGGTGACTCTGAAGTGCTAATAGATGTGATTGGTGATTAGTCCAAGATGTATTCTGCTGCTGCAGTGGTGTCAGCTGAGACTGGCTGAGGACCCTCAGGGTGAGCGGGTGTGAGTGTGTATGTACATTATCAAGTAGCTTTAATTTTGATTACGAAACATTAGATCCATCCTGAGCCACTAATCTGACAATAATAACTTAATAGACAACACACACACACAACCATGACCAGCAGGAGATCATCAGAAGCAGAGCACATGTTGACAACTGGCTTGTGTCTCACAGGTCCTGATAATTGATTTCCCTGCTGTAACCCTTACATTTGTGTCAGAGGCATCACTTTAATGACTCCATTCACCATAACAGGTCTGATTTTGGGAGCCAGAAACAAAAAGATGGTGAGGAAACCACAGCTAGAGCCAGTCAGGAAGCACTAAAGGCTGGAAACACATTGTAACAGGTGCCACTCACATGTGACACAACCATTAAAAAACAGAAAGAAAACAGTTAAAGCACCAAAAACAATAAGGTAAATATCAGGATATGACACCACCATCTTGAACTCAGTCATTCAGCCTCATCCTCCTTCTCAGCCACTGAGCTCCTCCACTGAATGTGCTCCGTTATCACAAGGCTGTCTCTACTGGTCTGTGGTTTCCTGGTGGTGGAACAAGGTTATCAGATGCTGTCAGAACATGGACAACCCTCTCTATCCCTAAGAATGTGTTGAAGCACCATCCTTTTCACCCTGACATGTATAACTATCTCTTTAAACTTTCACTGAACTTCTTCACCTCATCTCTTTGCACTTGTTGAATAGATGTGGGACCAGCATCAGTGTTGCTTGCCGAACCAGCTTCCTCACCTCCCTTGTCCTGGTTCAACTTTTTGGAAATAAATCTGAAGCTCTTGAGCAAAAACCTTTGTTTTCTCTCAGACATTTTAAAGGTAATGTCAGCAGTCATCAGCAGATACCCCAACAGTAGGCAGAATACAGATTGTGTTGTTTTGCCACAGTGCTGCACAGTAGATGGCAAGAAACAATTGGTAACCAAGGAAACACTACAACTAAATATTAAGCTATATTTCTGACTACAAGTTTTGCTCTTTAAATATTGAAATCCAGACAACAACTTTTAGTTTAGCTTTTAGGGGGTCTGACCTGTCAGTTAAACAGTCTCAGACCCCCCTACACCCCCTGTATTTAACACACAGGATGTAGCACTTACACCAAGGTCTGCAATTGTATTGAAGTTTCAGAGATGTCCCTCACTTGTAAGTGATAACAATAGAATAGCTATATCTTACATCTATTTTGGAGAACATTCACCACATACAGGACACTGAGCTGCTCCTTCATTGACAGGCTGCAATTTCCCCTAATGGAAACTAAGAAAATTACATGAATTTGCTCCCTTGGCCAAAAATGGACCAATGACATAATCTGGTAGAACATTAAAAGCTACAATTTTCAAGTGTTGAGTTTAGAATGAAGACATGTGACCTAAATTGTTTGATTTATACTGTAAATACAAAGGAATTCAAAAATGTAGTTTTCATAGGATCCAAGTGGCCATGATGGAGCCAAAGTGTTCAACTGGATGTATACAGTATATTATTGATATATTTAAAGACCTAAAAATCACGAAATCAGAAAAAAAATCCAGGGCTAGGGAATGTCATTCCACTCGTCAAAACAAAACAAACTAACAAACAACAAAGTGAAGTGGACACAAATGCCAAGAGGGTCGCAAAAGGTGTCAACTCTAATGTTAGATTGTTGAACTTGACACTATTTGGCAAGTACATCAATGAAAAGTAACAATGTATTTTTTAACCAGCAAACAAGTTGTTTTTCAACCCTTTCATACCATACTATACCTAAAGTGCCATTTGTAATGGACCTCAGTTTGTTATGGTTACCTTAATTAACACAGCAGTAAAATGGTGTATTCGATTGCTGCCTCAGTCATAGCTCCATTATGTTTTGGCTAGGTTTAGGTTTGACCAGCTCTGTTTAATAATGTCATTACATCAGATTAGACTTTTGCATAAACAAAGCTAATTTAAGTTCTGGTTTCATATGGGAATCCTGCAGGACAGTCCTGTGTTCGATTGACTCATCCATCCATCCCACCACCTCCTTACATGGACTGTTGAATGTTTAAATAACATTTCATAGATCTGGCAGCCAGAGCAGAGTCTCTGCAAACAGGAATTGATTTTATTTATTTTTACACTGCAGAAAAAGGGCACTTTGTCTCCAAAGAGCACGCTTTGTGGTCTATACTTGTGTCAGGGTTCAGGTTCTTAGATCCAGTGTGTACTCGTATTTACATGACAGATTTGTCCTCTCAGCTTTGTGCACTCAAGTTGACATTTACCACAACTCCTTTATTTTTAAGTCCAAGCTTAAGACCTTCCTCTATGACAGAGCTTTTAGTTAGGACTGGCTCAGGTAGTCCTGATCCATTTTATAGCTACGCTGCTATAGGCTTAGACTGCTGGGGGATACATCAGGTTACACGGAGCCCTATCCTTCCTCTCCTCTCCTCTCCTCTCCTCTCCCCTCACATTTTGAACTGTCATTATTTGTTGCACTTTGTAGTCAGGCCTTGGTGTCTCACACCCTCTCTGTATTTCCACAGATCTCTTCAGAGCTCCATCCCCCTGCACCAACCAACCAACCGCCGCCTCCATCACCTCCTTTCTCCTGCTGTTAAACCGGTCAGCAGTCCCTGCTCACGACCCAGTCTGCTGTCCAGTAGTCCCATTAAGCTGGCCTTCCCTCCCTGCCCACCAGGAGCTGCCTTCATCATTTTTCATTAACTGACTGATTCCATTTCCATGTTTTCCATGTTCCATGTTGTAAATTGTTTTCTTGTCTGTATACAACATCTATTGCACGTCTGCCCGTCCTGGGTGAGGGATCCCTCCTCTGTTGCTCACCCTGAGGTTTCTCCTGTTTTTTTTCTTGGGAGTTTTTCCTCAGTCGATGTGAGGGTCTAAGGGCAGAGGATGTTGTCATAATGCTGTGTAAAGCCCTTTGAAACAAACTGTTTGTAAAAACGGGCTATACAAATAAAATTGCCTTGCCTTGCCTTTATGACAGAGAATGAAAAGAAAGCAAAAAGGCATAAGAACTGACACAAGTTGTGTGTAAAAGAGAAATGTACTATGGCGTTGGGCTGAGCTTCAATAAGCACTGGATTGACTAACACGTATCCTTATGTTGCACCAGTTGTTTTCTCTGCTTTCTGCTCTGATTCCCTCAGTCGGCAGTCGCACGTCTGTCTTTGCACTACAACTGAGTGTGAGAGTTGCACTCATATGCTCCACTGAAAAACCACATACTCACATTCATGGCAGTAACTGTTTATATTTGCATCAATGCTTTCCTAATCTGATTGAAAACCTGAAGCTTGTTCCATCCATCCATTAGTGGGAAAGAGGTGGGGTGGGGTGAAGGGCAGGGCAGGGTACACCCTGCACACTTCGCCAGTCTATCACAGGGTTGACATGTACGACCTCACACACTCACATTCACATTTGCAAATCAGTCACTCTAGTGCACATGTGTTTGGACTGTGGGAGGAAGCTGGAGAACCTGAAGAGAACCCACACATGTAAACCCACCCAGATAGACTTCACTACTTCTTTGATTACCTGTCATTTACCTTCCTGATGTCATGAGTTCTAATCATATTAATCAATATGTTGCTCTGGTAATAAGCAACAGGGACAGCAGGCCTTTTATTCAACACACATTCAACACTACACATAAAAAAACAAGGTGACTGATCACACACAATCACTTTTCTGCGCATTAGAGGCCATAACATTAACTGAGAGTGTGTGACACACTCAGAAGCTTTTCTAAGCCTGTGCAGGGGAACAGAATGCAGCTTTAACACAAACAGATTGTGTTGTATGTGCTGACAATAGGGAAACAACACTGTGTCTTGCTACTGAAAAAAGGCAAAATCAATTTGAGAACATTTGGAAAATTGAGTTTTGCTCTGTGTACGTTTTTAATAGTTTTGTTTACTTGATCAAATCCAAAGTGGCAGAAGGAAGAAAATGTTGTTCAGCCAAAGACCAGAAAATAAAACGACAAACTGTTCTCATTTCTAACACTTGGACTTGTTTTCTCATTTTTACGTCCCATTACAAATACAAGTCTTTTTTTTCTTCTTCTGCTTCTTCTTTTTGCTGCTGCTACATAAACAGTTGGATCAAAGTACTTGGACTGATTGATTAACACAATCACCTTTTGCTGTTGTTGACCTGATGCCACAAATACAGAAAAGTCAGTGAATACAAAAAGCTAGCAGTCACAGAAGAAAATGGACCTCTATGTGTACAGACTGGATCTGAACTGAGGCCAAACATGAGTTCAAAAAACTAAAACTAAAATCATCACTTAGTTTGATCTGTTCACACATATTAACCAGATGGTGTCAAGTGGACATTTCTGTTGGATGATGGATGGATGGATAAATGGATGGATGGATGGATGGATGGATGGATGAATGGATGGCAGGCAGGTAGGTAAGTAGGTAGGTAGATAAATTGTGTGGATGGATAATTAGGTAGGTCAGTTGATGGGGTATGGGTGGATGAATGGATTTAGTCATCCAGATATTAGATTTTCAGTATCTATATTTCTGCAGTTTGGGAGATAACACAAGCTGATTGATGAGGAGGTGACAGAGAGGAGGAATGGGAATATACAGTAAAACAAGAAGAAATCCAATGAAAGACAATGTGGTGGAGAGAGAAACAACAGAAATGGAGGGTTTATGTGATAATCCAGCCAGTAAATATCAAGAAAATACCAAGACACAAGAATCCAGCTAACGTTGATTGCCCCTGGAGTAGGCATCGTGGTCAGAAATACAGCGCGCACGTAAACAGTGCTGGTGTGAAATGTCAGTGGTGTGAGGGCAGTCGTGCCTCATTAAACCATTCCTGTTGAATCTTCCAACAATTCTGCCTTTGTTTCTTTCACAGAAAATCAGTCCAGTTCAGAGAGAGAGGGAAGAGCAAATTAAGTTAAATATCAGGTACATGCAAGACACTTGTTCTCTCTAAATTACTTCAGTATGATTTAAGACTGTATTGGAATAATTACACTTCTTTAACACGTCATTGTATCAATTTATCCTGTTTTTTATGTGATTTATTCTATCTGTTCTATCTACCCTTTATTTTGTATTATGCTATGTAAGTATGTTGTTCATTATGTATAAATTATTCATGATTTTCATTATTTGCTTATGCACACATACACATGCATGCACGCACACAGACACACACACACTCGTCCATGTAGTGTGAACAAATACGTACACGATAAAAATCAAGATGAGATCATATATTCTCAGGATTCAGGATTTAAAGCCCAGTTTTCAATGTTGTTGTAAATCCATGATGTGTAAGTCAGGTCATCACAGTCACATCATTTTTTTACATACAGTGTAGGTATATGCACACCTACACACTATATACACTGCTGCCCATAAAGTTGGACTAATTTTGTTTTCAGACACATTCCATTCTTTGTTTTTATTCCTCTTTATACACATCAGTAATCACCATTGACCAGGTGCAGTGATTACATACTAAGTCCCAGTTACCAGTTTTGAGCAGATATAGCTACACTTTGTCAAGAATAAATCACATTGTCACAATCATTTCATGAGAAGAGGTATACAAATATATTGTATTCCAACTTTATGGACAACAGTATATATACTGTAGATCTCCTGCTGCTTCATCTACCTGGCATCTGGCCTTTTTCTAGGATGATCATGTGAGGTAAAAATCCTCTGAACAGTCAGTTTCCAACAATGACACCAACAAACACAGTGACTAGACGGCACAGATAACTCACTCAACTGGCCATATGTTACCTTCCTCACAGACAGTGCTCTCACGTTCACCCAGGTATATGCATGTGCATATATGTGCTCAGCTCACTGACCCACATAAAATGCTGGAAAACCTGAATTCAGCACACTCTCTCCTTGGATGAAGCTTAATACCCTGCTGTGATTTATGTGCACCGTCTGTGCCACAGCACAAACTCATAAACACAAGAAACAACAGTTAAATATAAGTCAGAACTAGAGCGTATGTTGTATAAAAGCCTCTCTGTCCCTTTCAGACTGCTGCCATCGTTCTGATTGACTGTCTGTGGTCTCATCTTGGAGTTTGTACATGATCTCTATGCAGATGTGAGGAACCACAGCAACTCAAGACAAAGACTGAGCTTTGAGTATTGCTGGTTTTACAGTGACATGATCATTTAGAAAATTAGACATGAAACAATAACTTTCCTCTCTTTGAAGTTTTTTTTTTTTTTTTTTTTTTCAAGTTTTTGCTTGTAGTCTAATGAGACAGAGAGAACCAGCAGCAAATGACTAGAGAGCAGACATATGTGGTAAAAAGGAGATTATTTTCTGCAATGAGGTGAGGCTCAGTGTACTGGAAGCCTTCCTCTGCTTCCCTGTAGCCTGTTAGCAACAAGGAGACCTGAGCAGTTCAGTAGGATGTCTGGCTAAATCAGCCGATGGTTGTTATGATGCAGTCCACACAACTAAAGAACTCAGCAAATGAAATCCGCTGTATGATCAGGTACCATCAGGTATGTGGGAAACGTGATGTAACATATTACCGCTGCATTAGCTGTTGCTTGGCAGTATTTCCTCTTGCATGTTACAAACTGAGATGTTTCCATGCAGATTTTATGCAGGTGATAAATATTGCATCAGTGTTTCCTCAAGCTCACATCTCTCTGCTCATCTATTAACTCATCATCTCACCTGTGTCTGCGCCTCCAGCTGGGCTCAGGAGCTCTTAAGCTGGGAAGCAAACCTGTGGAGGCAATCCTCAGGTCTCAAAAAACTGGGCCAGCCCCCCACTCCCTCTCTCTCTCTCTCACACATACACAGAGAATACAGTTGGCTTGGTACCACAGTTTAATGTGATCTAGCCAGCCACACAACACCAAGGACCACCACTTTGTCCACACCAAGGACACAAGTTAATAAAGAAAATACAAAAGCATGATGCATTTTATATTTTAGATGGTACTTACACAAGCAGAGTAAACGAGATACATTTTATGTGCATATTGTTTTATCATCTGGTCCAGAGGCAACAAGTAGAAATAACCTGCTGCTGTTGCTATTGAGAAGAGTCTAGTCAGAGTATAGGGAGCTGATCCCAAAACAGTATTTCTAACAGCAGCATTAGCATCTTCTTGTGTACACATATATGCAATTAGGTGCAGCCATATTTGTTAATGATAGCCCATATACTGTATTATTTTCTATAGCCAAAAACATTAGCATGATGTAGGCTACTATATATGATATTGGTATGATTTCTCATATGTTTCATATTTTGTATGTTTTTATTTTATACACATGTGGAAATGAAATATATGTACATTAACTGCTTGTTACATCACTGCTGTTCACATTGAGTGTTCACCTCAGGCTACTATATGAAATGTTGATGCGCATAATGATACTGTACCCATCTGCTCTTCTGTGACCTTTGCTCTTGTAATACAGTACAAATAGTCTGGGGAGAAGCTGTAAAATATCTGGATTATGCAGGAATGTAAAGCCGTCCATCACACACCTGCTGCGGACCACCATCCAGATGTTCCTTAACAACCGTTTCCCCCATCCCAAACTGGTAATTATGCTCCAGCAAGCTTTGCTCTCAGCCTAGTAAACATGTACACACTGCCACACACACCAGTGTCCTGTCTCCCTGCCACTGAGATGCAGTCAGAGGCTGAATACCTTCCACTGCATTGTTGTCATTTCACAAGCCTAATCCCCAATTCACTGACCTGTCGACACTTGCACCACCAAGTAGACACACACATGTACACACACTCCCACAGCACTTAGAAGAGTTTTGAACATGATCGTCGGGATCACATTATTCAGAGCTTAATCTCAGGCTCTACAAGCTGGAACATGCTGAAGAAAATATAAATGTATTTCAAGCAGCGCATACTATAGAAATATTGGATCTTGCGCTCTCTTTGTGTGTGTATGTGTGTGTGTATGCGTGTGTCTTTCAACATATCCCACAGCATCTAATTCTGATTCTAACAGTCAATTCTGCATTTAACTGCATTACAATAAAGGATTTCTGGGGGGGAAACACCAACATTTTCCCATTATCCCCAGTCCCTGAGACACACAGATAAGTCAGGTGGGGGGATGAGGGGGAAGTCAAGCTTCACACCAATATTCCAGCCCTCCTCCTGTTAACTTGTTTATCTCTGTAAAGGATTATTGACTCCCAGTGTTATCATAAAACTGGGATGAAAGCCATGTGTGGTCTTGAACTCTCCTTCACATCTGCCATTGATCTCATGTTTTCCATCAAGATCATGAAGAAGCTGTCTCTTGTGTGGTCACCTTAACCTGGCCTTTGACATTTCATCACTCAAATCCAATCAGTTTACAGATTTAAAGAAGTTCTCTGGAGACATGGTGTCCATGAGACCTGGGGACGTACAATCTTAAAGACACTGAGAAAACAAAAGGTGATGCAAGCTGGCAGCAGGTCTAAATGCTTTGAGAGAGAAGAGGGGGACACAGAGGGAGACTGCTCAATCCGTCCCCATCCTCTCCCAGCTCCATCCCTCTCTGACGGTGGCTGCAAATATTGACTCATTGCAGCTCATCCTGCTTATTAGACTTTCATGAAGATTGATCAGGCGGAGTTTTCATTTTGCTTTTGTACTATACCCTCCCATATTTTCTTTATTTCGGGGGCATATTTTACTATTCCATTTTTTTCCTTCACTCTCATGTTTATGGATAAAAGAAATTATTTCTTTCATAGAGAGAGAGTGCAGAAGCGTAAGTCACAGAGAAGATGACGTGTATGGTTAAGCTGTTCTCCTCCTCAGTGATGGCTACAGCAAAAATCTACTGCTTTATAACTGGCAGTGGTGTGAGAGAACTGTACTCAACAGTGCTTTGAAACTTGCAGTGAAAACTGCCTAAAGAAACATACTGCAACACTTTTCTTTTTTTCAAGAAACAAGACTAAAAGCATTTCCAGAAAGTAGGCAGCTGCTACATGCACATAGAAGAGTTGCATCCTCAGAAGTATCACACAGAGCAGCAAACAACAGTTTAGAACAGGAGCTTATCTGTTGGATCAATTGCACAGCTGAAACACATCCTGTGTAGGTGTTAGTTTAAGTATTGTTCTTTCACCAGCCCACCTGTCAAACCTTAAGTCTGCCAAAAGGAGCAGCAACAAAATGAATCCCCTCAGGTCCATTTCTGTGTGGAGGTCAGACAGCATGTGAAGATAAAAGGTGCCAAAGCACCCATTATAGACGTGAGCCAGAAACCTTCAAGTAGCACCAAGTTCCCTTGCACCTGGCTCTTGACTGGACATCACAGAGCTGCTCCTCAATGGTCACATCGTGCAAGTAATGCACAATAATGGCCGTCTGCTCATTATGCAGCACACCAGTGGTTTCATTAAGGAGATCACTTTCTTCTAGAGGACATGTCTCACATAAACACTCCAAGCACTCTTACAGAGTAGTTCTGTCTGAGGACACTGGGGTCTTAGATTTGATGCTTGCTTTTCCTTGATTACATCAAGATGAAGCCGATGAGGACGCCGTCGTATTGACCTGGCAATTCCACCGAATGCAGGAAATTTTGATCTATTGTTTGAATTTAACCAGCTTTCGTCACTACCCCCGGAGGCCAAACCTTGTCTTGCTACGTGTGTTATGATGTCCGTCACAAGATAATCCCATTGTTATTCTGCCTCTGCCTTTCTAAAAACCAGCCACAGATAAAGCCGTCTCCATTGCTTGTCTCTTGGATTCATCACGCCTCGCATGTTAGATTCATGTTGGCCCCCACATGTTTCAGCAAGCGTCAACATCTGAGGCTGAGAAATGAAACCAACCAATCTGAAGAACAGCTTCAGTTCCTCAACGAACTGCTAGAGTCTGGCTCCAATAGTGAGTCAGTCCTCACATGCTGCGTTTCCACTACATGGTACTATGGTAGTATGCACCACCGCCTTTAGAGTAGCTGGTTATCATAGCAAAGCTGCACAAAACTTCCACAACGTCATCTTCCATATGACACATGCACACAGGAACAATGGAGGATATCAATGGGACGGTCAACCTCCTCGATCAACCACAGCTGGTTTTGAACTGAGTCAAAAATTGCGACCGCTGTGATAGCTTGGCTGATTAAAAATGGTGGGCGTGGGTTTGAGCCTTGCAGGACATTCTGTGCATGCTAGCACATTAATGATGCAATGACGCGGTGACGATTCTTGACCAGTCAGTCGTCTGCAGTGTTTTCACATCACCTTTCAGTACCTTTTCATCTGTTCTGGGACCTCAGTCGAGGTGGTACCAGAAAAGTAGGACCAGGTACCAGATTCTAGGTCCTTTGACCTAATGGAAATGCAAAAAGGGCAAGTAGAGTCTTGTCGAGCCTGAACCACATAGAAACACAGTTAAACTCCCATGTTAAAATGTCCAACATTACAGCACAAATCAACATGTTTACAGCCTCGTACAAAGACAATTTGTTCTTTACAGCCAATGTCTTTTTGTTGACATTTTATTGAGGACTATAGTTCTGTTCTGCATAACTGAGGGGGTGGTCTCTTTGGGTGACAGATGGATGAGTGTACAGTATGCTCACCACTAACCAGCATGGACCAGTCTCAGCTCATCACATGCCCCACCTTTTGACCATTTTTTCAATTTGCTGGGAACTTGGGGACGAAGCTTATTCTGAGCTTCAAAACCACTCTTCAGAACTGTGGGTTACGTCACCATCAGACTGTGGTCAAACTGTTGGGGTTGGTTGAGACCTCATTACAACATAGCAACACAGCCAGCAACCCCAGGGGAAGCCCATGCTCATCCTTTCATTTTATAAGACGAGCTGACATGGATATTTTCTTCCTCTTTTTTTTTTTTTAAACCAAGATGCTACACTTTCATATTTTTGGCTTTCAGCAACGAATGTGAAACAAGGCAACATTAGCTTTAAACCCTAATGTCGACACTTTTTTTTTCTCCTGCTGGGGGACCACCTGTTTTTTTTAGTCTGATTCAATATGAGAGGGTGCTTTCTTCATGCAGAACTGAGGTCTGATCATGGTCTTATTTCAAAATGTAGTTTCACGGAGTTTTAATTATGTTCATTGAAATTTAGATTAACCACAGCTGAGCCTATCTGTCTACTCTATATCACCAGTGTTCTTAGCACCCACTAAATTGAAATTGTGATGCAATGTAACATTTTGCTAAAGTGATATTTATATCAGTTTTTTTATTCTATTTTTTTCTTTTTTTTTAATTTGCACAGTCTGTCAATGAGCTCTGGAAGGACTGGTTAGATACTGGATTGAAATCAGTGAGTTTAAAAAATATTCAAATCAGCCAAATTCCTCTTAAGAAATAATTCCCATCTGAACAGGGCTTTGGGGCTATGAGAATATATGTACATGAAACACAGCACAGAAGCAAAAGCATAGCTTAGGACCTAGCTAATCTTAGTTTTATTTAATTATTATTGTTCTCCACTGGATGTAATTGATTTTCATGTTCACCTCAGGGTAATAAAGGAGCCACTAGAGTAAAAAAGAATGAAATGAAAGGACTTGGGAACTTAAAGTGAGAGATAGAAAGTGGATACAGAAGCAGAGCAGAGAAGGGGGTGGTGGCGGTTGAAAGTGACAAGGAAACAGCTCATCCAGTCATCTTATTGTGGGATGACATGAAGTGCCTCAATTTAAGACTCATTTTCAATCACAGCTGTAAAGGCTCTGAGAGCAGCACCCAAACCCATGTGATCTGGCAGAGAGCGGGAGATGGACTCCTTGTCGTAAAAACCATCTCATTCGCAGCCAAATAAAGAAATCCATCTCCCTGGAAGATGGATCGGACCTCGCCTAACTTTTGAATATGACACCACGAGAGAAGAAAACAAAGGTGACAGAGGAGAAGATAAAAAGAGAGAAGTGGATCATTGAATATAGCAGACACCTCAGTGCTGGCTGAGACTGCTGTGTCATTCTCACAAACATTCAGTCAAGCTGATGGTAATAAACACCACACTTTATCCAGGGATTTAGCAAACTGTTCTCATCTACATCAAAGATGTTTCCTCTGTGTTTCTCTGCATATAAGCATAAAAAAACACATTTGAGGCCCAGTGGAAATGAGCTTTCATGGGCTTTGTAGATTTAGAGTCTAAGGGACATGAAGGAAACGAGAAAAGCTCTCACTTGTTTAAGTTACAGACAGCTTATGTCTCCATCAGTGAGTGCAAGTCATGCAGGTACATACAGCACATAAGACACTCAATGAGGCAGTGGAGTGAGATAAATACTAATACAGGCCTTAAAAGCTAAATACCAAATGTGGAATTTTGTTACCATATAAAATGCAGTGGTACAGTGGTTAGTCAGATCTCCATGCAGATAAGAAATACCCTCTTTACAAGCAGAATGGTAGTAATAATAACTTCTGGATAACCAGATCCCCTTTTAGTAAGCCTAGTAAGGCTAAACAATGAAATGATAATCATTATGATCTTTGTTATTATGTTAAACTAAGCTAAGCTTCACACACTCACAGGCAGGAGAATCTTATCCTATGTATATGTATATTTCTAAAATTGTTGTTTCTTTAAGTGACACTTTGAACATAGGACTCCTGCTACTTGTACTTTAATTTCAGGTCATGCTTATGTTTATTGCCACAGCAATGCAGGCAACACACACCAGGGACTTGGGATCTTTGACCTTTGACCCTGACTGTCCTCAGATTGGAGACCAAGGCCAGTTCTTTTTATATTTGGCAGCAATACAGTGTATCCAGGTTGAACCCTAATATTCTCCAACATTCCAAGAGGAAGTGTCCCAAATATTTCCTGGCTGAAGGAGACAGAGAGCAGTCAGAGGAGGGTCGTCTCTGAGTGTGTGTTGTGGACTGAATATTCAGACAGAGACAGCACAGACAAAAAAAGAAAGATGGAGAGGATGATGGAGGTGGATGGAAAAGCACAGCTGCTCCTCCGTGGCTGCTGACACGCTGCATCCAAAGTAAATGTTTGTCAAATCATTACCTCAGGCAGGTGGATTCTCTGTACTTTTATTCCTTTATAAAGATTTTTCTCTTTTTTTGTTTCCATTGCCCTTTTCCCAGCACGGTAACACTCACTTGATTGCACTTGTCACATTTTCTCCATCTGTACAGTCACTTCAGAGGATCAGAGACACTGAGGAGAGGTGCACCAGCCCATGGCCCACCTAGGAGGCTTCATAAAAGCAGTGAACTGCACATTTCCCAGCAGCCCTTTCACTCTTTGCTCCCCCTCCGCAGGAACTCAACACCCCAGCCACCATTTCATCCAAACTCTATCTGCCAGTTCTCGTGCTAACAGGAAAGGCCTTCAGATGGAAAATAGCATCCTCATAATCACAGCGGTCAGAATGTACTCACACTGGTTGCCATGGTGATAGCAGTGCATAACATAGGCATTGTGACCAGCAGCTCTGTCAGGGTTTACTTACGATTACCTCTCTCTTTAAATCAAAAACTGAACTTAAACTAAAAAAACACTAATCATTCAGACTAATACTGGGACTTTAATTCTTCCAAACTTCAAATCAAATTACTGATCATGTCAAGAAATGGGTATTCCTAAAAACTCTGAGTGAAGCAGTCTGACATTTACACTCAGTGAGACGTCAGTGTTGAGTTTGGGAGCTGAAGTTGCTGCTGACCTTTGTTTTTCTCTGTAACTGGTAAAGCAGACGTTGAGCAGGTTTTTAGCAGCGGCTGAATTCTGCTCTTTTAACTGTATAAGTACAGTTGTAGACACCAGACAATTTCAGCTTTCTAAAATGATTTATTATCTCAGGCTGATGTTGACAGTACAAATTATCAATGTGTGCACCTGCCCACAAGAGCACAGAGCTGCAGGGCTCCACACCTGATACAGTTCATGTTCATTTGATCAAGAACGAATATTAACTCGTGTCTTAGGGCGGCTTCTGCTTTATTACCTGATCTTGAAGCCCAGAGCTGATGAGAGGCCCAGTCAGTGCCAGCTGACTTTTTTTTAATCACTCTCTTAGTGTTTGTATCGTGTTTTCTTTTTTGTATTTATCTTTGCATTAGTCTCTTAAAATGAGGCCACTTCAGTTTTTTCAGTTACTTCTAAAGCACTTTAAATTTCTTACTTCTTGACTTTGAGTGAAATATGTTTGTTTGATTGATTGATTGATTGATTGATTGATTGATATAAGGTCAGCAAGTCAGCAAGTTGTGTCTGATTCTACCTCCTGACTCCTGACACTGACTGAAACAGACTCACTGCAGTCTGCTCTGATCATATAAGCCCAACAATCACAGTGTCTAACCCCCTTTAAATTACACTGCCTAATGATGAGTGGACTGAAAGCACCAACTGAATGAGAACTAGCCACAATGTCCCATCAAGGACAACAAAACAAAATAAATGATCAGACAAACCAAATGGCGGACATGTTTTCTTTTACAGTCAAACACATTTGCTTCAAGGCAGAAAACTGTATAGAACATGGCAGGCAGGCGTATAAATAAGCAGTTTGAATAAAAGTTCAAACTGCTGAAATGTCCATTAGATTTGTCCATCGGCCAAATAATCTTGAATAAACATTCATGCTTCTGCCTCGTGAATTGAATTCAAATAATTATTTTTAAGTTTTAATAGCACCACATGTTCTGGGACAGTAATTATTTATTGCCTGGAGTAAATTTTATTATCAACACTCTATTAATATACTTTAGAGAGACTGTGGAGGCAGAGTTTTACACATGGATGATAAGAGCTTATCACAATACAGAGCTCACGGCAGGGTGTGTGAGTGTGTGTGTGCATCATTTGCCCCCCTTCACTGCTACACTACCTCTGGGTTCAGAGTGACTTGGTGTTCACCACTGTTTTCACTTTTGCCTCTGTCTCTGTCTCAATCATATGTGTTCATGATATTTACTTGATTTAGGTCCTTGTGTTACATCATTTTATATACATTTATATATCATACCAATATATTCAGTATATGCACAAATATTACATTTGCATGTGGGTGATTTGGACTGAAATAAGTGGCTCCTGTACATCAACAAGTCATTGCTGTCATAGTTAACAGCTAGTTTCATATGGGATATGATAACCCACAGCACAAACGGCCTGCGGTATGTGTTTACTGTGTTACGAATAAGCTATGATTTGACACTATTGTTTAGTAATGTTACGATTAACTGTGATTTGACATCATGTATGCACTGTTCTGTTACAATTACATGATCTGACAGTGTGTGTGCTCTGTCCTGTGCTTGAACTCACATAACCTGATGAGTGTCCCTATGACACCAGATAGCAGTGACTCCCACCTGATACAAAAGGATAAGCAGAAAACCAGAATTTCTGCATACTGGATCCTCTGATTGCTAAAATTATACTAAATTTCTACAAAGAAGTGAATTGCTTGTTTATTAATACTGAATGGTCACATGTAAAGTATAAAAACACATAGTCTCACGTGAGGGAAAGAGAATAAGTGTCCTAGTCTGTTTTGAATTCGGCCAAATAAAAGACGTAAAATTCATCATATGAATGAATAACCACTGAGGGTTGTCTTCTAAATTGTGTAAGGACATTAGAATACCGAGGACGCTCGATGCCGGTCTATTCTAAATAGGCCGATGCCGGTTTGTTGTGAATAAGCCGATGCCACCGGGGGTGATGCCGAGGAAAAGGTCGATGCCGAGAAGAGCTCAATGCCACATTAAAGCTGGGGTTGGTAATCCTGGAGAGCTAGCAAGAGAGCTAGCAAGATTTGAAAATAGCACTTCTTCTGAGTTCCACCCCCCTCCTCCCCCTCCCGTCAGTGTGTACGTCCAAGCCACGCCCCCACAAACTGGAACGCGCACCGCACAAAAATGAGAAGAGGCAGGAGGTGTACTATATATATATATATATATATATATATATATATATATATATATATATACTATAATCTATTCAATACTAGCGTCACCGACCCGTTTTAAACCCACAGAGAAGCTAATATTAGCATTAGGCTATTACAAGCTACAAAAGTAGCTACATTAGCAAAAGTTACACATTTCATAAAAATAACAAATCCTCCCCGAAGCAAAGCATATAATTACCTGTCCAACAGAAAGAGAGCAACCTCAGCATCACTTTTCAGGCCCTTCAAATCCCTCAGTTGTCTCCACAAAAGCAACACCGATGTTTACTCTGGTTTGACCTCTGGCTTTATCCAGAGCCTTTTTGTTAGCAGCCTTTTCAGCCTCCAGCTTTCTCTTCCTTGCCTTTTTCTCGGGGCGAGCCGTTACAAGTAACGCTGGAAGTAGTAACTGGGCTGCATTTTCTCAGCCATTGATCATAAATGAGCATGAAATCCGTTCTGCTGTAACTCTGTACGCTGATTTCTTCCGGCAACAGCAACACGTGAAGATTGTGCACACGTGTCGGAGACAGGGATCGAGGGGGGCGGATACAGAACTAGACATGAAGGCATCTGATTGGTTTTTGCTCTTCGGTGCGAAGAGCGTGGATTGGTCGGAGTTTTGTCAGTCCTGCAGCTGCCACAGAGGACTGATGATTTTTGTTCCTTTTTCTGATACATAATGTATTGATTACTCAGAAGGTAGAAGGACCATTTCACCCAGTATAACAAAACATGTTTCTGAACAGGATCACCAACCCTGTTCAGAAGTGAAGACTCCTGTTGAGCGGGAGTAATTCCTGAGAATCATTGAAGAAAAAACAAAACAAAATGAATAAAAAAAAGAACCAATTCTAACAGTTGAGAAAAATAAATGTTGTTCCTCCACTGTCTTTTCTTATCAGAGAATCAGCTGCTAGCTGCTGCTCAGGCTGTCAGCCAGGGATTCTGTTTTGGTGTTTACCTCAGCACTTCTTCAAAGATTCCTCAAACACACTGATGTTTTCATCCACCGTTATCTCTAATGGAAATGTACTTGTTTTGGATGGTCCATATCCACTTCCACATGTCTCCACATTGTACATAGTAAATGACCTTTTCTAGTCTTAACAACCACTCAGAGTGCTTTACTCTACTAGTCACATTCACACATTCATATAGCAAATTTCCCTGCATCTGATGCTTTTTGGATTCAAGAGGACACTTCAACATGTGGCCTGGAGGAACTAAGGAACAAATCACAGACCTTCTAATGAGTCAACAATTCTCTCTACCCAGGCAACAGTGGGCAGTGACACATCCCAGAAAAAACACACACACACTGGGCATCTGTGTTAATTCTCCAGCACATTCAAAGGTTATCATCAGATGAAAAGCTATTCCTTTCCCTCAAACCTCAAGCACAACCGTGTCACTGAGAGCAAGAGCTCAAAGAGCCTTAGATCACTTGCAACACGCTGTTTGAAAGCTCTGCAATTTTTTTTATTTTTTTTACAAGCAGTGCAACCCGAGGTAATGGGGATGGTCTCCTTGTGCTACGTGAATGCTTTGCTCGAGGAAGCTCTGCAGAAGAAGAGAGGAGCTACTCTAAAGTTGCTCATTGTAAATCTGTCACTCATCTCCCTCCAGGTGCAGCTCTCTCATCCTCTGTGTGACAGCACTGTTATGAGTGGCATGGCTGAAGATGAAACACATGCAGCCCTGAGCAGAGCACGCCTTGTATACTCGGTGTACCATGGCTTGTATGAGCCATTACAACTATAAAGATGGTGTGAACATGCCTGCCTCAGGGCTTTCACAGAGCTGAGGGCTGAGCTCTAACGATCAGTGATACCTGCTGACAGCAAACAGGAAGAGGAAAACACAAGTTAATTTGTGGTGTTTCTAGAGAGAAACCCTTAGAGATGTTCTTTAGCTTTTTTAGCTCATCTTTGAATCTCCCTTTAAAATGCCATGGAAACTGTTATTACAGGAGAAGCAGATGTGCACCTGTCTGCCTGGGACAAAGTAGTTTCTGAAATGGGGAATAAATTTGTCTCAGTTCACCCTGAAGTAAAAATACAATGACTGAAGTCTGCTGAGGAAGCTTCCACACAGGTTCTTTCAAGCACAATTGGCAGGTGGGAAACTGGTAATGAATCATGTGTGCTGCTGCTGCTGCTGCTGCTGGAGGTTTGTGTGAGCAGAAAGACTGAACCATAGCACTAAAAGCTGTAGCCCACAAAATCACAATGGTGACCTGAGAGATGTTCAAAAGCTCTGGAGCTGCAGAGATTGAGGAGAGTTCTCTGAGTTAGCTGATATGATTCTTCCAGAAAAGCAGACAATAACACACACTCCATATTGCACCTGTTGCAATGTGCACACACACATAGCAAGGACTAGCAACAATCTGATCTAATCTGTGTCAGAATCCAGTTTTTTCAAGCGAGTCGAAATTTCAACAAGCAAAACAAAAACACTACTAGTAAGAGTCCTGCACTGAAAATGATGCACAAGCTCAGAAAAAATACACCAAGTGGTATCAGCAAAAACAGTACAAAATAGAAAGTAGATGTATTTTTCCTGGATTTTATGTGATTTCTCTAGAAGTCCTTGAGGGAAATTCTCAGTTCTGACCTCGTGAGTGCAGTACCTCAGTAATACCTAGATGGATTTTCTTCACATTTAGTACAAATGTTAACTTGTACTGGAGAATAACTCATTAGACTTTGGTGGTTAAAGGTCAAAGGTCAGCGTGACCCCACAATACATCCACTCATCCATGTAGAGGGGCTGAAGCCAATCCCAGCTGACTCAGGGTGAGGGTGGGTAAACCCTGGACAGCTCACCAGTCTGTCATCAGGCTGACATATCAAGGCAACCAATGCACACACATTCACATAGAGTTTAGAGTCCTCAATCAACCTGGTGTGCTTGTCTTTGGACTGTGGGAGGAAGCTGGAGAGCCTGGAGAGAACCCACGCAGGCACGAGGAGAACACTCCACCCAGGAAGAGTGTTGAAGCCAGAACCATCCTGCTGGGAGGTGAGGGTACTAACCGCTGCCCGACCCACTCACAAAACATTTTCAGCCAATACTCAAGACTTTGGCAACAAATATAACTTGAGACTTCATTTTTGTCACTTTCTGTCACAGCCTCTCTCAGCTCATTGAGCATCTTAGAATAAACTCTACAGCATCTCTTGTAGTTACATCTCCGACCTCCTGAGATCCTTGAGCAGAGCCTGTCCCAGGGGTGTTTGTAGCCAGGGCCCAGAGGCTCTAGAACAACCTGCCTGAGGAAATCTGTGATCTCCTTCAAATCCCTGCTTCTTATCACACAGAGTTTCCTGGTGTTACTCCTGCAGTGTTTTATTTCTCTTAAAATGACTCAGTCTAATGCATTCTAATGTTAACTGCATTAACCCCGTCTCTGGTATCTGCATTTAGGGCCATGCCCCCTATGCTCATGGCGTCAGCTGTGATGGGAAAAAGATGTTTGATCTCATCATCAGCTCTGGTATAATCTGAACCACGACATCTCATCTCAGTCTCACTGCTGCATGCTCATGTTATCACATGCTGGTGATTTACACATGGTGCGGAGCAGGGCTTGCTACCACATACTGCCTTATCTGCAAAAGTTTTACCTCCAGCAGAGAAGAGGGAAAATGTTGTGTGCTTGCTGACAGTAAAGGCAGCTCTACAAGGGTCACATTCGTGGCTTGCAACCTTTTTTTGTAAAGGGAAGTGCTGTCAGCCTGGCTTGGTTGTGCGCTGATTTCCCTCAGGCAACACTCAGAGCATTTGTATTGTTGACCCTGACTCTTTCCGTTCACAGACGCCACTGCAAACAGTGTTTGTTCTGTGCCTCTCTGCCATCCCTAGCAGGCCTTCACATACAGCAGCTTCCCACTGCTGGGGGCTGAATATAGAGATCAGGTTGGCATATTATCATACACTGTCATGCACATAAAACCATGTGTGTGGGTGTGAGCTGATTTCATTAAGGTTTCAGGTGTCTGTCTCTTAAATGTTATACTTTTTCCCATGGGAATGATTTTTTCTATTTGTCCATAATAATATACATATTACCTCCTCACTGTGCCTCGTGTGTTTCAGTGAATCAGTATAAGATTCTTCATTGATCCCCAAAGGGAAATGAAATTGAGATAAAGTTATTCCCCCAGCACAGAATCAAGAATATGATCAAGATAAAAACAGAAATAAATACATAGATGTTTTGTTTTTGTTTTTTTACATGAGAAAAATGGAATGTGAAAAGACATATGTGAGGATATGAGTTTAAAGATTGCTCTGTCATATTCTTAAGTAAATAAATACATAGAAGTTATGGAGGTAATATCATCATTCACATCAGTAACAATCTGCTTTAAAGTTATGCTCTGGCACATTTGCTTCTCAGCTACAGACATGCTGTGGTACATGGAATTTTCTTTTTATTTCATTTATATATCATTTTTGAATATGACAGGGATTTAGTGCAGCTGACAGCTTCTTTTCTTCCTCAGGACTTCTTTCTGTGCCCTTTTCCTGGCTGTTTGTTATGTCTTCTAATTTATTGTTCAACTTGTCTGTGTCATGGCTGAAGGAGCACATTGTTGAAATGTCTGCTGTGACACTCATGATGTCAGCGAGGTTATCTAAGGTTAGCTCTGAGGGCGCAAATTAATAACACAACATCTGTGCTGCACGCTGCAGGAGTGAATGATGTGGATGTTTACCAGGAAGGAGAGAAATGTGGGTCTCCTGTGAATTGCACAGTTTTATTTATTTCTCTATTTATATATATTTTTTGAAGGGGGGGAGGGAGGGCAAAGGAGCCACTGACTGCAGCTGAAATCAGTCTCTCCTCTATGGTGGCTGTGAAGTCCACAAAAAAAACACAACAACAAATAAGAAAACACAACATAGCATAATGTCATAACGTTGTGAAAGGTTGACAACAAATCCAGTATCAACTCTGCATCAGACTAATTTCTCATTGACACAAAAAGTAGAACAATAGGTTGTGTTTATGTTTGCATAAAGATCCATCACCTGTCAGTTGTCCCACAGTTTAGCGAGCATGGTCCAACCTGTAAGTGTCAAACTGCTGAGGGAGATCCAAACACTCATATCATCCACACTGGTTTCTGTATTCACACCCCATCCTTTCATTTCATCAGTGAAATAAAGTCACATACATTATGCATGTTCATCAGCAACGACATTTATCTGAGGAGACACCTCACCTCTCCTCACTCTGTAATCCAAAGCAGGGGACAGATATTTTTCATGGAGAAGGCACACAGAGGATCTCCTCATCCATTCACAGTCAGTGTTTTTCCTACACCTGTTGTTTTTAATCAGACCTGGTCTCACACTCCACTCATGTTCTCTTGCTTCTTGTCATTGTCTAGGAAAACAGACAGGTTAATATACAGAGCAGAGCGAGAAGGAATGAGGCCTGAATGACAATTCATCCGCTCTATTTATCAGGCTGTAGGTGAGTGTTGAAGAGTCAGGGGACCTGCGGCCAACACTCAGCCAAAGCCTCTTTTCTTCGTTAAGAGGCCCCTGCAGGGCAGAAGCTCCCTTTAATTGCATTTGTTCTTTTTGCCTGTGTGTTTTGAAAATGATTGGTCCATTAGTGGAACTGTAAATCCTCTGCTATTAGGAGGGACACAGAGAGTGGAGGCAGGGGATGCAGAACTTAGTAGTTACATCATCACATGTCTTTTTCACACTGTGGAGCAACAAACTTTTTTGTATAAGGTGAGCCCTCTCACTTTTTACCAATTTCTGCTAGGAGTTGCACATGCGTTATAGTGAACAGTGGGAGATGACAAGTGAACAACATAGCCAACTGGCTGTGGCCAATTTAAAGGTCTTTGAGTATTTCACTCCTGATGTATCAAAGGTAATGTTAACCTGCAATTTGTGCGTATATATATATATATATATATATATATGTATATATATATATATACTGCCATATACTCCCATATATATGAGTCACAGTTTGACCTAATTCCAGGCAGATACAATCGATAGCTAGAACATCACATACAGTTTGTATGGATGCAATTACTCAGCTGCCAAACATCAGGATCAGTTCCAACACATCTGTCCCAGTCACAGAGCATTTACAACTGGAGACATATGGGAGAAATTAGCAGAGCAACTGAGCTGCTTCTCCTCACTGCTCTGGCACGGTCAGTCTTCTCTCTGGCAGTCACAGTGCACGTGTGCAATGGCTAATAGCTATAGGAGGAGTCTTGTAAGTCTCCCTGCACCTACCGCATGATTGATGGCTTCATCTGCTGCACATTTGTAATTACAGAGGTAAAGATTTTAAGTAGACGCTTCACACAAGTTCTCTGTTTGATGTGTGTGAGATCTACGTGTGTGTTTGCCAACTGATGATCATGTCTAAGAATACCATGCACAGATTACATGCTGTTGACCCTATTACATGTTAGTGGAGGTAAACGCAGACCTGCATCACAGCTGAGCTATGTGTCTATGATCGCAGATCCTGCTGGATGTTTGGGGAAATCAAGACAACACCTCCTGTCCTTCAAAATGCTACATCTTCATCTGCAGGGATGTTTCATTTGGGGGTGCTGCACCTCAGAAACGTGTTGCATAACCTGCTTGTTTCATAACATAAGCCTCTTACACTAACATCAGGCTGAAAGTTAAATGTGTTATCAGCAATGATGAAAATAAGATTAATGTGTCAGCCCTGGTTTACATCATCATTGCGATGTCAACATGCATGATAAACACATCACAAATATTGCACATCGTTGCCTGAAATGCGATGAGTAAGTTTTATTTACAGGCGCCACGCCTTCACTCTCACTTCACACTCATACTCCTCATACATGTAACCTGAGCCACACTGCTAGACGACAACAACAACAACAACAAAGTCAGACTGTCGGGTCCCTCAGATACTGCGCCTGAAACGCATCCATGTGGCATTGATAGGCGTATTATTACTGGCACGACTTCTCGACTTCTGTTTAGTCATCTTGTAATGTTTGGAGTTTGTTTACAGTGCACAACCTTTCCACTCTTCTTCTCTGTTTTAGTGTATTGCGTGGCAGTGCTACAGGTCCAGCATAAAGACACAGGAACTGTATGGTTAATATGCACACCTGAATATTTGCTTATTTATTGCAAATCCCATATTGTTATTGAACAGTGTCATTGCACATTGTGCTGATATTTGTGCAGGCCTAATGTAAACACCTGGGTGAACTCACTGCTTTTCCTGTCTCTATAAACACACCTGTCATCTGCTTAAAGCATCATAGAGCTTCAGTAATCCTGAGGGAAACTCTTCTGTCAGGTCACTGCAGATTACAATAACACAAGACAAAAGAATATATAAGATCTATATTTAGTGCAGTGAGGTGAAAACCAGATATTTAAACATCTGGATCTTCATTTGCAGTAATGTGGAATGAGGATGAAAGTGACACTGATGTTACTGTTGCTGCAGCATCCTCGGCATCGTCCTCTCTGACTGCTCCACTAATGACTCCAGCTCAACACCTGGGACAGAAGCGGTTTTCCTGATGAGCTTGTTGAGTGTGTCAGTGTCAGCTGCTGTCAGCCCGCTGTCACTCTGCGCTACAGTGTAGAAAAAGACACCACCATGTTGAAGAACACGTGCGCAGCTCTGCAGATGTTACTGGACCAAAATCTCTTGAGAAAGCACAGGTGGCTGACCCTTCCCGCACACAGCTTCTGTGTCGCTTGGTTAGTTTAGTTTATTGTCCATATGGATGCTCAGGTATTTGTAATCATGTCTGTCCCCCTGATGATGACCAGGTCAGGAGGGGCCCTTTGTTTCCTGACATCTACTGCATTAGTCCACATTAGGGTGAAACCAGCAGCTTCAAAACACTGACACACACAGCCATACACTCCCAAGCTGAGTGGCACTTATTTAGCATAATTTCCTTGGAATGTTCTTGTGAATCAAAAGACGGCAGGATATTTAACAAGTGCATCAAAAAGACTCTCCTTCTTGCTAATAAATGCCCACCCCCCCACTGGCAGCCTAGCGCAGCAAATTAGCATCAACTGCAAGGCCTTGGTCTTTCCTGCAGCAGGCAGAAACACAGGGATGAATTTTGAACTTGTAAATAACAAATTGTTTCCATTAGGGAGAGATTTGGGACTCTTAATTGGCTCATTGAGCGTCCATGCATAATTGATCCTGTGGTGTGTTCGGAAGAGCTTGCAAATCACAATGATTGTTTCAGAGGTTTCAAATTGAGATGCTCTCAGGGTGACTGGTGCTCTAATTCACTGGGAGAAGCCCACAGCGAGGCTTCACACACACATCCCAGTGATCACAAACAAACTCAATACTTGACTTAACTTGTCATGATAACACAGCGCAAAGACACAGAAACAATGTATACAGAAGAAGCTGACAACCCATTGACAACATGATGTCACTGTGACCTCACATCTATCCCATCCTTGTAAAAATCTCAATAAATGGAAATGGAAAAATATTTATTGAGGTTTAGTAGAAACGATGGGCTCAAGAAGAACTGATTAGATCTATTAGATTAGATTGATTAGGTCAAAGGTCACAGTGACTTCATGGAAACCAAACACAAATGAAAATTCTGGCCATTGTACAACACCATACCCCAGTGAATAGTACTGTGAATAGTATTTCAGCACCTCAATTAGTTGGTGGTGGCATGAAACCATCCATCAGTCCATTAGCTATACTGCTCATCTGCGCAGGATAAGGGGCTGGGGCCAAACCCAGCTAAAACTTAACTTAGCTTATCTTAGCTTAGCTTAGCTTAGCTTCTAGCACTCTCTCTATGGCTGTTCCAACAGGCCTATTGGAAAGCAGAGTGAAAAACCTGAAGGATACGATCTTGATTAAAGGTAGGGTTGGTGATCCTGGGAAAATGGTTCTAGCAGGCCACATTTTGAAAATACACAATCAAAAGTTCAAGCCCCTTTCTTCAGACTTCTCTCTGAAGCTAACACTACACCTGCAGAGCACAGGAACATGCACTGCTTGTTCAGCACTGGTTTCACATCAAGGTAAAGCCTTGATGCATGGGAGAGCACAATTATTATTAGCCTACAGTACATTTTTTTTTTTGATAATCCTATACTCTATCCGCGCAGCACTGATGCACACTAATTATCACAGAAGGCATCTGATTGGTTTTTGCTTTTCAGAGCGTAAAGCATGGATTGGTCAGAGTTTTGTCAGTCCTGCAGCTGCCACAGAGCTCTGATTATTTTCGTTCCTTTTTCTGATACATAATGTATTGATTACTCAGAAGGTAGAAGGACCATTTCACCCAGTATAACAAAACATGTTTCTGAACAGGATTACCAACCATAACTTTAAAGACTAATGAGGTTTGCCAGACAGAGTTATGGGTTCATAAGTGAATGAATGAATTAAGAAATTGATGAAATTGTTTGAATCTTTTCAAAATATAAAAAATACACAATAACAAATCCAATGACTGATGCAGAAAATCATCATGAAGCTCAATGGAATTAGCAGGAATTAGCACACTGTTAAACTAAGAATTGTTTGTGTGGTTGTGTGTCATCAACACAAAAGAAAGTTTGCTCTCACTTTTACTGCTGCACAGACAGTGTTAATGATCAGACTGCAGTATGTGTTACTGCTGATGGACAATTTACCATACTTAAGCAATACAGTCACTGTGCAAGTCTGACCTGACAATCAGTTGGTGAGAATCACCTTCAAACATGTGAGACTTTCCCCAGGTGCTGGGTGGGTTGGACCTCCACTTGAACAGAACCCAAAGAAGAAATTCTTCTTAATAAATACCCAGTGTAGCTACCCCTCCTCTTGCCCTATGCATGCTGGGATACCTGTCAGCCCTCATGGCCCCTGAGCAGGATAAGTAATGGTTGAAAATAAATGCCAGTTCTTTGTCTTTCAGAACCCTATTCAAAATGTCAGATGCAAAGGCAGGTAATTCACCTCTAAATTATTCTCAGCAGGCTAAAGAGATTCCTGAGAGGCTGAACCGTGACAGATGAAACATTAGATTGTGTCAGGATTAACAACCCACTGTCTGTCACACACATCAAGTAAGTCTTGTATTCAAAACTTCACGTCGTGTTTCAGCTTCTGCAGAGCAGTGAGATGTGATTTTGAATACAGGAAAATTAACTACCGCCACGACTAACACTAGACCTCAACTGAGGTGTATTATATCTGTGTAACAGAGAGGGAAGAAGAGCTGAGAATAGGACTGGGTATCAAAAAAGAGGTTCTGAATTCATTAAGATGCATGCATTTGAAGTCTGCTTTCTGATTCCAAAAATTTCACATTTGCATATTTCAGCTGGATTCCTGAGTGAAGTGCACTGAGTAATTTATAGTTGCACTTATTTACCAGGCTAGCTGTGGCTCAGTGGGCAGAGCAGGATGTCCACCAATCAGAAGGTTGATTGTCAGATCCTTGGATCTGTCAAGTGTCCATGGGAAAGATACTACAATATGTGTAACTCAAGACCAGTCAAGACCACAACTGCAGTGATATCTTTTTTTTTTTTTTGAACCGCAAATGTCTCTCTGTTGCTAATTCAATAACTTTAAGATAATTAAACAAGTTTGAACAAGATTCAAGATTCCAACAAAATTGAACAAGACAAAAGAATATGTGTAACTATCTGAAAAACTTGGTTGGACCAGAGTCAAAAGTGGGAGGAGACTTCAGCAGGTTGTGAGCTGTGTTCTTCTGTTCAATCCAAATGTTGTTTCTATTAAATATGGAATAGATTTTTTTTTTTTTTTTATAAAATCATCACTTTTTGGCTGAGGAGTAATGTAAATATAAAGCCATGTGATTATTATGAGTACTGGTACTGAATATGCAGTATTGGCCTTGAAAATGGTCTCACATTGGTCTGGTCTCAGTCTTGGACTTGGTCTCGACCCCCTCAAAGTCTTGGTCTTGGTCTTGACTCTGTCTTGGGTTAGGTGGTCTTGACTACAACACTACTGAATGGTCATCAAAGGTAGAAAAGCCCTGTTATAACCTGGTTGGCACCGTGCACAAGTCTGTTGTCCCAAGGCTTTTATCCCTTATGCTATTAGGTTTTTAAACCTGGACTAGTAATTTCATTGTTATTATTATCATTATTATTTTTTTAGTGAGTTTTTTTTTTTAATCTATGTTATCTTGATGCTGTTCCCTCAATTTAGATAATTAATTATTTATTAACTCTAGTACTATTTGTATTATGATCAGTTAAGCTGTTCTGTTCTAGGGTTTGACATTTAACTTTAACTTGATGCATGGCTAGAGCTCGTCTGGGAGTTGTGGAGCTGAATTGTACATGCTGGAATGAATGGATGAATGAATGAACGAATGAATGAATGTGGTATGGACTGGGTGGCTGCAAACTGAATTGCCCTCTAGGATAAATAAAGTTGTATTGAATTGAAGTGAATTAAATTGAAATGATCTTACTGGTATTTTTCTGTGTGGTGATACAGGCCATGGACAGAAATACCTCACATGATGTGTGTGTGTGTGTGTGTGTGTGTGTGTGTGTACGTTATTATTGAAAATCTCCTGTGTAAGTAACTGTCATGTTCTGCCTGGAGCTGCAGCTGAGCTGAAATTTGGATGGAGAGAGAGAGACGACAGAGAGGGATTAAATTGTTTCTAAATAGTGTTTCAAATAATAGAACACTCCTAATTAATGAACTGATACTCTCTGTTGATGGATTAGAGTTTTTTGTGTTGTTTTTTTGAACCACTGGAAGACTATCAGTGTTGAGTTCACTGATGGCAGCAACACTGACTTTGGAGGTAATGAGTGAACATGCTGCTCTGTTGTTGCACTGATGCAATTAGTGCTGTAGAAATGTACATTAAACTGAATTAATTAAGATCGGCGGGATTCAATTAACGACGCGAAATGGGAGCACATCATAAAACAGGGGGACTGAGTCCGACTAAAAATATTATTTAATATTCAGGAATTAGGGATAAATACAAGCCTCTTTCCTTCTTTCTGCAGAGCAGATAAATAACTGACAATTTCACTTCTACCTCAGTAATGAGGCTCTAATTTGAAGCTATCGGCACAAACAGCTTTCCCCTTTCCTCCAGTGTTCAGCCACGGGCTGTGAGGACCTGGAGGAGCAGCTCCTTCGTCTAAAGCAGCTGACTAGTTTGCAGACACACACCTACTCTGTTCTAACACACACACACACACACACACACTACGCGATTATAGGCAGCTTCTGTAATATTATCAACAAACACATGTACATTAGGTTGCACACAGATCCATGAATGCCAGCCTGTGTATACATCACTGAAGCCATTGATTTGACATCAGAATGAATTATGAGTTGGAGGAGTAGACGCCTCCATCTGGCTGCATCACTCTATTGACTAAAACCTTTTATGAAGTGGCCCGACACTCAGATGACCATTATCCTTTGACTGTCCATGAGGAAATATCTCCTCCAGACAAAGAGAACATAATTATAATCTACCACACAGGCGTGAAGGGAAAATCGTACGCTCTTTCCTCCTTCAGTGGATTACTGTCAAACGTCTGAGGCATCTTTCCCGCTATCGACAAATGCTAATGCCCTCGCTGAAAGTCTGCAGTCTTTAGCCACATTAGTTTTTCAGCATTGAATGTTCAGGCAAATGTTTGGATCCGTCAACGTGTGTTTCAGGGCGGCACTTCAAAGAGATGCCTCAAGAATAATCCTGCTATTTTGACTGAAGCTCTGCCTGTGTGCAGCAAGACACAATTCTCAATTCAAGGGGAAACTATCCTTATGACAAAGACTGCTCCACATAGTGCCTGTCTACATTCATTCATACACACACACACACACACACACACTAGTTTTTACTGAGATCTTGAAAGATATCCACATGATGACATGATGCAGCTGCAGCTCCTCACCCCGAACTCCAACCGTACAAATAAATCCAGCACCAACTGAGCTGAATTCTAATTTGAACTTTAAACCATGGTTGTGTTCGAAAAGTGTTTGTAATCCAAGGAAGGTTCAAAGTGAGTGAAGTGTGGTGAAGTATCAGAGCAGCATCATGATCAGAGCTGGTCCAGGAGCTTCACTGCTTCCTATCTGATCTCTTTTAGCAGAGGAAACACTGGGCCTTCCTTAAAGCTGGGGTTGGTAATCTTGTTCAGAAACATGTTTTGTTATACTGGGTGAAATGGTCCTTCTACCTTCTGAGTAATCAATACATTATGTATTCAGAAAAAGGAACGAAAAAAATCAGTCCTCTGTGGCAGCTGCAGGACTGACACAACTCCCACCAATCCAGGCTCTTCGCACCGAAGAGCAAAAACCAATCAGATGCCTTCATGTCTAGCTCTGTATCCGCCCCCTCGATCCCTGTCTCCTACGCCTGTGCACAATCTTCACGTGTCGCTGTTGCCGGAAGAAATCAGCGTACAGAGTTACAGTGGAACAGATTTCATGCCTCCGGAGGACCTGCTCAAGGTGACAGAGATGCTCCTGCCAAGACTCACTGTAGATTATAACATCATCAAGGTATGCAGCTGCATACAGTCCACAATCAGCTAAAACAATGTCCATGAGTCCTTGAAAGGTAGCAGGCGCCCCATGCAGACCGAATGGCATAACAGTATACTGATACAAGCCGGTAGGTGTTCGGAAGGCTGTATATGGTCTACAAGCAGTAGTAAAGGGAACCTGCCAGTACCCCTTACATAAGTCTAATGTGGTCATATATTTAGCTCTGCCTAACCTTTCGAGCAGTTCATCGATTCTGGGCATGAGGTAGGAGTCAAAACAGGAAACACTATTCAACTTACAAAAATCGGTGCAAAATCTGAGACTTCCATCTTTCTTCGGAACCAGAAGAACAGGACTGGACCATTCACTTTTTAAGGGCTCTATGACACCCATCTCTAACATGGTTGTGACCATGAGTTCTCTGTCTCTAGCATGGATGTCATACCACACCTTTTGCTTGGTTTGGGCTTCTCGCAGGTGCTCGTGGGCCAGATGTCTCATCTTCTCCAACTTATCCCGCATTTGGAGGATTTAGGAGGCGATACTGCACTGGGCCGACTCCCCACCCACCCAACTCTCCCTGAGCACGTCCAGGGGCCCCCTAACCTGCCTGCCATAAACCAATTCAAAAGGTGAAAACCCTGTTGAAGCCTGCGGAACCTCTCTGTAAGCAAACAGGACGAAAGGAATCCACTTATCCCAATCTCTACCTGTCTCATCCACAAACTTTCTTAGCGTGCTTTTAAGTGTACCATTATAACGCTCGACTAACCCATCAGTTTTTGGATGATAAGGTGTAGTTCTGATACCGGTGATTCCTAGCTGCTGGTACGAGGTTTTCATAAGTTTCGACATGAAATTGGTACCTTGGTCTGTTATTATCTCAGTAGGAACACCAACTCGTGAAATCAGATCGATTAGGCACCGAACTACATGCTTAACCCAAATTGAGCAGTGGATATACTTCTGGATACCTTGTGGTGTAATCACATATTACCAGAGCAAATCAATGCCCCGAGCTACTTTTCACTAAAAGGTCCGATTATATCCATACCAAGGCGCTCGAATGGGGTGCCTATTATAGGTAAGGGTTGCAAAAGGCCTCGATCTGATTTACGAATTGGTGCACCTTTTTGACACTCTGTACATGTTCTACAGTACTCCTGAACAGCCTGATAGAATCTAGGCCAATAGAACCTCTGACTGATTCTATCATAGCTTTTCTGTTGGCCCAGATGTCCTGCCCATGGAATTTGGTGTCCCAAATGTAAAATCAATGGATGGAGTGGTTTAGGAACCACCAATCTGGGACTCTCAGTGTCTGCCATGTACAAAAGGTCGTCTTTGAGGATGTATTTGTTGCCAACGAGAGGAGCTTGCTTTACTGATACACAATCTATCTCACATACCTTGGTAAACAGAGGTTGAAGCAAAGGATCTGATTTCTGCAGCTCCTTAAAGTTGTCAGGAACTTGCCGCTGTGGGTCCAGCAAGATGGTCTCGGGATCTGGGGCAACCGGAACTGGATCCTGCACCCTGGCCTTCCCCATGTGCTTGTCCCACCGGCGCTGCTTTTTATCTTTCCTAACCTTTGTGCCACCTTCAATTAGGTCTGAATGAAGCTTAGGCAGGGGTTGCAAGCCTTTGGCCTGGGACCTAGTAACCACAGCACATGACTTGGATACAGACTGAACAAGGTTAGACAGGATCGGCAGGATCAACACCATTTGTCACCATTCAGGAGTGTAGCTCAAGTGAGCGTCAAGGAAAAAAAAACCTCTTTCAGATGTCATACACAGGCGGGAGACAGACGGAGAGAACAAGCAGTCTTTTAATTGTCCCAGGTCTGGGCAAACAAAAACACAAACTAAGGAAAATGGCCAAAACAACAATGCCAACAGACAAAAGTAAGAGAGAGCAGGCTGGTCTTCCTCTCCCAGGCCCAAAAATTCCCCAACTAACCCTTCTAGGCTGAGCCTTCAGGTATAGGCTGTAGAGGCCCCGCCCCTCAATCAACCAACCACCCCAGCTGCTCCTAATACTCCACTCAGTACAGGCCCATCCCTCATCATAGAAAAACAGTGCTGGTATCAAAGTGGTTCAAGCCTAGTTTGATCCACACCTGTAGGGGTGGTTATGGTTTCAATTTGAATTCCAGCTCTCCTGTCATATGGCTCATAGTCCAACATTTTGTTTGTGGTACCGAAGAAGGAGTATTTTTGGAGAAGCTGTCGACATATGCATTAAGCTTCAACGTAGAGGAGAAATGTGGATGTGTCTCCATGGACATGAACATGGGATGTTGCTGCTGGGGCTTCACTGACACATGGATCATTCATTCTAACTGATGATGTGCAGAAGTAGATTCTCCCTCTTGTTGCTGCTTTCTCCTCCTGAGCACCAAGTATTTTTACTGCAGAAGCTGTGTTTTGCTGTGTCCTTGGTGAATTTTGCTGAAACATTTGAACCGTTGTTGTGCTTGGCCGAGGTCCAGGATGCTAACTGAGGATGACTTCCGCAAATTTTGTTGATACAGTCCAGCATGACGCAAATGAAGTCAGGTCCACCTGACAGGTCCTGGCAAATAAGTCACATTTTTACAGACTATAAAATGTTTGCTACTCTTCAATTGGGAGCGTAGTTGAAATATGCAAATATATAAAGCAATGCTTAATGCATGCTTTATCAAAGCCACGATTGATTGTTCTTGACTCACAGCCCTCTCCCTGCCTCCCTGCATGTTTAAACCCAAATTGCTCCCCATGCTCAGGCCTGCACGTTGCATAGTGGCTTACTGCCATCAATGTGTGAGTGTGCATCTCAATGAGATAATGACAGGCAATATAAATGCAGGCATTAATGTGCCACAAGAGTTAAGTTAAAAAAACAAAAACAAAACAACAAACTTAAGCACTCAGGAATTGAATTTTTACCAATTTTTACCACCAGCATGTTGAACTACACTGATGACAGGTGTGTTCGCAGCTCCTCTGGGCAGGGTGAGGCTGATTTTACTGCAGGTTTTACTGACATCACCTTCATCCCAATACTACTACTGCTAACACACATACACACACTCTCACACAAATTAGCCTGTGCCCAGCACTGCAGGGAGCATGAGATCATAACATAGCTGGTGAGCTGCATATTCCTGCTGTCTACCTGTTGCCCAAGTTTTAAATAATGGATAGGAGTTGTGATGAAAAAGCTCTGATGCACTCCCAGTATCCTCACAATCGTTTCAACATGACTGCATGCTGCCAGCTGAGAACAGATGAACAGATTTAATCAATTCTTATATACATATATATATATATATATATATATATATATTTATTAGGGATGCACCGATTGTGAAATTCTGGGCCGATACCAATAACGATGTTTAAAATAACAACTTTTTTTTTGTTGTTATTTAGTCCCTCTTTTGTGCCACGGAAACTTTACAGAACTATTTTAAAATTTTTTCAGCTCTTCATCATACTATCCTTGAATGAGCACAAATTAAATCAGACAAATTTATTAAACAAAACAAACTTATGGTTATTTGTTTTGCTTTAGCGCTGTCTGTAGGCAGCTTTCTCAAACGCCTTGTCAGTTAACGTCTGAGTCTTACCGCTGCCTGTTTGCGCTTTTTTGGCGGCTTCATTTTTCCTTTTCTGGTCAGCTTGCACGTAATCCCTGTACACCGCCTCGTGCCTGTTTTTCAAATGTCCAATAAGATTTGTTGTGTTAAATAACTTTTTTACAGTTCCCCCTCTTGAGATATCAACGGAACATGTATTGCAAACTGCATAACGCGGATCTTTCTCCGAGACTGTAAAGTATTGCCATACGACCGCCATCTTCTTTGCAGAGTTACATCTCCAAAAAAAAAATAAATAAATAAATTCATGCGACGCAAAAATCAACATACAGTCATCAGCCACTGCCACCGGTGAATGTCATATTTATTTACCGGTGGCCGATGGCAGTTAACGAGGCGAACATCGGTCGATACCAATGTTCAGCCGATGCATCTGTGCATCCCTAATATTTATAATACATAGATTTTTTTTTTTTTCCCCACCCACCAACATCATGGCTTCTGCTGGTGAATACCTGAGGAGAGAGGCAGTTAAAGCCTCAAATAGACAAACAACCCTGATGTTAATGTGACGTGTGTGATGACATTCTTCAGGTGGGGCAGGCCTCCTATTCTCATATTAAGCCCCTCCAGTCTATTTGGAAGCTGTGCACATGGAGATAGTGGGAAACGTATTGTGAGAAGAGGGTCACTCATTTCCAGAGTCTGGTATTGTGTCATTACAGAAACCTGAGGTCTTCAAAAGACCAGAATGGGTACAGCATGTAACTTATTAACCTTTGATACAGTCATCCAATGATCTTAGCAGATATGTTCAGGCCATGCTGTGGAATCTTAGTCTTAGGTCTTCACACTTACCTGGGTCTCGTTAAGGAAATGTTGAATACCTTTTTTGTTTTTTGTTGTTTTTACACGAATGCTCATAAATGAAAATTGTATCCTCCAAATTCAGAAAATATCTCCATTCATTTCTGTCACTAAATGTAAAACAAAAAACTTATAAGGAGAGAGAGATGAGTCTCACATTCACCCATGTTTTCTCACGTTTTAGCATCCCCTTGAAACTCTTCCTTTGTGTTACGAGTATTTGCAGCGCTCGTGTAGTCTGACCGATGAAGATGCTCTTCATGTTTTGCCTATTTCACGTGTTTTGAGCGTAGTGCTGTGCAGAGAGCAACCAAACCTGCAAATGATCTGTATTCTGTACAGTCTTGAGAACTCAGCCATGAGGAGGTGCTTCAAACGTGAAAATTGGTTGCATATGCAGCAAAGAGCTGCAGGTTGGATTCAAGCCCATAACTCTGATAAATTACACCACCTACTTCAGCAACCATGGAGTAACTCATACATGTGACTAAATATTGTCTTCATCTTTAACAAAAATATCAGTAAAACAAAATAATATGTGAGTGCATTAAGTAGTGTTGGTGGTTGTGCATTAAATCAGCGTGGTTGATAAAAGAACATTAGCATGTCTTAAAACTCTCAGTACCATATTTAAAGCCAAGTGTTAAGATATGAATATTTCTCCTAGTTTCCAGTAAATCACAGCAATGTTTGAACATGACTGTGACCCTCACCCACTGTCTCTGGAGGAGGAGGAGGAGGAGGAGGAGGAGGAGGAGGAGGATTTCCACTTCCAGTGCCAGGTGTACTCTTATAATAATAATAATAATAATAATACATTTTATTTATAAAGCGCTTTTCAAAGTACTCAAAGTCGCTTTACAGAATTAAACAACAATATTAGAAAAACAACAATATTAGAAACACTTAGAAACACATAAGTACAATGCAGAGATTTATCAAACATAAGATGTCCAAAACAATCAGAACGGAGAAAAACACGGTTGGGTAAAGATTTGAGTGGAGTGGATGGACCAGACGGATCATAACAGTGCAGGTAGAGTTAGAATGTTAGATGTTAAAAGCAGAGTGGAACAGGTGCGTTTTGAGAAGTGACTTGAAAGTCTTGAGGTCTGTGGTTTCTCGGATGTGTTTGGGAAGGGAGTTCCAGAGGGTGGGGGCAGCAACAGAGAAAGCTCTATCTCCCCAGGTTTTGTGCTTGGTCTTGGGGACAGTGAGGAGAATGGCATCAGAAGAACGGAGGGTGCGGGAAGGGATGTATGGGTGGAGAAGGTCTGCGAGGTAGGAGGGGGCCTGGTTATGGAGTGTTTTATGGGTGAGGAGGAGGATTTTGAATTCGATTCGTTGTGTAATTGGGAGCCAGTGGAGGTTCTGGAGGACAGGTGTGATGTGGTCACGGGAGCGGGTGTGGGTGAGGAGGCGAGCGGCAGAGTTTTGGATGTACTGGAGTTTATTGAGGAGTTTGGCGGTTGTACCATATAGGATGCTGTTGCAGTAATCAAGGCGGGATGTAATGAAGGCGTGGATTAGAGTTTCAGCGGCCGAGAAAGAGAGTGAGGGGCGGAGGCGGGAGATGTTCTTTAGGTGGTGGAAGGCTGATTTAGTGATGTGTTTGATGTGTTGGTCGAAGGAGAGATTACTGTTAAAGATGACTCCAAGGTTGCGGCAGTGGGGGGAGGGTGACAGTGTGGAGTTGTCAGTGGTGAGGTGGAAGTCTCTGGCTGTTTGGGTGAGGGAATTTGGACCAATTAGAATCATGTCTGATTTGTCATAGTTAAGTTTGAGGAAGTTTGCTTGCATCCAGCATTCGATGTCGGTCAGACAGTTTGACAGGGTGGAATGAGTTGAGGGGGTGATGGATTTGGTGGTGATGTATAACTGGATGTCATCAGCGTAGCAGTGGAAGTGAAGATTATGGCGGCGGATGATTTGACCAAGGGGGAGGAGATACAGGATAAAGAGGAGAGGACCAAGCACAGAACCCTGGGGGACGCCTTGGGACAGGGGGGCAGTTGAGGAGGAGCAGTTGTTGATGGAGATGAATTGTTGTCTGCTAGAGAGATATGAGTGTAACCAAGTGAGGGCAGCGTCAGTGATGTTGAGGAGGGAGTTCAGCCGGGAGAGTAGGATGGAGTGATTGATGGTGTCAAAGGCAGCGGTGAGGTCCAGGAGGATGAGGATGGAGATTTGTCCAGAGTCTGAGGAGAGGAGGAGGTCATTTGTAATTTTGAGGAGGGCGGTTTCAGTACTGTGTTGTGCGCGGAATCCGGATTGAAATTCTTCGAAGAGGTCATGGTTGTTGAGGTGGGATTTTATTTGTGAGGCGACAACACGTTCCAGGATTTTCGACAGAAATGGGAGGTTAGAGATGGGCCGGAAGTTGTTCATGATGTCAGGATTAAGACCAGGTCTCTTGATAATGGGGGTGACAGCAGCAAGTTTCAGTGAAGATGGGACGGAGGCAGAGCTGAGCGAGGAGTTGATGATTTTGGAGACCAGCGGAGAGATGGTGGTGAAGCAGTCCTTGGCGATGGAGGATGGAATGGGGTCAAGCATGCAGGTGGAAGTCTTCATGGATGAGATGATTGTGGATAGCATAGTTGGGGAGACAGGTGCAAATTTGGAGAGGGGCCGGGTGATGAGATGGGTGGAGGGGGGTGATGGGGGTGGGGGAGTAGGGGAGGTAGTTAGGGAACTGTAGATTTTGTCAATTTTGGACTGGAAGAATGAGAGGAAAGAATTGCATTTGTCAACGGTGAATGAACTTGAGATGTTGTCGCTGGGGTTAAGGAGTTTGTTTATAGTAGAAAAAAGAGCCTTTTGGTTGTTGGAGCCGGTGTGAATGAGGTTTGAAAAGTAGGTAGAGCGTGCAGCGTTGAGGGCGGCTTTGTACTGTAGGAGGTGGTCTGTGTAGGCTTGGAGATGAACTGTCAAACCAGTTTTTTTATGGAGTCTTTCAAGCTGGCGCTTGCGGGATTTCATTTGGTGGAGTTCCGGGGTGTACCAGGGGGCAGAGTGGGAAAAAGAGACAGATTTGGTTTTGGTGGGAGCAAGTTGGTCCAGACAGGAGGAGAGAATACTGTTGTAGTGGTTGACTAGTTCGTCAGGATCATCAGACAGTGGGGGAGGGTGGGTTGACAGGGTGTTGGATAGGGAGACTGAGAAGTCCTGGGGGGAGATATATTTAAGGTTTCTGAAGGATATAGTTCGTTTGACCTTGGGGAGGGGGGAGGGTAGATTGATATCCATGAAGATAGCCAGGTGGTCAGAGATGTGGAGGTTGATGCTGAAAAGTTGATGGATGGCGAGACCAGAGGAGCAGACTAGGTCCAGGGTGTGTCCATGGTTGTGAGTGGGAAAGTTGACATGTTGAGTGAAATTGTGGGAGTCCAGAAGGTCCAGGAAGTCGGAGGCTTGTTTGCAGTTTCTATTGTCGATGTGATAGTTGAAGTCGCCAAGGAGGAGGACAGAAGGTGAGATGGCTGAGAGCTGTGCAACAAAGTCGGAGAAGTCGGAGAGAAATGATGGATTGGGCTTGGGAGGGCGATAAATAACTGCAATAACCAGGGGAGCAGGTCCAGGCAGTTTAAAAGCAATGGTTTCGAAGGAGTGAGCAGGGGTGGTGGATATAGTGATGATTTTGAGGTCTTTTTTATGGATTGAGGCCACACCACCACCTTTGCCAGTGGGACGGGGCTGGTCGATGTATGTGTATCCAGGAGGAGTGGCTTGGTTGAGAGAAAAATAGTCCAGGTGATTGTGCCAGGTTTCAGTGATGCAGAGGAAGTCCAGGTTGTTATCAGTGATGAATTCGTTTAGAATTAGTGCTTTGTTATTGAGTGATCGAGTGTTTAGCAGAGCCAGTTTGAGGAAATGCTGCTGTGTGATTTGTTCTGAGGAATGAGGAAGTGAGCGGAGGTTGGGATTGGACTGTTTCATAGGTTTCATTGAGCGTTTGTTCTTTCTCGTATGGTTGATCCTGTTTGGACGGTGGGGTCTCACTGAGATGATGGGCTGAATGGGGAAAGCTGCAGCAGGGAGTGGCAATGACAGACGGAGCCTATAGGGGGAGCTCTGACAGGAGGAGGAACTCTGAGAAGGTACTGTGTGGGGAAAAAATAGAGCGGATGGACTGGTGTACGAGGTGGATAGTCAATCCGGTGCATATCTCACTGCGTGCTGGAATTTGGAAGCGAGGATGCGGCGTCCCAGCATGCTCAGGTGAAGACCGTCTCGTCCAAAGAAGGAGGGACGCTCCCAGAACATGTCGAAGTTGTGGATGAAACGGATGTTATGTGCTGCGCAGGCAGATTGGAGCCAGGTGTGGAGATAGAGAATCCTGCTAAAACGAACATCGCCACGGCCCAGAGTGGGGAGTGGGCCAGAGACAAAAACAGCCTTTCCAGAGCTTTTAAGAAGATTAAAGAGTTGGATAAAGTGAACTTTTGTCAGCTCCGATGGTGTGCGAGTGGTGTCGTTCGTGCCACAATGAACAATTATTTTCGTAATTGTTGGAGGCGCTGACTCCAGGAGGCCAGGAAGTTTTCCCAGGATGTCGGCGGTTGTGGCTCCGGGGAAACAGTGAGTGGCCGCATTCGCGAAGCGAATGTGCCGAACGATGGAGTCGCCGACGATCAGGGCAGTGGGGGGGAAGAGAGGAGTGGGTGCCTTGTTCACAGCAGTGTGAGAGAGGGCAGGGGCAGCAGCAGCGGAGGCGGTGGCGGAGGTGGAAGATGGGACATCCGCAGCGGCTGCCAGAGCTCCTGATGTGCGGCTGTGGTTCAGCTCTGGAGACTGCTTTTCCGGTACCTGAGGGCAAGGAAGATCACCAGAGCGCCTGTTTACAGCCTCCATCAGCAACCTGCGGCGAAAGGAGGAAGATTTCCCCAGCTGTCTGTTCTGCTGAGAGGAGATCGGGTGCTCGCCGTGGGCCACATCCGTCAAGAGTGGCAGGTGCGTGGGCAGGTTTGGTGGGAAGTTGGGGGCAGAGACCTTGGGTCTTGCTCCAGTCCTTGACCATGTAGCAGTCAGAGATGGGAGCGCCGTCGTCGCAGCTGCCACTGGAGGAGCCGACGCAGCTGCAGGTGGAGAGACGGAGTCCGGTTCCGTGTGAGATGGAGGAGCACCAGCCACTGGAACAGCCTCGGCCATGGGGACATCAGCAGGGTGGACAGAGGCATCAGGTGGTAGCGGGGCGAAGCGATTTGTGAGGTTGAGGGATGGAGGCGAGGCAGCGCGGGGGTTCCCACTCGTACCCTTGCACTTCACAACTGACCAATGAGGCTGTGAGCTGGGGGTTGAGCACGAGGAGGGTCGGGGGTTTGGCAAAGAAGGGTCCCAGAGGATGGTGTCGGCAACGGCTGAGTTCATGGAGGAGATGACTTTAGACTGTGAGGCAGCGGTGTCAATGAAGTCGGAGAGGAGAGAGTCTTTTTTCCGGAGTTCGTCTGAGAGACGTCTGATGTCCTCCCTGAGGTGAGTGATGTGTTTTTCTGCTTTCTGGCAATCACCACAGGGCATGGTGGATGGTGAGGTGCGTGGTACCATGGTTGGAGCAGGTGGTGGCTGTGAAAACAGAGAAAACAGCTCCGGCAGCAAAGGTGTTTGTGTGCTAGATTTGGCTAGTAACTAGCTAGATTGCTAGTGTAGCTTCAGCGTGGGAGGGAGTGGGGACTTAGATTTGGCTAGCAACTAGCTAGATTGCTAGTGTAGCTTCAACGTGGGAGGCAGTAGGGACTTACACGCGAGGACTCCGGATGGAGTCCACGGCGTTGAAACAGCGCAAAAGAGGACGGGTTGGATGATACGAGAAGGCGAGACTTACCGACACGGGCCCAAGTGCTGGGCCCGGTGCGGTGGCTAGGTGTTCGGTAAGCTAGCTGGTAGTGAGGAGATCTTGGTCTCGATCAGTCTCCTTTGTAATGGCTGTGCCTGTTGCTTTTTAGTGGTGAAGTACAGCGGTGATCTCGATTACTCTATCCCGTTTTGCTCCAACGACACAAAACCAGTCTAAGTGTCTGATAGACAGTTTGACGTTCAGTTTTTATTCACTGTTGATTCACGGAGCGGCACGGAGCGGCCATCTTGGATCGTCAAACAATTAGTAGTTCACCTTAAGAGACCTACACTTTAATAAGACAGTTGTACTTCTTATCTGTTTACTTGACTAAACAATGGAATAATCAATTACTAAAACATGTGATAGCTGCAGTCCTAATGAGAAGTGGGTGCACTACAAAAGATGCTTAATCAATAACTACAGTACACACACACAGACTGTATGTGAAGCTGCACTTACACTTACTGTAGCACCACAATCTATTTTTAGCTTCATTCCAAAAATACATCTCAGTGGAAAGCGGACAGAGCAGGAGCTGATGGCGTGACAGCAGCAGAGGAGAGGTGAGTGACAGCTGCAGACGGATGGCGTGAGACCATCATCAAATGCAGATTCACATGTTTTATTCAACACACAGCACAGAGGATACGCTACAGTTACACAGCATGTACACGCTTTGTGTTAATGGATGAATATTAAAAAGTATATTCATCACTCCTGGGAGAGTGTGATATGACACATGCTATCCTGATCCTGATCCTGTGTGTGTGTGTGTGTGTGGTGTTGTGATGGGAAACTGACAAAGTAATTTCCCTGCATCCTGAAAATAATCCCTGTGGAAGGTCCTTAGGCCTGACAGCAGCTATGGACTGGGCACGACGAGAGAGAGAGAGAGAGAGAGAGAGGGAGATGAATAGAAATTAGGGGGTAGAATGGAGGGCATTCATAACGTCACTGTGTCTTCGGCTTTAATAAAGAGTAGATCAGATATCCACTGAGCTACTGCTGATACCAGACTGGTGTCATATACATTCATATATACCTGCACACTGAATTCACACACAGGCTTCACACACCTACATCACCACACTCACATTTTGATTAAACCTCCAGGAGTCGGTGCTTTTATTTATATAGTGAATCTGTGTAATATGCTGTCAATGGTACTGATGTCACTGAGGAATAAGAGTCAGGCCAGCCAGCTTTATATTTATAGACAGAGTCTGTTTATACCATGAGACATAATGGAGTCACACACAGATTTTAACATGGTGGACCTGTGTGTCATTTAGTGGTGCCATGTGTGGATGAAGACATAGTGTTGATGTGATAGAAATATATAAAGTGTAGTGACAGCATCATTATTCGAATGATAACTGGTCTGTATGTATGCAGCACATTGGATAATCCATTTATTCAGCAGAGGTACAATCTAGAAGTGACCACAAAGAGATCTCTGTGAAACTGTGAACTGACTAATTCATAAATGTGAGGGTTTATTAGAGGGAGACATGGGGGGTGGTATCCACACTGTCCCATCTGAGTGATATCCTGTCCTGTCAGTTAACACAGGAAAGACATCAGCACAGCCCTGTCCTCAGTCCACACATGTCCTGCACCAGTCAGAGCAGACAGGACAGGAGACAACAGACAGACCAGCATCACATTTGAGATACAGAAAACAGCCCCCAATGCAGTGATCGCTGGAATGATTCCCAACTGTGCCAATCTGTACCGCGTATCATTCCCCCATGTCTTTTTCCACTATCCTGTCAATTAAAGGAAAAATTCCCTCGAAAGTATTTGTTCATATTGGAAGTGCAGATGGAGCTGCTGTAATTTCTTGTGACCCACGGGGATCTTGAAAAACTATCAGTCTCTAGCTGACACAGTCAGTCAGTCCACACGTTTCCAGCACAGCTGCTGTAGGTTGGTTCTGATAATAAGCACACGACTCATGTCCTCATGCTCACTCTGAGATGCAGCACCACTCAATTAATCAATTTATAATCTAACTGCATGGTCATGGTGTAGTCTCCCTCCCCTTCTTCAACAGGTGTCTGCCCCCGACCAGACAGGGACAGTGATGGGAAGTGGGACGACTGTTTCCTTATATAAATCTACTCAGGACACTGGAGGACAGGACACTGGACTGACCAGCTATAGTAGTATAGTATATATATAGTATATTATAATAAATGATGGATCCACATATTTCCAATGGTGAGAGAGAGATCCCATTGTTGAATGTAAATGAATTGATGAATACAAAAGCTGTAAGTGTTTTAACTGAAACCGAAACAAACACAGCACCAGGCACAGAGGCAGGTGTATCACCACAGAGCAATGGGCACATTGCTCTGCAAAGATGGTGAAACTATCACACAGGAAACAGGATACTGAGGATTAACCATTTTCAATTTAAATCTCTCCACAAACCATCTTAACCCTGCACCAGCACTTTGTAGTCTGGACCCATGACATGTTTTCAATTTGATGATTTCACTCACCTTCTTTATACCCGTCACACACAGATACACACAAGTACAGAAGGTGGAAAACATTTTTCCATTGACAGGCTGCTCCAAGAATCTAGAGTGTAGACTGAAGTGTTCCTGTTTCTTTCCCTCAAGCCTTAATACAACACACTGTTGCTCTCCGCCTGCTACTGTATCGTGCACACATACACACACACACACACACACACACACACACACAGCACTTGGAAGTCCTGCTTGTTTATCAAGCCTTGCCTCTAATGTGCCAAGATATGTGTTTGGACAGGCAAGCCTTGTTATGCACATGTGGAAGGACTCACTTTCAGACATACCTTCAAAGAGGGAGGGAGAGGACTTTGTTTCAAGGTCAGAGTTGGGTAGAAACAGACCTGATGGTTAAGGTAAAAGGTATGAGGGTGGTATGATGATTATGTTAATGTGTTAATGAGCATCCACACAAAGATACCAATACGTGCGTGTGTGTGTGTTAATACAGGGTCAGTGATGTGGTATCATGTTGAGATCTGCTGTTTGGAGAGCACAGACATGCTTCTTTATCTCTGTCGACAGCTCCGTGCCTGCTCCAGTTCTGCTTAAAAACGACTAATCATTGCTGAGACATTCTTGGCCTGTTGCATAAAGGCCCTGCAGCAGCTTCACACACACTCCACGCTCTGAGACAGCTACATCAGTGTTCCACATTACAACAGACGACTTCTTACAGCATAATTAACGTTTTTTTCCCCCCTTTAAGGGGTACTCCACTGAACAACCGTCTTCTCAGTTTCAAATGTTCAGAGTGGAGGTTCAATAGGTGCTGAGATTCACAAAGACTGGATCCAAACCAAGTTTGTTTTGGACTGACTCAGACTTTTACTGCCAGTACCGTTGCTTTGAGCCAGACAAAGTGCACGACTTCATAACCTCAGTATCAGATCTCCCCAGATTCTCCTGCGGAGGATCTACTGGCCAATCAGCAAACAGAGGGAGTGGCTGAGAACAATGACGGTGAGATAATGCACTAACTTGGAAGTTGTAGTTCATACATAATGGAAGTGGAGATAGATGTTTGCAAAGCCATTTTTGCAGTTGAGGCAACGCTGCTGCCGTTGATGGACATCTAGCACACTGACACTGACGTTGCTCTGCCCATTGCAGTGGGGGATGGTTGTTGTTTACAGCGGTTCTGGTCCATGACATACGTCACGATGTGACGTATGTCGTGTTAGTGATTGGGTAAAGGCAGATCCAATAGTTTTAAACTTCAACAGCATCCACCTATCAGGAATTAAACGATTCTCAATGGAGAGTAACCAGTCAGTTCTGCACAAATGAAATGAAGTGCCAGGGCCTGGATAGGACCAGGCTAACATGACACTGCAGCAGACATGGATTTTTATCACCATTGGTGTAAACACAACACAGAGGTAAACCTGCTAATTTTTACCTCTTTTCCTGCTGGAACACCTCAGAGCACAGAGACAGCAGTCAGCAGTTCACCAGGGGAAACACTGCGTATGAAGATGAACAAGTGAACACAGCTTTAAAATGAGTTTCAAAAACACACAATCACAGATCAAAGTGTCTCACACTGAGGACCCCAACCCTGTCCCCAGGCTTGGGGAGTAACGGATTACATGTAACAGCGACTGACCAGTGACTTGTGGCTTGTGACTAATGTTGACTGAGTGATGATTTTACAATGGGGAGTTTATCCATTTTGTTTTATTTTGAAATTTACCAGTTGACTTCCTGTTTGGAGTGATCTAATCAACGTCGATTGATGCGAGATGGCTGCGTGAAATTCTTAATTAGCATGTTTGATATTGAAGTAATCCAAAAGTAACTAAAAGTAATCTGGTGCATTAGTTTAATTTCGTGATACTTAGAGTAAGTTACTGATTACATTTTAACAGGTAACTTGTAATTGTATTAGATTACATTTTTAAAGCAACCCCCCAACCCTGACTGTTCCAAGAGCAACAACCAGATGAGATGTGACACATTCATTTTACCAGTTTCCACAGCAGCTGGCAGCTTACACTTCCTCCCTGGGTCTGTGTGTGTATTGTACAAGTTGTGTATGTAAGGTCCAAATAGAAAGACGAACATGACTGACAGTGGAAGACTGACCGAGTACTGGTGACCGAGTACTTCAATAAATCCGTAATCCGTAGTCACGCAAATAAAATGACACCTGAATCTAACTTTTTTCTTGTTGTAATGAACACAGCAAACTTTTAAAACTAAATGACTATTTATTTCTAAAAGTTTAATCATGGTCTCTGATGAAAAATCTTCTGCCTCTTCTTTATCTAACAAAGCTCCACTAAGATGCTGACAGGTTCAGACAGGGCTGAACACATTTCTATGTCCTTCATATAAATGTGGTGGAGACAAAATAGAATATTGTTTAGTGGAGTACAGATACATTGTCCAGTTAAACTCAGTTAAATTTAAGCTTTTGTGCAACTAATCAACTGCAGAGAGACAGTCAGCTTCCTGTTTACACTGGCTCATGCAGACTCAGTGTATGTGAGTGGTCATAGGTGTGCTTGTATGGATGCAGACTGTTTATCATAGAGAGACATTACAAACCAAACCTATCAAATCCAGCCCCATTGATACATACAGTTGAAATATTTGTTTGGGGGGGGGCGCTTGTTGAACTCATCAACCCTACATTAACTAACCCAGCTGTGGTAATGATAAAAACTGTAATGAAAGTCAATCCTTCCCTAAAAATAGCAGCTCCATTTCCATGTGGTGAACAGGTGCTCGTTTGGGGCAACACAATCTGCATGTCAGCTTTAGTCCATGTAGCAAAGTGCTGACAATAAGTTTGCTATTTATATCTGTCGGAGGTCTGTCTTTGGTGTGCAGAGGTGGTGAACCCAATTCCCGCAAACCAAAAAGTGGGTAAACAAGAATCCCACTCGGTGTATGCTACACTACACCCTCCTCCTCTCAGGGCTTTGATCTAAATGAGACTCTTGGGATCCAAACTAAACATGGTGTGGAGACATGGCTGCAATGTGTGATTTTAATGTCAGCTTTTAAGAAGCTCCTGTGGCACGTGGACACGCAGGTAGGAAGGGACAGCAAAAAACTCACACACAAAGCACGAACAGCTGTCTGTTGGAGCGCCAGGGGAAAGCCAGGCCTGGAATCGATTTACACCCTGTTATGCACGCAGGCCCATCGTTGCTGTTTTATGTCTTCAATTAAGAACATATTTTATGGCAAGGGGGGTGTTGAAGTTGGGTCTTGCCACTTGTGTTGCAGGGAGGCAAGTCTGGGCAGGAGAATAACTGTTCTAAAGACTTTCACAGCTCATTAAGGAGTTGATGGATGGGTTCAAAAAAAGTGTCTAGATGCCGTCTGGGTAACCTCATCTACAAATATGGGGCTATCATTCTCCAGAGCAGGGCTGCAGAAGAGCAAGCAGAGAGTGGGCCGGCAGGCCTGACTACAGGAGGAAGAAATTTGCCTCTTTCCATTGAAGCTCGAGAGCCGATGGTTTCCTCAAGTAAACTGTGGCCTTTGGCTCCCAGCCCAATCATCCACGGTGGCAGCTCTCTGCCAGTTCCTCACTTTTGACTGAATGCGCTGGTGTGTGTGTGTGTGTGTGTGTGTGTGTGTGTGGAAACTCCAGACTGTACTGGAAAGTAGAGACTTTTTCTCTATCAGGTCAAGAGTTTTGTTCCTCACGTTGGAAGGATTGCATTCAATACACATAATACAAGACAGGCCGACAGGTTTAGGGAGGTGTGGATTTACAAGTATGTAGGTGTCCTAGTGGCCCATTCAAAGGGATTTAAATGGTTCCTAGATTATAAAGTCATTCTTTTTTTTTCTTTTTAACTTAGAGGAATGCCCCCAGATACACATACTGCACACATGCAGTGAGCAGTATTTTCTTGGATATCATTTGGACTTGTGTTAGCCCTGTGATAGACTAGGGACCTGTCCACCTTTACCTGACCTTACCCTGCACAGTAGGCAGTATAGCCGATGGATGGACTCAACAATCTGATCAATGTTTCATATTATGTGTGTATATATATATATATATATATATATATATATATATATATATATATAATATGAAACATTGATCAGATTGTTGATATATATATATATATATATATAAACAGCAACAGTTCCTCTAATCTGAACAACAGTAGAGGATAAGAGTCATAGCACCCCCCCACCCCCCCCCCGCCAGTCGTATTTACTACAGCCACTAGATGTCATGTTCAACAGAACTGTAATAAAGCAAAAGTACATGTTGACATGAATGCAGCTTTTGTAGAGGTCGCTATTCTGTCGCCGTCGTCACAGATCATGCTAACTCCACACTGCTTCCATACAAACAACAAAGAGGGAAACACCTCCTGTGCGGAGAGTGCTCAGGGGGATTTACAACACCATGTGAGAACATTTCACAGGCTTCTTATTCATGACACACGGTGGTATGAGCCATAGCCAGGGCAAAATTATCTTACTGATATTTTCTCTTCCTTCCTCTCTCAGCTGTGAGCCATAGAGGCTGGCTTCAGGTTCAGCAGCAAACAACTTTGCTCTGTTTTGTACTCTGTTGGTGCCAGACATGCTCATGATGCATCCTTAAGAGCCTAACATCAGGTCTTAATTAGTGGCAGTGCATTCAAATGAATTCAGCCGTGGCTCTGCTCATTTACATCACTCTTGCTTAATACCCCACCAAATTAAAAAGATTGAGAGACGCAAAATGTTGTGGCTTAGACAGTAATTTGCGGTCAGTTCGGAAAGCAGTTTTTTCCCATTTGTGGCAATAGCTGTCGGGGTGGGGGTGGGGGGACTGTTACAGACACTGACTTTTTTTTTTCATACACCAGGTTAAAAGGTGCAAAGTTATGTACAATTTTTTGCTGGTTGGATAAAGAGCAAAACATTTGTCATGCTCCCACCCAGTGGCCTCCTTGTTCAATTGGAGCACCCCAAAGGTGAATTTGTATCAAGATGAGCAGTGGTCTGGCTCACCTGGTAAAACTCTTACCATTAAAGCTCAGTCCTAGGGCTTTTTCTGCACATCATCCCCTCTCACTCTCCCCAGCTTTCCTGTCTCTCTCCCACAGTCTCTATAATAAAGGCATAAAAACCCTTGCTATCTTTCTGCTATGTGGAGGCAGTGGAAAGTGATTGACAAACAAAAGTCTGGTCTGAAGTCAGTGCTGCAGTGTTTCGCTGTTATCTTGGGTCGCGTTCACACCAGCCTTGTTTAGTCTGGTTGAACCGAACCCTGGAGAGTTTACCCCCTTGGTGCGGTTCCGCTCTCTGGTCCGCCTCGTAGTGGTGGTCTTGGTTCGCTATCAAGTGAACTCTAGGGCAGTTTATTTTTGGTGTGAACCCCATCCGCACCAATCACAGGAGGCTCACCGTTTTACACATCATTTCACTCACTGACTCAAGGACTCAAGAGCTGCTGTTATGATGAGCCAACTATTTTACTTTTACATATCCACTGACCTCACTAGTCCTGCTTGTATGGCAAAAGAAAAAAGTTGTGATATAGGGATGCACATTATTGTTTAACTGTTAACGAACTTTGGCCGAATACTATCGGTTATTTATTTATTTTAACTAGCTCCTAATGTCATCAACTCACCGGAGCGTGTCAACATGTTGAGACTTCCACTCACAGCAAAAAGTTACACAGGAAGACTAGGGTAGGAAGCCGACAATGCTCCATGATGTAATTGAGAGGAGGTCACATTATTATCTAGTTGATTAAATTGTATGACCAATAACCAAACAGCATTTGTGCCCATGTGACTTTAATTTACAATTGTTGGACCGCTTGAGTTTGGACCCGACCCGAAAATGTGCCTCAAATTTTAATCAATCATGTGGAACAATCCCAACTGGTGGACTGTATAAAGTACAGCAATGGCGTGGATTTTGACTGTATCATGTGACATGTAGAGCAGCTCTAAAGCAGCAATGACATAACCACAGGCAGCAGCACAGGAGTCTGGTGGCAATTTTGGCTGTCAGGGGTCAAGGTCACAGTGACCTCCCCAGAACATGGTTTTGCCCTTTGAATGTTACGTCTTGAGGAAACTGATTTAGTTTTAGTGAAAATGGGCTCAAGGATGAACCGATAAAGAATGTGTAGTTTAAAGGTAAAGGTCAACAGTCACAAAAATATTTGCTATGATTTATGAATTCATGCACTAAATTAGAAAGACAAAATTAAGAGGGGTTAGGGCTCCTTGACCAACTGACTGGACAGACAAAAAGACACTTAGATAAGAAGAACAGAAGCGTTCCTGTGGCAGAGCCCACTGACCCAACTGAGCTGGTGACAGAAAAGGTTGACAGTGACCCATCAGTGCCCCCATTTAGGCGAGGATACACAGGTCCTCTGAAGCACCGCCCACTCTACTGATGTCCTCTGAAGCTCCACGATCTGAAAACGTAATGGTGAGAGCTGTAAGCACAGCATTAATTCACTCAACCCCTTCTGCTCTCTCTCTATCACAAACACACACACTCTAACAACAGACCTGTTTGTCAATTGGCTTAATAAAATAACACACCTATTTATTCGGCTATAAAGCAGGAAGTGAGATCAGATCACAAGCGGTCAATGGAGACACATTTTAAAACAGGTGTAATCAGAAGCACTCAGAGCTGATCACTGTGATTGATCACTGAAGACACAGGTCGATACCAGATGTGGATGGGCTTTCATGTCTGATGCAACACAGGCCTCATCGCTGTTTATCTCATGTCCTGTCCTACAGTCAGAATTGTATTTCAAACTGTATTTGTTACTGTAAATTGGTGACATACAAACATCATTGGTAGGTAACATACTTGGCTTTCTGTTCCCAGCAGCAGGTCAGCTCTGTGTTCCGAACCAGCTGCACTCAGACCAGTTGCAGCCGACATCAGACATCAGAGCAGGTGCAGATACATAAGTGATGCAAGCCTATAATAAGGAGAGGAATCTCTCAGCCCCTAACACACACACACACACACACATACAAAAACAGTTCTCCTGACAGCTTGCACATTTGCAAGTCAACCGCAGATGAAAGGCAGTGCCACCACACCAGAGATTGTGTAATCCCAACTCCAGACTCATAAGGTAAGAGGCAGTTTGCTCTCAGATGGTTCATATTCAACATTTCCTGCACTTCCCTGTTCTTTGTTTCCATCATCAAAACCCCACAGAGTGATAACCTGATGTTTCCAGAGCTGATTCACATTGTTGCTCTCAGCAGGCTGCGTAAAAACCAGTTTCTACCGAAAACTCTATTTCTCCCTTCTCATTTCTCTTCCAGCAGACTGCTCCTGTTCTGTAATACAGTGCTATTCTACTCCTCCTCCTCATCATCATCATCATCATGTCATTCTCTCTGGAGGATAAGGAAGGTGAGCGGGCAACACGGGAAGACAGCAGTGAGCCACAGTCAGCTCTGAGGCATCATCATTTCATCAGCTCAAACACAGATTCCACTTGATCCCCACAGACACAGAATCACCATCAGCTGCCTGAGCAGTTGATGAGTTGCATCGCAGATAAAGAAAAACGAGGGAAAGCAGCACGCACACACACACACACACACACACACACACACACTATAGGTAGGTAAGCACCCAAGTAACTGGAACAGTCTTTAGCAGACTGCACAGTGCAGACAGAACACACTTATGTAGCCTTAAAATAATCTAATGTAGCATTAAAGACCTCTATGAAACACAACACAAATTCATATACAGCCTTATGATGTTATTGTTTTAGAATTCATAAGATATTTTGCCCTAGTCTTGTGGCAAGGGCTACACAATTACAGACTGTACATGCGTTCTCTAAGAAGGTGGAAAGACAAAGCTGGGGGGACTTCTGGACTCAAGTGTCTCTATGGTTCTTGCTGCTGCCCTGAGATCTGAACAGGTAGCCCTGAGATAAGCATCATCCCTGGACTCGTTAGGAAGGAAAACGATGCACAAACCTGTAGGAGGTAGACCGGGGAGCATAGTACACTTGTTTCCTCTGGAGCCGAATGGAACTACATGAGAGCTGAACAGTGCGCACCATTCATAGAGTGGAGGAGAGGAGGAAAGCGGCAGACGGCTGCCTTCACAAACGCTGCTTTGGAGGCGAACAGCAGCTGGATGGACGAACGCAAACCCGGGCAAGAAGGCAACGACCTCTGACACTCAAGCTGTTTCCAAGAGTGCATCAGCCTATAAATGCGCCTCACCTCTGCCCGAAGAATAAAAAGCAGTGTTCTGATATCATCTTGAGGTGAAGACACATCATAACGCCAGCGCTGCCCTCACTGGATCATTTCTCACAGTCTGCTCTTCATTTCACTTCCATCTGCACGCACAGTGCGAAGACGGAAGGACAGTGTGTAGACAGTCGGGTACCGAGTGCCGGAGCGTGCACAGACCAAGGGTCCACTTACCTTTGCGCCCATTGTCGCAGCAGGACAGTCGGCGTGCGTTCAACAGTCAGGCACCACACGATGACTGTATGCAGGGCTACGGACCGCGAGCGGCTCCGGTCCGCTGTGACACGCTAGTGAAGTGTGGCAGTGGAAACTGCATTGACCGACACGGAGCTTTTTTTTTCCAGCACACCTGTAGCTCGCAAGTGGATGCGCTACAATATCCACACACACACACGCACAAGAGTCGACAAAAGACGGACTGACCTGGAGCAGGTAATCTGCGTCTTGTTCCGGAGTCTGTGGGATGCGCAGCTCGAAGGTGAGCGGAGATGGAGCGAAACGCTGTTTAAGTGTCAGCCGGTGTCGGAGCGCAGAGACGTGGCCAGTCCCTGTCCGGAGCGCACGCTGCTGCGCCGCCTCTATTTACTCCAGCTGGAGGAAAGGCACGCCCACTGCCTGCCTGCCTCTGTGTGTCATGAATATGAGAGAGCACCAGTGAAATAGATAATATCTATAGAATCACGTGTGTTTTCATATTCTTTACTGTGTCAGTTGTTTGATTATTGTCAGTGAAACTTGCCACTTTAAATGTTAGTTCAATGTTTTTTCCACAATGGACAATGGACTAAAAACGTGTGACTTATCATTATGCTGGTGGTTATATTCAGTGCTAAGGTGTTGATCCCTATACTGGCACAACAGGTACAGTTTTGTAGCTGGTATTGTCATGATCTGTCTCTTGTGTTTCCAGTTAAACCAAGACTAAGTAACTCTTCAATCTCCATATAATATTTTCAGAACTTTTGTAGTGGTACATCGCAGTGTTGTTCACAAGTCTTTTTTTGCAAGTCCAAGTCAAGTCTCAAGTCTTTGGTCACGAGTCCGAGTCAAGTCTCAAGTTTCTAAAAAATAAAAGTCTCATGTCTCTTGTTGTAATAAGCCTTCTATCATCTGCTGCTATTTGGTCGACTAAGAACACTGCACAGCTATATCAATCAAAGCATTTACTGTATTATTATCACTCCTTTATCTACTGTATTAGCAGCATGAAGTATCAGTACTGATTAGTTGTTTGTTATATGATCACTTTAAACAGGCTATTGCAATGCAATATGAAGACACAATGACAATAACAATAACAATGGTAATCTTTCCAGTGGCTGGTAAAATTTCAACATTCACTATGCTAGTGGAAAAGTGGGGGGAAAAAAGTTAAAAGTGTGCACTCTGCAACCATATCGTTTCATTACACTGGGTCTCCAACGACATCTTTTAAATCTACTATAAATTAAAACATTCTTCTATCCTCTCACTCAAACCCAGTGTAATGGTAACCTGGTAAACCTGTAACATGGTCAACAATTAACCTGTAACATTAACCTGCCTGTAAGCCAACAGTATAACTGTATTTTTCTACGTTTAACGTTAGCCAGTAGATGGTGGCAACGGTTGGATGACATTGTGGAACGACATCCACCCTGCACGACTACCGCCTTTCCAGGGTTCTTGATGTGCTCGCCCGCCACAACCTCACACTGAATGGGGAGAAATGCATCTTCGCTGTTTCCATCATTGAGTTTGTGGGGTTTCGCTTTACCGCTGACAGCCTGAGCCCGCCCCACTCCAATGTCGATGCCATCCTGTGCCTGCCTGAACCCTCCTGCCCTGCGCAGCATTTTACCTGCGCTTCCTTCCCCACTATTCGGAGACCACCGCACCGCTGTGCACCCTCCTCAAGCAGGACATGCGCTGGTCTTGGACACCTGCTTGCTCTGCCGCGGTCCGCCGGTTGAAGACGCAGCTCGCCTCTCCTCCTGTGCTTGCCCACTTTGACCTGCAGAGCCCCACATTCGTGACCTGTGATGCGTCCAACACTGCCGTCGGCGCCGTCCTGTCCCAGCTCCAGGGAGGGACTGAACGCCCCGTGGCGTTTGCTTCGAGGTCGCTCTCCCCGGCCAAGCAGAAGTACTCTATGGGTGAGAGGGAAGCACTGGCTTGCGTCTGGGCATGCAAGCGGTGGCACATGTACCTGTACGGGTGGCACTTCACACTCCGGACCAACCACCAGGCCCTTACAGCCCTGCTGGCCACAACGGGATCGGGACACAAGCCACTGCGCCTGTACTGGTGGTCAGAGAGGTTGCAGGCGTATAATTTTACCACCAGGTTTACGCCTGGCAAGGACAATGTCGTGGCTGACCTGCTCTCTAGAGCCACACCCACTCATGTGCCTGACACCGAGCTGATTCTCATGCTGCACGAATTCCTCCGGGCAGCCGTATCCCTACAGGAGCTCCAGGCAGCATCCGCACAGGACCCTGTGTTTATTCAGCTCCGCGCCTTCATCCAGGAGGGTTGGCCCGCCAAAGTGCCAGAGGAGCTGGTACCGTTCCACCGGGTCAAAGGCGACCTCTCCTGTTGGAATGAGGACTGCGTGGCGAGGGGGCTGTGCGCAGTGATCCCCAGCGCCTTGAGAGCATGCCTCCTGACTTCCTCTCCTCCCTGTTTGCCCGCTGGGGCGTGCCCGACACCATCACCACAGATAACGGCCCCCAGTTTATTTCTGCTGACTTCACTTCTTTCACAGAGAAGAGGGGGATCAAACATATTAGAACTGCCCTGTACCACCCACAGGCCAACGGCGGTGTGGAGAGGTTTAATCAGACCCTCAAGAACGGGCTGAGAGCACACCTGGCAGACGACCTCCCATTTGCATCAGCGTTGCAGAACACCTTGCTGCATTACAGGGCGACACCGCACGCCACAACAGGCTGTTCTCCAGCCCTCCTGATGCTGGGACGTGAACTCCAGCTTCCCCTAGATCGTCTACGGCCTACTCAGGAAGACGCTCCAGCAGCGGAGCCCTCTATCACTGACAGGGTACCAGGGAAGCAGCACTGCATGAAGCAGCGGTTCGACAGAGTGCGTCGGGTTAGACGTCCCACACTCACAGTGTCTGACTGGGTCCCTGTCCGCTGACCCAATCGATCCCACAAGCTGCTCTCCTTCTGGTCTGTTCCGCAGCAAATCACAGCACAGTTAGGACCAGCTACCTTTCGCCTTGCCGATGGCTCACGTTGGCATGCCAGCCGGCTCAGACGGGTCACACCACCATCCGCCTCTGACCAGGCAGTGGCTGCTAATGATCTGCGTCACACAGACTGGGACTGGGACATCCCCCCTGCACAGCCAGGAACCCCGGCGGCGCATCCACCAGTACCGGATGCGCCGGCCGAACCTCTGCAGCTTGGGCCCCATCCTGCTCTGGCTCGCTGGAGACCCCATTACCTCAAAGACTATGTTTTAAGTTAGGGACCAGTCAGGTTGGCTATGTTCAGGCCTCAGTAATATTATGTTGTACACAACAAATGGAACATAGATGAATAACGTTACCCAACTTTTTTTTTTTTTTTAACAAATGTTAACACCACTCCATGCAAACAAGTGTGACAAGCAAACTAACATTCACTCATCTATTAAAATATTGAGTTAGAAAGCTGGTAGCTGAGCTAAACATCTTTGCTAACCGTCCATATGTGCTAATGTGACTGACCTATCCAGGTGAGTTTTCAGGTGCCTGATAAGATTTGATGTGGTTGATCCAGCGTCCTTTATCTTTGTATTGCAGACTTTGCAGTCAGCGCCTCTTTTGTTGGTGCCGTCCTGTTTGAAGTTTTTAAAACCAAACGTAATTACAAAGGGTACAGCAGCAGCTGCAGGTGTGACGGTCGCCATAGTATCATCTGAGGTACTAGTGCGTGAGGTCACAAGGCTCGCACCCGTGGCATATGGTTACCATGGTTACCATGTCAAAAAGGAAGGAATGACATTAAGCTCGTCAGACGTTTCAGAATTTCCCCAATGTTAATACGCCAAAAAAAGAGAAAACATAATGATTGTTCACGAGTCCCAAAACACAAGTCCGAGTCGAGTCTGAAGTCTTTTGAGCACGAGTCCAAGTCAAGTCTGAAGTCTCTGTGTGTGCGACTTAAGTGCGACTCGAGTCAGAGTCGCAAACTCAAGTCCCCATCTCTGGTACATCGACTTACAACAAGTTGAATGACACCTCTGTCATGGTCTGAGGGGGTCTGTATTGCTGTCACTGGCATGACGCAGCTTCGAGGTGGATGGTAGGAACCCCTCCACACAAAAAACTACAAATGTGCTGACTGCTTTACGGCATATCTTACTTCCCCCTTTCCCCATTTATTAAAAAGACGGAAGTCGATGTAAACACCTATGTGGGATTACCGCTATCATGGCAGAAGCAGCAAGAAAACCACAAAAATAAAAAGTTTTGTCTGAGGAGACTAAAAACCGAAAGAGGGAGAGTAACAGAATCAAAGCCCAGACAAGGATTAATATTGGCCCAGCTTTCACTCACTGACATGAGCAAGTTCTGTGTGAAACTCTGTCAAATAAAAAAATAAGTGAAACTAGTGCAAACTCTGCACGGTGCAGGACAATAGGCTCGTTCGAGATGAGCCAGACCTGCGCAGAACCGGCGACCACCGCGCAATGCATGCCAGTTAGATTTGTGTCCACCAATTGCAAGCCACAGGGCATGATGGGAAACGCCTGGCTGTCGCCTCATCAAAAAGCTAATTGCTCTTAGTTAGGACTACAAACACAACATTTTGTCCAAAATCCTAATTTTCTTCTCTGTGCTTGTTATATTTGAAGCTGGGGTTGGTAACCTTGGGGAGCTAGCAAGACAGCTAGCAAGATTTGTAAATTGCACCTGTTCTGAGTTCCACCCCCCTCGTCCCCCTCCCGTCAGTGTGTATGTCCAAGCCACGCCCCCACAAACTGGAACGCGCACTGCACGAAAATGAGAAGCGGCAGGAGGAGTACTATATATATATACTATAATCTATTCAATACTAGCATCACCGACCCATTTTAAACCCACAGAGAAGCTAATATTAGCATTAGGCTAATACAAGCTACAAAAGTAGCTACGTTAGCAAAAGTTACACATTTCATAAAAATAACAAATCCTCCCCGAAGCAAAGCATATAATTACCTGTCCAACAGAAAGAGAGCAACCTCAGCATCACTTTTCAGGCCCTTCAAATCCCTCAGTTGTCTCCACAAAAGCAACACCGATGTTTACTCTGGTTTGACGTCTGGCTTTATCCAGAGCCTTTTTGTTAGCAGCCTTTTCAGCCTCCAGCTTTCTCTTCCTTGCCTTTTTCTCGGGGCGAGCCGTTACAAGTAACGCTGGAAGTAGTAACTGGGCTGCATTTTCTCAGCCACTGCTCATAAATGAGCATGAAATCCGTTCTGCTGTAACTCTGTACGCTGATTTCTTCTGGCAACAGCGACACGTGAAGATTGTGCACACGCGTCGGAGGCAGGGATTGAGGGGGAATGATACAGAACTAGACATGAAGGCATCTGATTGGTTTTTGCTCTACGGTGCGAAGAGCTTGGATTGGTGGGAGTTGTGTCATTCCTGCAGCTTCCACAGAGGACTGATTATTTTCGTTCCTTTTTCTGATACATAATGTATTGATTACTCAGAAGGTAGAAGGACCATTTCACCCAGTATAACAAAACATGTTTCTGAACAGGATTACCAACCCCAGTTTTAATGCTAGATTATATGAATCTCATGTCAAGTTGTGCAGTTAAGGTTTAACCTGTTAACAAACGTATTTTGTGTGGTTGATGATAATAATAAAGGTTACTAATATAACACTCATCAGAACGAGACAAAAAGCAGACAAAAAGAACAAAGGATAGAATACAATGTCAGATACACACATATTCCCACATATATACTGTGTATAATTACAAATATAAAAACATCAATAAATAAAGATTATAAGAAACCTTTTGCTTGTCCTCCCCATGTGTAGCCTCTGTAGCTGTGAGAACATCTGGACTGTTAAATCGAAGAAGACATTGTATTTCTATTTGTTACATTTGTGAGATTAGCCTGTTAGGCTCGTTCGTAAGAGCCAATCAGCTCTTTGATCAGGCGACACCCAGGCTTTTCCCATCATGCCCTGAGGCATCGATCTATAGTGGGGAGCAACCGCGGCGCCTGGCTCTAAAAACTGCGGCCGCCTTGATCTCGTCAGGTTATCGGTGCCGGCACGTGATTGACGTCAGAGCAAGTCGGCATCAAGTCGGACACAAATCTAACCGGCATGCATTTCGCGGTGGTCGCCGGTGATCGATTCTGCGCAGGTCTGGCTCATCAAGAACGAGCCTATTTAAGTGGTTGTACGCCGCGAGAGGAGACTTTGCTCTCATTCAGCGCGGAGGACTGAACTCAACGGTGCCGCCGTGATGAGAAGCGGTATCGTTACAATATTCTCCGGTGCCGCTTCCCATTTCAAATGACGAAGGAGAAGGAGCGACACAGTCTGTGTGTGTGTGTGTGTGTGGCGATTAGTTCCCGGCGATTTTCGAATAGTGCTTTTGCTTGAAATGCCCATCCCTTCTGTAAATTCGGTCCACAAGCACCGCCCAACTCAACCAAAAATGAAAACTCTTTAGTGTTGCTATAATGTCCTGTGTTATTTCGAAATTCTCTGCGTCTTGTATTCCTGTGCTCTTCCTGCTGTGATTATCTCATGTGTCTCATTACACCCTCCTGTGTTTCACCTCACTGTTTTCCCATTGTCCTTCGTTCTGTCAGTAATTTTCTGATTTCCCCCTCTGTTTTAGTTTTTATAAGTTAGTTCCTTATTTCCCTGCTGCCTTTAGACTTTCCTTGGTGGGTTACTCCTGGCTCCTTCTGTAGTTTCTAGATGTTTTACAGTTGTTGACAATTATTAAAGTAACTATCCACCTCCACTATGTCCTCTATCTGTCCTGATGAAAACATTCTCCTTTGATAGACATATTTTGAATAATTAGCTCATTTTCCTCCCATTTGAGACAGAAAACATGCCCATGATATTGTAATAATAATTAGGGATGCACCGAAATGAAAATTTTTGGCCAAAACCAAAAACCAAAACACCGAAATAAATTGTGCAAATTTTTTGTACCATTGCGTTTATGGCGATGACTGTGTACTGTCCTCACTAAAATCAAGGCATTGCAATTGCATAAATTAATATTCATGCTTCAAAGAAACCGATTACAAAATTATGAAAATCTTTATTTAACTCTGACATTCCAAGAATGCACAATATAAAATAAAATGAAATGTTTTACTTGAGCCCACTCATGAATAACCTACAGGCCTATAACTGACTGGCCTATTACTGGCTTCTGAAAGACAGTAAAATTAAATATGATATATAAATATATAGAGATAACAATTCCTTTAAAAACCTAAGTGCAGCCACAGAGTTTTCACACACAGCTACTGGCTATATACAGTGACACGGTGTTTCATTTTTCGGCTCGTACACACATTTGTTTTCCAAACGCTGCACCACTGACAGAGCTTCATGTTTCCATGACGACTGACCGGAAAAGATGAGCGGTGTCATGTTTACATGACTCCCGATTGTAAAAATAAAACTCTGAGAAGTAAGGCTAAACTTTAACAACAGAGACACATGTACCCTGTACACCAGCACGCGGGTTATTTGTAGCGCTGCTCATTTCATTTTATAAACAGACGCTCCAGAGTTGGACTGTAGCCGCTAACGGAGCTAACTGCTAAACACATACACGTGGTATTGGATTGGTGCCTGGACTCCAGTATTCGCCGACACCGATGTTCGGCATGTTTGTCAGGTTTTTGACACAATATTTTTCACAATATTTTTCACAATATCCTGTCTTGGCTGTGTTGTTTCGGTGTTAAAAGTCTTTCAGCCAAAAACCAAAAATGCATTTTTTGGACATTTTCAGCCGAAAATCTTCGGTGGCCGAATTTTCGGTGCATCTCTAATAACAATCGGAAGAGTCTGAGTTCATGTACTAGTTGGGTTATATGCAAAGCAAGCACATTCAGAAACTAGGCGATGCTGCCTTTCAAATGATACCTCATGAATGCATTTTGACTATACTGTTCTTCTGTTGTTCTGGTATGTAAATTAGGCTTAAAGCAGGCTGTTAACTGTGCAAATTACAAATGCATAAGGTTAATTACATGGAAGTACAGGGCTATGTGGAGGAAACTGGCTGCTGCATTTATCTTGGTGAAACATGCTGACTGTTGAAGGCTCTGCAAACTAAACTTTAAACAATAATCCAGTCTAATAATCTAATCTATTTTGTGGGAAAAAAAAGTTAAGGCAGAAATGGGTGTGGCATACACCCACAGATTCAGCTGCTTCCACTGGAGGCATGTGAATGTGGGATGTAAAGTTTGGGAGGTAGAGCCAAAATACTTTGTCCTTGATTATACATCAGCTGTTGGTGGACATGTCATTTTTTCTGAGGTACATGCAGGGGTCTGCACCAGCCCTCCTGATTTCATTGCATAACCTCCTATGGTTTAGGCTGCAGCCCAAATTTTACTTCCAACTCTGCTGGACCTGAGAACCACGTTACCTTCCATGCTTCCCTGATAATGCCTCTCCTGTTACGATTATACTATCAGTGATGCTAATACAGTATATCATTGTTCTGTGAATGTGAGATCCTTTGCTGTGCTCTGTTGAGAGTGAGCTCCTGTCCTGTATTTGGGTTTTGTCCCACTTGTTGGTTACTATGCCTGATCAGGATCCCTTGAAAATGAGATGGCACATCTCCGGGGGTTATTTCTAATAAAGAATTTACAATATGTCAAAATGATCAGAAACAAGATGAAAATGCCCACAGAAATGAGAATGTCTGGAGATTTTCTGGGGTTTGAGTTAACCACTGATTCATCAGCCACAGAGCCTGAGAGCAGAAACTTGGGCTTCTATGGAAACAAAAAAAAAAAAAAAAGATTAAATCTGTGTAAGTTTATGATGGGGCTGCAAATATGAGTGCCATATATTCTGGTGTATGAGCACAAGCTGCAGACAGGGAAGCAGCAGCCCTTTCATTGTACAGCTCACAATCTCAATTGTGTATTTGAATGACTCCATTAAAAATGTCCCAGAAGTTAATCAGTTTTATGACACTGTTGAAAGACTGTACAACTTTTATTTTTTGCTCATAGTACAAAAAGATGAGTTTTGGTTAGTAATGATAACACGGAAGGGCAGAGAAAGAACACTAAACCCTTTGGATCTGCTTTGTCATCCTCCTGTTGCACTAAACTACATGATTTTCGAGGACATTGTCAAAATCATGCTGACTAATGACAATAAAGATGAACACGATGCAGCTAATGCAATATATAACCCTACAAACACCCCAGGACAATTACTGACACAAACTGAACTTTGGGGTTAGCTGGCTGAGAAAAATCGTCACAGTTCTGTATTGACAAGAACAACTATCCAGTAAAAAATAAAGGCCATAGGTCGATTATTCTGCAACTTATTTTGACCCATAGTTACATTTTGTTATAAGGCCATATCTAGTGGACGGAGTGATTATGGCAGAGAGCGAGGAGTAGGGTGAAAGTCCTGTGATTGCTGAGTTCAGGTTTAGAACTCACGTGTTCATTTGATGAAAGATGCAGGAGTCCAATCTCAAAGTTTAAAAGATTTGTTAAAAGTTCAGCAAAACATAAGTTAACAAAGAATAAGAGGATTGTTTTACATAGCTCTGGGCCAAACTAGTTTCCCTGACAACAACAACACAGCTGTGTCAGTCTGACACCCTCACCTTCCCTGACCCAGTGTTTTACACCATTACACAAAAAAATTATGCAGAGTAGGTTGAGTCTCTTATGATTGGTCCACATCACTGGCAGACCCGCCTCATGCTCTCTGACTCCACTCCTCTCCAACAGATGTGTGGTTATCTGAAAAGTCAAGGAGACAAAAAGAGACACCCTCCCCATTCCGTTTTTCACACACTACTCCCTCTATCTCTCTAAGACACCATGTCCCATATAAGGAGTTGTCTACGTCATCCTGCACATTCAGGCTTACTCTTCCTGTCTCTGATAAAGCACAGTATGCACTTTTGAAAAATCACAGTTAAAAGTAGAATCAGTTAAAAGTTAATCTCAATCATTCATCATACAATTAGCAATGCAATCATCAATGTTTAACAAAATATTAAATAGCACATTTTAAGCATGATATCCCACACCATCTATGTCCTCATAGTGTCACCACAACCACTTCTCCCTCTGATCTCATAAATTTACAATATATCATTATTGTACATATGGCACCATAATATATATCCTTGCAGGTGACATTGAAGGCAACGTGACTCTGAATGAAATGAAAAGAGTGGAGGGTGTTTGGAGGGGTCTGTTTGGGAGGGGTTTGGCTGTGGGAAGGAGGAAGCATCCAATGAGACAGGATAAGACTTTGCCCATGATGCTGATGTTGGAGAGGACGGAGGACAGGTGATGTGATGGTTCCCTGTATCAAATGGGTTTACTAAGATAAGAAGTGGGCAGAGCTGCAGCTCTGGCTGCCCTCAGGGCTGAAGTCACTCACAACTCAGCTGTTTCAGGTTCTTAAATGATGAGAACTACCCTTGCTCTATACACACAGAGATGAGGATGTGTGTTTCTAGCTGTTTGTAGGATTTATGACAGTGATCCACAATTTGAATAATCATTTTAAGTCACATCATATTCATCATGTCACACATCATGTCACACAACTACCTGTGCTGTGATTAAAAGAAAGCCTGACCTGCAGGTGATACCTCTCACCCCGTTTACACCTGGCATTAACATGTGTTTTCAGTGATCAGATTGCAGTCAGATAGTGCTTGACCACATGAACGTACAGGTGTAAAAACACCCAAGACACATTCAGGATGGATTTTGATCTGATTGGCCACTGATTGTGATCTGAAGGTGGTCAGGGATGCATTGTGACCACATTGAACACAAGTGTAAATGGTAATGCGTCCTGTATCCGCATGCGATAGGTGGCGGAAATACGTATACTATTTATTTTCTTTCTTTTTTTTTGAATTTACCCATGCAAATATGTGATTGGATCTCAATGTGGACACTGGAGACGCATATTAATGCCAAGTGTAAATGGGGTGTCTGTCTGTGCTCACCTTGTGATTAGGATGTTGCTCAGGCTACAAAATGCTGAGTCGTGCAAAGCTGGAAGGACGTTCTCCACCTCTCTCATCCCTTTTTAGTGATACATAAAAAGCCATAATTTGCCAGTAATATACAATATTTATGATGTAAGATGCCTCACCTCTGACACTTAATATCTCAGTGATTCATCCTGATGCTCACTGACACTGGAGGGCTCAGATGCACAGGTCATGTGGTTGAATGAGAGTCTCTGTGACAACTGTGTTTCTGCAGATATGCCAAATGAATGTGTTCCCTGCGGGCGGGTGCTGTGCCTTCATGCCAAAGACACTGTTCATGAATTAAGGATGGGAATTATCAGCCCTACGTTGGCAAGTTTACCAAATAAAGGCAGTCACGGTGGCATGCTCAACTTAATGAAGTGGTGCAAATGCCATGTATGCCAAGTTGATTTGCGTGAAATTGGACTTCCTGTGCCACTGGCACTTTTCCTCCCTCGTTGCACCACAGTGAAATGAAACAGGCTGCTGGGATGGATGCTTATGGAAGATGCTGATGCAGTTACTTCACATCATGCAGCTCAACTCATCAACTTCCCAAATAGCTCATAAACATACTAATATACATACATAATATACATTAGTATAGCAAAAATATCATTTAATAATTTCTCTGACTGAGGATTATTAGTTTCTAAAAGAATCCACATTCATCAGCTCATGCAGCTGAAGTGCAGGACTTCATTATCTTGTTAGCTGTTGTCCAAAATAAAAGCTATCTGTTGTCTAACTGTTACAAACCAAAGGTTTCATGATGGTGCACCATGTAAATGGAGAGCATACTTTGATTAGACTTGAGTCAGTCAAATCTTGTATAAAACAGTAAACTCATCCCATCTGCTTCGCCTCCCCCTCCCATCCACACAACGCTGGGTGTTTCAAGCTCTAAAACTGGAGCCTTTTGGAAATGCTGGACCAGTGAAAACAAAGACCTTTAAAAAAGATGTGACAGATGTCCACTGTCTCTCTCTGATTGGCTCTCATCAGCCTAAAATACCAGTGGTGAAAACAACATGATGATAAAATCAAAGTGTGAATGACTGTTTTTACTGCAGCTGTTGTCCTGTTCAATTCTCTATTTTAACTGTGCAGCTCTTTGCTGATCCTGGTTCACAGGATTTTTAAAATCCTTTTAATACTAATCAACTGGAGAGAGACGATCTGCTTCCTGTTGACATTGCCTCAATGTGCACAATTATTCAGGTTTGTGTGGGTTTCAGGTGTGTTTTTGTTCTTTCAGAATGAAAACACATTCGTATGGGTTTTATTCTTCTGCGACAGCGTCAACACTGTGCATGAAGCAGTCAAGAAACTTGACAGGTGTGTATCAAGATCAAAATGAAGACTGAGTTCAGACGTGTGTGGTTTGTACAGTGGCCCCTTAGCACTGCAACTAAAGAAAACCCCTGCACAGACATAATGGCTCTACAAATTCAGAAAACAACTTAATCAATTTGACAACACGTGCTGCAAAAACTCACAAGACAAGAAAAGCACTTCACAAAAAATGATGGACCCAGCTAAAGCCTGAGGCTAAGCTTGCAAGACATATTTGCAATTATATCTGATTCATGCAATATTGATGTGAGGGTGTTCCATTAATGTTTTTTTTGAACTTGTAGCACATTTGGGTCTTTGCATGTGTTTTCTTAAGTTGCCACTGTAGATTTGACACATGGAGGGAACTCATGTAATCATGCTGCAGTAACTACTGTGGCTTCAGGGATCAGTTCTTTCTGCCACATTCACAAAGTGTTCAGGTCCCTCCCTCCACGTTCTGCTCCAGCCCCAGTTCCAGCCTTAGTCTCTCCCTCTCACACATTCTTTATCAAATCCTGTCACAAAACCAGTGAGTGTCCAGATTTACATCAGATTTGACACTGTGATGAGTCACTGTAAACAGAGGACGAATGCAGATAGCAGTGCTGTGAGTGACTGTAATATTTTGCTGAAAACAGAATGAAAAGGACTGGCAACATTGGCTGACTGTTATATTCTCACATATCTCATGTGAAGACTGTTAATGAACACCACCACTATCAGAGAAAGAAATACTGCTTGGTTGTGCTCGCACTCTGGAGCCAGCGATCACTGACAGGAGGAAGCAGCGGAACGGTTTGAAACTGCACATCGCTGCCAGCAGAGCAGAGAAAGCAGCTTAGATACAGCAGCAGGTACAGAGGGAGAAGGACCCGGAGGGGGGGGGGGCTGCAGCTGCAGACTCACACCACCTCCACATTCAGCTCCCACACACTCGTTTCACACTTGACGTTTCTATGTTCCACACATCAACTTTCTCCAACAAGCTCAACACTCCACTATCCTCTCACTCACTCACTCACACACACACACACACACACACACACACACACACACACACACACAGACCTGACAGCTGCTCAAACATAGATGAAAATAGCAAAGAATGTTCCACAAATCTGTGTTTTTGTTTGTTTTTTAATTTCTACTCATATTCTATTTGTTTAAAATATGATAAGGTGACACATGAGATGTTGTGACAAGGAAACCACAGACAGCTAACATGACAAAATGTGAGGTGTTGCAGTCTTGGTTGAATGATGTTGGGTGTATCCTGTATATTGTTCATATAGTGTGATGTTCAATTGAGAGTCAATAGAAATTATAACAACAACAACAATGGTAATAATGATAGTAATAATACAGTTATGGCAACATTGTTAATAACAGTGATAATGATTCATAAGAATATTGTATATTCATGCATATACACCAATATTATCACAATAATCAATAGCACCATAACAATGACATAATCAAATAATATATTATATATTATCATGATGATGACACAGGAGCCCCAGAGGCCCAGGCAGGAGGGGGCAAACCTGACCAGTCACCACAGCAATCCAGTCTCACCTGTGACACCTGGTTTACACACCTCAACCATCATGTTAAGTTGTCCACCAGGCTGATAGAGGAATGACCTTTAGCCAAATCTAAGTGAGTTAGCCCAGGATTTATTTAGCCAATTCTGCAGAGAGAGAGGCTTATTAGGAGACACATTACTCACCATGGTATCACCAGAGCAGACAGTGCTGCTCAGAGTGACAGAGCTTTAAACCTAAACCCTGTGTGTGTTACAATGACAGAAAGGAAGCAGGATGTTCAGGTTCTGTTGCAGGTCACAGTTTGTGGGTGTGGACTGAGAGTCCAAAAATGAGCAACAGTACTATAGCAGGGCAGGCTGGGCTGGGGGTCAGGGGTAAAGCAAGCAGGTGAGGTGACCAGGGGGTCAGTCCATGAAAGAGTGCTGGAAGGTCTGGTAAAGGCACTGAGATAGTGTGTGGACTGTTTATATACTGGCTCATTAGAGATGGGGGGCAGGTGGGAGCAATAAGAGGAAGCTATGAGGCTGTTGAGGAGGTGTGGCAGGGTGGAGTCACTCAGTCTCCATATGGCTCAGTTTCCTGTAGACATCTATCTACAGGAGGAGATGATCTGACACTCACTGTGGTCTGACTGAAGGGCTGAATTTATCATGTTACCAGCATTTGAGCACCAGATGGACAATTAAGTCCATTTCCATGGCTCAGGTTGCAGTTCTGGAGGATAGGTTATACTTTGTAGAGAATAAATTCAATTTAAAGATGAGATATTATAAATCATAAGAAAGATAATATGATACAAGCCAAAGGCAGTTGTGTGCACACCATCCACATATCAATCTTTTCAAAGTGTTCTCCCAAAACCTCATCAGTACATCAGGTTCTGCATTCATCTGTCATGAAAACAAAGATTAACAGTGATAGTTCTTGCTGTCCTTGGGTAGGTCAATCTCTTTAACAAGAGTCAGTTGTCAAAAATGTCCTGAAGCAGGGTTTTGTAAGAGTGTGTATCCACAGAGTTCAGTTTCAGATTGAGGCTGTAATGAACAGAAGGAAAGGGCGAATCCAGGCTGGGAGAGAGTTCACATCTGACAGAGGTGTAATTATGACACTAGAGTTTGGGAGCTGTGTAAAGGGAGAGCAGGGTTGGTTCTTTCTGTTGAGCACTAATGAGGGGGGGAAATCATCTGTTAGTTGTGGGAGGTTTTAAAGATGGCTGTCACCAGATCCAGTCAGATAATCCAATGCTGTCAGTCTCCAGGGAATGAGCTGCAGAACATCATCAGAGGCTCTAAAGCTCAGGAAGCCTTCAGTAACCCTGCCATGACCTCATATAACCTGGATTCACAGTGAACTTGAGCAGCTTAAATACCTAACTCCAGGTCATGACAACCTTCACTACATTCTTCACTACTAGATGAAATTGTAGAAATACAAGAGGTCTTCTGCAAACCTGCCAACTTCTGTCAAGTCAGTTAGTGAAGAGCAGAATCACAAGGTTCAGACTGTATTATCTACATGAGCAGTTCCCAGCCTTCTTCTACACATGTCTCTGAAAGGTGATATTTTTTCTTTTTTGTTTTTTTAAGGGACTATAATTCTTTTTCACTCCACCCATCAGGGGTCAAAAACAAGTTAGGTTTTTTGTGCAATACTGATTTTGGCCACAAGGGGGTGAGGGGCACCCCCTCATCCAAATCTGACTTTAACATTTGAAGCTTTCAAGCATACCTATTTCCCTGATTGTTTTGGGTATGTGTGTATGTGTACGTACATATGTTCTTGTGTTAGTATTGGAACAGTCAATGCACTGGTCTTGCATCTATCCATCTATCTGTCTATCTGTCTATCTGTCTATCTGTCTATCTATCTATCTATCTATCTATCTATCTATCTATCTATCTGTCTATCTGTGTATCTATCTATCTATCTATCTATCTATCTATCAGCTATCAGCTATCATGTCTTATTTACCAATTTTGTCACAAGCCTCAAATATAGATGACAAAGAACAATGAAAGGAGAGTCCACTAAAACAATTTTAAAGTTCATTTTACATTATTTTCCAATATAATTACAGGATTTCACCAGCTGTTCTGTTTTGCCAGTGGTGTGGTGACTTACTTACAATGCCACTTCACAGAGAGAAATCATAGGAAGAGAGGAAGCAGGAGAGAGAGTTATGCAGGGTTCACATACAGAGCTATAATATTAATAATAAAAAAAAACAAAAAAAAACAGAAATATTAGTATAAAACAGATTCAAAATTATACTGATGATAATAATTGTAACAGATGGTGCAGAGCAGCAGGTGGCTTACAGTCACAGACCCAGAAACACCTGCAGCCAGAGACAGGAATAGACAGCATTAAAGTATTAATAGGATATGACGATGGAGGGGAGAAAGCAGTATGGGAAAGTTCCCCAGCAAGTCTAAAGAGGCAAAAGAAAAGTCCCAGCAGTAATATCAATGTATCAAGTGCAGCAATAAAATCTAACTTGACAAGACAAGACTTGTTTTTTGTCTGATTCAAGTGGAAGTGTGACTTTGAGCAGCTCGGTGGCAGGATGACTGTCAGGCAGGATGGTGTAAAACTGCAACTCCACAAGACTCTGTCCACAGCTCTTACAGAAATAAAGGATTACCCTCTTGAAATAGCAGAGGTTGTAACAGACCGTTGTGGTGAAGAGAAGCTGAAATGGAAGGTGAAACTCTTTATTTACCAATCGATTTTCATTCTAACGCTCACATGAGCTGTGGGTAGTGACTGAGAGAATGGCACTGCAGATACAGACAGCTGACATGGGCTTCCTCCGTACAGTGGCTGGGCTCAGCCTCAGAGACAGAGCGAGGAGCGTCCAGACACATCCGGAGGGAGCTTGAGGTACATGCTGCTGCCATTTCACACTGAAAGGAACCTGTTGAGGTTGGGTGGGCCTCTGATAAGGATACCCACTGGGCACCTCCCTTTGAAGGTTTATTCCAGCCATGTTCAACTGGGAGGAGACTCCAGGGCAGACCCACAAGTCACTGGAGGGATTATACTGTATATCCCTTCTGGAGAAACTTTGGGATCCCCCAGGAGGAACTAGAAAGTACTCCTGGGGAGAGGGACATCTGGAACCTTCTGCTTAACCTGCTGCTGCCGCAACCCAACTCTGGATCAGCGGAGGAAGATGTATTCATGCTCTGGTCAAATACGACTCCTCTATATGACAAACAGGAATTTTCAAGTATTTTACACTCAAGTAGGTAGTTTTTATATACCAGTGCTGAATCCAGACATGTACTCACTCGCTATACTGCTCATCTGTGCAGGGTTGCAGGGGGCTGTATCCAATCGAGGGTGGGGGACACAGGTCACAGGTATATCACAGACAGAGAGAGAAAGAAAGAGAGAGAGAGGACTGAGTGATGTTTGGTGAATGTAGTTTGACAGTTGAAGTTTTTGTTTACAGTTCGGAGAAAAGCAATGAAACTTTGAAGAAATGTGGTTCAGCACAAAATGTGCTGGACAGATAAAATCTACTGTTCTCACTGGCCTTTGCATTTCCTTATAAAAATGCAAACAGCAAATAAAACCAAACAAAGTCATAGACTGCACTGAGGCTTTACAGAGCAGTGCAGCAGGCCTGTAACACAGTGACACAGTGAATCAACAAGGCCGGACACACACTTCCATGCATCCTTTATTCCATTATAAGCATTAAAACATCCATTGGGCTGCCTTCATTACAACAACTGACACATGTATAACAATCTGTTTCATGGCATATTTAAGGCTTATTTCATCTGTTTTTTACGCACTATTACAAAATCTGATTCTACAAGTATCATCATTATCTGCCTTTCATTTGCATATCATAAATCCAGTGTTCAATCGACGGCCCTGAGCCAGGGCCAAACATGTAGAGAGAAGATACTGAAGTCACCGTCACAGAGGATTATCATACAAACCAGCTTCAGAGACAGTGGGAATCTATCAACATGTAGACTGGAAAGCCTCGTAAAAATCAGTATCAAAAACGATGATCAGGACCACAGCAGAGTTTTCATTTCCTTTTTTCTTTAAAAAAAAAAAAGAGCTTGAGGAAATACACTACAGATGATCGAGGGCTCATTATCCAGACTTGATCTATAATCAGAAAAACATTCACACCCAACTGACAAACCATTTTACAGCAATACACAGGTCAGTTAACATGATCGTCACAAGTTGCTATGGAAACATCCTTCGAACACAATCTTCCTCTGAAAACATTTTCACCGTTTACTTCAGTGTTTGCTTAGTGTTTACGTTATTCATTTAGCTTTTTTTTTTTTTTGGTGTAATTAATTAAAAGTAGTTAATTGTTTTACTGCTTTTTATCATGGGGGGGGGGGGGGGGGGGGGGGGTAAGAAATGTCCACAGCTTTATGGAATGGTCTGTATCCGATGCTTACTTCCTCAAAATTGTGTTTTCACACCTTCAACAGACTTTTACTCTACTGATGAGCATCCTTCACCATTTCCTCTCCCACTGTGGTACACAAGAGGATGATGATGGTGATGATGGTGATTTGGTTTCCCCTCCCCAAACTGTCTTTGACATGATTGATTCATCTGATGAGTAGCAGCAGTTTTCAGTCCAACCTTGGGTGAAATGTTTACGTACGTAAGGCTTCGTCTGTAGTGTGACAACAACTGATAAATTAAAACACACGTCCAAAACCGCAGCAACAACATCTTCACTTTAAAAAATAACCTTCACATGGAGCAGGGTTCACAGGTCAAATGTCTGTAGTCTGCAGGTAAACCCAGCACCACACCCAAGCTTCACTTCCTGTGTCAATCTGTGGAGTCACATGATCAGCACGTGATCACTAGGTCCTGGTACCTGCTGCTCTCTCTTCCACTGAGGTTAACTTCTACATCACCCAGCGTTACGGGTCGGATGTGTTTGTGTTGTGCAGCTTAAGTTGATAAAATCGGTTCAATCATTGAGCTTCTCTGGGAAATTCAGCTTCACACACACAGTGAAAAAGCAAAGCTATTTTAGAAGTTAGCATTATTATCATTGTGGTAAATGTTTGATAAATTTATAAAATCAGGGATCTGTTGGTGCCCAAAGGCAGGTCATGTTGTAAAGGTGTGTGTGTGAGAGTAGCGTGCACCAGGACCACAAAGACCACAACTATAAAGCCCAGATGTGCAGAGGTGCATTCTGGTTAACAGCTTTTAAAAACATACAAACAAGATCTAACTGCGATTAAGAAAAAAACAAACAACAACAACAACAAAAAAAAACCTGGAATGCCATTAACAAAAGAAATCGACGTACATCTTCAACACCGGAGAAAATCATTACCTGAAAAATGTCTGCACGTAAAAAGTGCAGCTGCTGAATCAACCCTGAATGGTAACTTAAGAACACATTAAAAAGTAAAAAACGTCAATTTGTTATCTCGAGGTGCAAAAACTGATACTTCTTCACCTTGGTAGAAAAGAATAGAAAAATCAAGCTTGAATGTTGCAGAGTCCAAAGGACAAGCAGGAGTGTGGGAGCGGCAGAGGGAGGAGTGAGAGAGAGTGATGTGGAAGCAGTGAAGGAGAGTCAGGAGGGAGAGGGGGAGAGGTGGAGGAGGAGGGGGGACATGGATCCAGATTGAGCAGCGAGTGCAAAAACTGTCTGGGCCTGGGCTCATTGGCAAAAACCAGGTCCACAAAGAGGAGCAGCAGCCAAGGTTTTCAGGACACATGTCAAACCACAGCTACACATCTTCTGGGACTGGTCTCATGCTCAGCTGCACCTCAACCATCTAAAACCACCTCCTCTTCTTTTCCACCACATACTCCCACCCCCCAAGTGGCTCTGAGGACAGGGGGAGGACCGTGTGGTCAGTCCTACCCCCCCTTTTGCAGAGAAGAGAGGAGGTTGCGATGAGATGATAAGGAGGAAGGGCTTCTTGAGTGTGTTGAGATGAACCCTGGCCTGAGGGGGGGTGCCCCACTCCCCTCCCCTCCTCAGGAGGTGGGAAGCTCGAAGGAGATGAACTGTTTGAGTCTCTCCAGGTACTGAGCGTACAGTTCGATGTCGTTGTGGCCGGCTCCCTCCACCCACAGGGGCTCCACGGCGCGGGGGCAGCGCTCGTACATGGCCAGGCCGTGAGAGAAGTCAATGACCTCATCCTCCGTACCGTGGATCACCAGCACCGGGGAAGCCACCTTGGAAACCTTGTCAATACTGTGGATGAAGAGGGAGACAGAGAGTCAGGACAAATGTGGGTGGAAGAATGAAATCCTTATGAGCTCCAGTTGGATTCGATCAGACTGACTTCCCCTCCAGACGTTTTTTTTTTTTTTTTTAAATCCTCTGCTGTTCCTCTAGTATATTCAGACTCAGAGTCAGATTCTGTCTGTCAGTCTGTTCAGTGTTACCAAAGATGGATATAGACTTTAGTTGATGTCATTATGTAATCACATCAATGATAACTGAACAAATACAAAACATTAACAAGTTGTCAAAAATATCTTACAAATACAAAACAGACTCACAAACACATTTTACAACTCCTTATAATCCACAAATACACAAAAAGCATGAGTGAATGTCTTCCAAACATCCCATGACATGTGTTTTGTGTATTAAAAATGACTTGCAGATCTCTGTGTGACATTCATGTTCGATGATGTTTCAATCCCTCCTTTTTTTCTTTGTCATGTTGGGTAAGAAGACATGTGATATAAATAAAAGTTATTATTATTATATGGACACAGAGTTTTAAGCCCATCGTTTCCCATCAGTCTTAAATGTCTTTAAGTGACTTACAGAGGATTCAACACATCAATATTTTTTTCATCATACTTCCACTGCACCTATTCAAATAAATTTAGAGTAAACATTGGTTCAAACTCATGAAAACTACACAATTAAATAATTTGAAATACTCAAATCTATAAGAAAGTTAAGTGCCATTAAGTGTAGTGAGATGCTTCATGTTTCAGCCTTAAAGGTTGAAGCTGGGTTCATGGTCATGTTATGTCTTGATCTCTGCATATTACAGCTGTGATCAGCCGGGTTACATCACTGTCAAGGTCAGGGATGGACTGGACGTCATTGTCTTGAATCCACCACTGTTGAATTTCCCTCCTCACTACACACACACACACGCACACATGGGATGACTGATCAGTGAACCAGCTCGAGAGGGATCTAAAGTCAGCAGAGTGCTGTGACAGCAACCTGGAGGCTAACACTGCTCGGAGTGTTCTCAGGCTTTCTTCTGGCTTTTGGAGGATTTCAGAGGTGGACACATGACTCAGAGGATGAAAGACTGTGAGAGGTCCACAGACTGCAAGAGGACCACAGACTGCGAGAGGTCCACAAACTGCGAGAGGTCCACAGACAGCAAGAGGACCACAGACTGCGAGAGGTCCACAAACTGCGAGAGGTCCACAAACTGCGAGAGGTCCACAAACTGCGAGAGGTCCACAGACAGCAAGAGGACCACAGACTGCGAGAGGTCCACAAACTGCGAGAGGTCCACAGACAGCAAGAGGACCACAGACTGCGAGAGGTCCACAAACTGCGAGAGGTCCACAGACAGCAAGAGGTCCACAGACTGCAAGAGGACCACAGACTGCGAGAGGTCCACAGACTGTGAGAGGTCCACAGACTGTGAGAGAGGACCACAGACTGCGAGAGTGGGCCACAGACTGCGAGAGTGGACCACAGACTGTGAGAGGTCCACAGACTGCAAGAGGACCACAAACTGCGAGAGGTCCACAGACAGCAAGAGGACCACAAACTGTGAGAGAGGACCACAGACTGCGAGAGTGGGCCACAGACTGCTAGAGTGGACCGCAGACTGCGAGAGTGGACCACACACTGCGAGAGTGGACCACAGACTGCGAGAGGTCCACAGACTGTGAGAGAGGTCCACAGACTGAGAGAGGCCCACAGACTGAGAGAGGCCCACAGACTCTGAGAAGACCACAGACAGTGGAGGCCCACAGACTGCCAGAGGACCACAGACTCTCAGAGGTCCACAGACTGTCAGACAGAACCACAGACTGTGAGAGAGGACCACAGACTGCGAGGACCACAGACTGCAAGAGAGCCACAGACCATGAGAGGGCCACAGACTGCAAGAGGACAATAGACTGCGAGAAAGGACCACAGACTGTCAGAGGTCCACAGACTGTCAGAGAGGACCACAGACTGTCAGAGAGGACCACAGACTGTCAGAGAGGACCACAGACTGCGAGAGGACAATAAACTGTGAGAGGACCAGACTGAGAGAGGTCCACAGACTGTGAGAGAGGTCCACAGACTGTCAGAGGTCCACAGACTGTCAGAGAGGTCCACAGACTGTCAGAGAGGACCACAGACTGTCAGAGAGGACCACAGACTGTCAGAGAGGACCACAGACTGCGAGAGGACAATAAACTGTGAGAGGACCAGACTGAGAGAGGTCCACAGACTGTCAGAGGTCCACAGACTGTGAGAGAGGTCCACAGACTGTGAGAGAGGTCCACAGACTGTCAGAGGTCCACAGACTGTCAGAGGTCCACAGACTGTGAGAGAGGTCCACAGACTGTCAGAGGTCCACAGACTGTGAGAGAGGTCCACAGACTGTCAAAGGTCCACAGACTGTCAGAGAGGTCCACAGACTGTCAGAGGTCCACAGACTGTCAGAGGTCCACAGACTGTCAGAGACCTACTACATATGAGATGTTTCAGGTCCAGACTGGATGATGGACACACAGAAATGTGTGTTGGTGTAACACGCTCACACTGATGTAGTTCAATGATGACCCACTCAGTACTGGGGCCTGGATGGAAATGTTCAACACACCAGTCCCTGCCATGCATACAAATTCCTTACAAATCACCCCCGCCCATGACGAGGGGTAGGGGCTGAGCTTCGGCGGTGCCCTGCTGTTCACATAGAGGTTTAGTTGGAAGATTAATGCAGGGAAATCAACACGAGCTAATTTCACTCCAGATGGAATAAAACTATTATTCTGTTTGCTTCACGACCAAGGTATACAGAGTGAATTATTGCAGACGTGACTGTCAAACAAGCATTTTATCTCTCCCAACATTAGTATGAGTGTGAGCTTACAGCTACACACAACAAAATCTGACAAGAACAAAGGCGAAAGTTTGGTTTACAAGTTTTCTAATGAGTCCAGGATTTAATCTGCTTAAAAACAAACCACAATCCTTATACAAGTCAATTATATTTAGCATGTTTACATTTACAGATAACTTACCATAAATAATAAACAACTAAAACTTCAATGCAGATATCCAATTATCTGCGGCTGGCTCAGTCAGGTTTTACTGCCTAATTAACACTTATGACCAGAAACATCTGACAACAATCTGCAGCTCCAGATACAAAAGTTGTTGACAGGAGTTCATCATCAGGCTGCATCACATCATTCTGTTCATAAACACACATACAGATACACTCACTGCCCACTTCATTAGGTACGCCTGCTCAACTGCCAATTATAAATGGCCAATCAGACGGCAACAACTTGATGCATACATTGATCCTCTCTGCGAACAAAATGATGAAGTGTTACTTAGTGTTATGTCACAGTGATGCTGAGAAACTGGTCCACACATTTATTACTTCTAGGCTGGACTACTGTAACTCTCTCTTGTCAGGATGTCCAAAAAACTCTCGAAAGAGCTCCAGCTGATCCAGAACACTGCAGCGAGGGTACTGACAAGAGTTAATAAGAGAGAGCACATCTCTACCATTCTAGCTTCTCTCCATTGGCTTCCTGTAGGATATAGAATAGACTTCAAGATCCTTCTACTTACTTACAAGGCTCTTAATGACAAAGCTCCATCTTATCTGAAAGACCTCATTATTCCATACTGTCCTACCAGAGCACTTCGCTCCCAGAATGCAGGTCTGTTAGTGACCCCCAGTATCTCTAAAAACAGACTGGGAGGTAGAGCCTTCAGTTACCGGGCTCCTCTATTATGGAACCAGCTCTCTCCATGGGTCAGAGAGGCAGACACTCTTTCTACATTTAAGTCCAGGCCTAAAACCTTCCTCTATGACAGAGCTTTTAGTTAGGGCTGGCTCAGGTAGTCCTGATCCATTTTATAGCTACACTGCTATAGGCTTAAACTGCTGGGGGACACATCAGGTTACATGGAGCCCTATCCTTCCTCTCCTCTCCTCTCCTCTCCCCTCACACATTTTGAACTGTCATTATTTGTTGCACTTTGTAGTCTGGCCTTGGTGTCTCGCACTCTCTCTGTATTTCCACAGATCTCTTCAGAGCTCCATCCCCCTGCACCAACCAACCAACCGCCGCCTCCATCACCTCCTTTCTCCTGCTGTTAAACCGGTCTGCACTCCCTGCTCATGACCCAGTCTGCTGTCCAGTAGTCCCATTAAGCTGGCCTTCCCTCCCTGCCCACCAGGAGCTGCCTTCATCATTTTTCGTTAACTGACTGATTCCATTTCCATGTTTTCCATGTTCCATGTTGTAAATTGTCCTCTTGTCTGTATACAACATCTATTGCACGTCTGCCCGTCCTGGGTGAGGGATCCCTCCTCTGTTGCTCACCCTGAGGTTTCTCCATTTTTCCCGGTTAAAGGGTTTTCTTGGGAGTTTTTCCTCAGTCCATGTGAGAGTCTAAGGGCAGAGGATGTTGTCATGATGCTGTGTAAAACCCTTTGAGACAAACTTCGTAAAAACGGGCTATACAAATAAAATTGCCTTGCCTTGCCTTGCCTTATGCACTTCACCTGTCAGTGATCATAATGTTATGTCTGATCAGTGTATATGCATGTGGACTAGAGGCTGATATTTTTTCAGGGGTCCTGCAGGTCATGTGATTTCCCGTGGGATCCTTACGGGATGGGAATAGTTTCACTATTCATCCCGTGATTGGGACGGGACAGGGAAAAAAGTCAATGGGAGCAGGCGGGACTGGGAATCATGAGGGCTGAAACGATTACTCCAGTAATTCACCTAATTCGATTACAAAAAAATGATCAGGGCAATTTTGTTTGCCTTGTGTTTCACATGGACTTTTATTACTGACACACAGCGTTGTCAGAGTTTTGTGGAGTGACCTAAGAAAAGACAGAAAATAAGGAAACAGAAACAAGATCAAAGGTGTGGGACCATTCCGAGTTGTCTTCACTGTGAAACTGAAGTTTCATACCGTAACAGCGTCTCCTCAGTGATGCAGGAGTGAAACCGAAAGCATCCAGTCAAGTCCACTGAATGGGTCCAACACAATGTATTTTTTTTTTTTTAACTGTAACTGACAGAATCTGGCCAAAAAAACACATCACAGGAAAGGGATGGGACTGGAGTCATTCTTGTGGAATTGGGATGGGACAGGTTTTTTTTTTTGTCTTTGTCACGGGATTGGGACGGGACAGGACAGGATTTTTTTTTATGGGAGTGGGATGGGACAGGACTGAAAATCAACTCCTGTGTCACCCTCTCATGTAGACACAGTCAAGGTGATCATCTGAAATTCAAACTGAGCATCAGAAAAGGAAAGATAACAATCTAAAATAATATGACAATATCAGAGTGGACAGAGTGGACAAAACTGACAAGATGAACGAAAAGATGTCTGTGTTTTTGGTTTGTCCCTCTTTGGTCATTAAAGCATCTGTGATCAAGTTTCTTTGCTGCCTCTCACTGAGCACTCAGCTCGATGTATTGATCCTGTGACGGCGTGGCCTCCTCTCGTCCGTCTGATCGTGCTTTGGATTCACCTAATGCAGGTTTTGCAAGGTGGTATGGAGCTGCATGTATTAGATGTTTAACAGTTTCTGGATGCTGACAAAGACCTTCTTTCACTAACAATAACAATGTGACTTCTAATACTTAAGCATGTATTACACTGGATTGGCTGGATCAGAAATTAATTTTACCTACAAAATAGCATTTGGTAGGGCTGATATCTTATTTTCATTGTCATCGTAATGTCAACATGCACAATAAACACATCACAAAGGGTGCCTCAAATGCGATGAATAAGTTTTATTTACAGGTGCCATGCCTTCACACTCACCTCACACTCATACTCCTCATATGTGTAACCTGAGCCACACCACAAGACAAACGTAACTTAACAATGGCAGACTTCCATTGATTCCCTCAAATACTGGGCCTGAAACGCATCCATATGGCACCAAAAGGTGTATTAGTACTGGCACGACTTCTCATGTTTAGTCTATTATATAGTCTATATAAGTTTTCCACTCTTGTTCCCTGTTTTTGGTGTTTTTGTGTGGCAGTGTTACAGCACCACTACAGCCCCGGCACATGAACTACAGCATATTGAGTCCTTTTCAGACAGACACAGAAACTGTATGGGTAATGTGAAAGTCATATCATCATCACACATTGTGCTGATATTGTGCAGCCTAGGTCTAGTGTTTGGTTTAAAAACTAATTAACCAAAGGATCCATTAACTCTGCACCTCCTTCTGTCTTTTTGAAGGCTTCATTGGTCAATTTTAATTTGTAAACCATTTACTAATGTTTATCAGTTGCTGTGTGACCCTCACTCAATGCCAGCATGCAGAGATTGGCTCCACCTTCACACCACACACCACCCTGATGACTAGCAGTACAGCCAATGATGGAGGGATGCTCTTTAAAGCAGCTGCCCTTGCATATGAAATGTACTCTTAAAGCTGCCTCACCTTGTCAGGATGATGCTAATCAATTCATAGCATGCTATTAACCAGCCCATGCCAAACACAATTAGCAACGTAATTATGGAGAATAAACTGGACCTCCTGATCTCTTTATTATATTTTTTGCACATTTATCACTGTAAATACTTCATTCTAATGTTGTTATTATTGCATTTTCTGTGATGTTTCATTTACTTGCCTGGTAGGTTTGTTTGCTGCTTTACTGTTTTGCACAAAACACCAAAACAAGTATCATGTGAAAATTTACTGACATATAAAATTCATTCTGATTAATATAAAACCCATTTCACTTAACTGGTATTGTATCAGCAACTTCAAAATAAATCTGACTGCACTGCAACACCAAAACTCCAGTTGTACGTAGCTGTGGAGGAGAAATCCAGACCTTCATTGAGGAAAATTATGGCAGCATTGAGTGGCTTCCTCTGAGCTCCTTCTGAAATGCATTTGTACTCACTGAACAATCACTGGGTCACTACAGGATTCATTGACCTCGGCAACCTGTTCAGGACAATCGAGAGACACGGTAAATCAAGTCACACGGGCTGTGCTGTGAAAATGAAGCTTTTTGGATGCATAAGGACAAAGCTCTTTGCACAAAGCAGCACAATGACAGGTGAAGAAGAGGAAGCAGGATATGCTGATGAGACTCATTGTTGGAGCGCTGTAATGTCCACGCCAAGACCAAGCATTCAGGGGGGACACAATGAAAATGCTGACAGCTCCAACAGGGGCTATTTTGTGGAGCTGCATAAGGAATGATGAGGGATGAGCTGCACATTGACATATTGTCCCTCAAGTCATCAGTAGAGCTGCTTTTAAGGATGAAGTACAGGGCACAGGCCACTCCACCCGCCAGCACATCAGCTCTGTCTCCTGCCTGAAGGGAATTACAACTTCTGAGGTACCTGAGTAACAGGGGAAGCACGTCACCAATTGTGAAATACCCACTGACTGTTGTTACAAAGGAACTGCAGGCCTGTGGGAGACTGGAGACTGTTAATGATCATGCCACTAACAGGAAAGATAGGAGAATGGACTCCCTTTTCGAATCAGGTGGGTGAAATACATCACACTTTCTTTTTCTGTGTTACTGTTGCCGGAACTACCTGTGTAGTTATGTCTTATTTGTTTTTGCCTTGCATGACCAGATGTAGCTGCATGTGTTCATCAGTCCACAGAGAATCAGAACCAGGGACAGCAGCCATGAGGTCAAGAACCCCTGGTTTAGGTCGATAACCAAATGAGAATGAGACTGTTTATAGCAGGGGTGTCAAACTCATTCCACAAAGGGCCGTGTGGCTGCAGGTTTTTGTTCCAACCAATCAAGAGCACACAGTTTGACCAGTCAACTGTCTGAAGACTGAGATCAGTTGATTAACTGAGTCAAGTCTGGTGTGCTGCTGCTTGGTTGGAACAAAAACCTGCAGCCACACTGGCCCTTTGTGGAATGAGTTTGACACCCCTGGTTTATAGCCTCCACTATAAAGCTATGTTCACTGTTCATCATTCTTAGTGACTGTTAAAATAGATTTCAAGCTTGCTGTTTGTTCCAAACAAATATCATGTTTCTTCCACTGTAGTCTGACTGATGGAGGCTCTTTAAGGCCCACCTCCCTGCTCTGAGTCCAGTGGACTTACCACATGTCCATGTGCTGCTTCTTTCCCATGTACAGCTGTAAACAAATGTTGGTTTTGAGGCCTGGTATTAACCTGCATTACACAAAAGTATAATTGTGCTTTGTTTTGGAACATTTTCTTGAATACAGAGCCCCTGTATTAAAGGCTAAAACTATGCAACTGCAACTAACTTTCAAACTAATCAGCATATTTGGAGGTAAGCATGTGCAGCTTGTCCTGAAGAGTTAGGCGAGAAGATGAATGTGGATCTTTTTCAAATTGCGATGAGCTTTCCTGTTCCAAACAGCTCTGTGAAGTTGCCGGTCTCTGAACTGAAATGAGTTCTCTGCATCAAAACAGGCCACAGAAATAATAATAACAGTATTTGCTCATTGTCTTTGGCACCAGCTCCATTCCAACAGGCTGGAGCACCTTCCTGGGATAGAACCTCCTAAAGGACTTCATAAAATACTGATGATCTCCACTGAGATCCAGCTGAGATATTTGATACCTGCTGCAAGTTATTATATGTGCAACATTGTGAATCATTATATTTTTTTTACTGCCTGTGACTGCACTGCCCACCCTATTAGTGATAGTGGATAGAGGCTTTTTGTTTGGATGGTGGTAGTTAGTTCGTTCTGCTCTGGGTTGAGCAGCTGTCTAAAACACTATCCCAGTTCCCTTTGTTTAATCAGTCGGAGCACTGAGAACCACTGAAACACCTAGACGTGTGGTAATTACTGCATGTTTTATTAACATGAACACTAACTCTACAGATGGTTCGACTGATGTAACTAATTAAAATCATCAATCCAGTCCAATATCCTTCTTTGACAACACTTAATATGCAGTAACAGCGTGCTCCTCCTGCTGGCCCCTGAACAGCAGTGATGAGACCAGATATTCACAGCAGCACGGATTTAAAGTCGACGGCATTTCCACTGATTCCTCTGTATATTAAAAACCATTACTTTGCATCATGCGAGCTGAATATTCAATCACTGCTTTCTTTCAGTCATTTAACCTATCACTTTCACAAAAGTCTGTTTTCCTATTATCACAAATCACTGTTGCAGGCCTGCATACAGATCAGAGTGCATGTGAATAAAGCTCTGGAATAAGGAAAAAGCAGAGACTTTGTGTTTGGCTCACTTTGTGGTCAGTTAGGACCAATCTGAACAAATGGCTGGCTACACTGCAGTCTGCCACAGGTTCACCATGTTCACAGAATTAAGCTCCTGCTACAGGACTGAGAAATGTGGGAATAACAGGACTAACCTGCAGCGAGGGCTGTCATGATCATGAAATTTTAGTTGACCATTAATTGCCATACAAATAATTGCAACTAATTATGGCTTATGAAGAAGAAGAGCCATTTATTGGCTTTTCAACTAAATTCATGAAGCTAACGTCAACAAATGCTCATTGAAATGCGGTCATTGAACATTAGAAATTAAGCCCTGGAGATAATTCTCTACTCATGTGTCATTAAACCACAACAACATAATGATGTTATTAAAAGAGGACCAGTCAAACCTCAAACAGTGGAAAACAAGGAGGAAACAGTGATGAAATATGACATTTCTGTTAGTTTCATCCAGCTGTTTTTATACAGATGAATGGAAACACTTTTAACAACCATGCAAAATGATTGCAGTCAGCTCAAATGATTGTGACAGACCTACCTGTAACCTGTTTATCTACTGAGCTGTGACACAGCTCTGTGATGATCTGTAAATTCTGCACTAGAGCAAGCTAACACAAAAAGTGTTCACTCACACTGTTTTTGTTGTTTTTTAAATGCCATATGCCCATCATCTTTCATAGTTCTGGGAGGGGTTGACATAGATAACTGTGCTGTTTTAATCAGTTCAAATGAGAGCATGAGGGGAGGCCAGGGCAGATATTAAAACCGTACACATGTGATACAAGTGCACTGAACAGGTCTACAAGTGGAAAACCAAACTCACAGTGCAGTAGCTGTGAACACACAAATCACTCTCTGCTCTGCAACACAAGTGGAGTCACACCAGCACAGAGATGTACTGGTAAAGTTTCAATACTGAACCTTTCAAGGGTCAATCAGCTTTTATTGGAAGGTCTACCTGCATTTAAAAAAAACTGATTATACCAGAAAGTGTTGGTGTGTATGAGTCCTAGTCTGTTGTTGCTTATTCTGTGATGTGTTGTGTTGCTGCTCCAGCACTCTGACCCTCAGGGCTGTGGAAAGTGAATGCGAGAATGATAGAGGAAGATATCAGCGGCCAAAAGAACGTCCTTGGCAGAAAGGCCGAGCTCAGCCTTAGAGACCAAGTGGGAAAGCTCAGACCTCCGCTAAGAGCTGCTCCTTCACATCAGAAGGAGCTGGCAGTGGTGGTCCAGGCTTCAGACAAGGATACCACCCAGACACCTCCCTGTGCAGATATTCAAGGCATGTCCAAGTGGGAGGAGCCCACCACATAACAGAGGGATTACATGTCCTATCTGGCCTGGGGAGGCTTTGAGAGGAGCTGGAGGATGTGGGGAGAATGATAGATCAGCTGTGGTCCTCCACTCTGTTACTACAGGGCAGCCTTTTCCATTAATCCAGAGTGGCCATACTTACTGTTAATAGCAAAGTGTGTGTGTTTGTGCATAAATGTGCGTGTGTGCTGTGACAATCACCTGGGAAAGGCATCGAAACAGTAGGTCTTGCGTGTATCAGGGAAGGCCACCCGTAGCCCTGACATGAGTGGTGAGTGGAGGATGACAGCAGCACATTCATATCGAGCAGCCAGGTCAATGGTGGGCACGGTGCCAATGCTCTGACCATACAGGATGATGTTCTCAGGTGTTACACCGTACCTGTGTGACAACACAAAGACAACACACACTCACTCATTACGTGGTTTTTACACAAAACAACTGTAAGGTTTAGGCCAGGGCATTATGAACATGCACTGTTCTAATATCACAAGAGGCAACAATAGGGACAATAGAAGGATATGTATCATGATGGACTCCTCCTTGGTAGCTACATAGTTTTATTTAAATGCACTAATGAAAACCACCACTAAGGCACATAAGCAGGCATTTGGTTGCATAAACAAACCTCAGAGCACACTCCCCTTTTGCTGCACCAACAGCCTGTCATATCCCCCCTCTATAATGGAGTGTGCTACAAATGGCCAATCATCAACAGGTCTGTCAGTAGGCTGCACCATTCACATGTCACTGCTGCTGTGGAACATGTGACAAAATTATAGATAAAGAAGGTCACATCCACTCACCAGTGGAAGTTTTTGAATCTTTAAAATCATACTGAGAGTGGGAACACAAACATATTTTAATGATCATCTTTAGAGGATGTCAGTAGACATCGGGACACATTTGCATTTACTGTGATGAAGCAATGTAGACACATGTGGTCCAGACCAGCTCTGAATATAGCCTGAGTGATCAGATCTCAGATGTGTCCTGAATGTGTCTTGGGTGCGTTCACACTGGAACTTAGAACTGACCACTGTGATTAGATCACCTGAGACGGAGGGTGATACCGGGTGTGAATGGGGACAAAGATACATTTGTTAAGTATATTTTGGATATGCAATTCATGTGAGGCACTTCTTTACGTTTTTACTACATCTGCTATACAAATAAAGTTTTGTTGCATCATTATAATAAAATTTTATTGTGATGTTATAGATGAGAAATGAACTGTGCTGTGTGTGTGCAGTGTGCTGACCAACAGATACCTGGAACACTCTACACTGATCACACTCCATTCCTGAATATTTGAGGCTGTGAACGTTTCAGAAGCAACATCCAGAACTCCAGGTTCTGAGTGATCAAACAATAACATCTGGCTTCTCCGCAGCTCATGTGGAAAAACATTTTTAGAGACTGTGAGACTTCCTGGTCTCAGGTCAGCTCTGTGGCAGTGCACGACAGAGGAGGCTTTTCACGGCCTCTCCTCTTAAGCAACACAGAGTGAGAGGCAGTGTTGACAGAACAGAGCAAGTCAGGGACAGAGAGGGAGGATGGGGACACTGTGCTCCTGTGCCAGAGCTCACAATATGGACAGGAAACTTCAAGCAAACCTACCCACTCCCCACCCCTCTCCTGACAGCACTGGGAATGCTGCAGGAGGCCGAGCAGAACCACTCAGCAGCCACAACACATACACAGAGGGATTAGACCCACGCTTAACAGACAGCCATGACAAAGGATTTGGACAAGAGGTGCTAGATTGTACGTGTCCTATGAAGTGATGCCAACATAACAGCTCTTCAGATAACAGCTTGGGTGTGACTAATCTGCTGTCCTAGACAAATCCAGCCTCTGATAAGAAGCAACTGAACTGAACAGTCATCCTGATAGGAGATTATGACCCCACACATGGATGAACAAAGTACCCAGTGGCAGGCAGCGGACTCACAGGACAGTGCACTGCCTCTCACAGGACACCGCTCAACTCTCCAGATGATCACAGCTAGAACTTGGCATCATGGCTGGTGAAGATCAAAAGCATGGATCGCCAGCCTCCGCTGTTCTAATGAGGAGGGTGAAGACATGACCCTGCTGGCAGTAGATATGAAACATCACCATTATATTGACTTAAACTATGATGGTTATCAGGTTTTGTTACAATGCACTAAAAAACAAAGTAACCACAGTAATAGACCATGGATATGGTGGTGGTTAAAATTCTAAAATAAGTAATAAAATGGTAACCATCAATTCAACTGTGATATATGCTTAAACTATTCTATGTATAACAACATTACAGTCACCAAACATATGAGAATATGGAATATAGTTAAATCTTAACAGAAACAATAATCAAATATTTCTTTTCAGTTTTCAGCAAAATGCAAGTGCAATATGAGTGAAATGTTGAGAGTGACTCACAAATATTCTCCATGTAGGGCCACATGCCAATTTGTGTGTCGGTAAGTGAATGCCACAAGCATGTTGTTTAAAGTTTCTAATACTCATCAGTGCTGAGCCGATTTCAGTGATGTTCCAGTGGCTTGTGTAAAACGAATGGCTGCAGAGCTGAAAGCTGATACAGTCACCTGCTCCTAGTCTGAGAGATGTGCACATGCTGCACTTTGAAATAGTTGATAGAAGAGGAGAACAAAAGAAAAAAAGAAATCCTGGGGTTCATTTCCACCTGACACAACTTCCTGTTCAAGGAGCAGCACTGATTGCAACGTAATGTGTACAATAAAAGAGTGGTGAACCAATTATCAGCTTGGCCGATAATATTGACAGATATTAAGCCTTTTTACAATAGTCAGCATTAGGGTTGCAACGATTCCTGATACTTTGGTACCAAGTTGATGCCAACACGCAAAAAATACGTCGGTACCTGCTTTTTTCCAGTACCGTTAGTACTGTATATGCAACTTTGCCCTTGGCAGGTTGTGTCGATTCCTGTCGGGACTGATGCGGGCAGCATACGTGAGTGAGTCTGAGAATGTGTGTGGTCTCGGAGCAGCTCCAGTCGAACTCGCGGTCTGTTTGTTATGTGATCACAGCTGGAACTTGTTCTGTTTCAACTGCCTGATTCATGCCACAAGTTTGAGCTCATGTAAACATGACAAGCTACGCGTCTTTTTCCGGTCAGTTGTCATGGAAACATGATGCTCTGCCAGTAGTGCTGCATTTGGGCCTGAGTGAAAACAAACTTATTCTTCTTAAAATTATGTTGCAGTTTGAGAAGCTGTTGAATCACAGTGAAGCTTAAATACAAAAAAGTTGTATATGAAACAGTTTTAATCGTGGTATTGAATAAGTATTGAGAATCGTGGAAATTCACTGGTATTGGTGCCGACTACTGAAATTCTGGTATGGTGACAACCCAAGTCAGCATCGGCTGTTTTTTCACCGATAACCAATAAAATCAACGTATTTAAAACGTGCTCCATTGACTCTGATGCAGCCGTCTCTCTGCCTGAAGTCACCACAATGCCCCACCCACTGCCCCCACCTAACCAAGATCTGTGGTGGAGTTTGTGTTATTCTACAAACATTTAAGGTCTTTTAATCACAGATTTTCACAAATAACAACAGGATACTGTATTCAGTCTGAACAGGGTGTGTTGTTCTAAATTTTGACACCAAAATTTTAATTTTCACTGCAAATTAATATCAGTTTCCTTGATTACTGATATCAGATTTGATTCTGAAAAAAAAAACCTTATCAGTTGATCCCAAAACAAAACAATTAGACCAGAGCCTTGTACAAAACAAACCAGGTTTTATCCAGGCAGAAATTCTATTTTCCATCAACAGCCCCTCTGGATGGTCGGTGGAACAATAAAGTACAGAACACCATGGCATAAAATTACATTGATCATCATCCACATACTCCACCCCACCTCATCATGATAATATAACCAAGTGGAGTGACTCACAACTATAAATGGAAATCTAGCCAATGGGTAAAGATACGGGGGGGGGGGTTATTTTAGATGTAAACTCAGGCCAGTAGAAGCAGTCTACCCAAATGTACAGGGAAATTCCATGGAAACATCAGGATGGCCTGAAATGCTTCAGGTCACAGAGAAGAGGAGTGGAAGAAGAGGAGTGGAAGGAGCAGTGTTGGGGTTTCTCAAGTTCACAGAGCATCCTACAGGTCAGGCTGTCTGGGACACAATGAGGGTTGCTGAATAAAAGCCAGCTGTGTGCTTCTGAAACCGTGATCAAGGCGTTCTCTCCTCCACCACAACAGACAAACTGATGTTGTGTCACAGGCACAAATGTTTCCTCCATCCTGAGTGGGGCTGGGTGCAGAAACCCAATGTTCCAGGAGCAGGGCTGGAATTTTAAAGGCTAGGGATGGGACTCTGTCAGTTCTGATCTTTGTACTTGAGAGATTCAAAAAAATGGATTGTCTGTTTATCATTTGGACATAAACATGCATACTTTATCTCACCAACTCTGTTTCTCATTAAGACATTAGTCTATGAGTGATGCATTTGTGGAGACCTCTGAAACATTCAGAGAAAGTCCATGCTTGTTTTTAATCTCTTCATTTTTTCCGTTTGCCAGATTTTGCAGGTTAAATCTGGTGGCGACTCTGTCTCTTTGTATCTCTCCAATAGAAAATGTATTTGGCAGGTGTGTTTTTTTAAGGCCTGTATTATAGCACAAAAATATCTGTGTCCCAGAACTGAAAAACCAACAGTTGCCCAATGAATATTCAAATATTGGAGTACAGCACTGCTTGTTTTCTGAGCAGCGCTGATAAAAAGCTGAACTCTGCAGCTTGGATCAAGCTCCATAAAAAAAACAAACCTAGTGGGCTAATTAATTATATAAAAAAAACTTTCATTAGGTGAGTAAATAAGCCTAAGTGGCAGCCATGTCCAGACTGATGCCTGAGGCATTCAGGTGGACTGCCATGGGCTAAATTACACAGGATGTCCACAGTTTGACATGAGGGTCATGGAGTGAAATCTGACTTTAAACAACAACTTTTGAAAACACGGGCATTAATAAAACAGCTGACAAATCACCACTGCTCACACAGGAGAAGGAAATCTGAAGTAAACTTAATTAACAATGACTGTGTGAGCTGCTCACTGAATGTTGCCATGTTTTATAGCCGACTGACACCCCGGGGGCCAACGCGCTGTACCTGTCGATAGACATGCAAAGTTTCACTGTTTGTGAGTCACATCACAAGTTAGAGAAACTTCAAACAGCAGGACAAAGGGACTTCTCTTCTGTGAAGCTGAGAATCTCTAGGGGCCTCAGAGTTTCCAATTACTCAGGTCTGACCATTATTTGTTTGGAAATTAACTAATTTCCTGCAGCATCAAAGGTTTATTTGGTCCAAACCTATAAAATCTAACATAAAGGCTTAGAGCAGGCCTCAGTGTGCTGAAGTCCCTTGACTTGTTGGTAACAAATAACAGACTTTTCTACTGTTTAAAAGTTAACATGCTGTAAGAGCCACGTTCACATAAACAGACGCCCACCCGAGAGGGACTGCAGTGTTCACACTAGGGATCGACCAATATGGACTTTTTAGAGCCGATACCGATACAGATTATTAGCTATCAAGGAAGCCGATAACCGATATTTAGAACCGATATTCATCTGCAGTAAAAATGAAAAATTTGATGTCAAAATTTAGAATAACACACCTGCAATCAGACTGAATGAAGTATACTCTTTGTTTTTGTACAAAAAGATTTAAAAAAAAGAGAGAAAATGTTAAAAATATATATATTCATTTACATAATATTACATAATAATTCTACATAATAATCTTATGGTAGCCTATAACATTACATATAAACAGAGTAAAGAGTTTGTAAATAAAGATTAAACTTTAAGTTTCAGTGGTTCCCAGTGTTTTTCACTTATAGTTCCTTATTATATATGTAGAGAAATAAAGGCATGTTCTGGATCTCAGAACAGTATGTGAACTCTTATGCTTAGAACTGTCATATTACATAAATAAGAACAAGGCACTTAGCAAATGCAAACAGTAAAGGCTACGTTACGCACGAGTTGTAGCCCAGATGCGACGGTAAATTTATTGATTAAAATAAAACTGAGAATAAGCTCCTCGACGTGTGCTCTCTGCCTGGCTCATTGAAATGGCCTATAATATCCCTGGACGCTACGAGTGACAGGCGAAAAGACGATCATTTAACTTGTGTGTGTTCGGTCGCAGCAGCACCATAGCCACGTGTGTTTGTTTACAACAGAACAGCGTGCAGTGAGAGCGTGAGCGCTGAAGGAGAGGAGGTTATAAACAAAAAAGGACACGTTAGTGTGTGGTGTTCAACTTAAATGCTATAATCACCTCAGGTGTTGTTTATAGATAAACAGGGAGCCGCCCCGCGGGTTCAGACATGTTAGGAGATTTACAAAGTAATGGTAACCGTAAGGGCTCATAATATTATTGTTCGTCTGTCGCTGGCTCTAAAGCAGTGGCGGCATGCGACGCTGGGCAAGTTATCACCGAAAATGATCATAAAGTTGCGGCGTTTTTAAACTTCATCAGGGTTTTTATTGCAACTTTGCCTCGACTGATTATTGCCGTACCTTCTCCGCTGGTTCACCAGACCAATCTGCTTCTCCTCATCTATGGTACTGCATAGACGCTTCACTGTTGATTGGCTATCACTTGTGCCATGTAACCAATCAGTTAGGGCTGTGGGCGGGACTTTGTTACATGGTCAAGAGTGGTGGCTTCAGGCAGGGAGACGGTGCATCAGCGCCAAAGGAGCGCATTTTAAAATAAATTTAATTTATCGGTGAAAAAAACGGCCGATGCCGATCATCGTAAAAATGCCGAATATCGGCCGATATTATCGGCCATGCCGATAATTGGTCAATCCCTACTCTAAATAATAAGCCTGTGGAAGCTGAACTTCATCCAACTGGTCATTTTGTTAGGACAATGTAAAAATACACAAAAACAAACTACAGTGTATTAGCAGTAGCAAATTCCAGGTAAACAAGCCGACTGTCGCAGAGAATGAGCCGTGCTGCGGCTGCGTGCGGCGCTCAGATCATCATCACCCAGTTCAGAGGTTAGTAGGTCAATCTTCAGACCCTGGATGACGAAAACAGGCAAATTTTGCTCTCATTCAGCATGGAGGACTTAACTGAACACTTAATTGAATGGTACCGCCGTGATGAGAAGCAGTATCGTTACTCCAATACCGATTCTCATTACAGTTAATGCAAAGTTGCAATAAAAACCCTCTATGATGAAGTTTAAAAACACCACATCTTTATGATCATTTTCGGTGATAACTTGCCCAGCGTCGCATGCCGCCACCGCTTTAGAGCCAGCGACAGACGAACAATAATACGAATATGAATACGAATACGAATTACTTTATTGATCCCCAAAGGGAAATTCATTTGTCTGTCAGCTCATCAACCATTTGCAGAAGAATGAAGAAGCCTGATGGCTGAAGGTACAAAGGATCTTCTATATTTCTCCGTCCTGCAGTGAAGAGAGAGGAGCAATCCACCACATCAAGGTGTTATGAAGAGGATGATCTGAGTTGTTCAGAATGGCCTCCACCAGCGTGTATCTCTGATCTCTCTGAAGTCAAGTGCCTCAGGATGTTTAGTCTGTATCCTAGCAACGACTTCATGGAGACCTTCACATGGAACTTCAGCAGTAGCCATTGGTGGGATGTACACAAGTATTGTTTTGATTTGAAAAAATGTCTACTTCCTGAGTCTTCATCTATATCTCCAGCTCCTCATCACTCTTGTTGAGCAGAGAGTTGATATTTTGCATGATGACTGACGGCAGAAAGGACCTACAGCACATCTCCACTTCCAAACCTTTAATCTCTGCACCACCAGCACAGCAACCATGAAAGCAGCTCCTCATCCAGCTGGAACAGGGCGGCATCCAGACTTGCTCCATTTTCAATGACAGAAGCTCCTCTCCTGAAGAATCTCCTCTCCCCACAGAAGTGTCCATCAGTAGTTGACAAAATACGACAAAAACATACAAAAACACAACAAACTAAAGCAAAGGTTGAGTAAAAACTCAGAGCTACCAGACTTTGCTGCTCCCAGCTGAAGCGCATGTTCTGGAATGTTTTTGTATGCATGTTCTGGAATGTTTTTGTATTGTAATAATATGAGCCCTTACGGTTACCATTACTTTGTAAATCTCCTAACATGTCTGAACCCGCGGGGCGGCTCCCTGTTTATCTATAAACAACACCTGAGGTGATTATAGCATTTAAGTTGAACACCACACACTAACGTGTCCTTTTTTGTTTATAACCTCCTCTCCTTCAGCGCTCACGCTCTCACTACACGCTGTTCTGTTGTAAACAAACACACGTGGCTATGGTGCTGCTGCGACCGAACACACACACGTTAAATGATCGTCTTTTCGCCTGTCACTCGTAGCGTCCAGGGATATTATAGGCCATTTCAATGAGCCAGGCAGAGAGCACACGTCGAGGAGCTTATTCTCAGTTTTATTTTAATCAATAAATTTACCGTCGCATCTGGGCTACAACTCGTGTGTAACGTAGCCTTTACTGTTTGCATTTGCTAAGTGCCTTGTTCTTATTTATGTAATATGACAGTTCTAAGCATAAGAGTTCACATACTGTTCTGAGATCCAGAACATGCCTTTATTTCTCTACATATATAATAAATATAATAATAAATAAGGAACTATAAGTGAAAAACACTGGGAACCACTGAAACTTAAAGTTTAATCTTTATTTACAAACTCTTTACTCTGTTTATATGTAATGTTATAGGCTACCATAAGATTATTATGTAGAATTATTATGTAATATTATGTAAATGAATATATATATTTTTAACATTTTCTCTCTTTTTTTAAATCTTTTTGTACAAAAGCAAAGAGTATACTTCATTCAGTCTAATTGCAGGTGTGTTATTCTAAATTTTGACATCAAATTTTTCATTTTTACTGCAGATGAATATCGGTTCTAAATATCGGTTATCGGCTTCCTTGATAGCTAATAATCTGTATCGGTATCGGCTCTAAAAAGTCCATATCAGTCGATCCCTAATTTAGAGGCTGCGTTCACTGTGCCCCAATCACTCCCACCATATGGATATACGCAGCTCTGTCTGGATCTAAATATCATCCGAAGGACTCCTAATGACACCAAAGTTATATGGGCGAGTAAACGACCGTACTTTATGCCAAATAAGGTCCAGATTGTAAAAAACAGCAATTCTCCTTTAACTCTGACACCGTCACCCTGTAACACTAATGCTAATTGAAGGCAGTAATGATTACTCCCACTGGGTAAGGTAACACATAGTACTGTTTAACAGGACCTTTTTTCAAATTCCAAATGAGAAATGCAGGCAAAAGAAATTAAGCTTTGCGTGGGCTGGAATCTTTGCTCGGGTCTTTTGGGAAATCACACATCGTCAGCACCATGGTCCCGCCGCCTCATGCTGCCAAGACTGACCACATCAGACATGCAACAGTGTCCAGTGTGGACGGAGAGAAGCCCGGGCTCAGGGGCAGGATGTTTCCATGCTGCACTCTCATCTCTCAGTAAAAGGAGCCAAAATCCAACCCAAATCTCCAAATTTTCTTTCCAAGGACTGTGGTCATGAGCAAACTAGGGTAGTACAGGGCACTGCAACACAAGAGCTTGTCTTTAAAGCCTACTGTGGGGAAATGTGATTTTAAAAGGGGGGATGAACAAGTACAATAAACTCATTTAGCAATTATCAAAATGTCAAGCCAAGTGATCTTTGAGCAAACTAATCTTTATCTCAGAGGTCTTTTCTAGCTGCTGTAATTCAGCAGAGCCCCACAGGCCCGAGTAGCAGGACAACCATTATGAAATCAAATCGCTGTTTAAGGGCATCGTCTTAATGATTTTTCCACAAAATGTAATTAAACAGATATTGAATAAACATAAACCTCCTCCTCAGGTGCTTCGCTCCCCCTGCGAATGATTAAGACTGCTGCATGCTCAAGTCGCTCACTCTCTGAGGGGTTTGGGAACAATTAAATGTTGCTGTTTGATGGTAGGTGTATGGACAGATGCACATTGTGTGAGTTCATGTGCAGGTAGGCCATATGTCAAATGGAACATTAATCTGAGGGATTGTTTTGAATGAGGAATCAATGGCTCTGCTTATTTTACACGTACAACACAATCATCAAACTTTGGCCTCTATTAAAATATGATAGGAAGGTGATAATAACAGGATAATTAGACTGTCAGCTCTTTATGTTTGAATATGTCATGACTTCACAGACTTCAATAAGACTATATCACAGATTAACATATACCTTAGAACATCGCTCGCAAGCTACCAGTAGCTCACAGCTCCTTTCCTCGCCAAAGGATTAATGAATCATACATAAATTTGAAAACTTGACTGATCACTCGGCAAACTTGCACCTTATATCCAGGATTTTCCCTGCCTATTGCGGGCCACCTTGGTTGACGCGTGTGTGTGTGCATGGGGCTGTTCAGATGTAACGCGTAGACGCGTGTCATGCGTGCTTACAACCAAAGCAAAGCCACAGCGACACACCGACAGTGCGGCACGCCTGTTTTTCGTGCATGTCCGCGGCACACTAAGGGAAAATCTCAACTTGGGAGGCAGCAAGCGCACTGCATGTCAGGGATGCACCGAAATGAAAATTCTTGGCCGAAACCAAAAACCAAAAATGAGGAAACACTTGGCCGAAAACCAAAACACCGAAATAAATTGTGCAAATTTTTTGTACCATTGCGTTTATGGCGATGACTGTGTACTGTCCTCACTAAAATCAAGGCATTGCAATTGCATAAATTAATATTCATGCTTCAAAGAAACCGATTACAAAATTATGAAAATCTTTGTTTAACTCTGACATTCCAAGAATGCACAATATAAAATAAAATGAAATGTTTTACTTGAGCCCACTCATGAATAACCTACAGGCCTATAACTGACTGGCCTATTACTGGCTTCTGAAAGACAGTAAAATTAAATATGATATATAAATATATAGAGATAACAATTCCTTTAAAAACCTAAGTGCAGCCACAGAGTTTTCACACACAGCTACTGGCTGTATACAGTGACACGGTGTTTCATTTTTCGGCTCGTACACACATTTGTTTTCCAAACGCAGCACCACTGACAGAGCGTCATGTTTCCATGACGACTGACCGGAAAAGATGAGCGGTGTCATGTTTACATGACTCTCGATTGTAAAAATAAAACTCTGAGAAGTAAGGCTAAACTTTAACAACAGAGACACATGTACCCTGTACACCAGCACGCGGGTTATTTGTAGCGCTGCTCATTTCATTTTATAAACAGACGCTCCAGAGTTGGACTGTAGCCGCTAACGGAGCTAACTGCTAAACACATACACGTGGTATCGGATTGGTGCCTGGACTCCAGTATTCGCCGACACCGATGTTCGGCATCACAACATCCTGTTTCGGCCGTGTTGTTTCGGTGTTAAAAGTCTTTCGGCCGAAGACCGAAAATGCATTTATTGGCCATTTTCGACCGAAAATTTTTGGTGGCCGAATTTTCAGTGCATCGCTACATGTGATAAAAGTCGACCAGTCAGCTCCACGGACCTGCTTCTCCTACAGCGACATGCTACCCAGCTCTCAGTGCTTGTGGGTGTTGTGTCAAATCCCGGTTACCTGACCAGCTGTTTCTCCACTATTGTCTCCTTCGGAGCTCTGGCCTGAGATGTAGAATATGTTTTATAGAAGAGAAACACACATCTCAGGACCACTGACTTGTATCATCAGAACAGACATTGTGAATTGATTATGGCTTTAATTTAATAAAATCTGAAATTCAGTATCTCAAAGAATGAGAATATAGTGAAAAAGTTCACTATTTTAACCTAATGATGTCACACTCTAATTAGCTGATTAACTCCAAACACCTGCAAAGGTTTCCTGAACCTTTAAATGCTCTCTTAGTCTGGTTCAGTAGATACACTATGACTATCATGAACTCCATCATATTCTACTTTACTGAGATGAACCTGTACATCGATTTTGATCTAATGAACAATTAACATGTGGATACAGGATAAAGGCTGGGAAAATACATTTTTCATTTCATGGGGCCTTTAACGTGGGTCAAACATAACAAGCATTATTTTCTGGAAAGAAAGGTAGAAAGCTGAGTCAACTTAAGCAGCTTTCAGAGAGGATGTGGTCTGCACTGTGCCCAGCACACTGATGGGAGAGTCGCAGAGGAAAGGGAAAACATAGGCAAAGTTTTCCAAAACTTCTAGCACAACTCATCACTATGAAACAAGAAGGGGGTGACCTCAGAGCAGAGAGCAGCATTTCCATATCAGCCAGTTTGCGATCTACTTTCCGCTTACCTTGCTCCTACTGACCACAGCGCTCACACAGGCCTGCCCTGATGTGAAAAAAAACAACTGCTGGAAAAATGATTTGTCAAGTATGGTGAAAATCTGGCTGTAAAAAACATTTAATGACCTCAGTCTAAGTGTGTGTTAACTTCTGAGGTCAAGTCTCTGTAACTGGTGATCTTCAGCCAAGGTTGCCATAGACTGAATTCATTCTAACACAGCCCTGTGGTTGCCATTCTTTCCACCATCCAGCTACAATTAGGTTTTTTATTTATTCAGTGCAATCCAATTACGTTTTATTCATATGTTATGATATGCAGATCATAGCAGAAGTTAACTCTGGGCACTTTTTTCATATAAACCAGATCTGACCAGTCCTCTTTATAATATATCCTACTTGGGAACATTTTTTAGTGCTTCACTGCTGGCATGAATAAAGCTTCATCCAGTTCAAATGCTACTTCAACCATGTCCTTATAGTAATTAAAAATTTTATGTACTTTCATTTTTTCTATGAGACATGAAAACAATAAAACAAACAGTAGCAGGATGCTTCTGCTTATGTTTGGTTTTCAATATATGCTCCAAATATACATTCATGGTAAACATATTTAATCATTTATTTTGATTATTGTAATCATTCCAATTCTTAACTATTTATAATTGTCTTCTAAAGCCTCTTTTATTGGCTTTTTTCTCTCTTTTTATTTTAAATGTATTGTTATTGTCTGATTTTCATGTATTTCTATGCCTCTATAAAGCACTCTGAATTGCCTGGTGCATGAATTGTGCTATAGTAATAAATCAGCCTTGCCTTACCTGTGTGTACATGCACTTGCTGTGCACACTCGTGTACCATGTGATACCATCACCACTGTCATTCAGTGAGATATTTTGTGTCGTGGGACTTTTACAATCATCATAATCACTGTCCCTGCTCTCACACAGCAGCAGGGATGTTACAGGAGTGGAGTTAATCATTTCACTCTGACCTTTCAGACCAGGGGTGGAGCAGGAGAGGGCCACAGCACGGCTTATTTCCTCTCAAGTTGTTCATTTCATTAGCTTTTATAAAGTCAATGTAATCACATTTTAGGGGAGGGTGGGAAGTCAGGTTACTAAAAGCTTTAATAACACTGACCTTCATTAATCATTCACAATACTTTAATTATTAGTTTATTTATAAATGTGCTTATTGTCAAGTCATGACAGCAGAAATGGCTTTTAGTGATCTATAGCTCGTCCCTGATGATCTGCATCATATGCAAAATATTTCCATTTTCCCTATGTGACAACAGGTCTGCTGCTGCCAATTCACATGTTGCTGTTATTGCTTAATGTGCCCACTTTCTTCTTCTTCCTGCTACATTTATAAAAATTTGGACCGACAAGAAAATGGGATGCAAAGACGAGGTGTGAGTATTGGAGCCAAGAAGACGGTCGCAGCACCTTTGTGAATTTTCAGCTTGTCACAACTGTGACTTTTGGACCTCAAGCAGTTTATGCAGTGAGCTGTTAAGATTTCAATAAAAACTGGAAACAAGGGGATGTTTTAGGAATGGTGTCAGTATTCACATACTTCACACACCAGGTTTTTATACTGCCTTCAACCTTTACAACCTTGTCAAATTGAAATTCCTGACTCTCACCCAAGTCGAAGTCCAACCTGATTGCACCCCCACTTGAAGCTGCAGTCTCTACAGTAAAAGCTCTTCTGATAGCATCTGCCCCCCCCCCCCCCCGAGTAAAATATCTGCAGTAGACAGCTCTCTGCTCTCCCCCTGTTAGCCATACCAGCTCATCGAGGTTATACCTCATACAACCCCACTTCAGAATAACTGAACTATCTCTTTAATATTGCCAAGTGGTCTTTGAGTTCTACAACTACAACATTTCAGCTGTCACAGCCTGAGGCCCCTGCTGTGGAATACAGAGAGATGCACAGAATACCTTTGCATCTCTCCTAAAGTAGAGCAAAGACATGTTCTGTTCTCTTTGGAGTGAACTGGCTTTATCCATCTGTTGTTCCTGTGTTTATTTTCATGGTCAAGAATCAACTGTTAATCTCAGCCAATGCAGACAGGATGACCGTGAAGTCCTCACACAATGATGGAAACTCAAACATTTGAACTCCCACTTCTGAGGAGGGTCATGTGATCTGAACACAAGCTCAGGAAGAGAACGGGAATCCTCAGTCGATTTACAAATGCCAAAAATCATGTTTGCTCACTGTTCCAGGCACGGTGTTGACTGAACCAACAAGCTGCAAGTCAACCATGACAGCACAGTGCAGCATCCACACACACACACACACACACACACACACTTCATCATCAATGAAGGCAAGTATTTTGGATCTAATAACTTCATGCTGGTTTTTACCAGTATTTTGTGGATATGCTGACAATCACTCAGAGAGCTAACAGTAGTGAATCAAGGCAAGAGATCCAGCACTGACAAAGGAGCCAGCAAACACACTTCACAAAGCTGCAGTGCATCCTGAAAGAGAACTATTGAGCTGTACTTTGGTCCATTTCACGAATTATGTTGCAGCAGAGCTCACATGAGCCTCTGTTTAAACACCAGTTCACCAGTGATTCTGGTTGCCACATCACACTTTTATTTCATTATACCAGTGCAGGCGGACTATTATAAGTAGGCCTGTTGCAATAATAACATTACTTGGAGATAATTTACAATAACTGACTGTTGTTCATCTTGTGTTATCTTGTGTGGCTGGGATGTGATGGGGTTTTAGCAGTACTGTAGCTATCCCAGCTCAAGTTCTTGTGTCTGATTCAAAACTGATTATTAGACACTTTTCATATCACTTTTAGGGTTGCAATGCGGTGGAAAATTTCCAAAGTTTCTGGAAATTTACCGGGAATTTTGGAAATTTTCCAAAATTTTCCAAAATTTCCCGGAAATTTTGCAACCTTAATCACTTTCACCTATGAAGCAGCTGAATAGCAAACACATGCAGTGATGGCAGATAAAGAGCCATTTAAGAACTGACAAAATATACGGTGTCACTTTGTACTACTTCTACAAAGTGCTGCTCTCTGTGGGAATTTATGGTTTGTCCATTAAGAAGTAAAGTCTTGACGTCACCCTGTAAAGAGCTTTGAGATAATGATATTATATGTGTTTATTGATAGTTGGTATACTTTTTAGATTTTGAATATCTGCGCCTAATCATTATTTTTGACATGGAGAAACAAAACTATTGCCCTTGGGAGATTAATTGAGTATTTCTGATTCTGTTTATTATGAACTGGTGTTATACAATTAAAAGTAAAAATTAAGTTTCAAGAAAAATAGACTTAGCTAATTGAGTTTTGCCACAGAATGCTCAACACAAGTGTCCTGTTTGACACCGAACAACCACATTGGTTGATCCAACACACTCTCTGGCTCGTACTCACTTGTTCCTTAAGACCTGCCAGGCCGCTTCGATGTCCGCATACAGGTTCTTCTCGGACGGCTTGCCGGTGCTGACTCCGTAGCCTGAGTAGTCATAGGAGAACACGTTGCAGTTGATCCTGGAGCCGAGGCCGATGTAAAAGCTGCACATCTGCCCCAGGTCCACGGCGTTCCCGTGGGAGAACAGCAGCGTGTACCGGCTGTTCGGGGCGCAGCGCACGAACATGCATCCAACCCGGTTACCGCGGCTGCTCCTGGTGCTGAACACTTCCACTGCGTCCAGCTCCCGCTGGGAGTACTGCCAGTCCGCCCGCTCGGTTAGATGTAAGCTCGTTACACCGTTAGCGTCGGTGTGCACCGAGTAGGTGGGCTCTGGCGGGAGGAAAGCTAGCTTGGCCGCGATGCGACTGGGACAGGGTGGACAACAGAACAGCCAGCACAGCTCGCCTAGAGAAAACCCGTTCATCCTGGGGCCTTGTTCGGGCATTTAGACGCGGGGAGATGTGGTTGAATCTTTTATCCTGAACCAAACACACACACACACACACACGCACACACACACACGGTTCCTGTCGCTCGCGGTCCTATTGTGCTGCCATTAAAAGTCCGTAGTGAGTGCTGCTGGGTGACAGGTGGCTCGGTCCCTCGGCTTTGCGGCTAACAGCTACCTGCCAGCCGGCTAGCGTTACAGTGAAAATAACGATTACAGAGACACGCAAACCACACATTTACATGTATCTTACTTGGTATCACGAAACAGTGCAGCGGCCGCTCTCCATACAACGATTCCACCTTTCTAACACATTATACACTGCACGTCAAGGTTTGTAGCTGATGTACTGTATGAGAGACAGCAGCCATTTCTCTAGCACGGAGACGAGCCGGTTTTCCGGTTGAAGCGGATATCCGGTTTGTCATCAGAGCTGCTTCCGTAGTTTTTTTTCTTTCCTTACGACCATCTAAGAGTAAATAACATGTCATTGGCTCTCTGCCACTTATGTTTTGCCACTGTGATTGATAAAAGAGTTACTTAATCAGTCTTTGTTGGCTATGAAATATGTGAAAGAAATTAATAATCATACCGTGATTTATGTGACACTCAGTTTGCTGTCAAGGACAAAACTCTAACTCTATTACATTAACTCTATTTAAAATTGAGCCTTCACTGTTCAAAGTCAGGTTTATAGGTGTTTTTTTGTTGTTGTTGTTGTTGTTGTTTTTTTTTCTCTATTTGTATTTTCAGTAATTAACAAAGAATAATGGATTTCAGCCATTGAGTCTAAAATAGTTTTGGGCAATGTAAAATGTGCCAACAGACTTCTGTCTATTTGGTTGGCAGAAGAAGGTAAAAATGTATTCTTGCAGGTGTTTGTGTGTGTGTGTGTATGTGCGTGTGTGAGTTCTATCCTTTACATAATCAAGTTAATTGATGTGCTACATCACTTTAACAAGTTTCACAAAAGTTTGATAAAACTTACAATACGCACCCCTGTCAGTCATTACTCTGCTCCAATCACAAACTACAGCTTCTCCAAAATAATAATCCTTAATTCACTAAGTTGAATAATGGCTCTGTTCTCCACCACCTTGCTGCCCTGGCATCTGTGTGTTAACCGCTCGTTAAACAAGTGTGCAGCGGCCACTCTTCCTCTGATGGCTTACAGTAGCAAAATAAAATGACAAAAGGTTATATTCAAATCTCAGCTTTACTAATTTAAAATCACACACTTAGCGGAGCATCTCTCTATGCATTAGATTGTTCATACACACATTTTCAATAATATGAATAAGATAGGCCAACTGGTGAAGAAACTGAGATGATTTGATAGCCATCCAGGAGCAGATGAAGCAGGACTTCTTGTTGATGTGGCAGCACAGGTCCTCCAACACTTACTTCCCCCAAAATACTGTAATTAAAAACACTGACATACTGTTTAGGGCCTGTGTGCTTATGCTTCAACTAGACCATCCCACAATCCATTGCTCACCACATTAGAAAACTGTACAACAGAAAAACAGTATATTGAAAATTGGCCATAAATGAACAGCAGTTTTTAACAGTGTGGCTGAATGACAATTTTTAATTGAACAAAAACATGAATTATCCTTCAACTCCGACAGCATTGCTTCTGCATAAACACCTGTGTTGAGTGTAACATAGGTCTTGACACACTATGATAAGCACTCCACATATTTTACATTATAGCGTAGAAGACAGTGTCATGTCCACTGACATGACAACAGCTGAGACTCTGTGCCGTCAGATAGCTGAAGCACTTCAAAGCCACCAGAACCAGAAGAAGATTACACACATAAACTCTGTATGCATATTTCAGCAGTGTCACTAATGACCATATGGAGACAGAACTTGGCAACATTTGTCCTAGCCTGGAGGAGGGAAGCCATTACCAGACTGTCTAATGTGTTCAAATCTAATAGGCTGCAGAGAAGCACTCTTTGCCAAGTTTCCTATACACATACCACATGTCTGATAGTTGGAACAGGTAGGGTGAAGTTGTTAAGTCTCTGATTGAACAGATCTGGACCTACAATGCTCACATAGGCAGGAGGCAGGAGTGAAATTGAACAGTTTGTTGAACAGGTTGGAATTGTGGCTGAGCAGCAGATTGGAAGCTGTTGGAGCTGGTTTGGTTTGGTAACTGAGTCTCTGTGTGAAGCTGAGTGATTCATGGGCAAACAGCTTGGGAGTACAGGGGGAAAAGCAGACAGGAACCTAGTAGGGTGTTCCAGAAATAGAACCAGGGGACCGGAACCAGAGCCAGGACCAGGAGCAGGTGAGCACCAGAAGGACCGGAGGCTGAGTTGGAACAAGAAGGGTTCAACAACAACCTGGCAAAGACTGGAGAGGCAGACTGGGTGCAGGAGGAGGCTGAGATGAGACATGATGATCCACAGGTGCAGAACAAATACTCAGCAACAGGGGAAACATACATGGAGTTGTAGATCTCAACTAGAACAGGCAGAATATTTATCAAGCTGAAAGCTATGTTAAAGCATTGTGTATTTACTCTGCAGCAAAGACTAAGCCTGTGCACAGATACACATCTGTCAACAAGACTGCATGTGATCAAACACCTGCCAACATCAAACATCTGAAGTCTTAAGTTCAGCCCTCCACCTTAAATGCAGACCTGCGCTGCTTTTTCTCTCCCGTCCCAGCTTCATTTCTCCAGCCTGAAGATACATGATTCATCTGGATGACAGGGTCACTCCTCGTCCCTCATCATGATATACAGCAAGCATAAGTCAACCCTCATCTTCCATATGGTTTTATGTGGATAATAACCTCACATTAAAGTCACTCTTTTTAATATATTAGAGCCACAGAAACTGTGATAAATCACCAGTTTGTATTGTTTATCTCTGCAGCAGCTCTCAACACTTTGAAGGTGAAAATTCACTAATGCTGCACAACAGACCAAAGAAGAAGAAAGGGAGAATTTCAGTGCAGTTCTTCTTCATTATACTGGTTGAATGCTTTGATTTAGTGATTTATAGCTATTAACTATTAAGTCAGGTCAGTTTTATTTGCGTAAATGATAATATATTATCTCAAGGCACTTCACAGGCTGAGGTCAAGACCTTACTTTATAACAGAGAGAAGCCAACAGTTCCCACAGAGCAGCACTTGGCAACTAGGCAGGAAAAAAAAATCCCTTTTAACAGGAAGAGACCTTCAACAGTGCCAGGCGTACGGGCAGGGGGATTTGCCTCAACAGGGGTTGAGAATGAAATTCAATGCAGTGGAATACATAGATGTTGAGAACTCAGAAATATTTCAACTTGGCCCTGGTAAAGAAGCACATGACACTTGAGGAACTCCAGCTGCTCCAGCAGATTTCTGTGAGGGTACCCTCTATGGTCCCACTCCCACTCAGTTTTTTTCATACTGTGCGCTGAGTGTTTGCTGGCGTTCCACTCACCCAGGAGCTGCTGCTGTGGTCCTGAGAACAGCTGAGGGATGCTTCATACAAACAACACGAGATTTTCTGTTTTGTTTGAATCCCAAACATTTGATTTTTGTTGAATTTCAAGTCTTTTGGTATGTGCCAGTGTTGTTGAATTTCACACATCCAGCAGGGCCTATTTTTGTTTTCTGTTTTTTGTTTTTTTTGGCAAGTCCTGACATGTTTTGTTTCTGAATTAATATGGTTTTATTTGTTTGTGTTTGTTTTTTCTTTTTAAATTCTAAATCAAAAACAATAAATGACCCACACAGACATGGAATATATTTCATATGTGTCTCTATATCATGAGTCATGTTGCCATATTACCTCATATAAATATCTTTGGGATATATAAAGATATATGTTTATAATATATATGAAATACCCATGCTGATATTTGTGAATGCAATTTAAAGATTTCTATATGATATTCTATATGATGATGATTTTAATAAATGGTTGCAAACATATATTTATTGAATCCATATATATGTGACATAGCACACATTTGAAAATACATTTTGCTGATATGTCGATAGGGTCAATATCCACATATATTGACAGGCTGTGTGCTGGATGTATTTTGATATAAGATGTGTCTACAACATAAGCAGAAATACATAAACATGTTTATAGGTTAGACATATGTTCCAGTTTATAACAGGTTTCATATAGATGTTTTACATACATCATTATATTTTACATATACATATATTTGACATAGAGAAGTTCAAAAAATGAAAATGAAATCCTTTTTTTTTTTTTTAATTGCCAGAGACTGTTACCTCAGTGTACTAACGGGAAGAGGAAATTAAGTTAAAAAAAGTCAAAATAAAAGTAAAGAGAATATAACAGTTTAACATTAGTCAAGCACAGGGTCTACACCATGGGTCATAAGATCAGCATGTCAAATAACTTTGACTGAGATCTTCTCTGCTGAAAACTCAGGCCTGACTTTCACTGTGTCTGACTGGAGAGCGTATCAGCAGCAATGAAGACAATGAAAGCATTAATTCGAATATTCACAATTTAATCTTCACAAAATGTTCCCACACAACTGCCATGCATGTATCATCCATAACACTATTAAAGCTGCCTGTTGATGTGGAAAATGTTGTCATTAAGGTCCACAGCTTCTTTCTTATCTCGGCCAAAAGAAGAGAGTCATTGCAGGAGCTCCGTCCCTTTTTTAATAATGAGTTTCTTTATATCCTGCTGTTGCTTTAACCCTGCTGTCACCCACCTGCTGCAGAACTGCTCCGCTCTGAAGTCATATTTTATCAGTGTTGGTAATGACACAGATGGGACAATGGATACCACATTTTCTCAAACTAAAGTGTCAGCATCTCTACATGTGATGATGATAATGCTACAAAGGACTTTTTTGTATCTCCCTGTTACCTGGGATGATCTCCTGTCACAGCGCGGAGAAGATCACTGATTAAAGTTAATGTTTTGAGGTTTTCTCCTCAATAAAAAATAAATGCAGAGAACCTAACAGGTGAATTATATAAAAATCCACCACCCTGTGCAACTATCATGAAGGAACAAAGTAGCTACAGAGCCATGGCCTCTTCTGACCATTGCCACGCCCTTCTGTGAAAAGCCATAACTGTCACAATTTAACATAATCAATGAAAGAAGAAAAGAACTATCTTTTTGACCCCAAAACAAGGCTTGTAATGGCTAAGGCCTACCCCTAGACCTACCAAAATCTAATTATTGAATTTCTGTTTTGCACAGTCTGCAGCCCCAGTGCACACATGCAGCACATTACTACAGTGGCTGAGTGTAAAGTTTGGAGTGTGGCTGTAATTTGGTGCATGCTCTCACCACAGTGACTGCCCTCTGTTGGCCACTGACCAACAGAGGGTGGTAGGGTGCTGCCCCACCCTTCCTCACATCCTACACCTTTCATAAAAAAGAATGAATTACATCAAAATGTGTTTTCAAAGAGCCTAAGTTATCATACAGTTAGTGAGTAAAATGTGTAATGAAATCTATTTTTTAACAGTACAATACTGATATGATACTGATACAATACTGATACAGCCTGGGCACATTTTCTTTGTCCATGACTCTGCATGCACCAGCCACTGAGAAATATGTATCTGGATTACCATTTGTGTGTGTATCACTGAGTGTCCTCTGTAAACCATCTGTGTAAGATTGTGACAGGAATATTCTTAATGAAATAAAAACTCACTACCCTACCATCTTAACCATCCTAACCACAGGAATCATGACTTGACCTCTGACCTCTGACCTGTTGGTGCATGTCAGCCCCCTGCTCTCCTTGACTTTCCAATCTCTCTCCATTGTCCTGTCATAATAAAGGTAAATATAAAACTAATTTTCTATTTTCCTTTCTAGTCATCTGAAAAACCATTATTCCACAGACCAGCTTCAACCAAGTGTATGAATTCTCACCATCTATATGTCACTGCCTGTGTTTGTTGTGGGCTACAGCACCTGCACTACCTACTGTTTGTCCAGCTTGTTACTGGCTCATTCACAGGCCAGTTATTCACTAAAAGACTGTTCACCAGTCTTACTAATGTGTCCTCTGTAACAGTGGCCTTTCAAAGGGGGGAAGCTCATTTTGGCCTACATCATCAAAGTAACGAAAACCAAAAGCTCTATTCACTCCCAGAGCTGAGAGACAAATCACAGCATTTATCCAATGACCGTCTAGTTTAATGGCTGCCCCATTGAAGTCCATGCTGGGCTTCAAGAGGTTTAATGCACTGAGACGCTGCAGGAATGTATGAGAAGAAAATCAACTCTGCTCATCAGGTTTCTCCACTTTTCCCTGTTAAAGGGTTTTCTTGGGAGTTTTTCCTCAGTCGATGTGAGGGTCTAAGGGCAGAGGATGTTGTCATAATGCTGTGTAAAGCCCTTTGAGACAAACTGTTTGTAAAAACGGGCTATACAAATAAATTTTCTTGCCTTGCCTTGCCTTGCCTTGCCTTGCTCTGTAACAAGTGCTGAATTCCTACACACTGTCTGCAGTGAATGTGTGTATGGCAGCTGATGTTGAGCTGCTGCAGAGGATCACGTGTGTGTTCACACTGGCTGTACCTCTGCTGCTGCGGCTCTGTCTCTATACATAGACTTTCAGCTGAGCGTGATGTTGGATTTCTCCTCATTATATTATTATATTAATATTATATATTATTTTTGACAGGAAACATCACTATGTCCACATGCAGCTGATAGAATGGTTACAAAGAGAGATGAGCCAGTTTGATGTGACGTCGATCCTTTAATGTCAGTATGACATCATCAGGTCTTTTCTTAGTTTGTTTTTGCTCAGACACACGTCACATGTGAAAAAATATCAAGAAACATATCAATGAAGCATGAGAAGCATGTGTCACATTTGTATATGATTCAAGCAGTGTGTCTGGTCTAAGCATTAACATTAATTGCCACAGTGAAAAACACGATGTCCTGCAGCTGCATCACACACATTACACATCCAGTGTGTTCCTGTTCTTTGCCATGCAAAGAATGAAGATCACACTCTGCTAAAGCTGTGTGTGAGCTGACAGCATTCATATCTCGCAGGCTTTGTATGTGTTGGGGTTAAAGCTGCCTGTTGTTGCTCACCATGGCTGAACTCAGGCCACTGAATAGAGGTGTTCGACTATTTTTGTTATGGTCTGTTCAACCACCCTCATGCATCAAAGCACACGTGTCACTTGGTGTGACGTCTGTTTTGTAGATGTCTGCACACCATGACTCCAGAGTCGTACATTTAAAAGGATATGTGTCATAGGACTTCATCATTATTTCACTGTTAACTGCACCTGAATGCAACATCATTACTCTCAGTTCTCCCTGCTGACACATCACCCCCTACCTCTGAATGACACCGCTCAGTCAAAATCAGAGCTCATTTCTTCCATCATAGTGACACATCTCAAAAAAAACAATATGTGTACTTATAGCAGTAGCAGTAGTAAAAAGTATCAGTAGAACCTAAGGACTTTACTGACAAGACACATCCAATTGTTTATATTCCAGAAGTGACTACTGTTTCGATGTTATGTATACATTAGTTTACATTATCGGTGTCACACTGGCAGCACCAACCCCCTGCAATTGTCTGGTGACTGATATTGTTGATGAGATACAGCCACTTCTCTAATTCAAACTTCAAGTTTTGCAGAATATTTGCAGAACGCTCAGTTGATGGCAGTTCTGTTATTATGCTTTATGTTATGTTGATTGTATCTGTGTTGCTGTGGAAGCAGAAAATGAAATGTATGCAGAACTGGAAGTCCAAGACAAATTTCCCCATGGGGACAATAAAGTGTCTCGCATAGCATGGCATGGCATGGCATGGCATGGCGTGGCATCCACTCCTGGCCAACCTCTCTTTACCAAATTCATTCTTCTTGCTTCAAGACGGAGTTTGGTGGGTTTATGTTCTTATGTCCTCCCTTTATGTATTTACTGTTTTTATTGTCTTTGTGTTTGTACCATCACTGTAAAACAAATGTCCCCTATGTAGGACAATAAAAGCTGTAAAGCTGAACCTGTCATTATAACAGTTCAAATAACAGCATTAATCACAGCAGCTGAATACTTACCGATGGACTGCTGAGGATTTTCAAAAGGACATTACTCCAGCTTCTCAATTGTGATTAATTTACATTCCTTGCACCAAATGAGCACAAGCAAAGATGTATGTTTCCAAATAATTTTCCATTTCAACACACACTGTAGGGTTGAAATGAGTGCAAACCAATGGCTGCAAGGGAGGAAATGATAAATAATTCTGATGAACTATGAATAAAAGCCCAGGGCACTGTGTAAGTCTAATAATGTTGTTATTGCATCAACAGACTCAACAGTTCTGTGTTTTACTCTTCTCGGGTCTCAGCTTGGTCTAAAGACACGGATCACAAACTCAACCTGTTGAAATGAAGGCTTGAATCAAAACAAAACATTCATCATATCAAATCAAACCCAACATTTCCACACTCACAGACACAGCAGTGGTAGCTGAGACTCTGGAGACTTAATCCACAGCTAAGCAAACTTGAAGAACCAAAGCTGGATGAATGTACTGAACATGAACAGGATGAGGATGAGGATTTATATTCCTCACTCATGTGAGAGGTTGGAGGGAACGTTGTGATTGGCTGAAGCCGTTTTTTTTTTTTTTTTTTTTAACTTCCTTTTTAATTTATTAACTTTTTATATCCAGAGAGGGGAAAACAAACAGTTGCATTTATGTTATGAGATGTCAAAACTGAGCCTTTGATCATTATTTTAACAAAATGAGGTCTCAGAGTTTTCACACACTGCATGCTCCCATTCTCCCCTGTGTCATACTAAAATACACATCTTTAAGTTTATAGAGAAGGTACCCTTTTCCATCCTGTACATCTTCAGTTATTTATGGTAATACCATCACACATCATCCACCTGGTCAGAACCTTTTGTCCTGTCATATTCTCCATAAATATTTATCAAGACCTTTTATTGCTTTGGGAGATGTAGTCTAAATTAAAGACTGTGAAATCAAATGGTATCCATGTGTTATGGATGATCTGTATTGCTTTATGTATTTCTCTCCAGGGCTCTTGTTGAGTAACCACATGGCTATTATGAGAGCACACATGGTTTTTTGACAGACTTGTAATACTGCAGCAGGACACTTTGTCAGTTTTGACAATTTCCTTGCTCTTGAATCCCACACAGATCGTTGAGATTGACAGATATCCAGATCAAACGACACAGCCTCACCCCAACAATCTGCTGCTTTGTTCCCTCAACTCTAAAACATTGGAACTATGTTTTTATATGTCTCCCACTTCAGTCTGTTTATATTTGTCTTTGGTAACAGATCCTGGGTCAGTGTGAGGTTGCTGGGCATGGGTATATGGGAAGGTATGTATAGCACTTGTGAACTGTGAAATGTTTTTACATTACTGACTTTCCTAGTCTTTCAACTTCTGTGGTTGAAAAGTCTGAGGAAGGTTCAAAGTGAGTGAAGAGAGGTGAAGTGTCAGAGCAGCATCATGATCAGAGCTGGTCCAGGAGCTTCACTGCTTCCTATCTGATCTCCTTTAGCAGAGGAAACACTGAATCTTTCACTAGGAAAGGAGAGAAGTGATGTCCCACAATTCCTTGCTGCTGCAACTTTTAATACTGATTTATTCTCTTTAAATGTGTCCAGTTAGGAGTTTTCATGGAGACCAAGGACAGTGAATTTATAGTGAACAACACCATAATTAAACACAAAAGCCTGTACGATTACAATTACGATTACGATTTACTTTATTAATCCCCAAAGGGAAATTCATTTGTCTGTCAGCTCATCAACCATTTGCAGAAGAATGAAGAAGCCTGATGGCTGAAGGTACAAAGGATCTTCTATATTTCTCCGTCCTGCAGTGAAGAGAGAGGAGCCGTCCACCACCGCTCTTCTCTTGGTCCATCAAGGTGTTATGAAGAGGATGATCTGAGTTGTTCAGAATGGCCTCCACCAGCATGTATCTCTCCACCACATCCTCAGTGAGTCCATCAGGGAGACATGACTGAAGTCAAGTGCCTCAGGATGTTTAGTCTGTATCCTAGCAACGACTTCATGGAGACCTTCACATGGAACTTCAGCAGTAGCCGTTGGTGGGATGTAGACAAGTATTGTTTTGATTTGAAAAAATGTCTACTTCCTGAGTCTTCATCTATATCTCCAGCTCCTCATCACTCTTGTTGAGCAGAGAGTTGATATTTTGCATGATGACTGATGGCAGAAAGGACCTACAGTACATCTCCACCTCCAATCCTTCAACCTCTGCACCACCAGCACAGCAACCATGAAAGCACCTCCTCATCCAGCTGGAACAGGGTGGCATCCTCCAGACTTGCTCCGTTTTCAATGACAGAAGCTCCTCTCCTGAAGAATCTCCTCTCCCCACAGAAGTATCCATCAGTAGTTGACAAAATATGACAAAATATGACAAAAACACAACAAAATAAAGCAAAGGTTGAGTAAAAACTCAGAACATGTACATCCATGTTGTTTCACTAAATCCCCTCCCACTCTGGAGTGCATGAATTTTCTTACTTGCCTGTTAGAATGGCCATGAAAAGCAGCTGGATGGTACAGTATAAAATGAAGCAAAGGCAGTGGAGCTTTGTGCCCCAGACTGAGGTGATTTTTTTACATTTATTCCTTTTTCAGGCAAAACCGGCAGCAGCAGCAGCCACCCTGGGATCAGACCAGCAACACAGTACATGGACAAATGACTCATTTTATCCTGTGTCCTGGATAATCACCGTGGAAATTTCCATGCACAAGTGTTTGCTAAATGCTGCTATCTCACAAACACACTACATTTGATCATCATGATTTACAATACTGAAAGCACTGCTATTTCCTCACTACCATATAATAAATGAATAAATTTAAACCATATTCCAAATAAAGATAAAAATACACCAAACACACTCAACAATGTTAACAACTGAAAGCACCAGCACACACTTATGGCACCATAATCTTCACATGTAATTTAATATCCACTGTTAATCTGGCCAATGTCCCATCAGTTAATAACAAATGGATGCACATGTTGTGTCTAATCTTCCTTTTTCGGTGGAGCTGAGTGGCCACCACAGCAGCTGCCACAAGACAACACCATAAATCAGGCATGGGGAATCTATTCCACAAAGGGCCGGTGTGGCTGCAGGTTTTTGTTGCAACCAACCAACTGTCTGAAGACTGAGATCAGTTGATTGAATGAGTCCAGTCTGGTGTGCTGCTGCTTGGTTGGAAAGAAAACCTGCAGCCACATGACCCTCTGTGGAATAGGTTCCCCATGCCTGCAATAAATAATCTGAGAATGATCAGCACAAAATCTGCAAAAATGCAATGTGCAAAATGTTCTGTGAGAATCTAATAAAGTATATATATCTCTATCAAAGTGCAAATTCCATCATTCTTAAGTTAATTGAAAAAGTGCAAATCTGTATAAAACCCAGTTGTGGTATATTTACAAGGGCCAAACAAATCTGTAACCATCACAACATCACTATATTATAGTTATCATTTCATTCATTATTTGTCATTTATTTTATCATTCCAGTCCTTTTATTCCCTGTTAGAAAAGTAGCACATTAAATAAATAAATAAATAATTGTGTTTGGCTCATATTTGTTTTCAAAAGTTAGGTTATTATATGTGATCAGCTTTTTTTTTATGGTTGTGGCTAAACAACAGGGCTAAGGTTGGTTTGAGGTTGATGCATGAGAGATAAGACTCAGACTGACAGCAGAACTTTTAAGCAAGTTATCCTGGCGTCTGGATGAACCCATGCAGTGAGAACGCCTCTGCATACATACATTTCTGTGAAGATTTAGTCATTCCCAAGAAGCCAATTTATACTTTTCTGAATTTCAATCCAACCTGTTAAAAATACAATTATCCAGAAGAACCTTAGTCTGAACCAGGGGCTTGTAAAGACAAAGTGGAAACACAATGTTAGGTGTGCAGGCTAAGAAATGTCCCATTTTAATTTCAGCAATGAATTGTCTGTGCATAGAACTGTTCAGGGATGAGGCCTGTGAGCTCTGCAAGGATAAAGGCAGCACACCACACCATTCCCTCTTCTCATTCCCTGCTTTGAAAACACACATCAGGTTTACAGTCTGACCTTTTGACAGCAGACTCATCTTATACCACAAACGACTGTCATCATCATTCTTTGTTTTGATTGATTTTGAGGTCTTCCTGGTTCCTGGACACCCACCCTACCTGTTTTTTTTTTAGTTCAGCCTTGAAATACATAAGATTCTCTTTATTTACCATCTGAATATTTCCACCTCACCTGACAGTTTGTCACATACTGTTCACTTGACTGTCTCACCTACACTGTGGCACTTGGATACACAAGTTGTGACCATCATTTTTATTTCACTTTAGTCGGTAACGATCCATCCATTTTCAATTCTGTTTATCTAAACAGGGCTGTGGGGGAGCTAAGACAATCCCAGCTCAAGCCCATAGGGCATAGGCAGGGTTGTACCATGGACAACTACCACAATGCCAGTCTATCACAACACCAAATATAGAGATGAACACTGCACACACACTCACATTCACATACATCTGGCAACTTAAAGTCTTCAATCAACCTGTGCGCATGTGTTTGGACTGCGTCAGGAAGCCAGAGAACCCAGAGAGACTTGGGGAGAAGATGCAAACTCTGTATCTGTACCTATAGGCTTTAAAGCACTATGTAGTTTCTGAACACTGATAACCTAAATATCAGAACAGTGTTGCAGAATTTTACAACTCCCCACCAGAATCTCACTCCCCTTGTCAGAGTTACAGGGGAAGTTGTTTTTTGTCAACATCAAGCTCAAGACCAGTCTCCCTGCTCCTCTCACCCGCACACGAGCACCCTGTGCTGGGACGCTCAGACGGCCAGCTTCCCCTCCAGAGCTCCGGCGACACACAAAACTATGTCCAGGTTTGATCACTTTCTCGTTCTTTTCTTTCAAAAATTCCAGAACATGCGCTTCAGCTGGGAGCAGCAAAGTCTGGTAGCTCTGAGTTTTTACTCAACCTTTGCTTTATTTTTGTTGTGTTTTTGTATGTTTTTGTCGTATTTTGTCAACTACTGATGGACACTTCTGTGGGGAGAGGAGATTCTTCAGGAGAGGAGCTTCTGTGAGTGAAAATGGAGCAAGTCTGGAGGATGCCACCCTGTTCCAGCTGGATGAGGAGCTGCTTTCGTGGTTGCTGTGCTGGTGGTGCAGAGATTAAAGGCTTAGTAGTAGAGATGTGCTGTAGGTCCTTTCTGCTGTCAGTCATCATGCAAAATATCAACTCTCTGCCCAACAAGAGTGATGAGGAGCTGGAGATATAGATGAAGACTCAGGAAGTAGACATTTTTTCAAATCAAAACAATACTTGTGTACATCCCACCAACGGCTACTGCTGAAGTTCCATGTGAAGGTCTCCATGAAGTCGTTGCTAGGATACAGACTAAACATCCTGAGGCACTTGACTGCAGAGAGATAAGAGATACACGCTGGTGGAGGCCATTCTGAACAACTCAGATCATCCTCTTCATAACACCTTGATGGACCAAGAGAAGAGTGGTGGTGGACGGCTCCTCTCTCTTCACTGCAGGACGGAGAAATATAGAAGATCCTTTGTACCTTCAGCCATCAGGCTTCTTCATCCTTCTGCAAATGGTTGATGAGCTGACAGACAAATGAGTTTCCCTTTGGGGATTAATAAAGTAATTCATATTCGTATTTGTATTCGTATTCGTATTCCTTTGGCACCAGCTCTGTCAACAAATTCATGTACTGTGCTTCTCCAGGGATGCTTGTGAAGCTGGTAGCATGCTTCATCTTCACAGCAGATGAGGGAGGGGGGCTGTGTTCCTACCTGCACAGGAGTGCTGCTGCAGCTGGGCATGACCCCACTCAGGCTGCAGTGGTGGCACGATTCATCCTATTACAGTAACTGCTTTTCTGCCACTTGAATGAGTTGAGAAACATTATTTTAAGGTTGAGAAACTACATAGTGTTGCTTTCTAAATGACGAGTGAGCATCCCAAATTAGCTCTACTAACCTCAGATCGTTGTGTTTTCTGTCCCTCACCCACCACTTTAATGGCCTAATCATCATCATCATCATTTAAATTTTACTGAACTTAAAGATCTGACTTCACTTATCAGACTGGTGAATAAAATCAGATGATTTATTTAGTCCACAGTCCACCCTGTATGTTTGCTGTCATAATGACAACTTACTTTATCTGTTACTCTGCTCTGTTCCCTGAAGGAGCCTCGCCGCTCGGCCCCATCATCAGCTACACGCTGAATGAGAGAAGGGTTCAGGAGGATTTGATGAGCTATTCCATGACTCAGCAACTTCAAGATAATGTCAGGTGCTGTCGTGCTCGCACAGTGTGCAAGAGAAAAACATGAGTGGCCCAATGATATTAATGAGCTCGTGAAATTTCAGCAGCAGCCGATAATCTGCTGAATGAACACAGACACTGAAGAGAGTGCTGACTGCAGTTCACCTAAAGGCCACAGCATCATTATAAAACATACAGCATGTTGCACATAGAGCCTTTCATAATAATCTTTATTTGTGTAGCTCAAAGTGCTTAACATTAAAGACACCAAACAAACAAAATGAGCATAAAAATGCGTTGAAACCATTACTGCAGCATAGTGTTTACTTTACATGACTGTCCTCATGACAGCAGCTGTGAGACAGGAGAAGCTGCTGTCTCCAGTTCCACAGACACACAATCCTCTCTCCAGCCTGTCATCTGTTTCCCCATCATTCAGTCCTCAACAGCGTGAGAGTAAATCAGCTTTTATTGCCATAACCTCGGCCTCCTGTATTTGCATAATGAGATAAAAGCTAAGTTAGCAATAAAAGCAGCTTTACGTGAATGGCAGCTCGGCACTTGGCAGTTTATGTTCACAATGGAGCAAGGAGCTGTTTGTGTTCGAGGATCACACACACACACACGTGCACACATCAGGCAGTCCATCGTCATCGAAGATGACTCATTGTTGCCAGGTTGATCTCTCCTCTGCATTAGACACTGACATGGAGTGATGAGTGTCAAACCTGTGGACAGATTTTTTTGGTACTCCTCCTCTGCCTCTGTGTAATTAGTCCCACCACAGTTTCATTATCAAGCCCAAATATTTTACATGGACTTTATATGGATAAAACTCACTCTATTTGCTCTTTCCCCTCTCACCATCTCACTCTCCCTCTCTCACTTCAAACACACACTGGCTAAAAACAACTCACACTTTGTTTATTTGTATGAAGTGAGATCAGATCACAAATCGTCAGTGGAGACATATTTTGAAGCAGGTGTGAACAGATGCGCTCAGAGCTGATCACTGTGATCCATCACTAAAGATACAACTGGGCTCCTTCCTTCCACCTTCATGGTACATGAGCTGCCATGTTTGGAGTTTTGGAGCACACGTGTTGTCAATTTGATGAAGAAGTTTTCTGAAGTTGTTTTGTGTTTTGTGTGGTTGCATGTGTTCCTTTAAGCTGTGTTGGCCTCTCAGGGCCGTGGAGGGTCAGGGGTCATCACTTTCCAACATATATAAGTACTTGTTATGATGACTTGACCTATGTCACACACCTAAATCATGCAATGAGAGCTGCTGTCATTAGTAACAGCTCATGGACGACACAGGAGTGGAGTGGCAGGAAGTCAAAGATGCAGATGTTTACCCGACTGCTGCAACATCAGCCTGACAGCTCTGAATTCCTGAGAGCCCACATGAAGAGGACTTCAGTCCATGTCCTGAATTACACTGAAAGGTGTTTCTAATTTATTCTGAACCCAGACAAAAATATAGGACAGAATATTGGAAACATGTTTTAAGCTTGTTTGTTATTATCACTAAAGAAACATTCAAATACCACATAAAATGATCCTGTCCAGACTGAACCTTTGTCAGGCTTTACTGAGGATTCAGCCTGGAACCATTTCAGTGGTACAGCTTTCCTGCTGGCTGCCAAAAGTATCCTTGACAAATGAGCTGCTATATATCGCCCCATAGAGACAGCAGGCAGAGTGAGAGCAGTGAGAGCAAGTCAATTCCATCACCAGGAAATGTATTGCTTCACACATTACCTCCTGCTATTGTGACTGAGTGGCTGGGAAAATCCAAATCTATGAGAAGGTTCTGTCAGTTTCCTCCGACACAGACCCCCCTTCCAATTCACCCACCTTTTCTCATCAATCTCCTCCTCCACCAGCTGAATTCTCTTCAAAGACATGAACCTGATAAGAATAGATTCTTTTGCTTTGACTATTTGAAAGAAAACCCCTTCCTCCCTCCTTCTCTGGCTATCTCTGGGATTTGGTAGGTTCACTTGATTTTTTTATTGCTTCTATCTTATTATGCATATCCAAGGACAGATGGACTGCTTGTCAATATCTGACTTCATGTTCTCATTTGTGGGGCCATAACTGTCATATATTTTGAAAATATCTTTAAAATTTTAATCCCAGGCATTTAATATCTGAGTCCCATTTGAATGTAATTAGCATGGCTCTCTGAAGGTTATGATTATAACATCCACATATACACAAACCTTTTGCTCTGGACTTCAAACTAGTTTCACGTGGTCATCCATAAAGTCATATCTTAGATGCTCTAAGTCAACATAATCAAATTCCTTTTAACTGTCCAAACTAATATAAAGTCCAGCATTCCATTTTATATCACGGTCTGTGTCGGGGTGAATACTCCATTCTGATTGGCTGCAGGATTATAGGACACCTATAAAGACATCCTGGTCACATTGCCTACAGTTCTAAATTATTGTGCTGGCTCAACCGCTAGTTGGTAACCATGACAACAAAGACTCAGAGCATAACAAGTTTTCTTCAGCACATCATGACCACTGGAGTCTGTAACACACAAGCAGTAAAAATAAAAAGCAGTAAAAAGTGCACTGGCCTTCTGAAATAATACTTTGTATCACAAAAGACTGAGCCATCATCTGACTCCCCTTCACTGATCAGCTAGGCTGCAGCCTCACTGTGGCTCTACGCTGCCTGCAGACGAGAGTTATTAAAGTTCTCTCCATGGGTCAGAGAGGCAGACACTCTTTCTACATTTAAGTCCAGGCTTAAGACCTTCCTCTATGACAGAGCTTTTAGTTAGGGCTGGCTCAGGTAGTCCTGATCCATTTTATAGGCAAGGTAAGGCAATTTTATTTGTATAGCCCGTTTTTACAAACAGTTTGTCTCAAAGGGCTTTACACAGCATTATGACAACATCCTCTGCCCTTAGACCCTCACATCGACTGAGGAAAAACTCCCAAGAAAAAAAACAGGAGAAACCTCAGGGTGAGCAACAGAGGAGGGATCCCTCACCCAGGACGGGCAGACGTGACATAGATGTTGTATACAGACAAGAAAACAATTTACAACATGGAATATGGAAAACATGGAAATGGAATCAGTCAGTTAACGAAAAATGATGAAGGAAGCTCCTGGTGGGCAGGGAGGGAAGGCCAGCTTAATGGGACTACTGGATGGCAGACAGGGTCGTGAGCAGGGAGTGCAGACCGGTTTAACAGCAGGAGAAAGGAGGTGATGGAGGCGGCGGTTGGTTGGTTGGTGCAGGGGGATGGAGCTCTGAAGAGATCTGTGGAAATACAGAGGGAGTGCAAGACACCAAGGCCTGACTACAAAGTGCAACAAATACCAAATACCTTCAAAATGTGTGAGAGGAGAGGAGAGGAGAGGAGAGGAGAGGAGAGGAGAGGAGAGGAGAGGAAGGATAGGGCTCCATGTAACCTGATGTGTCCCCCAGCAGTTTAAGCCTATAGCGGCGTAGCTATAAAATGGATCAGGACTACCTGAGCCAGCCCTAACTAAAAGCTCTGTCATAGAGGAAGGTCTTAAGCCTAGACTTAAATGTAGAAAGAGTGTCTGCCTCTCTGACCCATGGAGAGAGCTGGTTCCATAATAGAGGAGCCTGGTAACTGAAGGCTCTACCTCCCAGTCTGTTTTTAGAGATACTGGGGGTCACTAACAGACCTGCATTCTAGGAGCAAAGTGCTCTGGTAGGACAGTATGGAATAATGAGGTCTTTCAGATAAGATGGAGCTTTGTCATTAAGAGCCTTGTAAGTAAGTAGAAGGATTTTGGAGTCTATTCTATATCCTACAGGAAGCCAATTGAGAGAAGCTAGAATGGGAGAGATGTGCTCTCTCTCACTAACTCTTGTCAGTACCCTTGCTGCAGTGTTCTGGACCAGCTGGAGACTCTTTAGAGAGTTTTTTGGACATCCTGACAAGAGAGAGTTACAGTAGTCCAGCCTAGAAGTGATAAATGCATGGACCAGTTTCTCAGCATCACTCTGAGAGAGGATATTCCTGATCTTAGCTATACTGTGCAGGTGAAAGAAGGCAGTCCTAGTCACATGCTTTATGTGAGAGCAGGATTTGATGTCTTTCAAGCGATCTTGCAGATTGATGAGGTGGCTTCTATCATCTGGCTCTATCGATAAGTAGAGCTGAGTATCATCAGCATAATAATGGAAATTCTCCATCAATTTCCATTGTTATGCTGATGATACTCAGCTCTACTTATCGATAGAGCCAGATTATATCCCCTAATGGAAGCATGTAAAGAGTGAAGAGAACTGGCCCTAAAACTGAACCCTGTGGCACACCATACGTAACTCTGCTGTTCTTGGAATGGTCATTATTAACATTAACGAATTGAAACCTGTCAGATAAGTATGAGTCAAACCGTTTTAGAGCAGATCCTTTAATCCCAATTTCATGTTCTAGTCTCTGCAGCAAGATGCTGTGTTCGATGGTATCAAATGCAGCACTGAGGTCCAGAAGTACAAGTACAGAGACAAGACCTCTGTCGGAAGCTATAAGAAGATCATTGGAGACTTTGACCAGTGCTGTTTCAGTGCTATGGTGTTCTCTAAATCCAGATTGGAAAGCTTCAAAAAGATCGTTACTGTGCAGATGTTCATGTAGCTGCTTGTTTTCTTGTCTGTATACAACATCTATTGCACGTCTGCCCGTCCTGGGTGAGGGATCCCTCCTCTGTTGCTCACCCTGAGGTTTCTCCATTTTTTTCCCTGTTAAAGGGTTTTCTTGGGAGTTTTTCCTCAGTCGATGTGAGGGTCTAAGGGCAGAGGATGTTGTCATAATGCTGTGTAAAACCCTTTGAGACAAACTGTTTGTAAAAACGGGCTATACAAATAAAATTGCCTTGCCTTAAATAGTCTGCTCAGTCATTCCTTGTGAAAAGCTCATGATTTTAACAGTAAAAAAACATTGAAGTATAAATAATCGATTTAATATTTATTTCTTTGTTAAGTGACCATGGTATAAGTGGGATAATGCCCTTCAAGGTGTCAAATTGTGTCCAGTTGCCTTCATGGAGGCCCCGCGGCATCCATTAATTGCTGATAATTGGACACCTCATCAGGTATTATCCCTCACTTAAACTCATGATCACTGACATGCAGCACCTGTGATGTGCAGATGGTCTGTATCCACTCATTGTAGTATTGTTGCAGTATATGTTGCAGACACACAGGCCAGTGAGTGGACTGAAGCCTGGTGTGTTGGTGGCCAATTGCATGGTCACTGGGGTGTACACGGTGTAGGCTGGTAGGCATGAGGTAGAAGACAGGCTGGAAACATAAGAGCTATCTAGCAGGCACAGTGCTAGAATAATGGGGTTCAGATTGGAGGCTGGTAGATTTAAAGACTGGATGAACCACACCGCACCGCATCACACTGCACCACACTGCACCACACCACACCACACTGCACCACACCACACCACACCACACCACACTGCACCACACCACACCACAAGGAATTACGACAGCAGAAAAAGTTTCACACAGGAGCAGATAAAATAATGTGTGTGTGTGTGTGTGTGCCCTGTGTGTGTGTGTGTGTGTGTGTGTGGGGGGGGGGGGGTTCTGTTGGAGGTCAGTCAGGAGTTGTGTAGGTAACTACCTTCACACCTGCAATCAATCAAGCCTGATCAGCCACCTCCTCACCTGGTCCATAAAGGCCTGGTTGAGTCACCCACTAGTCTCCAGATACCTACAGTGCTCATCACTTCCTGCTCCCACTCACACACCTATTTCATTCTCCCTGCTCTTCCACCTCATTCCACCTGTTAGTGGTTCGCCTGCATACCCTACAGACCTGCCTTATCTCTTTTGGATAATAAACCGGTTCTGATTCCACCAGCTGTCAAAAAACTGTGGTGTATTATGACATAAATACACACATGGAGAATGTGGGTGAGGTAAAGTGAGGGGAGATCAGGCAAGGTAAAGTCAAGCTGAGGTTAAGTAAGATGAGGTGAAGTTAGATGCTGAGGTGAGGTAAAGTTTTGTGAGGATGGGTGAAGATGAGGTGAGGCAAGGTAAAGGAAACATGAACCCCAAGATAAAACTTTCACTCTTGATGTTTATGCCATAGATCAGCCACTGTCTTTGAAAAACGACCCCCTGTATGGTAACAGGAGCCAGGTGTGGTAACGTAGGAGGCCTCCTGCTGGAAGAATTCCTGGCATATCTGATGAGGTCAAGATGCCTGGATTCCCATGAACACACCTCAGGGTCCCACAGAAAGAGCTGGAGGACACAGATAAGAGCAGGTATCTGGTCTGCTGTTATCTGATGCTACAGGGACAGGACAGGTTCACATTTTCTCTGGTCATTCTTAACACAGCTCTGCCATGTCCACATGTACACTGATATTATTACTGCTGGTTATTGGTCACTGTTCCTCTCCGCCACAGCAGCAACGAGTAGATCCCACTTTAATACCACATCAATGTAACAATGTTCAGTGTAAGTTTGGTTAAAGTTTAATTCTAAAATGTGGATGCAGGATTTCAAAATCTGTCCAACTTTATTCACAAAAATATATCTTTAATTATTATGACATCTAAGTTCAGATTTCAGAAACTAAATGATTATAAAAGTCTGACTTTCCTGGTGAAAATGATCAAAACTCACCTGTTTAAAAAATAGAAATGAAGTGCCCTTTTCATTTTGAATCAAGTATGAGACATCAGTACGGCATGCAAAGGTAGGGGTTCCTGGTTGTTTGCCCAAAGGGTGACCCACTGTTAAAACAGTGATTCATGGGTGGTATTTGTCATAATTCTGAAATGAAAGGAAAACTCATGAAATCGAATGTTTTAACCCTTTAACTGCAGTGATGTCTTACTACATAAAACCTCTCTGGTTCTCATCCAGGTCAACTGCTGCTGTTGGTCAAATAAAGAAGGGTAATGAGTTGAAAGCAAAGGTTCTGAGAAGAGAAAACATTTTATTGATAGTGTTGGCTGTCAGCAGCTAAAACCAGCCATCAACAACTTGGACGCCAAGATGAGTTCATACCATCACATGGTTTGGCTACTGTAGGAGTTAACTGAATTATAATTACACTGAAAGACCATCACCTCCTTCTCACAGCGTGTACTGTACAGTTCCGGTCAGAGCAGAGTGTGATGATGATGATGACTGAAAGCTTCACAGTAAGCAGGTGCTGCTGTGAACTTTAATTCTCCAGAGTCTAAACTTTCCAGACTGTGTGGGCGAAAAAGCATAAACATAATGGGATGTGACTAATGAGCCATGACTAACACAGAACCTGACACAAACAGTCAGTCAATGAAGTGAGCCTCTGCAGCGCATCACGTCCTGCAGTACAGTTTTCAGGCTAGTTTCAAACTGGACTCTTGCCATTGTATTTGTTTGGTTTATAATCTGTGCCAGAGGACATCAGTAGAGCAGACACTCCTTCAGTGTTGTATTTGCTTTCACTCTGTAAAAAGAATTTTGACACACATGGTCCAGACCACCTCTGAACCTAAGAGTGATCAGATCTCAGAGGTGGCCTGAATGCATCTTGGGTCCATTCACACCTGAATTTAGAGCTGAACACTGTGATTGGCTCACCTGAAACAGACACCAGGTCTGAACAGGGTTATAAATGCAGCATTACCTCTTAAAGCAGATCTATAAATCCAGCTGCACCCTAAGTGAGTGTTTAATTAAAGGTTAATTGGCCCATAAACACACAGCAAAGCTTCTTCTTTTGATGCACAACAAAACTCTACAGACTAGCGCATTGAACATGAAACTTCAATAACATAACAACTCAGCAAATACCTTTTTGGTGAGTATGGGATGTTGTTTAGCTTTCATGTCTGACAAGTGGAACAACATGTTCAAGCTCTGTAACCATCTGCAGTGTGGGTGGACAGAGGGCGACTGGGTTCCCTTTGGTTCTGCCAGCTTGAACATCTGTTCCCAGGCAGGCTAGGACACACAGACACACACACACACATGCACACACCAGCACTGTGTGAGGGGCATGGTTGGTCTGCTGTGCCTGTGGCTGGTGTCTAAGGTGGTTCATCATCAGTGGAGATCAGCATTTGATGCCACATGTTACAGTGTTCGGTTTCATCAGGTGTCCAAAGTTAAACAAGAAAAATATTCATGTGACAGTTTCATGTTTCCCATCAACACAGAACCATGCTGCAATGATGCTAATGACGACGATGATGGGAGTCAGTAACAGGGTGTGAGTGGAGGCCTGAGGAGCAGTCAGCTGAACTAAGTCCTAGAGCCTTAAAGCAGGTGTTGGAGCTTTGAGGCTTTGCTGCTCTTCTTCTGAGAGAGCACCAGCACTCCGTCTGGAAGCCCATTAATCACAGTCAATTAGCTGCTGAGAGGGAAATGAATGCATTGATGCTGTCTTGAGTTTACAGGCTGCTGCACTGCATTACCTCAACTTTGTAAAAGCATAATTGTTATCAGTGGGTTCAGGCCTGTCAGACACTGAGGGCTTCAGGGCTTTTCACTTTCAGCCACCGTTTTAACTAAAGAGTCATTACAGCTGCAGGTAGACAACACTGAGACCTGAGAGAAACACCAGATTTAAAATAACTTTATTTTGCACTGAAGAATTTGTGTGAGAACACACCACACCATTAGGAAAACCAGAATGATCTGTTTGGTTTCATAAAATCCCTTAATGTCCTCTTTAAAGATATAATCTGTGTTTTTTCCACATTGAAATAACTGAACTGCAGGGAACAGAAGAGGCTGAAGACTTTGATCTAGGTAGAAAGCTCCTAATACTGGACTACCTCATCTCAGCTGAGCTTTGACTCTGTGATTCAGATCAGCCTTTTCTCCTCTATCTACCATTTAGCTTGTATATATTCATTTGTGACATTTGTTTTCACTTTATATTAAGGTTAAATTATTGGTGAGCTAAACTCTTTTTATTTTTCTTACACTTTACTTCATCTTGGAAATTGTTCAAATCATTAAAACACACTGTAGCTCGTTGGACTAATTTTGTTTTCAGACACATTCCTCTTTATACACATCAGTAATCACCATTGACCAGGTGCAGTGATTACATACTAAGTCCCACTTACCAGTTTTGAGAAGATATAGCTACACTTCATCAAGAATAAATCACATTGTCATAATCACTTTATGAGAAGAGGTAAAGAAATATTTTATTCCAACTTCATGGGTGTATATACAGTAGGACCTATAGAGTTGTGCTCCTTCAGTTCCCCATATGTTTGCATCTTGGTTTATGGTTTAAATCAGGGTGTCATTTGTCACATGTCGATGATGTCAGATCCCCCATGATCATGTGTCAGGAGCTCAGCATCCACTCTGATCTAGTTTCACAGACGTTTTTTACACCGTAGTGGTTTTCAACTCTATATTTGAACCAGGTGATGGATTGTAGTCACTGAACGTCTAGATGTGAAGTTCTCAGAGAAACAAGCTCTGATGTTTAGAGTCAAACTCTTGTGGTTTGAATCTCCTGGTGTGTTTGTTGTGGAAAATTCAGCTGCTGCTTAAAACTTGCTCAACGTCTGCTTCAGCAGTCGCAGAGAAACAGAGGATGAAGCTCCGTAACATCTCTGTCGTCCATAAATCTGTCAAACACTGACCTTTAACTAACAGTAAAATGTAACAGGTAACTCAAATGGCCTCCTCAGTCACCAGATCTGAACAGAGCAGCTTTGGGATGTGGTTGAACAGGAGCTTTGCATCATGAATGTGCAGCCAACAAATCCTCAGGAAGTGTGTAGAGCTATCATGTCAATATGGACAAAAACATCTGTCCAGTGTTCGTGCTGTACCTAAAAAAACTGTCTGTCCTGCAGGGAACCTGGCTCACATATCTAAAAGCAAGACAGATGAGACAGGACATTCAAGAATTTAAAGGATTTAAAGGTTTCAGGAAGTTGATGAAGACCTTCTTGCCAGCTGGAAGAAAAATCAGTTTGTCTGTAAATTGACATTCACCTTTGACTTTAGGTAACGTGCGTGAAATAAAACCCACTCAACTCAACATCAACATCAACATCAACATGTTCCACATGTCCCCCCAAAAGAAAACAGCAAAAGGGTCCTTCACTCACTAGGCTACAGCTAAACAGTGGAGCAACCAAGCAACAGCTGTCAGAGGGGGAGAGTCTGTGCACATTTTAAAAGAACTGACCACAGACCTGTTCAACTTATCCTTTAATGAGCTCTTCAGAGTTGATGAGCAGTGCAGCTGATGGATGGATGGATTTGGTGAAACCGATACAAAACTCTGTATGAATGTGTCACAGTCTGGACTTTTGTTGGCCACTAGATGGAGAGTTTTGTGTCTTGTTTTTACACACCTGTGTCATGTTAGGTTCATTATGTGTCTTATCCAATTGTCCAGTTGTCTCACAGTGTATGAACCCTGGTTCTTGGTTTTGTCTTTGTTGAGCCCTCTGTGACTATTATCTCTGCTGAACTTGACTTGACTGATTTTGATTTTGGCCTGTTTGGCCCAGACTTCCCTAAGGGTTTAATGCTGGTTGTGGATTACTCTTTTGTTTTCAGACCTGTTTTTTGGGATGTATCTTTTGGACTGACTGTTGTGGAATTTCCCAAGTGTTTCTCTCTCTCTCTCTCTTTTTTTTTTTTTTTAACCTTTTAGACTTTTGGAGTCATTCATTAAGAGCCCTTCTCAGTTTTCCTATGTGCTCCATGGTGTCTTCTTTGGAATAAATTTTTTGAAACACCACCTTTTGTTTGTTCTGGACTTGAGTCGTCCTCAGTCCCTGATAGCTCAAGGGTTTGTCACTCAGCTGTCACATAGCTACCTGAGTCGTGACAGAATGACCATAAAATAAAACTGTATGTCCTGTGAACCAGTGTATGGAAATGCACTCCATGCTCCTTGCATACATAAAAAATAGACACCTTTTCTTATAATCATGAGGTGCAAATCTTGTTATGACATGTAAAGTAACCTACAGTGAGGTGGAATGGTCTCTGACCCAGGCTGCAGCATAGTGACGGCGAATATTTGGTCTGCCTCCACTTCCGTCTGAGACATTAAGAAATATTAATGTTACTAAATGTGGATGGCATTAATATTGGTGTGTCAACACTGCACAGGCACCTCAGGTGGTTGGGACTGTTCAGACAGAAAGCTCAGCCTGACCCACTGAAGTCCCTCTGATCCTGCAGAGCAGCTGCATCAGTGCAGCAGGCTTCATGGACATAGATCTGTGCATTATGAATGTATCCAAGCCATGGTTTGGTGGAGATACAAAGAATTGTCTGATACAGAAAATACTAGATCCACCAGGAATACATCAGAGGCTACTCTACTACTGACAAGATCCTGATCTCATCTGACCTTTTCTTCTAATTATCTTTAGTCTTTAGTTTTCAGTCTCAGGGGACGTGTGTTTGATTCCCTGGAGGCCCAGTGGTCGGGAACATCACGCTCACCTTTCTGATCCAGAGACCTATGTGTAAGCCACATGCAAATGGAGCGCTGTGCAAACATGATGTGAATGTAATAATAAAAGTAGCGTTGAGTGTGTAACGGCAGGTGAACAGGCAGCATGTTGATGGGCACACAGCTTGTTTTTTTTTCCCCTCCCTGCGGTTTGAACACTGGCGGAGGAAGATTCTCAGCAGCGTGATTTAAGATAGACCTGTCAGCACAGAGACACACTGACTGCAGACAAGCATGAAGCTCTGCTCCGCCAACCACAATGCACACACACACACACACACACACACTGCAGAACATCTCAGAGGCTTATGCAGATTGAAGACTGTTGTGCCCACACACACACACAGCAGAGTGTCTTGGTGATGGTTTCAGCGCCTGGGGCGAAGCTCTGTAAAGAGACCAGATGCCATTCGAAAACTATTTACAACACTTGAGTTGGGGCTTTTTCAGATAAGCACCATCTCTGCAGTTATCATCTAATGACAGTCAGTCAGGAGACGTGGAGTGGAGCCAGAGCACAGCAGCATGTAGATGCAGAATGAAGACATCCTGAGAACAAAATGTGCCCCCCCCTTCCCATCCCAGCTCATCACAAATGCTGCAGAGCTTAGCAAATGTCAGAGGGGAATTTAAGAGGCTAATAGGAGTGCATGTCATGTCAGGAAGGAATGTGGGAAACTATTTATTTTCAAATCACCTAGCAGTTTGTTGGAGACCGAGTAGAGGTGTTAAGGTGCCAGGGCAACAAGAGATGCCAGGAGCTGCCAGTTAGTGTTTATGAGGAAAACTGATCTGAGTTGTGGCATCACACGAACACTTGACAGGCTTCAGAAAAGTTTTCATGGTGTATGTGGAGCAGCTGGAGGCTGAGTTTAGTGATCACATGGTGTTACAGGTAAAACCAGCTGGAAAGCTGAGAACAAACATCCAGCAGCTGCTCTGTTACCAGCTCCATTGTCTGTCAGCAGCCACAGTCAGCACTGCTGCTCCCATACTGTACTGTACTGTATGTACTCTCTATGCATTCCAATGCATTATGCCTGTGTTCAGTCCTACAGTTGGTTAATAAAGTTGATGTTTGTATGACTAAGAAAGACAGACAGAAAGACAGACTGATATATAGATAGAACAACTGGAGACTAAAACCTGGAATGGAAGCCACGTAACCAATAAGAATTTATTGTCACAAGCACAATTTGTTACACAAAAATAATGGGTAACATTTACACAATTTGTACAGGTCTAGAACTCAATGTACAATTAACAGACTAAACTAAATACCAATAGTTAAATATGTACTCACATTGCACACCATATCATTAAAACCTACACAAAAAACATGTACTGTGTGAAAGTAACACGAGTCGACATAAAAATCACATTATTTACAAAAAAACATCAATTTGAGATCTTTAGCAAAAGGACTCGATGTCTGTTCGAGGTTCTCCCAACCGTCTGTCAGAGACATTATACAATCTATCATGTAAAAGCTCCCCTACTAGAAAGTAGTATTCAATCTCTTAATAGTTGAAAAGATTATAAAGTAATTAAGTCAAGTAGCGAGAGCTGAAGAAACACCAAATACACTAGTAAATACTGCGCTTTGCTTTGACGGTATGGCGGTTTTTCCCTTTTTAAAGCAGGCTGGTGAGATTAGCAGTTAGCTTCATGAAGTGCACTTTAAGCCTTAGTTCAGCAACTGTCTGCGATGAGTTGATTGATCTTTTTTTTGTTGTCTTTTCTTTTTTTAATTTAGTTTGATTTATACATAGAATCCTTCTGTACTGGCATCAGGTTTTTCTCTACAGTTCTGGACATCACTACATATAGTTTACACGATAAGGTTGATGGAGAGAGCAAGGACAGCGGCGGGCGGAGGAGAGCGGCCTCCTCCTCTCCCACTGCTGTTTGGCAGAGTCGGCGAAGAGCCCGCGCGACGCCAAGGGGCGGTGGAAACGTCACTGTGTGTGTGTGAACAGTCACATCCTCCGTGGCTTCATCAACTCTCTGCACTCTGCAGTGTGAACAGAGGAGGTGGCAGTCGATTGGTCGTACTGGACAGTAAGGGGAGGGACTTCCTGTCTGGACTGAGTCATGTGCACATGCAAATTATTTCTTCTTGTAAATGACTTTTGTTAATTAATGTGGACTCCTAATAGACACCATGGAGTCAAACTGAGTTAACTTTGGCACTGATAACTTATGATCTGTGACACACACTGACCAGCAGATCTGACCTCTGACCTTGTATGTGTGTCACTGCCACACTGCTGTTTGCACTTTGTCACAAGTTACACACACAATCTGCATTTTGGCATCTGGGAAACAGACCTAGGATCAGAGACGCTGTGTCCAAGCAGGACTAACAGAGACATGTTGAGAGTTCTTTAATGCATCTTTCTTCTCACAGGGTTAAAATCAGAACAACAGACAGCAGTTGATCCAGATGCTGCTGCTGCTTCCAACTATAACTAACAGAGTTAACTTGAAGCTGTATATACTGTCTCTAAACAGCCTGTTCCATATGAGCCGACCTGCAGGAGTGGCTCTGTTGTAGGTAACAGAAGCGCCACACTGCTGTGTTCAGCTGTACTCTGAGGAGATATTATCTGTTTATCCTGTGAGTTTTTATATTGTTTTATTCTTACTGTGCCTCCACTTCTGTCTTTTATGCATCTTTGAATCACTGAATGAATGCTGTGTGCTACACAAACAACACATGGCCTACTGACCCGTGTGCTGTCAGCACATGTCTTAACAGGAACTGTAAAGAGAAGCAAACAGAACAATAATATCCATTATTGCTGTTATTTACTCTCCCCATGGTCACATCATCCCTCTTAAGCAAGAACTCTAAAAAATGTTTGTGGAGGAGCTACAGACCTACATTCCTGCAGAGGCAAGTAATGATTCATTACCATGCTATGTGGAGCTGCAGTAAAACTGTCGGTTCTGCATCTACAGGACTGAGAAGTGAACTGATCCAATGGGATGTGCCTGTTCAATAAATGAATGATTCAGTGCTGCATTACTTAACAATCGAGCTGTGTATCACTACAGGACTGGGCAGGAACCAGGTACATTTACTTGAACGCTTTCTATTTTCTGAGGAACTGTACTTTTCTTGACTACTTATTTTATTTCATTTTTTAGAAAAACGTTTTGCTTCATTAAATCTGAAGGACAAACAGATTTAATGACTCTTAGAAGCAGCTTTCATCTTATTTTGAAAAGGTGACAATGGAGGAGGACGGAGGAGGAGGAGGAGGAGGAGGAGGAGGAGGAGGAAAAAAAAACAACCACAGTTGACTCTGTGCTGAACTTCAAACATGACAGTGAAAGGTCAAGTGATGTTTGACATTTTAGAAATTTAGAAACATTTGTTGTGTTAATAGACTTCATCATCATCTGAAAAAGAGAAATATAAAAATGACTATGGCTCCTTTTGTTGATTCAGTTGTGTTTTTTGTCCATGCCTGTTCTGAATTCTACACCTTTTATTCTTGATGAGGTCAGTCATTAGGTTTTATAAAGCACGGTGCAACACTGCAACCACTGAATATCTTTCATCTGTGCTGGAATCTCTAATGTTTTTTCTCAGCTGTTGGAAGTCAGCCCTAACGAACGCAGATAGTGATGCAAACAGCCGTGGACACAGACACACACACATCTTAAAGTGCAGTGTATGTGTAGTGGTCACACTCAGAACTTGTGTTCACCCGTGTGGTTACACAGACATGAACAACTGACAAAAATAATCTCATGTGCACATGGAGTTAATCCACTGATCAAATCTGAAGAGCAAGTGAAGAGACGAAGTGAAACCTCGGTTGCTCCTCACACACTCACACACACATACCTCTCATCTCCTCTGGTCACACTGAGGCTGACTGCAGAGAGCCTGACACACAGTGACCTGACACCGGTGGACGGATGTTCCCCCCCTCTGACGGCGGCGCTCCTCCTCACCACGATGAGGTATGTGTATTTTCACAGATATATACTTCGGGCCTTCGCAGCCCAAACACTTGCGGACTGTTGCATTTGTGTGTGTGTGTGTGCGACTGACAAGTGCACCCGGACATTCACCGTGCTGCAGGTCAGCCGTGTGATGGTGATGCAGCAGGTTACACTACCACTCAACAGCTTTACAACACCTCCATTCATAAACTCACTGCAATGTACAGCACTACATCTATGTTTCTAGAATTAAAGCATCAAACGAATAAATAATGATGAATTTAAAAGTGAAGAAAGAATTGTGGGATCTTAAATCCTCAATTTCCCACAAATATGATGCACTTGGGGTTTTGCGTTCTGGTTTATCTGTAAGCAGCTGGCTGTGAGTTCTGCTCTTGCTGCATAAGCTAACATTAGCTACAGTTAAAAGCTCTTTATTTAGCAATTTAGTAGAAACATTGTCGGCTCAGCATCAGCCAACAGCTGTCTCCAGCTGTGGGGACAAACGCTGACATTAACTGTTCTGTGCTAATGGCTAACCACCACCCCATTATCCTGTCACTCTCTGAAAACGACTCCCTGTAGCTTCCAGGCTGCCTTGAAGAAGCAGCACTGCTCTGGAAATGTATTAAATGTGTTATATTCCAAACGCAGTGATGGAAGCTAGTTTGTTATGTAGCACAGCAAAACCTGTGATTGTGTCAGGTCACTCTCTCTCTCTCTGTTCTCCTGTGTTACTGGTCTGGTCCTCACCACTGACAGTAACATATTAGTCCTACTTCCTGCAGGACAGCACTGTCCTAATGATGCAGAGGGTGGAGTGCCACAGGTAGGATGTGGGCAGCTTTCATTTGACCTTTGGCCCATTTAAAGTTATTCACTTGAGTTTCCCCAGAAACGGGAGGAGTGGGGGTGTTCTAAAACTTCTGAGCAGTAGTGTAGAAAAGCGAGACAGAGCATGAGAGATGAATCCAAACATCAGTCCAGTTCTGAGAGGGAGAGTGATGGAGGGGCTGGGGGGGGGTATTACTCAGAGAAGGGAGGGAACATGCCGAGGTCAGCGAAATCCTCAATGTTGTAGTTGGCTGTTCCCTGTGTGGGATCTCCAGCCATGGGTAACATGTCCTGCAGAGACACAGGGAGGGGTGATCAGAGGTGAGGGGTGGGCTGAGGACACTCAGCTCTTATCAGACATATCACATATCTGTGTAGACTGGTGAGCCGCCAGTGTGTGTGTGTGTGTGTGTGTGTGTGTGTTACCTGGAAGACTTCTGTCTGGCTGGGGTTGGGGTGTGTGTGCTGTTCGCCGGCCTGCTGGGAGTGATGTTGGTTCTGCCACTGAGACCAAACCTCACTGGGACGACCCTGGAACTGGGCTCCGCTCTGACTGCTCTCCCCTGCCACATCTGGAGACATACACATACACACACGCACACAGGGTGACATACTTACACAAGTTAGAAACTCCTGGCTGCAGGTTTGGCTCGATCACACCTGGTCTGCATCTAATCAGCTCTGAGTGTCTGTTCACACCTGCTTTAAAATGAGTCTTCAATGACCTCACTTCCTGCTTTATAAGTAAATCAACAGGTGGTTGTTGTATGTTTTATTTGTTCAATCCTACTTAGTGTAGATGGTTTCATTAAAATGAGATGAGTCACACGACTTACAATAATTAAAATGAAACAATTCTAATTTATAAAGCATCAGTTGATGGTGATGTTGCCTGCTCACACAAAACTAATTATTCAGAGATGTCTCTCCATTCTTCACTTCGTCCTGTCTTTCTACTCACTAAATGATTTACTGAGTTTGACAAATCAATCAATACTGGGAGTAAATGTTAACTATTTGTAGTGGTGAATGTTTCAGAGCTCATTATCCTGGAGAAGAACGTGTGGAACACTCTGCTGTTGACTCCTGCTGTACTGAGGTTTACAACCATAGACAACTGCAACAAACCATTGTCTACAATTCAAGTGATGCTGATGGAGCTTGAAAAACTGTTGTTGCTGATTGATCTCGGTCCTTTGAGATCAATCCTGCGACTTTGTGATGTCATGACAAAGCAGTCACCAAGCCCTGCCCACCTGGACCCACCATCCAGCACTTGCAGGATTTGGTTTCTCTGAAATCTTCTCTCTTTTTATTGGATCACTCAGAAAACAGTCAGCAAATGAGGGAGCAGGCATGCCAAATGGTCTGTAGTGCTGGTCTCAGATCAGTCTAATGTCAGCCACACTGTGATGCCTAAACCCATGACTAAAATGTGTCAAAGACATTCTACCATGCTGACCAGACAAGAACAAAAGACAGGGGGACATAGCTGATAGTATGTGGTGCTCATGTTGTTGCAAAGTGAGACGAAAGTGAGTGAAAGTGTGTTTTTCTTCTTCACTCTTTGCAGAAAGTAGAATTCTTCTAAATGTGTCTGCCTAGTGTAAACTGAGCTGAGCAGCTGAATGTGATTTGCTTTTTATTTTGAGAAGTCTTAAATTACCCAGAATTCATTGTACCACAGTCCAATTTAAGATAGTGAAGAAGAAAGCTGCTTCGTGAGAGAGGATACAGCTAAAACAGCTTCTTATGAATGAGTACTGCAGATGAATGACACTGGCTGCAAGTGACTTCTAATGGGCTGATGGTGTGAGAGAAGAAAACACATGACAATAAAAAAGGGAACAGCAATAAAAAGAGCAAATAAATAAGTCAGTAGAGAGAGAGAGATGATCCATCTGTCTAATGTGTGTTTCCATTAAAATGCCATCAACTAGTTGCACAATGGAGCTGCTTTTTTTATGAAATGGACAACAAACAGCCAGAGTCCTGAGCAGCTGCTTGTTAAACCATCACTCAACCCAACACAGCCCACATCAGTGATGTGGTGCCACCACTTCGTTTTAAAGTGAAATGCCTTTGTCATTGTTAATTAATATATTGATTTTTTTTTTCATAATTACTCAACTAACTGGTCAACATTACAGAGGCCAGAGTTATTTACTAGATGACAAAGACACTGGGAACAGTCTCATTTAGCATTAACGTTGAGGCTCTAGTCTGCACAGCCATTTGACTGACCATCATATTTTTCTCAGTTATTAATTTCAAATCAAAGCAGTAGAGGTGACAGACAACAAGGAATCTGCACGTCTCAGTCCAGCTGCCTCTGACTCTCTCCTTGAAAACAACCAAGACACTGAAGAAGCATTCAGTTATTTATACTATTCGTTTTCTATTTGCTATGTAATGTCTGCGCTGTATGTCATTTTTTAAGTTTTTTTATATTCTTATATTGGAATATATTATGTTTATATAATATATCATGTCCTTGTGAGTATTGCTGTCATGTGCTACTATCTGTATATGTCATACTCCTTGTCTGTCACCAATCACAACAGCAAATTCTTCTAGCTGTATAATTAAGTTGTATAACTATCTGGCAATAAATCTGCTTCTGATTCTGATTTCTGTTTCTGATTCAATTTTTCACTATTTGTCTGGTGTACCAGGACCAGGTGCAGCTAACTGAGACACGCTCTCTCATTTCAGCTGCAGCAGCAGCTCCAACACATGACTCATGTTTGTTGTGGCACAAACCAGCCTCATCAGAGTAACTCCAGGAACACGCTATCTATCATGTGTGTGTGCTTGTGGCAGTTGATGTGAACTGCTGGGGAATAGCGCACTTGTGTGTTTGCAATGGCTGTATCTTTGCATTTCATACATTTCTACATTGTATTTGACCATTTTATCAGCAGTATGTGGAGACGCAGACACTTGTCAGAAATAAATGATAAATGAGTTTATATTTAGACTCACTGTGTCATTCCACCTTCACACCCTTATGTGTGTCACATTACTCTCATATATAGTGTGATACTTTTGCCTATTTAGCTGAAAACTGGGGCGGAGTCAGGCGCTACTAAGATGGCAGGGGTGGAGCAGCTCACTCACAGAGGCTGTGTCATGATTCAGCTGTGAAGATGGGTAAAATAAATTCCCTGATCAGGAGTCAGTTTATGGGATGTTGACATGAACCCCCGCTGACATGAATGCAGCTTGGAGCTCATCAGCACTGTTGAACACTGCTGTTTAATTTCCAAGCAGACAGACAATTGGACACATCATGTGTGACAGTCTGTATGACAGCACTTATCAGATGCAACCTTGCTGTGTTATTGATGGCTCTCATAAAGAGCCATGTGCTGTTAACACAGTGTGAGGTGAGGAGAAAGCTTTGAAGGCTGTGCTGAATAATTTACACTGATGGTGGATGAAACAGTTAATGAGCAATTGCTGCTCTGCCTGCTTTTCTTCCCCTCCCATGTCATTAGCCCTGCACCAGGACAAAATAATCCAGTAAGAATTAAATGAAAGAAAATGGCTCTCTTGATTGAACTGAATACATCGTGGCTGGTAAAGTCTGAAGATACCAACAAACTTGTCAAACGAGATGTGCTGGTTGTTCATTTACTTCACAGAATGATTTATATTACCATCATGCTTAAGCACTGGATGCTAAAGGATCAGCAGCATGTTAAGGTGTCATGCAGTGATTTAATTACTCCTGGAAAATCTTTGGCATCTGAAACAGGAACTGACACACCTGCCAACATTCATTTCAGGAGAACCCACCTGAGCATGGCCTCATATGGAACTTATTGGAAGAGCATTACAGTATCTAAGTATGGAGATGTGGAAGACTTTCTGACAACTTGTGATTATGAACTGATATTTTAATGAGGAGCTGCCATTTTCAGTGTTCATCATCATCATTTTATTCTTGGTATCTGCTAAAATAGATTTATAGACTTCAGTATGTACACTGATCCAGTGGGCCTCATGTGCAGATGTAATCAAATGCTTGTTGTTCACACCTGGTATCCACCTGGTACCCACCTGTGTCTTCAGTGTGTGTAGATCTGTTCACACCTGGTGATAAATCACTTGTGATCAGATCTCATGCTACAATGCAAATACACAGGTGTGTATGGTGTTATCAGCCAATCATGTGAGCTAGTCAGTGAGGTTGAGTGAGTGAGCGAGCAACAGAGAGCAGGACAGTGAGCGAGTTGATCTGCTGTTGCAGCTCTTACTATGTTTATTTCTTTGTGTGTAGTGAGGGTGTGTCAAGCTCAGAGGGGGTCATGGTCCAGGTCGCAGGTAGGCGGGACTAAGGAACACATTGATGTCAATATTTCCAGGAAGTAAGATTGGCCCCCAACAAGGCCTGTGATGAGAGAAGTTGTGAAGAGTGACTCATTCTGGAGTCTCCTCTTATTCCTGAGTCTCTGTGACTGTTTAAATACACGAAAACCTACTCAAACTCAAATGAGCTCATTTGTAGTTTACTCTGTTGTCCTCATCATGTGACACATGAGAGGTCAAACTGCAACACAGATGTTGGTCTTCACCATTACAGGTCTCAGGTTGCTGCCATGATGTGAGACCAGGAGTAAAAAACACACATCATGTAAAATGTTTTCCGGCACAACTTCTATAGACTAATCCACATGGTAGGTGGAACAGATAAGCTGCCGTTACCGTGGTTACATTGCACATGTAAATCTGTGCAATAACACTGACTTTTATCATTTGCCAAGAAATATGAGTGTGATATCCTGTAGACCTTCGACACAGAAAATACAGCTTTAATCTCAAAAAACAACACTTTCCAACAAAATCTAGCTGATAGGATCAGTCAGTGTGCTCACCTGCAGGAATAGCCACTGAGCCTCTGCAACATGTTCTCTTCATTCAGTCTGGAAAAAAGTTGATCTCTTTTTGCTGTCTCAGCTTCATTTGATGCTTCTGATGCCAATGTGACCACACATAATTATTAACTATTCATAGTGCTTATGTGCTTAGTTATGGCCCAAACTCCTATGATCTTCTAATAATGGAGACTTTACTAGAGGCATTTTATGATTCTGCTCCTCTGATACAATGTTCACAAGATTTTGTTGCACACAGGTGGGAGGATTTAACAGAGCACCCAAATGAAGTAAATGAGGATGAAAGAGTGAGACTCACCAAAAGCCGTGCTGCGGTTTGTCAGTCCTGAGTAGGCGTTGCCGCTGGGAGAGGACGTGGCGGGTGATGACAGGGGACTGTAGGAGGCTGGGTCCGTCTGGTAGCTGTGACCAGAACCAATGCCGAACGGACTGGACTGGGCTTTACTAGACTGGAGAGTACAGGTGCTGGTTTAGCATCAAGGTTGTGATTATGAAGTCAAAGGAAACACAGGTGAGTGTTTCATGTGGTTTTCCACAAAGAAAACTGAAACACTGTGGTTTTTGAGTTGAGCACCCACAATTTCGTAGCACTCCAGTGTACAATGACAATCCTGTTCTATTCTTTTTGAAACAAGAAAATCTCGAGTTTGAGGTTTTGAACATTTCTCTGTAAATAAAAGAGCTAAAATCCATTTTTCCACACTGTGACACTGTTTGCTGATTGATGAAATGTGCTCAGTCAGATGAGCTTGATCCAGCTGTTATACAATGTTTGTGTATTAGTTTCTAATGAGAAGCTTCTAGAAGCAAATGTTGTTTACAAAAATAACAAAGACCTATCTATGTTCAGGTACAGACTTAATCAGGTTGTGAGGATGTTAGTGTTTTGATCCCAACTCCTCCATTTGATGTGTCTAAGTGAGGTTACTGTACCTCCAAATACTACATGTGTGTTAGAGTTCTCAACGGGCCTGAAAATCCAAACTCAACCCGACCCGAGAGAGTTGCTGTAGCTCGAGCCTGACTCACTCAAGGTCATCACGTACAATATTGAGCGCAAGCTGAACAGGCTTACAGCCCCTGCCACCATGGGGCTAGTTGTGTACCATATAGAAAACCAGCTAAAACAACAAAAATACTGGTCAAGATACAAGTGTCATAGAGAGGAGAGTCATAACAACTCTCAGGTAAAACACAGCAGCACTACCCATGGTTCTGATATGGAGTGGAGACCGCTCTCTCTGTCTGCCCACACGCTGCTGTGTCACAGAGTTTTTTTTCTCCAAAGCCCAATCTGACCCGACCAATTAATATAAATCGTCAGAACCTGGACCGAACCCGGCCCGTCGCATCAGGCTTTGGTTAAAATTGCGAACTCTAATGTATATGTAGGTCACCAGGTCGCCACTGACAGGAACGCCCTGAACTGAAAATATGCCTGCATTAAAAAACAAACAAAAAATATGGGCTTTTTCAGGCCTCAACGTCACAGTGGTCTTCAGGGCATCAACTGTCCACATCACACAGTAATGTAGCAGGATTGTGTGGTTGCCTGTTTTTGATTTGCAAATGCATTGTCTTGCTGGATGACTGACTTGTGGCAAAAACTGATGTACTGGTTAAACAATCATGTGTGGTGGTGCTGTGGAAGGAGGGAGCACTACATAGTAGGGGCCTCAGGCCTGTGGTTATTAACTCATCTCAGTGGTTAATGTGCGTGTAGGGTGTTTGGTATTTAGGACGTCATTTTCCAGACTCATGCATCTTTTACTTCAAACATCATGTCCGACCAAAACAAATGTTTCCTGGTTCCATAACAACTGGATGCTTTTGTGGCACAGTAAAAAAGTCTTCCAGGTCCACTCATTGTTTTTTAAAAACGGCTGGAACAAATGGGCTTTTCCAATATTAGGCAACTGCACAGGAGAACTTCCAGGTTTCCAGGTCACATGGAAACCATGTAGAAGTTAGAAGCTTTCTCTCATATCATCTGGCTCCAGTGACTGTGATGCAGTTACAGTCAGTTGACTGGAGTGACCTGACTAGTGTGTGTGTGAGTGTGTGTGGAAGACAGATGAGGCTGTTAGGAGACCTATCCTCAGCACATTCCCCTAGCTAGATTGTGAAACACACACATACAGACACACACAAAATATGGCGAAAAGACAAATCCATCTGTTAACAGACACCAGGGACAGGAGTGTAGGACACAGGAGGAGCAGAGGAAATGAGTTTGGCAAACATGGCAACCGTGGAGAATGGTGACTTTATCATTGAAACAAGGTTTCACTTGTGTAATAAACACTATTTATCCAAGAGAGTGAGTGAGTGAGCGTGTGTGTGTGTGTGTGTGTCTGTGTTTGTTACCTGTCCAGAGAAAGGGGGTCGGTTTCCTGACCATGCCACCTGTCCTGGGTTGAGCTGTCTGGAAATCTGAGCTAGATTCTGGTTGGACGAGCCTGATGGTTGAATGTCGTTCACACCAGGGACATGGATCACAGAGGAACTGTGTACACAAACACACAAACAAACAAACACACACAAACATATTTTGTCAGGATACGCTACTCCCCAAAGAGACACACTGCTATCATGACAAATATCAGAGCAGGTGAGTCCACAGCTCACTGGCAGGCACCTGAAGCTTTTGCCAGAGTGTCCCTGCTGGAAGGGAGAGCTCTGGGAATAGAGCTGCTGTCCTCCAGCTGTAGAGGAGGGAACCATCATCTTCTTATCTCCCGCTGCACATGAACACACCGGGGTCAGCATAATAGAAATAACAGTAGAGACAGGTAATGAAAAGAAATACAAGGCATCACTTTCACTCTGTGTGTGCATGTCTGTCGTACAGCCAGAGATGCCGGTGTACATCTCAGCGAAGCGTGGGTCTCTCTCCTGGGAGAACAGAGCTTCTGTCTTGTCGATATTCTTCCCTGCCTCATGGACTCCTCCACTGCTAACACTGGCCACAGGTACCTAAAGGAGGGTGGGGTGGGGGTGAATCCACACAAGTACAATAAACACAGTTGTGTAAATTGTACAAAATCACATCCAACCGCAAAACATGTAATTTTCATGTTTTGCATCACAATGTAATTTCACAAACAACAAAAAGCTTTCCTTGAAATTGTATAATACACCAGCTTTCAGATTCACATGACTTAGTCATTACATCCACTTATTCAAACTAAAATTCCTGGAAATCTGAAGGCATCTTCTAGCAGCTCAGGGAGGCTGTGAGGAAGCTGTGAGGGGGGCCGGGGCAGCGGGTTACCTGGGAGAGGTCATAAGCAGTCAATCCGTCTCTCTGGTGAACCTCCAGCTCTGCCTGCTGCTGCTGCTGGAGCTGCCTACAAGGACACAACACACCATCCATGCTCCATGTTTACTGTCAGCATCTCAGACTCCACATCACTGACTCCCATCTGCCTTCATTTTAAATGAAATGTCATTTGATGACTGTATAATAACCCTCCAGTAGAGTAATTCTCAGAAACAGTGGAATACAAACTGACATCAACCAATGAACTCAAGGAAAAGAAATGCATTAAAACATCATTCACCCATTGTTCACATTTTTTTAAAGATTGCTATAGTCTAATTTTTGTTTTTGAAAAATACATCATCTGTGACTGTTTTTCATTATAATTTCCATCACCAAAGTAAGCCCTGGTCTGAATCATGGTCCCTGGGAATAGAGAGTGCACACAGTGCGAGAGGTCTCTCATGCATCAGCTCAGCGTGACGCTGAAATTTCAGTAACAATTTCAATCATTTTTGGAGAGTTGACTTTGGCTGATGCTTTTGTGAAATATGAGGCTCCACATGAGGAACACAACAGAGATGATGCAGATTCTGCTGGTGGCAGTCAAAGAGCTTCCTGAATCCTGACTGAAATAAAAGTACATCTCATCAGACGTCAAGTAAATGAGGAGAGAGTCAGGACATGATGGATGACAAACGTGATGAACGAGACGGTGTATTAGTGAACAGCTGTTGGTGCTGCTTGTAAATCTCTGGCCTTGATAAAATGTTTACAGACCTGGGCAGATGTCTGCGGAGTGAGATGTTAACTTGTGAGCACAAGTCTCTAATTCTGGAGCATTAATGCTGTTTTATTTTCTCCATAACACCTGCATCATGTTTTACATATTCATTTGCAGCAGCCACAGTTGCACGGATTATTTGTGTGAGAGATAAAAGATATTATAGTAGATATGAAATAGGTTTTTAAAGAAGCCCTGAAAGGTAAGAAAAGAAAATCTTTCTGTAGGTTTTACTTGAGCCTGAACAGTTTAGATGGAGTGTGGATGTTTAGTTCATGGCTGTGTCTCCAAATGGCTTAAGCTTCACCAGGTAAATGACCAGAGCGTGAGACAGACCTTCTTGTTATAGTCTTTCACACAGCTCACAGCCTCTGTCTGAGAAACATAATAATTGAGATTTTATTTACTTCAACTCCAGAACATAAGAGACGTTAGTATTTAGGGAAAGTCTTTATGCTCCTCTGTTTAGTTTTTCTTCTCCCTATTTTGGGAATAATGCATCTATCCACTGGCTATACTGATTATCCCTGTAGGGTGATGGAAGGGCTGGTACCAATAATCAGCTGACACAGGGGGGAGGGCAGGGCACACCCCGGGTAGGTTGCCGGTCTATCACAGGGCCACATATATAGAGACAAACAGTTCTAACCACCATGCTGCCTTCCTTTCGTGATAATGATGCATGGAGTCAAAGTAGTATCTGCTGTAATGGAGGTGAGGCTCAGTGTATTGTGAGTTCTTCTTCTCTTCCCTGCAGTTCATTAGCAGCTAAAGTCACAGTAGTTTGGTAGACTACTGCTAAGCACTTAGCATAGTCAGTCAGTCAGTCAGCCAGCCAGTCAGTCAGTCAGTAGCCAGTCAGCTCAGTCAGTCAGTCAGTCAGTAGTCAGTCAGTCAGTCAGTCAGTCAGTCAGTCAGTCAGTCATTCAGTCAGTCAGTCAGTCAGTCAGTCAGTCAGTCAGTCAGTCAGTCAGTCAGTCATTCAGTCAGCCAGTCAGCCAATCAGTCAGCCAGTCAGTCAGTTGGTCTGCGATAACAGGACTGCATATTGTGCAAGGTACACCATTGTGTTAAAAAATAAAGTCAGTATTGAAGGTGACACAGGTGCAGTTCTGAGTTAGTCATGTGTGATTGTCCAGTCCAGCTCTGTGCATTCTCACTCTTGTACAGTACATAGGTGTGGTGTGACAGAAAGCAGTGAGATCTTCACAGACAGCAGGATATTACAGGTTCAACTCACTTTCCTCAGCCTCTTCACATTTACTGCAACAAAACCAGCCAGGAAATTAGCCTCTACAAAGTCTGTCAGGCATGGGTATAGATGAGAGCAAGCACCAAACACATCAGCAACACAGTTAACCACAATTGAAGATACATTTGAAGATAACCAGGCTCAAACAGAGACCTTATCAAAACAGCAGGAACCAAGCAGCTGTGCAGGAGGACACACTCCCTGGGCCTGGAGTGAATTCATTTGAATTCTAAAATTAATTTAACAATGAAAATAAGCAGAACATTCTTAATAGATGACAACATTCTAACTGAGAAGACCAGATGGGAGGTCTGATATTGCACAATAAGATTTTATTACTGTATTTTTTACAGTAAATGGAATGTAACTGAATATGACACATATTGCCAGTTATACAGCTGAGACACAGCTCATTTAAAATAAGTGATCACAATGCCATACACAAATCACCTCCCAGAGTTTATCCTGTCAACTACAATTACAGACAGCATAGAACTCCTATGATTCAAATTACATTTTAGTAATCACTGTAAATATTAGCAATATGCATTTTCTTTGGTTATATTCAATTATGACAACTCCAGGGACAAGCTCATCCCTTATCACCAATACCATGACCATCACTATTCAGTCTGTACTGTCTCACTTACAGCTCCACTGGCTACAATATGGATGCAATGGATAAAGACATCAGCTCTGAACATGAACAAGTACCATTTAGTGGCACTCCACTGATGTGGAGTCATGTTTCAGTGCATCTGACAAATGTGGGTCCAATATGTTCTCTTCCTGCAGTTCTGGTTTTGGTCTTAACTATATTCTGAACATGAATCTGTGTGATGTCGCCCACAGGTTGAGTGACACTGAGGTTCAGAGTGGGCTGCTTTGCTGTCACCATCCAGACTGACAAAGTCTCCCACACGCTGTTTTCAGCAAGTGCAACTGTGGAAGAGCTGGTTGTGACAAAACACAGATTCGTTTGTTTGGAATTATTTTGGTTTTGAACATGAAGAATCCAGGAGCCAGGAGACCTAAAGTCTGAATCTTGAGCTGAATCCTGAGCTGATGAATGTGTGGTGATTTCCCCTTGTTTTAAAGACATTTTAATACTCACTTGAAATGAACAGCAAAACAGCAAAACTCTGTACAACCTGAGCTTTTCACGGACATGACCCTGTCTACCAGGCAAAACGACAACCTGCTGCTGCTCCTCTGCACATGAGATATGGAGGATAAATCTCCATCTAAGAGTAAGAGTGGCATGTTTTTCATTTAATGTGAGTACTGTTGTGGCACACACACAATAACACAATATAAATAAATATTTTAAAGCCCTTCTCATTTCCCTTCAAGCTCCTGGAAATCACATATACCCATAGTGACCTACAAAGGGGGTACAGACAAATTCAGCCATCTTTTCTACTTCAACTCATGGCTGAAAATTGCATTGCAGCATGTATTGGTCTCCTTTATGATTTCAGTTCTTATACTGTTTTTTTTAATTGCATTTGATTTGTTTGAAAGATGCTATGTAAATGAAATTTGATTGATTGATTGATTGATTGATTAATAAACAAAGCTTTCACCAGAACTAAACTCCAGACTGAGATGTTGGAGCTCTGGTTAAATCAAACAGCTATGTTCAGTTGGCACTGCAGTGTGTGTTTGGAAGAAGATGAGGGTATGGACAGACAGTTGGATTTAACTGTTTGTTCCTGGGAACCACAACACACCAATACATCAACCTGCTTCCTCTGTAGTGAGCAGACTGCATATAACCAGAGGATGCTCACAAACATCACACAAGTGCCGTCCAAACATGCAATACCTGAGCACACACAGATGTTCACTGTGCACACTGAGCTGCTGCTGCTGCACCAGTTCAACAGATTAATGCACACTTTCAACAGGATAAGGCCTGGAGTGCTCTCACACTGGACAAAACATACATGACTTAACATGTGCACACATGCAGACGCGTACAATGAGGCAACACTCAGACACTGATGATGTGGAGCAGAACCTGCCGAAAAAGCCATCTGCTCCTGAACTTTGTAGTTTTCTGATAAACGAGATTCATTTTTTTTATAGCGAGCTCATAAATCTAACACATATTCTGTTAATACTGCGCCTGAGGGAGCTGCTGGCAGTGATTCATGATGGTAACACACGCACACACACACACACACACACACACACACACACACACACACACACAATCCACGTGACTGAAAGCTATTAGCCATGTGTTTACATTAGTAATTGGCTGGGCTTACATCCGTCCTTAACTGACGATGACAGCTGAGTGCACATTCACATGAAGGGATGTGTTTTCACAGCGGCTCATGGTGCAAAAAGCACTGGTGCATGATTGACTGGTATTTTCCCGTGAGGCACTGAGCTTGTTTCCTTGACCATGCCAGTTTGGTAACTTGGTGACTAAGTGACTGTTCACCACCTTCTGAGCGATCCACTGCAGGCTGCAGGTTAAATGCTCACAGAATATTTGGGGCATTTTATTTTGAAATCACACATATACACTTCCAGAATATCACTGAAAGAATAAGATCAATGACTAGACCAGGGGATTTCCAAACTGATGGAGAGATGGATCAGGGACATCCTACTATATACATAGTATAAAACTGAGTTTTATATTAAACTGGGCCCAGTGCCTCATACAAACGTATATTGCCTTGTTATTGTGGATTCAATAATAAGCTTTTCAAATAAGTTCATATATTCATGTGTTTAAGGTACAGTGAGTAGGGGGTCATGCCACTGCCATTTATAAACAGAGCTTGTTAACTGATACCAAGACCAATATCAACAATGTCTGTCAACTGCAAGATAATCATGAAGAAAAGCTATTCTAATTGATTTGACTGATTAATTGTTTTTATTTTATACATAAATGAAAATATATATAAATAAATAAACTGATAAAATGATTCTCTCATCAGTTGTCTGAAGCAGCGGGTAGTGGTGGTGACATGAAGGTTGCTATTAGGTTTCTGAACTTGGACAGTAGTCCCTTTAATCATTTTTTTAATAAGTTGTCAGATTTTTTTAATCTTTGTTATCTTGATTCTGTTCCTTCAGTTTAACTAATTAATTCTTTTTCAATTAATTCTAGTACTTCATTCCAGAACATGCGCTTCAACTGGGAGCAGCAAAGTCTGGTAGCTCTGACTTTTTACTCAACCTTTGCTTTATTTTGTTGTGTTTTTGTATGTTTTTGTCGTATTTTGTCAACTACTGATGGACACTTCTGTGGGGAGAGGAGATTCTTCAGGAGAGGAGCTTCTGTCATTGAAAATGGAGCAAGTCTGGAGGATGCCACCCTGTTCCAGCTGGATGAGGAGCTGCTTTCATGGTTGCTGTGCTGGTGGTGCAGAGGTTGAAGGCTTGGAGGTGGAGATGTACTGTAGGTCCTTTCTGCCGTCAGTCATCATGCAAAATATCAACTCTCTGCTCAACAAGAGTGATGAGGAGCTGGAGATATAGATGAAGACTCAGGAAGTAGACATTTTTTCAAATCAAAACAATACTTGTGTACATCCCACCAACGGCTACTGCTGAAGTTCCATGTGAAGTTCTCCATGAAGTCGTTGCTAGGATACAGACTAAACATCCTGAGGCACTTGACTTCAGTCATGTCTCCCTGATGGACTCACTGAGGATGTGGTGGAGAGATACACGCTGGTGGAGGCCATTCTGAACGACTCAGATCATCCTCTTCATAACACCTTGATGGACCAAGAGAAGAGTGGTGGTGGACGGCTCCTCTCTCTTCACTGCAGGACGGAGAAATATAGAAGATCCTTTGTACCTTCAGCCATCAGGCTTCTTCATTCTTCTGCAAATGGTTGATGAGCTGACAGACAAATGAATTTCCCTTTGGGGATTAATAAATTAATTCCTATCTCTACTACTACTTCCATTATGATCAGTTAAGCTGTTCTGTTCTGGGGTTTGACATTTAACTTTAACTTGATGCATGGCTAGAGCTCGTCTGGGAGTTGTGGAGCTGAGGTGTGCATGCTGGAGTGAGTGTGTTGTGGACTGAGTGAATGGACGAGTTATGGGACTGGTAGCTGCAAACTGAATTACCCTCTGGGATAAATAAAGTTGTACTGAATTGAATTGAAGAAGAAAAACAGCTTTCAAATAGATTCAGTGATATTTTATAGTTTTATGTTTTCAGTGAAGGGAAACTTTAATGCTGCTGACTGAGAGCCAGAGCTGATCACCCCAAGGGAAAGACCTCAGTAATGCTGCTGTAGCTGCCATTCGGTGCAGGGCTGTTTGTGTGTGTGTGGCACCTACTTGACGTTGGTGTTGGTGCAGATGATGTACTCTATCTCATCAGAGTACGGGTTTTGGAAGGTGAAGCTGCTCGTTCGGATCAACATCCACTCCCTGTTCTTCATCCGGAAGCGGTACATCACAGACAGAACCTGTCCCTTCAACTTCACCACCTGCACAGCGGGCAGAGTCACCTGTTAGCATGATTCACTACCTAGTCTTCATTATGAAGGTGAGATCTCAAGATTTGTAGTTGACACTTTCCAGCGTGTTCATCTGAGAGTGAAACATTTGATTAGGTGTGAGGTTATCAAGCCCACATTAAACCATTTCAGCAGAACAGCAAAGAGAGGGAACTCATTTCACAGCTTGTCAATAAAACCACTGTCGATTTATGTTTATAAACTGGAAGGTTCTTGAAGTACTTGTTTACAATGGCGTCAAGTAGACAGATAAATATACCTGTTAAACAGAGGACATCCAATTAAAACAAACAGGACTCAATTAAAACTGAAGTTAAAATGTCACAACAAGGAAAACTGGATTTGCGCTTAATTTATTCCTAGATCTACATCTTTATTGATCTCTTCCTTATTATTTCCCAGATCTGAGACATGATTCCTGAAGAATAAGAGCTAACCCTTTCATTACCCATTGCCACTCTTAGAGTGGATTAAAAGATTATTAAAATCAATATTTCTGGGTATAGAGCAAATCAGCTGAGATTTGCCTGGATTTATATATACATGTAAAGAGTGAAGAGAAGAGGTCCATAGACTGAGCCTTGTGGGACACTGTTGGAACTCATTACTGGCTCCCATTGCTATGCACTGCAACATAAACCTGGAGGGGGCCATTCAGTGATTTGCTGTTTGAAGACACTATTTGAAAATGTCTGGCGCCTGAGTTTTGAATGGAGCTGTTTCAATTCTGGTCTCAACTGTCTGATCTACTCTCTCTGTAGCAGGCTGCTGGTCAGTACCATCCTCCTGATCTTCCCCCTCTGAGCCACTCTCACTGTCAGACTGAGTAATGCAAGAACTGCACTTCTTCCAAGTGTGAAATGATCTAAAATGACTCTGAGATGAACTGCTGAGGGAGGCTCATCGCAAATATGAATGTCTTCATATTATTCGACCCGTAAAACATCCCAGACACCCCCCACCACCACCACCACTGCAAACAGTTTCATCTCAATTCAAGATCTCCTACAGAGGTTCCAAGACATGGAATTCACTTCTTCTCCACTTTCTTAAACTTTTTCATGTGTCATTTAAAAAATCTGTGAAACACATCTTGCTCTATCAATAGCTTAATCATATATTATAGTTTGTAACTGCTTGGTATGTGTGTGTTTGTATTATTCGTGAGGGTGTGTGTTGCGTGGTGCAATATCTTGCATTTATATACATGACAATGTCCATCTTTATGTTTCTTTAGGGAAGTCCTCTTGTCAAGCCCCTTCTTTGGACTTCCTTGCATGGTTGCTCTGTCTAATGTTTTTTAATATGATATTTGCATTATTTACTTGTTAATATGCACTAAACAAAAAAAACAAACCCCTCTACAGTCCAGTCCTACCTGTTGGAAACCTTCTCTGAGGTGACTCTGGTCCTCAGGATGACAGAACTCCAGAATGTCTTTTCCCAGCAGGTCCTGAGGGACAGATGATCAGTCAAGGGTTTGTTTAATCAAATCAATAGATAAATAAAAAGGAAGGCACAACTGGAGCAGCAAACTAACAGATGAGTTGGAGTGTTTTGTTGACTTTCTAGATCTGAATGTCATTCTGTGGTAAATTAACCAGCATGAGTTCACACTCAGTAGTTCTATACTTTCCTCTGATTTCGAAATGAAATGAATAATTCATCAAGTGTTTAAATGTTAGTTAGCTGAGGGAAGAAAATGACAAATCACCGACTGCAAATGTTCTCTGGAAAGGTGAAAGGTATAAGTAATATTTAATTTGAGAAGAGAGATAAATGTGTTGCAGTAAAAAAGAAAAATAAGGTCTGCAGGAATTGAAATGGAATATTTTTAACTCTAAACATGATGCACATGTATGTGTCATGAATGATACTAGAACAACAGATGTGGAACACTTTGTTTTGTTGTCGAGTAGTGGCAGAGGCTGTGAGCGTGGGCGTGTGCTGACTGGCCACAGGAATGTGTTTAACATACCAGCGTAGGAAACAAGTGTTTTTCATCTTGGTCTGCTTATTTCTACCGTCAGCACAAAAAAATCATGTGCACAGCTGATAACGCAGAGTTCTGCTAAGTCATGGAGTCTGTTTGTTGGGCTGGAGCTCATCTGGGAGCATAGCGTGACTGGAGCTGTGTAACACAGCCTCAGCATGATGACCTGATCATGGAGCAGGCAGCGAGTCCTTTTAAGGTTAGAGGTCAAAGTGACTGAAAACAAGTGTTTTATACATTTACACAGAAAGACTTTGAAAAGTGGATGTGGCTCTTCTCTTGCATTTTTTTTTTAAACATTGTTGATAAATTCTAGAGAGTTGGACTATCTATCTATCTATCTATCTATCTATCTATCTATCTATCTATCTATCTTTATTTATCTACCTTACGATCATCACTGGATCATCAGTGTGTCCTCTGGTCTTTGATTTTGGTGACACATTGGAACATTTATTGAAACGAAACCACATTAGAAATTACAAATTATAAAAACAGTGTTTGGTGGAGCTGTTAATGAAATCTAACACTGACTACATACTGCTGTTAGCACCACAAGTTTCATTTTTACCTATGTGTTTTCACAGCTTGTTATAAAAATCTAATGAGCAGAGCTGTCAGATAAATGTAGTGAAATGTAGGAGTAAAGTATAAACTAGAAAAAAACTAGTGCCTCAAAACTATACTTTAGTCAAATTTTCAAAAGTTTTGTTCAATGTTCAACACGATGCATTCTAAGAGTAAGAGTGTCTCCATTCATCACTTTGCTGCTCTCAGGTTTTCTCTCTCTATGCACATGGTTTAATCCATGAATGAATTCCTGTTGACTCTACCGTGTTGTTTTGTGCAGGAGGTGTTTCACTGGCTAATGCTGCAGTCCACAAAAATGTGAATGAAAGTCTCTGTTTAAATAAGGAAATGAGCTGCAGCCTGATGAGGATGTACATTATGATTTAAACAGAGGATTATTACTAAAAGGATGTGTGTGGAATATGGTGCAGGAACAAAATGAATTGCATCTGCATGAACCTTGCACATCATTCCTATATGGATTTTGAATTTGCATGGCAATACAAAATCCCTTTAAATCCCCTTTAACAAACCTGAGGCTGATAACCAATGACGTTGATGCAGCGTGGGTCGACAAAAGTGATGACACCGTCAGAGTTGTGACGCGACAAGAACTCTGTCGGCACCGACAGGCCGTTCATATCCATGGAGACGGGAGAGCTGGTCACCTGAGGGTGGCACAGATGCATCATTCAGCCATATGGGGAAATGTTTAAGAAGGGAAATGGGAAATTGGTGCATAAATACATCAGTGTTTTAAACACTAAGTTAATGTTAACACTGTTTACTGCTGGCATCACACTCAGCCACAGACTGTGTGACAGAACAGGCTGAAACTGTTCCCTGTATTTGAGCAATGTCTGTCCACAATGGCACAGTGCCAGCTCACAGAGACTGTGTCAGACTGACACCAACAACAAAGCATGTACATTTCATTAACAGTGGAAAGCACAACAACCATGGACCATTAGTTTAACTCTGTTTATATATAATGTTTATCCATTAGAAATGAAGAAGGGAAATACAAAGAAAACATCTGAAGGCCTCACATTAGCTCCTCTGCACTGACTTTATGCACATACCGTAAAATTCGGTGTATAAGTCGCACTTTTTTCCCCTTTTTTTTCATCTTAAAAGTTGGGTGCGGGTTATACACCGGTGCGACCTATAGACCAGTGATCAGACCGCAGTCAGATAGCGCCTGACAACAGAACGCACCCAAGACGCACTGAGATCTGATCGGCCAAACCACACAAACACAAGTGTAAGCGGTAATGCGTCCGTATCCGCATACAACTCCGCGGGCGGAATGGTGTTTCCCACCAGACTCGTTTGCGTCCGCCATCGTCTCTCAAAGAAAATAATATTGTTAACAGTGTTTCACCATCTCTCATCTCTGTCAGTCAGCCCCGCCTCCTGCTGGGGTCGGTCGCACGTGCACACACATGTGCATGGACAGGTTGCGCTGGAACGCTAATAAACGCTAAATACGCTATATGGCGCTAAATGTACATGGATATGAAATATACATGGAATGAGTTGTGTAACATTTTTATTAACAAATAGCAATAGAAAACCTTGTTTTCCCACTTTGAGACCCTGAAAAATAGGCTGCGACTTATATACCAGTGCGACTTATATTCCGAATTTTACGGTATATCTCAATAAATGAGAATATCATTGAAAAGTTCACTTATTTCAGGAGTTCAGTTCAAACAGTGAGACTCATACATTATATAGATTCATTATACACAGACTGAAATATTTACTGTCTTTATTTCTTTTAATTGTGATGATTACGTCTTACATTTAATGAAAACCTGAAATGTAGTATCTCCAAACGATTAGAATATAGTGAGAAAGTTCACTACTGTAACCTAATGATGTCACACTCTAATCAGCTGATTACCTCCAAACACCTGCAAAGTTTCCTGAGCCTTTAAATGCTCTCTTAGTCTGGTTCAGTAGCTGCACTATCATGAACTCCATCATATTCTACTTTATTCAAATGAACCTGTATACACACACATACACACACACACACCAACATACACACCTGCAGTCTTCCGATGGCCACTAGGCAGTATTTTCCAGTCTGACCGGCCTCTGTGTCTTCCTCTGGTATAGTCATACCTGAGGACAAAAGACACAGCCATGACACACCTGAGACACCATCATTTTGACACAGGGAAAACAAACAGCATAAGAAAAACGACATGACAGTGAAACACTGAGAGAAACTGAGTAACTGATTGATTGGAAACAATGGAACAATAAGCAGAAACACTTTGAAATATGATTTTAAAAAAGGAAGGAACAAATACCAGCAACCAAACACCAGTGGGAAAGAATGAGAAAGTCATGAGGAAAAAGGACAACTATAAATCTGAGAACCGACAATCACAAATGTAATACTTGCATGTGGGCCTGATGCATGTGGACAGAGATGCTGAGACACAGCTGATCAGTCATTCTGCAGTCAGGCTGCTATATAAAGATCTAGAGGCTTATTTCCCTGACACATATGAGGGGAGAAAACTGACACTAACAACAGCTACTATTCCATCCACGTTTTTATGCGTATGAAGTTATATGGAATTAAAAATGCCTTATGGAAACAGTGAAATATGACTAATTGTCATCATTATCGGCAAGAAGATCTCATTGGATTTTTTCTTGATTGATAAAAAGGCTTATGCAGTAAATGCTGATGGAAACAGTTCTTTGCTGGACAAATGTGAATTGCGTTCACGTTTTACATCAATTCCCCTGTCTGCATCTATTTCTGGATTTTTAAAGGCAGACAGACAGGATTTCTGTGAACTGTCTTTCCACCACGGTCTCCCAGAACTGATCAGAGCGCTGCCGTTCCCAAACCACAGGTCAGCTCTGGTGTCTTGTAGTATTTACCTAACCCATGCAAACAGTGTTTTCACGCCACTGTCTTCTGATGGTAGCTCGTTCACCATTAGTTGGCACATAAGCACTATTATAACTTGTGCAATATTTGCTGCTAGATGTGATCCATGGCTGGCAAACCTATAGCTCAGTTGTTTTCAGGCAACAACTCCAGAGGCTTGTCACACCTGGCTTGTGCGCATTTGGTTTTGCGATTCAGTGTAAAAATTAGTGGAAACACCTTAAAATGCAAGAAATATATTCAATACACCAATTTGATCGCAAAACAGAATGTGACGTCATTACGTACAGATTTTTATTTCCTTTTTAAAGCTCTTCGATGGAAACATACTTTGACTGGCTTTATTCACATGAATATTTTTAGCAATCTTCAGATAATTCCATTGACAAGAGGAAACTAGTGACTAGTGACCAGGACAATGCGTGAGCAGTAATCTGGAGAATTCCTTAGAGAACACAATATCTGCAGAGGGGGGCAAAATGGCTTTTTAGCAAATCAGCCCACCACTGGTCACGTTTACACTTTGCACACTCTACAAACAAGGCTTTAATGGCATTTGTCACAGGGGATCATATGGTCAAATTCCCTAAAGCACTGTCATGACTGTGGTGTAATACAACCACCGAGCTAAGGAGGAGCAGTGGTGGTAATGGATGAGGACAAACATGGAGAAGAAGCTCTAGGGAAATTGGGCAGCACAGAATATTATCATGGACTAGGCTCTAATCCATGAAACAACACACAGAGGACTCAGTCATGTTGGCTACAGGCAGGGAGGAAGGGGGCAGGGAGTTAGCAAAAATAAACATGACTTCTGATGGTGTGCACATCCTGGGACAAACACCTTTTACATGCTGTAAGTGTAGACTCTCATATTAAACCTCAGGCCCAGAACCAGCCGGCATATATCTAGGACACTCATACCTACTGAGTAATGAGGATTCCTGCTGACTGATTTTAAGTGATGCTGGATGGAGATTCCTGTTGAACATGAGGCAGCCCACGGACTCTCTACCTCTTCCTGACTTCATTCTTCAAAGATAATGATTTTTCTTCCCCCCAGACCAACAGCATATTGAGGATCAGGGTCCTGGAACCAGGATTGTTGTTCTGCTCCTGATTCCAGTAACTTTACTGAGGCTTATGAGTGAAGGATTTTCACTAACGACATCAAATTTTTGGACTGGCTCTAAGGACGAACTGTTACTGGTTCTGACGTTTGTTTATTTGCAGCACAACATTCATAGTGTACCACTTGTTTTCACACAGGCTGGAGTGAGAAACAACATCATAAACCTGCCATCAGAAAAGCTCATTTGGATAAACACTGTCATAGTGTACAGAATATCCATCTAGATATCCTCATGGCCTCCAGCCAAGGCAGTTGGCTTGAGGCCAAAAAGAACATTCTGAGGTGGTGACTGTTTTCAGGTAGGTTAAAAACTGCAGTTCCTCCAATGACCTCTAGAGTCTGGCTAATACACATAAAGACACAATTTGGACTAAAATATGTGACGATGTGATGCAACCAATAGCCTCATGATAAGAGTCTCAGCTCTCAGCAGGTCAGTGATCAGATAAGTGTTTCAGCCAGTATATCAGAATAAACCAAGTTATTAAATTAACAAAATATGCCTATCCGGAACATTGGATGAATCAAACCAAAACTCAAAACAAACTTTATTGCTATCTGGCCCTGACCCATGGAATGAATCTAAACTGACAGATTGTATTTGGGAGATGGAAAGCAGAGACACATCCTGACCAAATACAGACCTCTCTAATTCTAGAGAAAGGACAACAGGGTCTGGCTACAAACAGAGGAAAAGAGGCTGCTGTCACTGCACAACAGCTGAGGTGGAGACAGAGTCTTCTTCAGATGTGACAAATATAATAACTTCAGAATGGAGGACAAGGAGAAGCAACAGGTCTATTAGGAAACGGACATGTAACGCACTCAGCTGTTCTGTATGAGTGCGACAAATAATTAACACATCACTAAAAGTGACAAATAATCATCGTTCATAGCCTTGTACTCATACAGCACACACACATACACACAGACACAGACACAGACACACACACACACACACACACACACACACACACACACACACACACATGCACACACATGGCAATGTTGTTCCCCTGACCTTCATGCCAATAAAGCAGATTGAATTGAATTGAGAGAGAGGGAGGTGTGAACCAAAGAGAGGCCACATGTGCCATTTAATACGCCTTTCTCATTAAGAATGAACACTTGTTTTTCCATTTGCTTTACTTGAACTTTGCAGCATGAGAGAGGTAATGTAGTGGCTGCCATGGCCACTGCTCCTTTTCAACTGCTCCACATGTGATGTTTCCATCACTTGTGAGTGTAAGAATCTTTTCAGCCACTGTGCAAGACTCTGGTGACACATTTTCATTCAGAAAGACATCCTATATTTACAGACAGCTCATGAAATTCAAAAATGCATGACCTCTGTAGACCCCTCTCTAGAATCTCTGTATTAACAATTTACAATACAGGGGGGGGATTTGTCTTTCCACCACTCAGGTAGAAGGACCAACCTGGATGTACACTGGAGGTCACCACAAGATCACGTGACACTTCTGAAGAAGACTGCCATTTCGACATGGCAGTCGAAACTCTCAGGTATAGGAACACAACAACATTATCCGTAAAAAAGAAATACTTCATGAAGTTAATAGGTACAGGCTAAAGCGAACCTTTTTGGAATACTCCTTCTTTCTTATGGGGAGCTGCTCCTACTTAATTGCTACAGAAGATTCATATAATTACATAAGTGTGGTTTTCTATTAAGGTCCAAGAACATAAAAATTAAACCCATATCTGACCAGAAACAGGCCAGAGGACCTAATTAACACCACCCAGCACCTCAACCATTCATGTAGATTTGTGGAGGAATTAGTAACAATAGCCTGTCAGATGATTTTTATTTTCACCCAGATTATAATACATCCCAGTCTGGATCATCTCAGTGATACTAAGGAACATCCACGGCCCTCAGGGACGAGTCTATAAAAGGATACAAATGCTCTGTGATCACATCCAGAGTGACTTGGTGCTTTTTTAATGTGAGGTAATCACTGTTTTTTATTTTCCTTAAATTCCTTTGCAGTCTGTGATGGCCACTCATCACACAGTTGAAAGAGACGAGATTCCCTCAGCTTCTCTTAGCATAAAAACAAAACCATGACTCCATCCTCACTTGTGGCAACATTCCTCTTCTGTAACACAGTTCAGTTGGCGGCCATTGTGCTGGCCCCGAATGTGCGACGTATTTGTGCCTGCAGCACATGTCTCTGCTGTCCATCTGTAATTTATAAGCGCATGTGCATGTGTCTGGTGATTGTTTGCCAGGAGCTTTGTGTACAAAATACTCCTATTTAGTGTGAGTATTTTTAGTGTGCGGAAGTGAACCATATGTCATTGATTTCAAACTACATGTGGTGTGTGTGTGTGTTTGTGTTATTCCTGGAAATTGTCCAGCGTGACCTCAAAGTTCTAAGAGGGGATTTAGTTGTGTTTTACTTCATGTGGTTCATTTCCACCAACAGAGCTCACCACATCAGCCATGTAGACACCTGGTCTGACACCGAGGGGGTGCATTCCAATCACTGTCTCTGTAAACATGCTGTGTGTGAGACAGTGTGTCCTGAAGTCACAGAGTGCATCTGTGGATTAGTGTGTCCTCAGAGCTGGTGCCTCAGACAGATCAGGTTATCAGGCTCAGGCTCTGCTTTATGCTCTCACACACACACAGCTTTAAAGATGTTCTGTCTGGCTATGTCAGAAATCTATGTTACTTAAGTTCTCTCTCCTCTAGAAAAGCTTCACACGTTCACACACACACACACACTTCACACCCTAAAACAGAGTTGACCACTTGTGAATGGATCACTTGAGAAGGTTGTTTAATACCAGAGTCTTCACACTAGCTGCCATCATGGCCGTCAGTCCCTGCACATATGGATTATGTAGGGTGTGGGATACGTAATGTGCAGCGTCCTCAGTGGAAGGTGGAGTGATAGAGAGGAACAGGAGCAATGGTGCATATTACCAGTTTGCCCAGGAGGATGTTCTTAGTGGAGCACTGGGTTGCTCACATGAACTCACAGATAATTGAGTAACAATCACAGCGTGACATGAATGTGAATGTTAGCTCTGGGAAGTTACAGAAAATGGACAACATGTGTCACAACACATCAGAAAGGTGTGGTGGACGGGGGTTTCCAGTGTAGTTACATATGTACAGACTTTAAACCACACTCAGATATGTGGTTTTAAGGAGGTTATGGGAGACTGTTGTTTGTTAGGGATTATTTCAGTGAAGATTACACACATTTATTCTGGTCGGGAAAATTCAATCAGTGAGTGAGAATAACCTATAGAGTGAGAATGTGTTCATTATGTTGAATGAACACAGTGGAGCATTTGCTAGTGGGATCAGTTTGAATCTTTTCATGGGATATAAAAATATGAAGACATAATATCACCAGTTTTCACTTTGTTTAGACTTGTGCTTCATTTCCTGTTTTATTGTGTAGAGATCCTTGCATGCCCATTGTGTTTTTGCTCTCTGTCATTGCCGTGTTTCTCCCTCCCAGTTGATTTGCTGCCCTGCCCTGATGTTCCTCACCTGTGTTCAGTCACCCCTGCTGCCTACCTCCTAAGTGCGTCTGAGTTCTCTGCAGCTTCTCCTCTTTTCAAAATTTCCTTTAGTTCCTGAAAGAGTTCACAGTTATACTTTAAATCCTCTTCCACACAAAGTAACTTCACCTGAATTTGTTGACTTAGATTAATTCAACCCCATAACTGTGACAAAATAAACATCACTATTGTCTAATTGAATTTTGAGACTAAGACCAACTGGTCACAATTTCAAACAGACAAATCCATGGAAAACCATAAACATATACTTGTTACTAGCACCCCTGTTAATGGTAATTAGTCTAGTATAAATGCAATCAATATCCAGGCCTAAAAAACAATAAAAGCCATGTTCTTGGTAAAGTTTAGGAGGCAGGAATTTTACAGGAACGTCCTATCACTCGGCCCTTTTGGCCGCTGTGTCTCCACTGCATCCGCTGTGTCTCCACTCTAGAGGTGACAAAATATGCAACAATTTCGATCGTCAGACTTAATCTATTTGTTTGTACTGGTGTGGGTTTCTGAAAAAAAAAAATTCGATTCTTGTGTAAACATTGTGCAACAGTTTCGATTGTTGTGCAATCTCTGTGCGCATTTTTTCTTTTACTGCTCTAGTTGTTGTTGTTTTTCCAGCAGTGTAGACGCTTTCTAATTTTTGAAAAGGTTTTAAAAATGCCGCTTATTTGGGGGATTTCTATTGGCATCACATCCTGCTTTGAGCACACCCATCAGCACAGAGTAAACCTCAAGCCCCACCTGGGAGTTTTCCGGGGCCACTTGGAGTACCACTAGCACTTGGACACGCACTAACAGCCCCCGTCCCATAAAATTACCTCAAAGTTCCTGCAGTGGAAATGCCCCTAAAGATCTAGTATAATGTTACACTACTTGTGCTTAGGAGAAATAGGATCAAAGTTAGGATGGAGATTCTTAGTTTTTCTAAGTGCATCGATCTTTAATGACCACTCAATGACAACCAGTGTCATAAACCTAAAACTATGAAATACTATTTCTCTCTGAGACCTGCTCCATAATTCCAACCACCACCAAAAGCAGTCACATGACACAGATGAGAAGTGAAGCTTTATCATAAATCATGCATCAGTACGTTGTCACACACTTTCAAAGCTTCATCGTCTCATGTGTCAGTACCGGAAGGCACTGCGGCAAATCTCTGCTGTCTGACCACAGCTGCTGTATACAGAGGCAAACCACATACATTAACTGAGAGTTCCACAGACACACTAAGACATACTGCCCAGCCTAGACGGGATAGCGGAGCATGTTGTTATCGAACAGCTTGTGCGGTTCTGATCCAAAGCTGCACATAGCCCACAGCTGCTTCAGGTTAGACCGGGCCACTCACTGTGGGACTCTTGCAGAGAGGTGAAGTTTGGGTTAAGTGGGGATAGAGACAAGAGCTTCACGTTGAAGAGGTGTACAAACCTGCAGGGGGCCAGGCTTTGATGTATCCAGTGCAATGCACCACGGAGTACTGAGCTTCTCCTTCTTTTGAGGGTCCCAGGCCGTTCCTGTCAATCAAACACACACAGCAGCATGTTAGGTATGCAGATTCAGCACAATGGAGGGGCTTTAAATATAACACAGACCTTCCCAGACATTTACAATACATCAATGTTAAACTGGCTGACGTATTGAAAGTGCATCTTTTCCTCTGTTTCTCAATCCACAATAAAATGGTGACTTTCTGCTGTACCTGTATCTCTTCCTCATGTTGGACAGACGGTTTAGGGAGATATGATCCAGAGGAGCACTGCCACATCTGCACACAAACACAACACAAAGGCAGACAGCACAAATTACACTCAGTGGTAAAAAATCTCATTCAGTGTCTGCTCACATCCTGTACAACTGCTTCCAGAACAATATCCACCATGCACTGTCACATCTAATGTCTCACTTTACTGAGTGTTTTTCAAAACATTGTAACTTGAAGACAGTTCTTACACCTGTTTGGCTCCTTTATTTTCCAGCCCAGCTCTTTTTCATTGCAGTGTAACTATGTTTACTGTTTATACACATTTCTCATTCACGCAACACAAGAGGCGCACACCATCATCTGTGTGGCTAATGTTCTCTGATGCTTCTGACGCTGTTTACAGGAATTAAACTAAAATCTCAAAACTAGTGCCATCCATCCATCCATCCACCCACCCATCCATCCATCCATCCGTCCATCCATCCATCCATCCATCCACCCACCCATCCATCCATCCATCCATCCATCCATCCATCCATCCATCCATCCAAGATGTTCCATGATTCATCATGAAGGAGCAGCAGCTCTGCTCTGAGCCTCCTCTGGATGTCTGAGCTTCTCACCCTGTCTCTAAAGCTGAGCCCAGACACCCTTCAGAGAAAATCTATTTCAGCTGCTGCTTCATCCATGATCACACTCTTTCAGTAACTACCCAGAGCTCATGACCACAGTTGGGGACTGGAATGAAGATCAACTGGTAAATCTTCACCACGACAGCCCAGTACAACATCCACATAACCGCTGACGTCACCCCTCAACCCCGTCTGTTGATCTCTGTTGATATTGTTTTAATGTCTAATGGCTTCATCCAGCTGGATCAGAGCAAAACGCAGTGAACATCAGTTCAGTTCCTCCTTCAGTTGACAAGTTGCAATCACTGCATGTCACTGACAGCTGATCAGATGAAAACAAACTTGACTGACAGTTGACAGATAATGATTTGGTGTTAAAGAGGTGGTCTGCCTGTGGATTTGATTTAGTTAAGCTGGAGCAGATTTACTGCTTTAAGCCTTAACTATGCATCTATGGTTGGTACAGACTGTATTGTGAACCTGAGCCACCTGTTGAAGACCCCTACATTAGAACACCTTTGGGATGTGGCAGCATAAATGTGCAGCTGACAAGTCAGAAGAAATCAGCAGAGGAATGTTTCCACCCTGTGGTGGACCTGAGAGCTGTAAGATCAAATGGAGGAACTACCCAGTGTAAGTGTGGTGTTCCAAATAAAGTGCCTCCTAGACGTGGGTTTGTAGAGAAGCAATGATTGTTACAACAACTAAATAGACATATAATGACATGGAGGCCACTGAGTTTCTCTGAGGCCAGCGGAACATTACATAAGATTGCCTGGATCTAATAACGGCTTCCCTGAAAAGTTAGTCTACTGATCATGCCACATTCCTCTCAGCCAGTGTTTATGTACATGTCACAGAAGTGGTTGTTTTTCACCACTCACTTTTAGTCTCTTTCAGACGGAGCCAGCAGCATGTTGTTTGAATCATTCAGTGCCTGGAATAGCAACAGAACAAAAAGGACATGCCAGTCCAAGAGACTCTTAACAAGGTTACACAGAGTGGCTCTCGCGTGACTTGTAGGCCTTTGTGACGAATCCAAACAAAACAAGGCTACAGCAGCAGCTGGGCAGTAATGCAGCCACAGTGAGCCCGGCAGAGAGTGAGGAAGGTGTGTCACTCTGTTTGACTCAACATGAGCTCTTGAAACAGTCAGACCTGCTTTTATGTAGTTCGTAAACAAGTAAGTGAAGAGGGCTGTCAGGCCAACCGGATGATATCATGACAAAGAGAAAGAAAGAGTTCAACAAGAGACTGAGTTTGTAGAAGGTTAGAAGCTGTGGGATGGAGATGGAGTGATTTCCAACAGATGGCAACAATTATTAGAACGTAGACCGCTGAGTTTAATTGATGAGTGTTTGGAGACATAAGTTATTTAACCAACAGCACATGGCTTGAGGGTCATGCAGTGTGAAATGGGTTATGGTCTCAACTTAAACAGTAAATATAAGTCATATATCATCCAGTTTAATGCCACTGCCACACAAGCACATTTGAACTCTATCGATTCTAATACTTGAGTTGCATCAAACATTAGACACAAGATCAAAATCACAATACACCCTTGCAAAAGATCCAAGTTGCAACAGCTACTTTTTTCTTTACAAAGGTAAAGGGTATCATACGGTATCATGGTGCACAATCACCAGAGGCCCTGCAACACGATATTATCACAGTACATAAGAATAATAAGAATACGAATGACTTTATTAATCCCCAAAGGGAAATTCATTTGTCTGTCAGCTCATCAACCATTTGCAGAAGAATGAAGAAGCCTGATGGCTGAAGGTACAAAGGATCTTCTATATTTCTCCGTCCTGCAGTGAAGAGAGAGGAGCCGTCCACCACCGCTCTTCTCTTGGTCCATCAAGGTGTTATGAAGAGAATGATCTGAGTTGTTCAGAATGGCCTCCACCAGCGTGTATCTCTCCACCACATCCTCAGTGAGTCCATCAGGGAGACATGACTGAAGTCAAGTGCCTCAGGATGTTTAGTCTGTATCCTAGCAACGACTTCATGGAGAACTTCACATGGAACTTCAGCAGTAGCCGTTGGTGGGATGTACACAAGTATTGTTTTGATTTGAAAAATGTCTACTTCCTGAGTCTTCATCTATATCTCCAGCTCCTCATCACTCTTGTTGAGCAGAGAGTTGATATTTTGCATGATGACTGACAGCAGAAAGGACCTACAGTACATCTCCAGCTCCAAGCCTTTAACATCTGCACCACCAGCACAGCAACCATGAAAGCACCTCCTCATCCCAGCTGGAACAGGGTGGCATCCTCCAGACTTGCTCCATTTTCAATGACAGAAGCTCCTCTCCTGAAGAATCTCCTCTCCTGACAGAAGTGTCCATCAGTAGTTGACAAAATACGACAAAAACATACAAAAACACAACAAAATAAAGCAAAGGTTGAGTAAAAAGTCAGAGCTACCAGACTTTGCTGCTCCCAGTTGAAGCGCATGTTCTGGAATGAAGATGTGGAGCATGTGTCTTGATACAATATTATTGCAATATGCTGTGGTATAATGTGGTTTATTAACCTTTTTCAACTGCAAATGAAAACTTTGTAAACATCTCTGTTGCGATACTACACTGAATCGTTTTCTCCCCCACCCCTAGTGCAGGAATGGTCTACAAAAGATATTCCAGAACATGTGCTTCAGCTGGGAGCAGCAAAGTCTGGTAGCTCTGACTTTTTACTCAACCTTTGCTTTATTTTGTTGTGTTTTTGTATGTTTTTGTCGTATTTTGTCAACTACTGATGGACACTTCTGTGGGGAGAGGAGATTCTTCAGGAGAGGAGCTTCTGTCATTGAAAATGGAGCAAGTCTGGAGGATGCCACCCTGTTCCAGCTGGATGAGGAGGTGCTTTCATGGTTGCTGTGCTGGTGGTGCAGATGTTAAAGGCTTGGAGCTGGAGATGTACTGTAGGTCCTTTCTGCTGTCAGTCATCATGCAAAATATCAACTCTCTGCTCAACAAGAGTGATGAGGAGCTGGAGATATAGATGAAGACTCAGGAAGTAGACATTTTTTCAAATCAAAACAATACTTGTGTACATCCCACCAACGGCTACTGCTGAAGTACCATGTGAAGTTCTCCATGAAGTCGTTGCTAGGATACAGACTAAACATCCTGAGGCACTTGACCTCAGTCATGTCTCCCTGATGGACTCACTGAGGATGTGGTGGAGAGATACATGCTGGTGGAGGCCATTCTGAACAACTCAGATCATCCTCTTCATAACACCTTGATGGACCAAGAGAAGAGTGGTGGTGGACGGCTCCTCTCTCTTCACTGCAGGACGGAGAAATATAGAAGATCCTTTGTACCTTCAACCATCAGGCTTCTTCATTCTTCTGCAAATGGTTGATGAGCTGACAGACAAATGAATTTCCCTTTGGGGATTAATAAAGTCATTCGTATTCGTATTTGTATTCGTAAATCATACTGGACTAGATGGAACCCACAAGCTACACCTAACAAATATCACATGATCCTTTTTTACCTTTTTGTTTTTTCAATGAAAATTAAAAACAAGAACCATCATTAATAACCACCATCATCACAGTATCTGCCATACCATGTTCTTGCAGATCATGCAGCCTTAGCAGACACCTTTAGCAACTAGCTGTTAAACATCTTCAACAGCCAGATGGAGATGGTAGAGACCAAAGACGAAGCTATAAAAAAAAGGGAATCCTAGATTCACCCTCCTCTTGAATCCTAATGTATCATCAAGTTGGTCTGTGTCTGCTCAACATGTAAAAAGCCAAAAACAACCCAGCATTCAATACGAATGCAGATGGCTGTGGTTGTGGGTGGTGCAAACTGAAACACTGTCCAGGACGTCCAGCTGGGGTGAGAGACAAAGACTTTTAAAAACACTGCACAGCAGTTTGTAATCCTCACAGACAGGATCTGGAAAATCATCACAGCAGCCCTGATTTATAACAGTTAGACTTGTTTTCTGTTTGGTTTGTATTAGGTTTGTTCGTCACTTCTTGTGCTATTACTCTGTGCCAAAGGTGAGATTCCAGACAAAATGACAACTACCAATAGGAGAGAAGGAGTGTCTCACTAAGGAATAGCTGTAAGCTGCCCAACAGGAAGTCAACAATGTCAGTTTTGGAAGGACTGAGTGGTGAAAATCTGGCAAGAAATCCGAAGGATCAAGCTTCGAGCGCAGCGTGTGCATTCCGATCATTTTCATCTGCAGGTAATGAAAGGATAGATGCCAATTGTTTTGCAAGAACTTCATGGTTTTTACATTTCAAAAGCCTCACAGACCAGACAACAGGAAAGGTCACAGATGTCATCAATAAAATGGCATCTTCTCTCTGGCTCTCCAGCTGTGACAGGTGACAGCTGAAAGGCAGCAAATTTAGAAAGTGTGGAGGTAGAGGATGTGAAATCGTGTTGTATTTCACATCAGGAAACACTCAGCTACAGCCGCCCAGGTGGGGGAAGTGAGGAGTGCCACAGTGACACAGTGGCTCAAGCACATTGTGTTTGCTGTTGGAAATTGATGTAAAACACCCCACACCACTCAGATATGAGCAGGTTTGACATGCTATTTAAACTGCAAAATTTTCTCATCTCCCTCTTTGCAGTCAGCGACACTGCTGCCTTGCTTACTACTGCCGACTGCCTATTCTTTCAGCCCCACCTCCACCCCAGCATCCAGCTGCAGGAGAGGGGTTTATGTCCTCATCACTCCCATCTAATGAAATCCTGTTCAGGGATTGATGAGCTTGGAGCCTAGATGCCAAACTCCAAATGTATACTGAAGCCATACTTAAAAACTGAACTGAACTGTTTCAAATATGTAATTCATGATGATCCATGATCTTAATTCTTCAGTGCAATTAATTAATAATCAATCTTTTGTGTGGATGGACAGTGAATGAGTTATCTTTCTAAGATACCATCACCAACACTAAGTTCAGACACTGAGGTTGAGATCTCCCTGACCAACACTTTGTCTAAAACAAAACCTGATGACCTTTGACCTTTTTTGATGTAAAACATTATCTGTTATACCTGGGTATTTACTATGACCATAGTGCTCCCAGTTCCCACTGAGATACTGTGTCCATGAGAACGTGAGGGGACAGACAGTGTGAAAATGGCTCTGGCTTCTGCCGGCGCAGAGGCTTAATTACAAATGTCACCAGTGGACGGTCTGATCAGCTGTCGCTAATTAAAATGAATTCAATGAATATGATGATGACAAGCCAAAATAAAACATCTGTTGTCTGTACTCAGCCAAACATCATTTAGGAGAGAGGAGCCTCCAATTTACAATGTACAATGCTGACTGAGGGACAGATTTTAATTACACCTTGCAACACTACAACAAATGTAAAGTATCACATCCTGTGTCCATGTGTTAGTGCCTGTGTGCACCTGTTATTTTGGTTGTAGGAAAATATAGATTGGACAATGTGGTAATAAATGGAAACACTCAGCGAGACACTGGTTTTATACTGTAGCTGATAAAAATCTACAGCACTCAGAGGGAAACAGAACAGCAGCTCAATAAATGAAAAGATGCTTCAGATGAGAGGCTGCACATTTATCAACACATCTGTGCTGCTGCCTTCTGATGCCTGCAGGGATTTAATGAATTTCTATACACCATACAGCAGCTGAGGACAACACACACCGTCACCATCGCCCATATTAATTTGTTGATAAATGTAGATTGCTTTTCTCAGCATTCCGAGTTCAACCACATTAAACATTCACACTACTGGCTGGAGAGTGATTAATTAAAGTGGTCTGTTTACACCTTGAGCATTGCTCCTTTGTTGCTGTGCATCTTCAAGTACTGACTTTGCTCTTGTTGATAAAATCTCTGGACTGGCAGCGAAATGGAACAGAACCAGGAGCAAATGTGGTGCTGAGACTTCTACTCTCAGCACAAAGTCTCCTGGCATGTCTTCACAGACAGAGTTTCAGATGTGTTTCCAGACTTTTTCATCTCACACCCATCGATCTATCTAATGTGTTACACTTCAAATACATGTTATTCTGTTTTAAATATCTAACTACAAATGGACAGTGGAGTTGGTGGTTCAGTTCTGATGCACCACTCATGCAACACCTCCTGTGTGTGACATGATGAGAGACTCAGTTTCCAACAACCAAGTTTGTGCTGCCTCATTTAAATGGAGCCCACCGCCTGTTTGTACTTTCCCTCCACCTGTGCACCATATTTTCTGCATTTGGCACTTGCTACAGCTGGTACTTTTAATGTTTTAATCAAAATTTAAATAAACTTAACTATCAGCAGATATCCAGTATTAAATGGATTAAATCAGAAATGGGACCAAAAGAACTCAATCTGTGCGTTGCCAGTCTTTTAAAAAAAACCCTTGTTCATTTTGTCATTTTGATTTCAATCCTACCTCCCCTCTGTTGGTGACTTCCATCTAGTTTCCTCCTCGGCCTGTGACTCACCCTGCATATTATGATTAATTGTGGGACTAATGGCCTGAACACCACAATCAATCACATGTGAAACACTGTTGTAAAAGCATCTGTAAGGCTAATGAGGAGCTGCTCAGCAGGAACTCCTCAGTGTTCTGTGTAGGCAGCGGCTGAAAGAAAGGAAAGTGTCACCGCTGTCTTTCTCAGAGTCTAATGGCCGTCATTTAGTGAGCTACATACCGCTGACGGCCTGTCACATTACATGAGCCCCTGCTGTTTACCATTGTGTACCCTATCCACTTGCTTGCATGCCAATTAATTACCATGTGCCGTTACAGAGCAGAGGTGACCTTATGTGAGAGGCTCCATTTGTTTTCTACAAGCTGCAGTTTACCCCGACCTAATTAATTTTACTGAGTCATTATCTAAAACGATTACTGACACAATGATTCATAATTACACTGAAATATTACATCTCTAGAGTATTCACATAATTTCTGCAAGATTTACAAAGACGTGAGGATTTGAAGAATTGTGATGCTCACAAGGATGAATTAAAGTGGTTTTACAAACAACATTTGTCTGAAATTAAAAACACTATTACAATTTAATGTGCCAATACACTAATATTTAATATGTGAGGAGCATACTTTGAGATTTAATTACTGAAATACGCTAATATTAAATGTTGAAGTGTTCAAGAGCTCAAAAACATGACATCATGTCACATGACTGGAGCAAAGTTAAGTATAGGACGAACTGCTCACCAGCTCAGGTCAGGTCAAAAACACTCTCAAGTCCACACTCAGAAACAAAAAACAAACACACACTGGTTTTACAAGATCACACACACCTCATGCGACAGATGAAGGAGCGCCGGGAGCCCATGCACATCCTCATGGAGGACTGCTGTCCTTCCTTCTTCACTGTTCCCGTCTTCAGGTCCAGAATCCGTCCTGTCAACACACAAAAACAGCAGTTTAGATCAGCACATGGCAAACTGCACAGACAGAATCATAAAACTCATTCACATCAAACAGCCTGTTTGTTTTCAAAATCTGTCTTCTCAAACTAAAAGTGAAGATGGAGAAAATGGTGCTGCTTGTGCTCAACAAGCCGGGAGGATAAACAGACTCATTCATCCAGTCTATGATCAAAGCTTAACAATTATTTTTTGCCATGGAATCAGAAACAAAGGAGGGAGAAAAGAGGAGGAAAGTTTCAAACGAGGAACATGGAGCATTATCTTCTCATCAGCATCACATCATCAACGTCATCATCATTATCATCATCATCATAAGCAGCAGCTTCAAGACACTGACCTGACTGAGTAAAGACACTGAGCTGGTTCTACTGTCACACAGCACTGACTGTGCTTTAACCTCTTTCAGGGCTTTCCACAAGCGCCGGCTGCCGGCCGTAGCCGACTACACAATTAAGTCCAGCCGGCTACTTTAATGACTATTCCTATAGGCTATAAATATTATCTTTTCAATTTTAATAAAATTAAATGCTTTTCTAACAGACTGACAATAATGTCAAACTAAACCGCACTCATTAAAGTTGTGATTCTCTCTGCTTGTACTGATAATAACCCTAGGGACCATTGTGCGCATTTTACTTGCTTTTCATTCTTCGTTTTTTTTTTTTTTTGTTTGTTTGTTTTGTTTTGTTTTTTTGAGAATTTTGGCTGTGTTCATGCATATGGCATGAATTTTGGCCTGTTTGTGTCTTTTATTTTGTTCTTGTTATTTTTACTACTCTCCACCAGGTGGCATCATATTCGGCATATGGAGAAAAAGCATGTGATTTCCTATAGATGGCGCTGTCACAACTCCCTAAAAAAAAAAAATGAATGAACATGACTGATGTTGTTTTATGTATGTATATGTATAATATTTTTCATAGCTATCTTACGCAAAGCACATTTCTGTGCTTTGCATTACGAGTGTGAGTATTTGACACCGTGCAGAAAATAATAATGCATAAAAACCAGTGTTGCTGCTAATCATTGACATATACAAATCCAAAACCACAATAGCTACTTTGCATGTAGTATATTGAAAATGATTCATTAATTCAAGGGTTAAATTCTTTAAAAAAGAATCAATATTTGATATAAATAATTAGGTCAGATGACCTAGGTGAAAAAAGCTCAATGAATATTAATTATTGTATAATATTTTTTATAACATGCTTTTGAAAAGTAGATGTTTTTGTGCTCAGCAGTACCAGTGTGACTAATATTAGAACGGACCCTAGGGGTTAAGCACATTCTCAAAGTGCCGACCATATGAGGATTAAGAGGGCTGAAGATAATTTTCTCAATGTCATGGCATAGCTCAACAGCAGAAGAGCCAAAGTCAAAGTATCACGAGTCACACAGAAATATTATTTCACAATATCACAGTATCAGTGTGTTTTGCAACAGAACCCAGTTGCTGGAAAAAAAAACTATTGCTCAATGTGTCCCAATCTCCTCTAAGCATGGATTCACATATATCAGTGTTATTCTATGATACTGTATCAAAGACATAACATGGTGTTTTGATGAACTTCAATAAAAGGCCCCTGGGCACCATTTACCAGACTGTGACTAACAGCAGTGTGCCTTTTGTGTGACCTAAGTACACAGTAATTTCCTCATATTTACTGGCATTGAAAAGTGAGATGAAAAGAGAAATTCCTGTGAAAGCCCAGAGAAACAGCTGATCCTGGAGCTGCCAGAGAAAAGCTACTGAGGTCACAGCAACAGGCCATTCAGACTCAGCCTGAATTTGGTGCTACATTTTAAAACTGTCAATATTTTTTATGGGGGTGGTGACAGTGAAACATAATTAATAATAATCCTTAATTATTTCTTAACCGCTCTTGTCGTGAATCCAATCAGAGCTTAAATTAACTGAACAAATCTGCACTTCAAAATACTTAAACAGAGGGATAGAAATGCATGAGAAATTAGTAATTAGAAGTAATTTTCCAACATCAGATTCCTTAGGGCTCCTACTGAGGTTGAGTTTGTGCAGGATGGAGAATAAAAAAAGTGAGCAACTCGGCCTCAGTGCTATAAACTGCACAGTCTTCATCATCATCAGTAAAAGTGGACTGATCCGTTCCAGATGGAAAAGGAATTCTCAGCATCTCAAAAATATGAAGCTGAAGAGAACTTCACATGCAAACACACAACTGTGATCAAGTGGACACAGATTGAGGAAACAAGGCTAATGACCACAGTAACAAGTAACAGACAGGATGACATCATCAAGAGTTTGTCAAAAGAACACAGGAAACAAACTCTTCTCACTCGAGCATTAGAGGGTTTTGGAAGGTTTATATTATTCACATGTTTGTCCAAACAGTCCACAGGTGTTTTTAATGAGGAAAAGATGCAGTAAATCCAACAACGAGGGTGCTAAGTTGGTAACTTTGCCTATAAACATCATAGGGAAACTCCAACATTAAGTCGATCAACCAGTGGTGCGGCAGGTGGCATGGCCTCACTTGAGTCTATGTTTATGTACAAATCTCGTAAGGCACGATTAATGTGATGATGCTCTCTGGTCTCCCCCAGCTCCACCTGGCACACACTTTGGAAAAGTCCAGATTTCACAAATTCCAAGATGATGCTTGGTTTATTTGGCTCAGAATTCAAATGTGAAAAAACACTTAAGAGTTCAAAACAGCTGAGACACCTCTATTATTATTTCAGCTTCCAATAGCTGACCTAAAAACAGCTTCTCAGTCCAAACTCCAGCATCACTGTTATGAGTGGTAGTTTTTGATATGGTAAATGTCTCTTACTGAAAATTAGGGATGCACCAAAATGAAAATTTTTGGCTGAAACCGAAAACCGAAAATGAGTAAACACTTGGCCGAAAACCAAAACCGAAACACCGAAATTAATAATTATGCCTGCCATTGCTATTATGGCAATGACTGTGTACTGACCTCACTAAATCAAGGCATTGCAATTGCATAAATTAATATTCATGTTTCAATGAACTCAATTAATGAACTCAAAATTATGAAAATATGTATCACTGGTATTCCAACAATATAAAATAAAATAACATTTTACCTGTAATAATAACCTACAGGCCTGTAACTGACTGGCCTATTACTGGCTTCTGAAAGACAGTAAAATTAAATATGATATATAAATATATAGAGATAACAATTCCTTTAAAAACCTAAGTGCAGCCACAGAGTTTTCACACACAGCTACTGGCTGTATACAGTGACACGGTGTTTCATTTTTCGGCTCGTACACACATTTGTTTTCCAAACGCTGCACCACTGACAGAGCGTCATGTTTCCATGACGACTGACCGGAAAAGATGAGCGGTGTCATGTTTACATGACTCCCGATTGTAAAAATAAAACTCTGAGAAGTAAGGCTAAACTTTAACAACAGAGACACATGTACCCTGTACACCAGCACGCGGGTTATTTGTAGCGCTGCTCATTTCATTTTATAAACAGACGCTCCAGAGTTGGACTGTAGCCGCTAACGGAGCTAACTGCTAAACACATACACGTGGTATCGGATTGGTGCCTGGACTCCAGTATTCGCCGACACCGATGTTCGGCATCACAACATCCTGTTTCGGCCGTGTTGTTTCGGTGTTAAAAGTATTTCGGCCGAAGACCGAAAATGCATTTATTGGCCATTTTCGACCGAAAATTTTCGGTGGCCGAATTTTCGGTGCATCTCTACTGTAAATACTTGGGCAATGTTAGCACTAACAGCTGTTTACTTACCATTTGTGAGTTCAGTGCTTGTGTCTATCTCTATCACTCCTACTGACATTAGCATGCTACGCTAGCCAGCGCCAGTCTGACAGGAGCATCTTGTCAATGAGTCACTGTAGCATCCAGGCTACTCTCAAAAGGCAGCACTGCTCACAGGATGTACTATATTATAACTTAATGTTGTTAATGAAACAACAGCTGAAATTCATGACTGTTAATGCTAACATTGCTTGCTCTGTAGCGAAAGCACAACAGCAAATGCATTGTAATGCAGGTTGAAGTTTTGCACTGGATGCAACCCAATGAAATAGGAACCAAATAAAGTTCTTCACTTTTACTTTTTCTGCTTGTACAACCTTGATTGAGTGCCCCATCCAGCTCTCGTGGGAACAAGGAAACTGATCTCCTCTGTTGCCAACAGTTTCTGCAGTCACTTATGACTGAATTACGATTACAGATGACACACCACAGCTACGTAACCTTCTCTCCTACATGGTGTCACACCCCAGCATCAGCGTTTCAGAAGTGGTCATACTTTATATTTTGTTATTTCATCATCTGTCATCTATTGTGGTGATGTGACATGATCAGGAGACTGCACAGCATGTTTTACTTTGAAAACTCCATGCTGTTCCTGTGTCTGACTTTCTGTCCAGCTAGATCACTTCTGTGCAGCTTGACGTGGCTTCTGTCAAAAAGACTTGGTGTTGCTGCCCCTGCTGGAAACCTGGGCTAATAAAGTTTTTATAATCATTACTGTCAGTGGTGAGGGTTTTTTTGTTTGTTACACCAGGGAATGAATGACCCTTCAGCTGTAAAGGTGTTGGTAGGTCACACTCTCTTTCAGTCAATCTCAGCTAACCTGCTTTAAAGTCAGCCAATCTCACAGACAGAGCTGCTAAGCCACAAAAACAATACCATGAAAGCTGTAAACACAGGCCACTGAAGTGAGAACAAGGCCTATTTGAGCTCTAAAAATGTAACAAATATCAAACACTGGGAATGTACAGACCACCACAAACTCTCTGCCCTCAAAAGATTCCAAAACTGTAAGTCACTTATTATTCCCAGAGTGAATTACAGACAGCAACAACTGGCTCGAAGGAAACAATCACTTGTTCCACTTCTTGCTCATTTATGTTGTTCAGTCCTTCCACACCAAGACGCTGGAAAAACACACAGTCCCTGAGCAGACGCACAACAAAGTTCAAACAGTGAGCAGCAGCAGCACTGGAGAGGAGAGCCTCCAGAACATACTGCTTTGGTTCCACTGAATGAAACTTAACTCTGAGAAGTGCCAGGACTTCAAAGGCTTCATCAGGGGCTTGTGTATGGGTTCACGCTCATGAGTGTATTTTCATCTGTCACAGCTCTACATGGAGATTACTGTGTTATGTGGATTTCACTGCCCTGCTGGGTATTCAGGGAGGTTCAGAGGGGGCCTCTGGGGTCAGATGGACAGACTGACAGACAAATACAGACACAGAGGCTCCACTGAGATACTGTGGAGCCTCCACAGCAGCATGGAGGAGGAAGGGATTAACAAGACAGGGTTGCCCTCTAGTGAGCACAACGGGCATGTCTCACAATCTTATAGTTATAATTTCAGCCTCACCCTCGGAGCCTTATAACATAGCGGTGAATGGAGAATTATCATGTACCATGAAAATATAACAGAGGCATGTCTAAACCTGGACTGGCCTTTGCCTGAGTAAAACAAGCAGAGACCTCACTGGATCCTCCACTTTCATGCAGCTCATACACTGTAAACACACTGTAAACATCTCATACAGCCTTTCACATGGTTAAAATTCATTGCATACATCTTACAATCACCTACTGTTTTAAGCAAAGCTGCAAAACTAAACATTGACTATTTGTTTTATATTTAATAAAACAAGCTAAACTCAATTGTACAATTTTATAAAATAAACAGTGACCGCTCTGATTTACCACAATGAACCTGACATCAAATGTCTCTGAATGGAAAGTGATGCTTCCTATCTCATCAGCAAAGTTACAGAATTTAGTACAACAGGGCCCTGGGTCTGAGCTCTGTTTCCTTCGATATGACATCATGAAGCAGCACTTTATTGCACAGGTTTACCTGCATGGAGGTGACAGGCTTTTCATCATTATGCAAAATGTACAAAATACTCTTTTGCATACTGCTTTACTGTGCAGACATAAGAAATATACAGAGCTGATAACAAGAATGGACACTAGAGAGTATGAGAAGATCAGACAGAACAGCAGCAGCAGGAAGTTTTTTCAAACCATTGCCAAGTGAGATATCTCCACAAACTGTATTATCATTTATTACCATTCATGTTGATCAGAAGAGGCGAGCAGCAACATCTCTCCCCTCAAGTCGTTCTGAGCTCAACACCAAAGTTTTTCGTTTAGCTTAGTTTGATTGTATTTGTATCTCAATACTGATGAAACCAAACAAGAGCATGACCATCAGAGCAGTGTGTCAGCATCAAACAGTCCTGGATATGAGATCATGTTGGTTAGAGGATCAGATGTTGGAGCTGATTATTAACTGATCCTATAAGATGATTATATAATCCTGTACAATTTCACAGCTACAGCAGCTAGTGGTGCTATGACTACAGACACATAAATTCTGTTAGGAGACATTTGATGTTGTTGAGAACAGCAGTTGAAGGTCATACTGTGGTGAGCTTGATTGTTTAGTAGCCCGACACCTTCAACCGTTCAAGTTACATGATTCCCCATTTTCAAATATGATCACTTCCTGTTGTGGTGCGTGCAATCATCGAGTATAATTGTTAAGTGATATACTTGACACTGAATAAGTTCTCTGATGATAGTTTTAGACTTTCTCAGGAGCTACTCCCAGGGTCCTGGCACACTAACATACTTTACATGGACGTCTGATGGAACAGAACCTGATGTGATGACTAAAAATGTCTGACCTGAAAAGGTTCTGCAGGGAGGAAGTTAGCATCTCTCTGGTTCCCTTGGGACAAGGTCATGGTATTTTTACATTGTCTTGGATTATTACAGAAAATGAATGAACCCTACTGAACTCTAAAATGAACACTGATGAAGCACCTCATGACGTTTCAATCCTAAATACTAGAGCAGAAACAAAAAAAGCTCACGTTAATGCTTTAAACCTATTACACCAATGTCACATGACCTCAGTGGCATCACCACCGAACTTTAACTCGCAGGCTGGTTTAACTCTGAGCTCTTCTATAAAAGCCTGAGCGTGAGTGTAAAACAGGATGAAGCTGCAGAAGTCGCCTTGCAATGAACTGGTAACCTCTGTAGGCTCATTTAGAAACACGTTAGCAACTGACATTTGTCTCTCTGGAGGTATTTTATTAACAGGTGTATTTGTTTAAGAGTCAAGCACCTTGGTGATTTAAACAGAAGCAGAAAAACAGAGGAGAAATATCAGTGTCAGCTCCTTCTTTACCTGTCATGGAGTTTTCTGAGGTGCTGAGCTGTTCCCTCAGCTTGTCCACATCATCGGGGTGGACCTGTTCGTACAGAGTGCTGCCGAACCATTCTGACTGGGGGTGGTTCAGCACTGGCGTCACCGAGTCTGACACATAGATCACCCGGCCCGTCTCCGCAGCAACCACGAACAGGAAGCCATCGGCCGCCTCCAGAATCAGATGCTTGAGTTCCTATAGGGAGTACAATGGTGCATCAGGTACATTAGGTCATGAGACTGTTAAAATCAGCTGTATGCGGTCAGTGAAGGAATTCACTGTTTTATGGTACTTTTTAAAACAGAGTTTTTCCCTCATCTGTCCCTAGAAAAATTCACAACCACGCCAGCACATTTAAAAAAAATCTCTGTCCACATGTAAACGCAAAAACGCAATGAAAACGCTTTGCATTAGATGCCACACCAGCAGGCTGCGATATAATTTTGACTTTCAAAAACACATTGACCACTCGTAGTGAACCTGAAGTACCAAAGTGTACTTCTGGTCTGATCCTTGTTTACTTTATTGTCATACTTTGTGTTATAAGAGTGGCATGGCCCCTTTAGGGGCTGTTCAGACGTAGCGTCTTTTACGCGCACAATGTCCATTAAAAACTCTAAACACGAAAACAGAGTTTTGAAAAGTCTACTGCCCAGAAGGAGTTTTTGGAAATAACAGATTTTAAGGACCAAAAACACTGTTCAGGTGGATGATAGGCCCAAACACATAGAGAAGTATCCAGTTTCAGTCATTTGCTTTTACATGTGGACATGGTCTTAGTTTGCCACGGCACAGAGACAAGACAGACACTTATGTTCTTCTATACCTGCCTTTCCAATCCTGTATCCTGTGTATCAGTAGTGTGTGTGTGTGCTTGGTGTCATAACACAAATATAAGCATTTTTGTGTTCTCTGCAATAAAAATGATTCAATATGGTAAAAGGTGTGAGGACACTACCTGCTCCGTGAGGAAGGAGGGCTTATAGGCTCCATCGGTGGATGTGTTGCCGGTGCCTCTCATGGATTTCATATGGGACACTGCCATGCGCAGGATGGTCAGCTTATCAGGTTTCCTTGCAAGGGCGCTGCAGGTCGGGACCATGTCTGAAAGCTCAGTGATGTACTGTGTCATTTTGTTGCGCCGGCGTCGCTCGATCTCACTGTGGTTCTCTCTGCAACAGAGAGCAGAGCAGTTAAGACTCCTGCACAGAGCACCACCTGGAAAGACCATCCAGCTATGATGCATCTGATCATTATTTCTCTCCATTACCACCCACAATTCATAGCAGGCTATGTCAGTGTTTCTGGAGTGTGAGTGTGATTTGTTTCAGTCTAAACTGAAATGCTAACAGGAGGATTTTACCACAGCGTCTGACAGGATCTGTAATAAACTGTCATCAATACTGGAGATTGCACGTCAGCTCCACGTGGGCTGCTCGCTTTCACACTGACATGCAATTGTTGTTTTTTTCTCTCTGAGGGAAAATTACATGTTTACAACAATACAGGGCAGCCAGCCCTGTCAAATTTTACTTTACTGACTGAAGGCACTTTCACTCATATCTCAACAGATATAGGCTTTTAGAGATGCCTTCTCTATGGCACCTGCTGAATTCAAAACAGACTATTCCCATTGATGTCTAAAGCTGCAATTATAAAATTATCCCAATATCGCAGCCTTTAGAGGGATGCTTTTTTCCATGCCAAAATAAATGAATGTGAAGTCCAGAAGTGCGTTTCTCCTCCAAATCTATAGCACTCTATCTCCTAGCTGTGTCTCCAGCTCCATCAGGCAGGACGCAGCAGGTTCAGCTGCAGGTTTCACAGCTGTCGTTTCCCATTTCGACTCAGATTTGGCTTGTGCTCATTTGGTCACGACAACATCACTGGGTGTGTTTGGCTGACTCAAACAACCTCACTGTGTACTTTTTGGAAAGTGGGCCATTCCTAATGGAAGGAGGCAACAACTGCATTTCTAGTTGGTATTCGCTGGTCATACACCTGTTGACCAAACTACTCCCTCATCACAGGCTTCAGTGGTTGGATAACAACTGTTGTATTGATCATAAACGCTCACTGGCAAATAAATCATTTCAAATAAACCAATAAAAATAATCTTAATTTCTTTTTTCTCAGTCACTCACAGGGAGATTCTTAGTGTTACTGTAACAGACAATATGTCTGTCTGCTCTCCCACCTCTTTGTTTGCTGTAGTGGAAGAGGTTGGATTATTTCCTTTTCCCTTGGAACTCTGAATACGGCTGACAGTAATATTGATTTATTTTTTCAAAGATGCCCAGACCACTGCCTCGTTAGGGTTAGGGTCAGTATTTCTCCTAACATGGATCAGAACAGGTTTGACGTGTGCGGGTTGTACAGCCTGTTGGTCCCTGAGTCAATGGAACATCCTCTGTGGCCCCAGCTGGCTAGGCCTACCTGGCGTATCTCTCCTTATCTCCACCAGGAATCTGATCATCATCATACCTACGGAGAAGAGAGGACACAGCATATAAAGCCATGTAGCACCACGGAGCAGCTTCACCCTCCATACTCATCACATGTAATGGTTTTCATGTATTAATTAATGCATGATGGTCAGTGGTTCAAAGTTTGATGACAACAAAATGAGAAAAGAACTGAACAGGCTGGTGTCAGTGATAAAGTGCTCTGCTCTACTCTGAGTGAGGACATGAATATAATCTATGCTTTTCTCACACTCTGGGTTTTATTGTCAGAACTGTTGTTCTCAGATAAGTTCATTATATTAACTCACAAGTTTAACTGACAAACTGAGACGAGGTGACATCACTAGATTCAGAGTAAACTCTGGCTTATGCTCTGGTCACTGATGTACGATTTAGCATAATGCTACCCTAGATATACAAACTGGTTTATAAAAATACAGTTTGTATACAACCTGTCTGGCTGTAGGGCAATCTGGATTTAAATTTCAGGAGCAAATGAATAAAATCTAACCTTCATTGAACATGTGTTTGAAATATTTTGAAATTTTATTAATTTTCTTTTACATTTCAATCAGGTGATCATCTTCAAAACTCCACTCAGAGAATTCATGGGTGAAATTAACTTAAACTATATTTACATTGTTCAAATTCATTTAAAAGAAATGAACTGCTTCAATTCAGACACTGAAACTGTGACAGGAGAGAATGGTGATTTCTTTGTTCTTGGTAGTTCAGGTGTCTAAATTAGCATTATGTGTATTTTGGTGTCAGGATTTAATCAATTAATATGTTGTGTCTGAACAGCCCTTCCCCTTAACAGCCCTAACATATTATAGACTGGGTATATAGTGTACAGATAATAACAAAAATAATTTGTGTATTATTTATATAATAGTTTGTAAAGGAACTTTTCTGTAAGAAATATATTTACAACAAAGAAATGACTAAAGCTGCAGATTCTGCGAAACAGCAGTGACTCATCCCTCCTATGGGAATGTCAGTGGGAATGTACAAAGTGTGTGTATCATGGTAAACCCTTCTTTAACCCTTTCCCCAGTGCAAACACACAGCGTTCCTGTCAAACAGGGCATACATGCACTGCTGCTGTCCATTATTAAGGCTGCAGTTCCTCCTGTGTTCAGCAGAGGGCACCTCCTCCTCCAAACCAGTCACCACCCAAATTAGCAGAAACAAAATCCACTGCCATGTCGTCAGCCTCAGACATAAAGCACTTACTGTACATCCTACATACGCACACACTCCACAATGTGAGAAGAAAAGCAAAAAACAAGTTGAGGTAAATTAAAGGTGAGAGGACAGTTGTGATGTAGTGACAGAGTTTCGCTTTAAAAGAATTACACACAGAGCTGAATTTTGATGCCGGGAAATCAAAAGTCATGAGGTCAATGTTACAAACATAGGATATCTGCAGGGTGCAAATGATTCATTTAAGACCTTTTAATGCAACATAAACACATGTTTCTGTTTGACAGGGTCATGCACAGTAGTATTGATTCAGTTTTGAATTTCTGTTAATTGATCATATCCACTGATACCCTGAACCAGGAACTATGTGTTCAGACAGAGTCAGTCACTCCTACCTGCTTTCATTGCTCTTACCTTGAAAATTTGCTAGGTCCCTCTCCGTCTTCATCATCAAAGTCCATTCTGAGGAACAACCACAGGAAACACAGTTACTACCTCTCTTAGACTGAGAGCTGACAGTGCTCTCTCATGACCACAGCCTCTCAGTTTCCTAGTAAAACATGTATATATGTCATTGCATGTATATTCGCACATTCATTTGGTTCAGGTGTCTGCTGACAAGGAACCAAACAGACTAAACAACAGAAGCACGCAGGAGATGAACCAAGTCACTGTAACACAAGGGTTGAAATCAACCGTATGTGACCGGAGTACAGATGAAAACAGAGGGCAGCGATTCAGGAGCAGGCATGCATGAAAGCGAACAGCATGGTAGTATTAGTTGGTTAGTATTAGTTGGCTAAACATTATTTAGCAGAAGAGTGTCAATGCTGTAGGGAGAGCAGAGTTAGTGGGCTGCACACTGTTCAAATGGACTGTGGTCTCATACATTAACTGAAGTGCAAACCTGATAGTCATGATAACAGAGAAGGGTGATAGAGATGGTGATGGAGAGGAGCAGCGTACATGAAGGTGTCTACAACTCCAGGAACAGACACTTAAAGGCTCCTGAGCCAGGTTCTGTGTTCCCAACAGGGGAGCTCAGATCTGGGTGAATCCCTCACTCACACTTGAACAGAAAGGTCTAAGTGTTGTTGCCCCTGTTGTTTCCTCTAAAGACAGTTTTTGTTGTTGGGGTTGTAGTTTTTCCAGAGAAGCCATCATGAAGCTGACATGTTCATGGTAATTCATGTTTCCATATAACTCCTCCTCATTTTCAATATTCTTAACCCTGCAGGGTCTACGATCACACTGGTGTGATCAGATCAGGTGATGTTTACAAAACGCCGTTACACAAAACCTTGGTCACCTGGAGCGCTGCTGTCAAATTCACTCAGAAGTTTGAAACTCTCCCAGTTTTTTGTTTGACATTGATAGACCAAGTAAAACCGGAGATGTGATGGACAAAAATATTTATCTGAGCATTAAAGTGGGATGAGATAGGCAGGCATCGCATTTCTCTCAATAATCATTTTTGGCCTTTTTACAAAATGGAAAAAAGTGGTCAAAATCAGCTGATGCTACTCCATGTGATTCTTGTGTATTTTTGGGCCAAACATGTTGATAATGTAGGTTCAAGTGAAAAAGATAATTGTCAGATGATAGAGGTGAAGATGTGCTGAAAGACAAAGATATCAAACGTGGGTATTGTAAACTTTTTTTTATGTCATATATGAAGACAAAATCAAAAGTATTCAAAATCGGTACAGACTTCAAAGGGTTAAGTATTGTAGGGTTCTTAAGAGCTCCACAGAACATACAACATAGGCTCCAGTGGAAGGACACCTGCTGTCAGTGTAAAGATGAAGGGAAACATGGGGAAACAGAGATGTTCTACTTATAGCTCACTGCTGTTGCTATGGCTATGGTTTTGATTTGGGTCATGGTTAGGGTTATGTTCCCGTCTGTCTTAGGTTTTTAGTGTTGGTCTAATATTAGTAACATGTAACTCATATTAAGTTTTTTTCTCCTTTTCATAAAGAGCAAGAGGAAGTTCATAAAAAAAAAAGTCAACATTCTCAAGAGTTCTGTTCACACAGCAGGAACACCAGCACTGCTCCGGCTACAACACATGAACAATGACTGCACCACATGCACAGAAAGAGCCTCATTCACAGCACCAGTGTGTCCAATGTTCAGCACTCAGCACACATATTTAGCCTTTTACAGGCGACTTGGTGTTAGTTTCAGGTTTGGTTTCACTTTATATAGAGTTATATTAAACATTCATGGTTTCATCCTGTGCTCAGCTGTTACTGTGTCCACCCTCAGCCTTCTGTCATGAACATACAAGTAAAGAAAAACACCCACATGGACACACTGTATATGAGGGATAAACAAGGTATTCAAGAGAAATCTAGCTGGGCAAATTAAAAACCAGCTACCTGAATTATCAACATTAAAACACACTGCATGGTGTTATCCATGTTTGCAACTGTAAACCTAAGAGGATTACAATTTCACAACATGAACAAATCCAAGAAACCAAGTTAACTTCACTAGGCCTTGTGCAGAGAGCAGAGGCAGAGCAGCCTGTCTTCCTCAGCTCTGTCCACACAACCACACACAGACATGTGCACATACACACGGCTGAATGAATAAATCAAGGTGTAGATGTGTACATGAGTGGTCCATGTTGTCTCCCTGTGCCTGCTTTATTTACCATGCTGCCTACATCCAGACCTGGATCATTTATTTATGTTTATGTAGGCCTATTGCTTGTGTATGGGTTAAGTGCATTGCATTGGCCTCTGATTTACAAGATACTTAGGCTCATGTACAACAACCCCCCACCCCACACACACAAATACCACACAACAAGCTCTTTTCTACCTCGTTCCTTTAATGCTATTTCCACACAAGTGCAGAATTTACACTGATTTGAATCTTTGAGTCCTGCATCCACATTAAAGACCAAAACAAAATCCAAAAGGCTGCAACCCGTCCACTTTCTTTTCCCATTGGCAGGCGGAGATACATTTCATCTACACTACTTGTTATAAGATGAGTTGTAACCACCCCCACAGACAGAGATTCTTGAGTTCTCCTCCCCCTGTTGCTCGGTATGGTAGCAGACAAGATACATTTACAATTAACAATGATAACGTAACATTAAGTCAGCCCTCTAAAGCCTGCCGGAGCTCATCTGTGACAAATCCAGGAGATGAATTTCCCTGTGACCACTAGAGCTTCACGTAACATCTCTCTCTCTCAAGTTAGGAGGAAGTGTTCTGTCTATAGCTGTGTGTCAGTTCAGGGGCAGCGTCCTGTGAAGGACGCAGTCTACGTAGTCTACGAAGTCACATGACGCAGGCACATCAAAATGTAGTGTGGGATGGGTCGGGCCACGAAAGATCCAACGGTTGGATTCCTCGAATGAATCTGAAGGATGTCGTCCCTGAACTGAGACACAGTTTGTGTGTTTCTGATCAATTCTTATTCACTACTGACTACAGTCACGTCTCCTGTTGGATCCAGTGGCTGCTGTCGCAACCAATCAGAGTGTCTGACAATGAGGATTAGTCTGCCCTGGCTGTGTACCCACACTGCATGGAGGCAGAGCTGATTTATAACCTGTGTCCCCATTCAGGGGCTGCATCCTCCATGACCATGAAGGCCAAACTACAGACTACAGAGGATTTACACTGTGCCTCATCAGCCATTAACTGAGCATAGTTTGAGGCAAAAAGCAAACATGTAAGTAACTTAGCATTAGCAACTCCCTGGCCAAAATGTTAATAGCTGTGTCCCACTTCTGGGGCTGCATCCTTCAGAGTTCACACGATCTACAGGGGCAACGGCTTTGGAGGCACATCCAATGGCCATTCAACCGCTCTAGCCTTCGGAGCATTTCCTGATTGCGCCTGACCGCAATCAACCTCCACACGTCAAACATTTAAAAGTGTCAGCTTTTTTACGCTTCCAATAGCTATCTCAGCTCCAGCTCCTGCTCAATGGCCGACCAGTGGGGCTACCATGGCTACAACGCAGAGCCACCTCAACATTCTGATAGCTAGCATGCTAGGTGGCTAATAATTAACAGTGTGCAAAGAATCTTGGGATACGGGAGGCCACAAAGAATAGGTGCGGTGTCTCCTTCTAGAACAGGCAAGAGAAGGCCAGATTTGGAGAGGCCTTTGCACTGGGACGATGCAGCCCCTGAATTGAGACACATATTTTGAACTATGCGCTCATTCAGCAGTGGCGCACTGTCACTACTATTTCAAACAAAAATTTCATGCACTAATATAACATATATATATATATTAATATTTCTAGGCCACTGACGACTTTATCTTGGAACTGTTTTGAGGGGCCATAATCCTTCCTCTTCTAAATTAGACCAGCAGCTGCTTTAGTGGACAGGACGGTGAGAAACAAGGCGGCGGCGGCAGAAAGGCGACAGGCTGATTTCTTCAGGAGCAGACACAAACCCAATTCAGTTATAAATCCCTGATCCTTCTTTATTTTGGTTTGCAGCTCTTACCTATAAAAAATAAGGGAAAAATCAAGGTGTGCTTTTTCATGAGCTCTACCCCTTATTATACTATACAGGTGTCTTTATTGATTGACATATACAATTGGCGTAGGTTCTGACAACGTGGAAGATTTACTGAAATTGTAAACAAGGAAAAGCACAAAGTTATGAAAACTTTTACTGTTTTGTTTTCTCACATCCATCCTGACTGTTTTCTTGTAAGCCCTGTATGAGTGTTTGAAGCGTCCTCTGTCTGCTCAGTCCTGGAAGATGTTAAACTACAGAAGGACTGTTCATTGTTAATCACAATCACAAACATGCACTTGTCAAATGTCTTCATCCTGCATACTAATGCAAGTTTCCAGTAAAGCCAAACATTCATTCATAGGTTGAGTGATGTAGACACACAATAGAAGAAGAATGCAGGAGATCGCATGAGACATATGAGAGTGCAGACACATCTAAATAGATGCAACGAGGAAAAATTGTGTTGTCAGAATGAAGGTATGAACAAACAGCAGGAATCCAACAACAACCACAGGCAGCAGCAGCAACAGTGGTCACAAAGTACCCATGACTGACCTGTGTCAGGACCAGCTGATGGAGCTGAAGACCCCATGATTAATGTCTAACTGTTTGTGATACCTCTGTGCAGGATTTCACCACAACACAGAGAGATAGCATGGAAACATCACAACCTGTCTACATGGTAGACTGCTGTTTTCTGTTTGATATTACTATTATGTATCAATATATTAAACTATTAGTAGAAAATAGAACAGAATAGAAAATACTTTATTGATCCCCCAAGGGAAATTCGTTTGTCTACTAGCTCATCTACCATTTGCAGAAGTATTATGCTATTTACTATAGTATTATGCTATTTAACCTACAAAGAACTTTCATTTTGTGTTGATTTTAGCGCCCCCTGTGGAAAAAAGCAGTAGGTTTGTCTTTGTGGGTCCTGTCCCAATATCAGCCATGACGAAAATATAGCGATGAAATTGAGCTCAGTTTTTACTTGCTAGCGTAGCAACGACTCAATGCTAACTTATAGCTCTGTCTAATGTGCCGTCTCCTCCGGCCTGAGTGCTGTATATCGTTTCATCGTCCGGTGGATGGACCCGTCCACTGCCTCCTGAAGGTAAAGAGTTACACTATATAGAAATAGCTTATCTTCCCACCGATGGCCTCATTTGCTGTTGTAGGTCACACAGAGACATCAGCAGAAATGAGAGACTTTTGTATATCCAGTTAAAAGTTCCTTGTAGGGGGTTTAACATACAAGGCTGCAACCACTCCATTAAAGAAATTAAATATTTAAAGGGACTGAATGCAAGCTTAGCTTTCAACATGGTTACCGTCATTCAATTTAAATTATAGAGATAGATATTCAATAAATTACAAAAATAAACCCAAAAAATAAATTGACAAAACTTTCTATTTACATATAGTTACTGAGAGAAGAGCAGTTGATTTACTGTAGGATGTTTTACAGTGTATTTCTGTGGTGGCAAAACCACTGGTCTCATTACTGAATAAAAGAACACTGGTTAATATATAACTTGCACCGGGATGTGATCTAACATTAGTGTCGACACAACTCCTATACAGTCAGTTCCAAAAAGCAGAAGTTATTTAGAGGCTGATGATTTTGGAACATCTTGAACACGGAGGAGAGACAACAGAGGAGGATGAGTCAGAAGACAGGTTAAAGCAAACAGATACAATGTATTCGACCCCCATGTATCTGCATAAGAGCCCAGTAACTGGGTACCATAACAGCCAGGTTGTCAGCTTCTGTTAAATCATCTCAACAAAAACTTGTTGCTTTTTGCACAGGACACAGGTTTATTATTGTTTTTAATGGGAATGACCCACTTTTTGTTCAGTCATTCATGTTATTACACAACTGTAAGAAAGTCTCTGTACAGCTGAGGTGTGACTGGTGACCCCTCACCAACCTGCATCAGTGTATGGGGGGCTCTAAGGTGTTATTTTCAGACCATGCTATAAAAAAAAAGTCATCAGTGAAGGGTAGTTTCCACAGCAGCTCAGCAGAGACAGTACTCACCCTCCTGATCTCCTCTTGCCCCCGCGGCCTGGCACAGCTCCGCCCATCCTCACCTGGCCAGCACCAACTGCTCCTGGCATCCCCACTGTCCCTGGCAACTCACTGCCCATCTCTAGAGGAGGAGACAGCAATACAGGAAAGCAGAAGGTTAGCAGTGGTATGTGTCACACAGGGCTTCCATTTGTCGCATTATTACTGGTTTTGTTTCTCCAGGCTGCGTTCAGAAGGCCAACACCCGCTCTACATACAAGTCCTTATACTTACTTAACTGTCCTTTTTGATCAGACTCATAAAACCATTGCATCTGTTGCTGAGGGCGACATTTCTGTTGCTGTGTGCTTTTCAGTATTGAAACTTAACTTGTTTTTCTTTGGCTGTAGACAGTGTACATTTTTATCTGTAACGCACTTTATATTTAAAACAAACCCCAAAGTGCTACATAAAGATATATAAGAAAAACATGATTTAAAGGTTCATTAAAAACAAAGTCATCCATGTGCAGACAGGAAACTAATGGAAGACTAAAAACTAAACACACCTTCACCAATGTTTTGTGTTAGTTACACTAATGTCAGACAGACTCTGTTTCCTGTCCACAAGCTGGTGGCTTCTGGGATATGCTGCTTCCAGCTGTTCTGACTCACAGCCCAACAGGACTGAATGCACCAGTGTCCTGTATTTGTCACTTGTACAGAGCCCACTGTTGTTAGGTTTGGTACCATATCTCAATATGACTCCCCTCGCAAAGGACTGGTAGATGGTTTATGATACCATAGGATAGGATGGGTTACTTTGCATCAACATATGAAAACTGTGACATACATTGTAGAATTCCTTATTTTATATTTTATTTTATTTCATTTATTTTAGAAATATGTGTCTATCTTTGCTCCTTCAAACTCTTATGTATATTAAATCCTTTATAAGGGTAATCTGACCATGAAGTGGTACATCATTCATGAGGGATGTCAGAGACTGATCAGCAGCTGCAAGGATTTGTTCAAACAAAACACATGAAGAACTGACTGGAGGGTTATGGATTGGAACTGTAAAAAAAAAAAAAAAAAAAAAAAAAAGTCAAAGCAATACAACACAGGTAAGTTAAATCAAACAGGGACAAAAAATCCAAAGGCCAAAGCAGTACAACCAACTAAATGCCAGAGGCATCAAGAGACACCAGGGGGGCTCAGCGGGGGGGGGGTTAACACATCCTGCTGGACAAGGCAAAGATCATGTGGTCATGTACCACTGACTCATAACTGTACACAAAGACCTTGTATATCCCCCCATCGGTCCAATACTCATGAGGAAACTGCATAAAATGAGCTTCAGAGACACTGTCCAACACCAAGAAGACTGACTTTCTTGTGTGAACCAGTGTGGGTGGGTGGACTGAATGATCGTGTCATCACTTCACTCAACACAGTGGCTTTTAATAAATCAGACAGGCAGCTGAATCTGCTCAAGTGTGACAGGCATCTAGAGAATTAAGACAATATGCTTATCTCCCAACTCTCTTCTATTACTGTGTGCCAAGTCAGTTTGATTTAATGTATAGCTTTTTCCATAGGTTTTCAGTGTAGTAAGTCCCAGTGAGCCCGGGTGGTGATGTGAGTCCCTGGGAAACTCAATGGGCCTGTCTTGAGTCATTGCAGTGTTTAACTCCTGTGTGATCAAAATGCACACATTAATCCATTAAAATTCAAAATTCAAAATTCAAAATTTGAAGATCATGGTGACTGTCTAGATGCTGTGGAGTGTGTTGCCAGACCTCGTCTTGTCTGCACTGACTAGATGCACAGAAGGTTGAAAAAAAAATCCTCATCACAGTCATCTACAGTCATGGAAAAAATTATTAGACCACCCTTGTTTTCTTCAATTTCTTGTTAATTTTAATGCCTGGCTCAACTAAAGGTACATTTGTTTGGACAATTATAATGATAACAACAAAAATAGCTCATGAGAGTTTAATTCAAGAACTAAGAACTATTCATTTTCCATGGTTTTCTTGATAATAACCAAAATTACTGAAATTCTTACATCAATAGCTATGGCATTGTACCGCCAAAAACACTACTTTTAAGCATTCCATGTTTTCTTTTCTGTTTGCTTTAAACACATGATACACACAAGAGTTAATACTTGATTGCATAACCATTGTTTTTGATGACTGCAGCCATGCGTCTTGGCATGCTCTCCACCAGCTTCTGACATTGTTCTGCTGTCACAGCAGCCCATTCCTGTTGGACAAATTCAAACAAATTTTCTTTGTTTTTGGGCTTGTGGTTCTCCATCTTGAGTTTGATGATTTTCCACAGGTTTTCAATTGGATTAAGATCTGGTGATTGAGCAGGCCAAGGCATGGTGCGAATGTTGTGGTTCTCCATCCAGGCTTTAACTGACCTTGCCGTGTGGCAAGGGGCATTGTCTTGTTGGAAAATCCAGTCATTCGAGGCAGGAAAGAGTTTTCCAGCTGATGGAAGAAGACTGTTTTCAAGGGTAGTCCTGTACATGACCTGGTTCATTCGGCCTTCACACAATTGCATTTGCCCTGTTCCACTCAGACTGAAACAACCCCAGATCATGACTGATCCACCCCAATGTTTTACTGTAGGGGCAAGACAGTCTGGGTTGTAAGCTTCTCCAGGCTTCCTCCTAACCAGTAAGTTGGCTGGAGTGGGCATCAATTCAAAATTGGATTCATCACTGAAGAGAACCTTAGCCCAATCATCAACAGTCCAATCCTTGTGGTCTCGAGCAAAGAGTAACCGGGCCTTCCTCTGCCTTTCATTGATGAAGGGCTTCTTGCGTGCTCTGTGTGACTTCAAACCAGCTTCAACAAGTCGGTTTCGAACTGTCCTTGCCGAACAGGTCACATTTCTCGACAGTGCCCACTCATTTTTAAGGTCCCTGGAGGTCTGACAACGATTCCTGACACAGGAACGGATGAGTGCACGGTCATCTCGTGGGGTAGAAAGACGTTTCCTGCCACGGCCAGGTAGCACTTTGGTAGTGCCATGTTCAGCTTGTTTTTTTTTGTTGTAATGAACGGCTGTCTTGGAGATCTTCAGTTTTTTCGCTACCTGTCTCTCACTCATGCCAATTTCCAGCAGTGCCAAGATGGCTGCCTTTGTGGCTTCACATAATTCTTTTGTTTTAGGCATTATGTGAGAGCTGACAACTTCTGAGTTGTGCTACAGATTGAATGTAAGCAGGAAACCACTCTAGGCCTTTGCATGTGCAGTGCTGCTTGTGACATGAAATGGCCTCTTATATACCCTGGGAATCAATTAAGCTTAAGAATGTCAAATAGGACATAAAGTATTATGTGACCAGCTGCATTTTTTGTTGTGTTCATTGTATTATACGTTTAGTGGTACCAGATATTAGAATGAACAAGAAATTGAAGAAAACAAGGGTGGTCTAATAATTTTTTCCATGACTGTAGATTAATATTGAGATCATGATTATTTCACACATTAACTAATAACTTGGGAAATGCATTGCATTTTTACAGCTTTAAAAAAGAACAAATTAAAAATAGATTCCAGAACAACTAGTCAGTATAGTTTTTTCCAGTTCTACACAAAGTAAGTTGCAGGTATTTGAGCAGCCGTATAGGAAGTACACCAGTGTGAGTTTGCACTATGGTATGGATTTTGACTCTGCTGTGTGTAAAGTAGCACGCACCCTGTCATTTCAATGGAGGACAGCATGGTGTTACAGTGGTTAACACGATGTTACAGTGGTTAGCACTGCTGCCTCACAGTGAGGAGGCCTGGGACCTTTCTGTGTGGAGTTTGCATGTTCTCCGTAGCCCTGTTCTCCAGGCCCCACAGGGATCAGCAGTAGGGGTATGAGACAACATGGATACACTGAAATATCACGATATTTCGTTTCACATTACTGTATTGATATTCAAAAGCACTGTATCTGTATTTTATTAACAATTTCCATGCAAACATTCACACAGGTGGATCACTGTTGCGTTGCATTTAAAACTCTGACTGCTGGTTGGCAGCAGTCATTCATCCATTGACTCCTCCACTCCGACAGAACATACCTCGATTTGGGCATCTTGTCGGAATGCGGTCCTTGTGCTAGTTTGCATGCAACAGGGAAAATCAAATAACCTCCTGTCCGCCTCCTCAACATAGGTGGTTATACAGACTCCTTTCCGGTTGACTCTTCTGTCACCTAGTAAATAACTGGATATAACTTAGAGTTCTCAACTACAGTTTCCAACTGGACGCACCGGTCTGGGTTGAAACATATAGGCCTACAAATGACTTGGGTCTTTTTTTTTTTTTTAATAAAACACTTGCTGGTTGCAGTGTGTAAAGTGCACTGACGCATGAGCCCAGGCTTTTTTTTCTTTTTTGGATGGGTTCGGGCTGGCTTCTCTGCTCCAGTTATAGTCAGATTAATTAATAATATGACTTTTTCAACTGTCATGTAAATGTACTGACCAAGATCTGAGAGTACAGGTCTGTGGCTCATCACGTGCTCAAACGTTAGCTAACTTAGCACAGTCAAAAAAGAAAGAGAACCACAATATATCGTATATCGTTTTATGTATCGTATCACCACTGATCAGCAGTATAGATAACCTCTGATCAGCAGTATAGATAACCTCTGATCAGCAGTATAGATAACAGATGGACTGATATCAACAGGCTACTTGTGCAGACAATACCCAACATTATCTTGGAGTAGATTACAATGTGTCCTTTATCTTTTAATGCTTCAAAGATTCAGTGGAGTCAGTGTTAGTGGATGAAAGATTTCCAGAAACAGTGTAGATCACTTTTGTCTTATGTCACAAACAATGTGTCAGTCTAGGAAGGAATACTGTTTAACAGTATAGGCCAAAACTAGTCCTCTCCCTCTTAGTTAAAAAGTCCTGGTGTCATTGTCACAGAGTGATTGTAGCCTGTGTTCAAATTATTGCATTTTTGTGAAGTGTTCCTGGTCAAACAGGCGGTGCACAAACAGCCGATTGTGACTGGAATGCCCACTAATGTTAGTGTTAGTCTCAACAGGAGAAGAGACCTGTGGACAGGGCCTGAAGGATGGGCCTGCACTGAGTAGAGTATTGGGAGCAGCTGGGGTGGTTGGTTAATTGAGGGGTGGGGCCTCTACAGCCTATATAGGAAGGCCCAGTTCAGAAGGGTTTTTTTTTTGGGGGGAGGGGCTGTGGGGTGGAAGACCAGCCAGCTCTCCCCCATTTTTCCTCAGTTTGTATTTTTGTTTTGCCCAGGCCTGGAACAATTAAAAACTACTTTGTTCTACCCGACTGTCTCCTGCCCGTGTTTGACATCTGAAAGAGGGTTTTTTCCTGATGTTCACTTTAGCTACACTCCCACATGGTAACAGTCATTAAAATCATGAAATAAAAAACACTGCTCCAGTAAAATAAAGTACTGTTTGGATGAAATGAAGCAAAGCAGAACCACGGGCGCCTTTATTTTGAAGTCCTAAGACTGTCTTGGGCCTAAGGTGTTGAGGTGTTAACTTGACAGACAATAACAGATAGCAGTTTGAAGCCAGTTAAATCATTACAGCAGCAGGAAACCAGCAACCTCCAGCTGCTGTGATGAACAGCTCTGTGTTCAAATGCCAAATGCTATCAGGACACATACACACACACATTATCATGCACAGGCCCTTTTATTTGCTTTTACTCAGTAATGATGGTGGTAAAATATGTGCTCAGTGTTGCATTCAATCTGAAGCTACTATGCTGTGTGTCATCAGAGCCAAAAGGAACACAGCCTCCATCTTCTTCTCATATTTCCCTCACTCTTTCTCTCTCTCGCTCTCTTGCTGCCACTGCACTATTTCTCTCCTCGCTCATCCTACAAATCCGTTCTATTTGCCTTGCTGTTTCCCCCTCCATCTCTCCACTCCATTCACTCACTCACTCATTCAGCCAGATGCAATAGATAGGCCAAACAAACCCTTCAGTATGCCCCAGTGCACTGCGTAACTTAGTTAATATTTGATACAGTATGCATTCCCCCCTTCGTCTTCCCTTCCAAAGAAACACACACTCACACTGCAGTGCCGAGCCTTCTTTCTAAGAAGCGCTGTTCCATCATTCATTCATGAAGTGGGTATGAGTAACACATGGCTCAAAACTAGCATCACTTGATGAAGACAATAAGTGTGGCCATTCAGCCTAGGAGAAACAACACACACAGTCTAAATAATGCGCCAATCAAATGAAAGGCAGATAAAACTGCTTGGAGTGGGACTCCACCTAGTTCTAGGACAATGCCAGTGGCTGTGTTTTACAGACACCGTTTTTATAGTTTACATTTATAAAAACGGTGCATCTGGAAAAAACTGTGAGTCTAGCAAATCAGTCTACATTCAGTGAGCCAGCCAATGCTTTACTATTATCATAGTGCCTGGTATCAACCTCCATCTCAAGTCATCCAATGTGAACACATCCAAGATGCAGAGTGACTGAGATCTTTCCATTCCAGAATTCCAGAACATGTGCTTCAGCTGGGAGCAGCAAAGTCTGGTAGCTCTGAGTTTTTACTCAACCTTTGCTTTATTTTGTTGTGTTTTTGTATGTTTTTGTCGTATTTTGTCAACTACTGATGGACACTTCTGTGGAGAGAGGAGATTCTTCAGGAGAGGAGCTTCTGTCATTGAAAATGGAGCAAGTCTGGAGGATGCCACCCTGTTCCAGCTGGATGAGGAGGTGCTTTCATGGTTGCTGTGCTGGTGGTGCAGAGGTTGAAGGCTTGGAGCTGGAGATGTGCTGTAGGTCCTTTCTGCTGTCAGTCATCATGCAAAATATCAACTCTCTGCTCAACAAGAGTGATGAGGAGCTGGAGATATAGATGAAGACTCAGGAAGTAGGGCTGGACGATTAATCGAATTTTGGTTGGCCCCTCACGATCATAAAAACACTGTAATCGAAGAAAAACGATTAATGTGCCGCGCGGCGTGTGTGCAAGTTCCTGCGCTGTAAGCACCGTGAACGCACCTCTGTTGTGTGCGGCTGCAGCAAGCGTGTAACGTGACGTGTTTGAGCATCGACAACATGGAGAGGCAGCCTTTAGTGAGAAGACAGGTAGGACAACTTAGGTCATTTGGAGACATTTGGGCTTCAAATCGTCGGATGTGGAGCAGAAGGAGATTGTTTGCAAAGTTTGTCACACCATCGTGTCTGCACCCCAAGGCAACACGACCAATTTATTTAACCATTTAAAGTTCTGACATAAAGTGGTTTACGACCAAGTACTGAAGGAGCGAAAAGTGCAAGCGCATCAGCCTCAGCCACCGCCACCGCCACCGCAACACAGTCCTCCATTACGGACACGCTTTACAATGCCGGTCCATACCCCACCGGTTCCCGGCGACAGCGCTCCAGACGCTCCATTCGCGCCGCCGCCGCCTGAATCGCGTGTCATCGCGCCATTTACATTGATTTTCAATGTAGAGTTGCCGCTCCATTTGCGTCTATCGCGTTTGGTGTGAACGCCCCATAGAGGCTGTAATGTTTATGATAGCTAAGGACATGAGTCCTCTCAGCACAGTTAGCAACCCAGGCTACTCTAGGTTTTTTTTTTATTACTATTATTATTATAATATATTATTATTTTCCTCTTTTTTTACTTAATAATAGTTAATAATTTATTTCTGGTAGTTTTTTGTTATATTTAAAGTTGAGTGTCGGTGGCTCAATAAATATACAGGTTTTGAAATCAATGACTAATCGTGTTTATTAATCGTGATTTCAATATCAATCAAAATAATCGTGATTATTATTTTTGCCATAATCGTCCAGCCCTATCAGGAAGTAGACATTTTTTCAAATCAAAACAATACTTGTGTACATCCCACCAGCGACTACTGCTGAAGTTCCATGTGAAGGTCTCCATGAAGTCGTTGCTAGGATACAGACTAAACATCCTGAGGCACTTGACTTCAGAGAGATCAGAGATACATGCTGGTGGAGGCCATTCTGAACAACTCAGATCATCCTCTTCATAACACCTTGATGGACCAAGAGAAGAGCGGTGGTGGACGGCTCCTCTCTCTTCACTGCAGGACGGAGAAATATAGAAGATCCTTTGTACCTTCAGACATCAGGCTTCTTCATTCTTCTGCAATGGTTGATGAGCTGACAGACAGATGAGTTTCCCTTTGGGGATCAATAAAGTAATCCGCATTCGTATCTGATCACTCAGACCACGTTCAGAGGTGTCTACATTCCTTTAGCACAGTGACAGCAAATGTGTCCTGACGTCCTCTGAAACTCCGCCTACTCCACTGACGCCATCTGTCGATTGGCTAAATACAACACACCTGTTTATTTGCATATAAGGCAGAAAGTGATCAGTGCAGGTGTAACGGATGCACTCAGAGCTGATCACTGCGATCGATCACAGGCCTCAGTCGTTCAAGAAGGTTCACCATCACATTTCTAGTTCTGGTGTTTCAGCCAATAAGTTTCATTTCCAGATTCTGCTCCCTGTCCCTTTGTTGACTGTTCATGCATGTACCAAATGTAGGTCAAAAGAAACACATCTGTGTACATTCAGTATATATGATGCTTGGTTTAGTCGGGAATGTTGCTGCATTTCATCCCTAATCAGGGTTTTCTGTGCGGAGCTTAGAAATTTGAGCTAGTTGGTTGATTTTAAAGACAAAACTTTAATTCCATTAAAACAGTGAATTAAATCAAAATGCAAATGCAAAAATAAACTGATAATTAGGGTTGTCATGGCAACCGATACTTCGGTACCAATTTGATGCCAACACGCTAATAATACGTCGATGCCTGCTTTTTTCGGTACCATGAGTACCGAATACTACAACTTTGTCCTCTGACACAACCGTGTCGATTCCCGTCGGGACTAACGCCAGCAGTATATACACGTGAGTCTGAGCACAAGCATGGTCGAGTGCGGCTACAGTCGAACTTGCAGTCCTTTTATGTGATCACGGCCAGACCTCATGCCCGGTGTACGCCACAAGTTTGAGTTCATGTAAACATGACATGCGATGTGTATTTCTCCAGTCAGTCGTCATGGAAACATGATGCGCTGACAGTGGTGCGGTGTAAATGCCAACCATACTAGCTGAAAAATTAAATAATGTATCATTTTCGCATCAGTGATGACTTTCTGTTTGTGTTGAGCCATTTTAACACTATTCTTAACTTTATGTTTATGTTTAAGTTGTTGAAGCACAGTAGAGCTTAAATACAAGAAAGTTTGATGTGAAATTGTTTTTTGATAAAGTAGTGAATTAAGAAGTACATGTTTTGTTTTGTTTTTAATCGTGGTATCAAATGAGTATCAAGAATCATGGAAATTGAAATTCTGGTATCATGACAAGCCTACTAATAATCTTGCTAATGTCAGCCACTACGGTTCAGACTGATTCACAACAAAACTATTATGTTTTTAATGACCTGATTTTAACCTGGATTCTTTTTTGAATGACTGTTTGTGTTTACCACCATTTATTATTGAGACCAACAGAGCTGCACTCAGGGGACAATCTCATCATTTCATCATCATTATGTCTGCTTTTGTGAATGAACTGACTGTATGTAGAACAATAAATAATTTTTCGTTTGTAGAATGAAGATTAACCAAGTTAATGATCTAACCAAGTGTAATTCGAGCCACCTCATCCCTGACTTTCCATAGCCACCAATATAACAATGCAGAGTTCTCCTCAGACACAGGTGAAACATGAACATGGCAGCACGAGCTTACAACAGTAAGGACATCAGGCTCTCCTCAGTCGTCTGGAAGTGGTTCATCAGGTGTTTAGCTGATCTCCATCAAACCACTGTACTAAAGTCGGCAACTAAAAGCAGCAGCACCACTCATTTATTCAGTGTCTCAAACAGAGGCAGCAGCTGAGTGGGAGGAGTGTGTGGCTCTGGGAGCTGCAGCCTTCAAACCACTGCTCACAAGCAGCTAACATTAGCACAGTCATTTTCCCACAGTGTCCTGTATGAGAAGAAGAAGGGTCCTGGTGGAGAGACAGTACAGATGGTGCTGGAGTGGACTGTTGTCTGTTGTACTGTGTGTGTTGATTTTGTGTCTAGTGATTGAATTGAACAGAAGCGAATTAAGGTTCACATGGCAAAAGATAAGGAACTGTGCAGCTGAAAGGTCTGAGCTCATCTATATGTTGAAGACAATCAACCCCAGATGTTTCAACAGAAACTTGTTTGAATAATCTCTTTGTCTTCTGTAGTTTCTTTTTAAAGGGAAAACAATCTGTGTGAATGTGTGAATAAGGATATAAGAGGGTACACCTCTACCTGACACTTTCTGCTACTCATTACTGTGGTTACAAATAAAGCTGCCTCGTGTCACTATCACTCAGCGCAGCAATGCTGAGGCATTAGCATGAAGCACCAGAGCCGACAGCCTTCCAGTCACCTTTAACTACATAAATCCACAATCCCTGTATTTCTTAAAATGCATGGCAAGTGTTTCAGGCGTTCTCCTGTGCAGCGTCTTAAAGACACAGAGCTCCAGTTGATCACAAGCCTGGTTTTAACTTAGTCACATACATTATTCAGACAGCCAAAAGCTGAAAAGCCCTGAGGTCAAATGCATTAATAAGCCTGTTAGGAGACCAAGAGGGAACTACTCCTTTCTCCTTTTCAATCACTGCTCCCCCTCAGACAAGGTTATTTCTTTTCTCTCTCTTCCCTGTCATTCCTTCTTTTTTCTTTCCTCTCTTCCATCCAGATGTGTTTTCCCTAAACACCAGGTCTATCAAACAGCCTCAGGACATTTATCTTTCAAAAAGGACAATTAACAGGCCACAAGATTATACACTATAAAAATTGTAAACATCTTGATGCACGGACACAAAACAAGGATAACGTGTTCACTGCATTTCTACGCTTTATCAATTACTAAGCTGTCTATTTCAACTATTGTCTATTTATGTATTTCTTCCTTTCTTTTTTCTTTTATTCTTCCTAAAGTTAATTTTGGGGGATGTTATAACATCCTACATAATAATCTCAAGAAAATAATCTCTCATCAGAATGGGGCAGAGCTCAGAGGTTACTGTTCATATAATGGAACACACATTTGACATGATCATGATACACACTGTTAATTGTCAATACAGAACATATTATAAATTGATGGTAATTCTTAATTGCAGGGGTAGACAATAAGGGAAATTTGAAGATCACTGGCCCCACCATTGTAACCCCTGGCCCAGGACAATGTCAGGTATCGATCCCCATAATAACAAAAAAGATCAATTTGATTCAGTAACATTTATTTTAATACTGCTTGGTAGGCCTATTTCAGAAGTGCAGCATTTTAGAAATACCATTAGATTATTAAAATAGTTGTGTCGTAATAATTCCAAGTACCCCATTCTGATTGGGAAGGTGAAATATCTACATCTGTCAGAGTTAAGGGGAGACCTTGAGATATTAGTTTGAGAAACACTGATTCATAGACTGAAGTGTATGATAACAAATTGCTGCGGTACAACGCAGGAAATGCCCATCTATCAGATCATAGTGTGTCACACTTGCAGATCTGCGTTTTCAAGCGAGACCGTCGTACGACGTTATTTTCTCCGTAGTACCACAGCAATACGTATGCGTTACCATACACTTCTGTTCATACACATTAACTCTTCTCTAACTTACTTACTACTAACAAACGTGGACATTGATCTGCAGAGTTCACAGAAGACCTCATTTTTGGCCTCTTTATATCCTAGCCGATTCCAGCGTTCTCGCCATTGAGGCTAGAACTTCCTTACTCTTTTTTTTAATAGACCTTCTCACTTTCCCTCAACTCCCCCGGTGACTTCCTTTTCACTGCTTTGTGTTTTGAGGGTTTTAGAAACATGCTGAAAACGATGTCAGTGCCAGGGAGAAACTCGGTGGGTGAGCGAGCAGCGCGTGATCAGCGGCAGCGAGCGAGCGGTGCACACTGCCGTTGCTTGCAGGTGGTGGGCACAGCGCTCGCTGCGCACAGAAAGTAGATGTCTCTGTCTTTGATCGGGATCACGTAACACTATGTGTTAGCAGTAATTACCGAGAGGATTTCACTGAAATCATTAGGCTACAAAACACAGTACCACAGGGGATTCATGTGAAATTAGATTTATCACATTTTTTACTCGTCGTTTTATTTTCAAGGCATTATTTTTCACTGGCCCGACCGTGCCAGTGCTTGGAGCGTTCTGGTGGCCCTGACGGTTTTAAAAGTACGTCCGGCCCACCGGGCCATTTATATTGTCGACCCCTGAATTGCTAGTCGGGCTGTCACAATCATGAAATTTTAGTACACGATTAATTGCCCAACACTAACCCTAACATAAAATTACAATTAACAATTTAACTGCCTTTTTCTGATCATTTTCTAAGTCTAAACATATTGTAATATTACACGTACACCTTATGAAGAAGAAGAAGAAGAGCCATTTATTGGCTTTGCAACTAAATCCATGATGCCGATGTCAATAGATGCTCAATGAAATGCAGTTATTGAGATAATTCTTCACTCATGTCATTAAACCATAGGGGGTGCAATGTGATGATGTCATCAACAGATCCCCAGTCAAACTTCAAATGGTGGAAAACGAGGAGGAAATAGTGATGAAATATGACATGTGACATTTCTGTTAGTTTCATCCAGCTGTTTTCATACAGATGAATGGACACAGTTTTTATCATTATGTAAGATCAGCTCAAATGATCACAATCAGGTCATTATGTAATAATTGTGACAGGCCTAATGGCTCCATATAGTGTATCTGCTCATTTTAGCTTGTCAAATATGAAACAGCCATTTTGAAAAAAAAAAATTCTTGTTATTTTTCCTATTTGAACCTTTGATGAGTAAAAATGCACAGATCTGAACCCAAACCTGAAGCACTTCACTTTATTGTTTTGGAGAGATGAAAGTAGTTATTTAACTCAGTTCATCTCTTGATAATTTCTCTCATTAATACAATGATCAGTCTGTCTGAAAATGATGGGAAATGACCTTTACAATTTCCCAGGGCCCATGCAACATTTAACTTGATTCAGAAAACAAGCAGCCAATTAAAACGATCAACATAACTGTGTGTTAATGTTCTACTGGACAACAGGGGATACATGTGACAATCATTGTGGCACCAAGACAAGACACAGTCATTTAAATCTGGGGGAAGTGTTAAGAAGAAACAAGACAAAGACTGTGAGTGTTTTCTGCTGGCGTTCAGCGCCGGTAGTTTCCTCTACTTGCTGCTGTTGGATCTGTATATTTCATGAACCTGAAATCATCTTTTTCCTCTCTAAACACGCAACCCTCATTAGATCATTTCCCTTGTCATGTTTCACATGCTCTTACACCAATTGGATCTGGGCGATGACCAGCTTGAGATAATCCTTCCATGACACAGCGCTCCCACAAACAGTACAGCTATCTGGTCTGAGGTCAACGCACCTGACAGTATTACCATTATAGTGGAAACAGAGAGGCTGATCACAGATCAGGCTAACTTTGTCCTCCTCTGGCTACAGCAGCAGCATTAGGCATGAGTTAATTCTAACTGGGTGTCATCACTGGATGGAGGAGGTGCACGTAGCTCTCGCTGCACGCTTCTGCCAGACATCTGAGTGGGTCACCACAGTACAACAAGAATAGCATGCAGAGGTAATAATTAAAGCAACAGAATTGCCCCTGGCCTGGAGGGTTTGAGGGTTGTTTCCATAAAAACAGAAGACTCTCCTTTGCAATGATTGACAGCTGGTTTTATCTTTAAACAAGAGGAAGAAGCAGGATTAGGTTTTGTCTCCTCACTGTGCCTCTGTGTTATCTGACAGGGTTATTTTCTCATCTGTTCATTGTTCATTCTAACAACACCTCACTTCAACACTCTGTATGCAGGCGAGGTGCTAATAACCAGCGAATTCTTTATTTATATTCCCCTTTCATTTACATCGCCAATGAAGTGACACAGAGCAGGAGGTAGAGTACGGCTGACCTGTTTTCATATGGAGGTCTCTCAAACTCAGAGACTCTGTCCTCCACACCAGAATGATTACTCTGCCACTCTCTGCCAGCGTGGACTGATCCATTGGCTGTTATCTTCTCTTAGCTAAATACTTATCATGCCATGATCATGACCGCCAATAATGTCAATGCAGAATAATAGTAGCTTTAAGGCAGAGAGTGATATGGAGTACATTTTGTACAATTCTTAATTCATTCTTAATACGTAACATAATTTGTAGCAGTTCTGTTTTGATGGTACCTACATTTCATTTCATTGTTTTTCTATACTCTGCATAATGACAAGTTGAATCTAATAATTAGCAAAACAAAATTTAGTTAAACTGTCTAATCTGAGGGCAAAAAACGTGACTCCACCACCAAGCTACAAACTACAACTTTGATCACGAAGACCACTGTCAACTCACCTCACCACACTCCATTTAAAAAATCTCCATTTAAACTTTACTGTGACACACACACACACACGTCAGTTATGACTTTTTAAACTACTGACAGGGATCTCTGACAAACCCATAATACGTAAGTGAACCATGTAGTCCAATTCAGCCTGAACTTCTAGACCTAGATCCACACAATCCCCCAATTCAACCCTGAGGCACACGGATCAGTTCACAACAGTATGAGCCTATAAATTCTTCAAGTTTAGATGATATTGAAATGTCACAGAGATGCAGATGCCCGATAGCTGTAAGACAGAGAGTTGGGTCAAATTTTAGTTTAGTGATCTGCGGTACGTTCATCACGTCAACAGGAGGAGGCATTAGAAAACAGCAGGATTTTAAAATGAGGTTTGGTGTGAAAGCAGCAGCTCCATCCCAGGGCGAATAGTGTTATAAAGCGTTACTGTGCAGTAAGGAATCAACAGGCGATGGATTGAGAAATACAAATGATAAGCACCGCTGTCACTCTGTTTCCCTTTTTATGACAACAAACGGTGAAACGTCTGCGATGCAACACACAACATACGAAGGACAACGATATGCAAAATAACCTTTTGTATCACAGTGAGAAAAGCGAAGGGGTCGGCGAATCGAACACGTTAGCCTAGCTTAACTGAGGAACAATAATAGCCTGCAACCACAAAGGGACGTAAACGCATCAAATGGTAACAACAACCGAGTCATTTTGACATTCAACCATATAAGTGCTGCGATATAAACTGGGAAGAATAGCTGTGTTATCAACGGCAGTTCGGTGGGGGAAGGGGGATGGATGCTTGAGCCAGGCTCCGGCGGCCTGTCGGCGCTTCAAACCCTCAACAGCTACTGTCTAAACAAAACCCTGCTCCCGAATGTTTCTGTTCTCCATTACCGGCCAGCGTTGGTACCGGCTCTGTCTCCTACCAACAGAGCGGATACTGACTTACCGGACGGGTTGACCGCGGCGGGAGTTGCCATGTTGCCTCAACGGAGGAAAAATAACAGAACGGGCAGCGATGGAGATGACGCACAATACGGCTACAGAGCCCCCGTGAGAGACCGTCTAAACTCCGCGGGATTGGCACGCAAGGCTCGGTCCGACCGCCTCACATCCGTTAACGCAGAGTTAAAAATAATCTGGATTCAAACAACCCAGTAAAAGCCTGTCTCTGCGTGGAATGAAGACGTATTATATGCACACACACGCGCGCACGTGTATATAATGTAAGTAATAGGAAAATTTCTCCAAGACCAGACTTAATAAAAATGCAAGATGTCTGAATGGTAGCACCGCGAGATTTTAGGGTTGCTTGAATAAATTAATGTTAACAGTCCAGCTGCTGTAGTGAGGGACGCTGAATGTGATGCAACATAGAGTTTATGGTAAATTGACTTGCTAAATTGCTTGTCGTGTTGTTTTTATAAACAAAGAACTTTTAAATACTCTGATACAATTCACCACACACACACACACACACACACACACCCCTCAGTCAGTGCCTCCAAGCGGCCCAGGACCACTCTAGGGCAGTGATGATCAACTCTCTGCCCAAGAGAACATCAGCAGCAGCAGTCCTCCATCAGTTCGTCTTACAAGACCCAATGCTGTTATATCTCTGTTTTCTAGGATGTCAGCATAAAAAACAGATCACATTAAATAGTTTTTTCGTCCAACAAACTCAAAAAAAAAAAAAAACTAAATCTGACCCCTGGTCTGAGGATCACCCAGGTATTACAAGCGATGAATGAAGGAAGACACTGGAACGTCTTCATATCCCATGAAAAACCAATCTAACCATTTCAGTGAGAGATTATTGTTTATTGCCCAATAATGGTGAATTTTTTTTTTTTTTTTTTTTTTTTTGATTACAAATACAGAGGCAATTGTGAACTACAAATACCTGCATTTTTTTTAAATATGGTGAGACGTTATGAAAAAAACAAATGTCATTTAATAAATGAAATAAAAAACTGAGAGTTAGTGTGAAGACAAACAGCAGGAGAAGTGGTTTGACTGAAGTAATGAATGGGCAGTTTCTATTTCACCTGTCAGCTCAGTCCTGAATCAGCTGTTAGCTTCAGTGATGTGTTCAGACATATGGGAGACATTTCATGGAAGCAGTGGATGGTTAAAACTGAGACTGTAGGAACAAACTACACTTTTAAGAGATCATTCACACCATTAGGCTACTGTGAGTTTAAGGCTGCTTCATGAATATTGCTGAGTTTGAGCTTTAGAGTTTCAGTTTCAGTTAGGGAGTCAATGACACAGAGGAACAGGTCTGACTGCTTTGATTGGTCAATGTGTTAGCTACATTGTTATGATCATGATTTTGCAGAAACAGGTAGGGTAAAGGGTGTTAGGGTAAAGCTCTCCCTGTTGTATTTATGTGCACATCTGATCCAGCTGTCTGGTATATTGTGCAGAAAGAACAGCATTTTCATACACGCTCATGTTACAAATGTAAAGCAGATTGAGTGCACCAGTGCACCTGAAATGTCAGATATATTTCACACTGCACTGTCACCTGATGCAAGGACAAGACTCAGGTCGTTTTGATGTGACCTTTGGAGCTAACTTTGAGCACAGCATCATCACCACTGGCTGCCAGATGACAGATGTCGACTGGTGGCATGTTTTTCATACAGAAATATTCCCTATATCAATACATGACATATATGTCCCTATATCACGAGTGATATTGCCATATATGTCACTTGTAAAGAGATATATTAGGATCATAAATGTTTATTAAAGCAACATACACTTTATCTTAAATATGTTATTATTATTATTATTATTATTATTACTATTATTGTTATTATTCAGTTCTCATTAAATGTGTCTTCTTATTCTGGAAAGTGGGCTCAGACTTTTGGACTCTATATCAACCCATATTAACACGGTTTGGGGTGGAAATATGTGGCACATTATTAGCGTCAATACATTAACATACATTTATAGAGATTAAATGTATGTGGAACTGTACAAATTTCTGGTTGGTTCCATATATCATTTTTACATACAAGTTGTAAATGCACATACGGTTTACATATAGTTCAGTAGTAGGCCTACATGTAGCATATTGCATTTGTGTATGGTCTGGACCCACAAAGTACAGCACAATAGGTACAGGGAAAACAATGTTACATCCAGTGTAACTATGGTAACCGGATAACAAAAAAGGGAAACATGCTGGTTTGTGGTTTGCTGACATTGTTATGAAGAGAGCAAAGAGAAGAGAATGAGTTTTTGTTATTGTTTCACTCATCGCTCTACTTCCCTGTAACTGTTGAATGCTTTCACTCACAAAACATTTTCTGCTCAGAGTACACAGAGCTGAGAGGTTGGCTTCAACTCCTCTGTTGGACATTGTTTCCATTTTGAAATTTGTCTTAATTTTCCCAGAATTTCTTGTGCCACATCCTGCCTTAAGGTAGTCCAGAGCAAAACTGCTTCATAGGCCTACATGGATAAACTTAGACTCAGTCTGCCAAAGTCTGACTGTTTGTTTCTCAGACAGGAGAGAGATGGGCTGTTAGCTGACTGGCAGAGCAGGGCAGGCAGATGAACATCCAGAACTCCTGTGGCAGGCAGCAGGTATAGAGCTGAGGTTGGTTGTCACACCTACACTTACAGACAACATGACTAAACCACCTGCCAGAAAATGAAGAGATGAGCTGTGCTTAATCCCTGATGAAGAGCTGATTGGCAGAGGAAGAACAAGTGAGCTGGAACCAGGAGGCCACACACACACACACACACACACACACACACACAGGACAAACAGGACACACTAGTGAGGTGAAAAAGGAAACAATGGAAGAAAAAGGAGAGAGAGATGTGTAATCCTAACATCATGTGTCTAAACAGCCCAGTCTCACAGAAATAAATACATACACATAAATGAGAGTTTCCCGTTTTTTCATGATAGTCAGCACAACAAGTAAGAAATTACTTTTGAAAACTTGCCCCTAGCAGGGATTTTCATGCAGCACTGCAGCAGCAACAGCAGCAGCTCACATGGGTGGGCGTTCTCATTGCCCAGCAAAGGAAGACCTCTAATGTCAACCAAGTTGAATATTGACTCCAGAAGTTAGAAATTAGTAGATTGTAGTGGTATTTCAAGGAGGCAGTTAATAGCAGAATATCATTGTAGACTGTCCTCATCTTACGATGATGATGGTGATGATGATGATGATGATGGTGATGATTATGATGATGATGATGATGATGATGATTTTGATGTGAGCCTAAACATCATGTAAAGTTCACTAAATGAGTCCAAACCTCCACCCAGGTGGAGAGAGTCGCTCACATCAGATAGAGGCAGATACTGAAGGAACATGGGAACACACCCAGGGTCTGTGTGTTTGGTTGGATCTAAGGGGCACACAACACTCTGTAAATAGAAACATGCAAAGGACACTAAATAAAGATGGAAGACACAAAAATCTGAAAACATCAAAGCCTCAGGCTCTGAGGCAACAAGCCCATCACTCCCCATGTTAAACACCTTTCTCCTCTGATGCCGGCACCTGAGCCTTTAACCCCTATACTTCACAGGTCAGGTGGATCTCGTTTAGTGATCAGGATGTGGGCGGAGCTAAAGGGAGAGGGAGAGGACAATACAAAGAGACTCTCTGCCATACCAGTCTGGATCACTGACATCTTTAGTAGTTATGAATAGTTTTGAATGGGTGTTTATCCTAAACTGAAGATCCAATGACAAACACAGCACATCCTGCTAGAAAGCACAACATCTGGTTTGGTTATCTCTCTGTGCACACGCACACACATCTTTAACAGGGGTATCAGAGAGTTTAGCAGATATGATGGCACACACACTTGCTGCAGCTTTCTTGTAGAACACACAGGCGGCTGCACACACTATGAGCATGGAGCAGCAGCAGGGATGAGTGCAGCACTCTGCTCTGCTTAGTTTGTGGGGCTCAGTATGCAGAGAGGGGATGCAGCAGCCAGCACGGACTCTTTCCCCTCCGCTTTCCATCCATCTGCCCCCTTCTTCCCATCTGCCTCCCCTTCACCAGGCTTTCCATTAACTTGCCACGCTCCCACAACTCCTCTCCTCCCTCCCTCTCCCTCTCCTCCCTCTCTTTTGTAGCGGTTCCCCAGTGCAGACCGGGAGCTGTCCTACCTTCAGCAGCCGTGCAGGATGTAAGGCAAGCAGGTAAGAAGCCCTCAGATTTTCCTCTCTCCTCTCCGGCTGCCTCTCTCTCTTTCTTTCTTTCTTTTCCTGCACTACACGGGCAACAGTTCTCCATGTGTTAGTGAATGTCATGATGACAGGCTCAAATGTTCTGAAGTGTCTGAGTGGGGATGTTCAGGGAGGCATTTAAGAGCTCTGACAATTGTGTATAATGCTCAGATGTGTTTTGTGCAGTGGAGTGAGCAATCATCAGCAACAGATACTGACTGTGATTGTAATTGTCCTGTAATTTTTTCTGGGCCGTTGTTTAGTTGTGTCAGAGACAACGTAACATCTTAGACTGGATCTGTCAAACACCCCAACACTGGAGAGTAGAGATAAGTGGCAACTTCTTACTGGCTGTGCACCTTTACCAGGACATCACAAAATATTATTAATATTAGATAATATGTTAGATTGTCTAATTAAAGTGATACCTGGTGCTATTCATTCATTTAGAGCTGCAGGTAATGATTATTTGATTCAAAATTAATTCTGGATAGTGTCAGAATGGATGGAATGTGCCCATTATAATGAATTCAGTTGTCATACTTAAAGGAGACAAAAAACAAAGGAGAAAATACTTACAGTCAGAGAAACTCAATAAGTAGTGAATTGATCAGTTCACTAATTATCAGTTGACTGAAATTTAAGTATGTGTAATAGACAACTTTATTTATCTACTTTTGTCATCTAATTGCTGTCCACATTCATTCCCCACAGAAAAGCAACAAATCCTTTCAAATAAATGAGACAATGTTTGTCAGTGTCTTCCAAAGCGACTCATAGGTTTCTAACCCTAGAACACTAACGTCACAATTAGTAACACCATCACTAACGTCGCGTGTTTTTTACCCAATATAATATACCTGATAAAAAAAATACATCTCATCAAAATTTATCAAAATACAACAATACATGGTAATTTGGAGAAGTCTTCTTTTATTTTCCACAATGCAATGTCTCACAAAATGAAAAAAGGTATCAAAAACGCTCCAAAATTTGTGAAAAATTAGGAAAATTTTGAAAAAATTGCTAAAACAAACAAACAAAAAAAAAAGGATCTGGGAACTTGTTCTTCACTCCACCCATTCCTGGGACATTAGAGCCTTGTTTGGCGAAGGCACAGCCTCTCTGCAATACTAACACAACAATAACAATAACAACATAGTACATAAACACTAATGCCAGGTGAAATCCACCCGAACACGTGCCTTTTGAAAAAAACAGGGATGGGAGCAGGGAAAGCTGCCTACCTTCAATGACGTCAGTGAGCAGGATGAAGCTACCCAAGGACCCATGCAACTCAGACAACAGCAACACAATGAAAATCATGTAACAATAATTTCATGGGTGAAAATCATCCGACGTTAGCGTTCTAGGGCTAATCTTAATGGATAAAATGAGGGAAAACATATGAATTTATCTGTTTATTTGCCCAGAATTGAATTTTCATCACCTGCTGTACAGGTTAGGAAGAGGTTGAGACATCCAGAGGAGAGAGAGCAGACCTCTGATGCGATGCTGAGCAGCTTGACTTACCTTCCATGGGACAGCCATGAGAAAAAAGATGACTGTGGCAAATGGAACAACAAGCACGGCCCAGTCTGAATGAGAGAGCTTGAATCCAGCAGTTTTATCGGTGCAGTGTCTGCACTTTAATTTCCCTCTCTGTGCAGCATCATGAAATATCTTTTTTACAATTCCAAAATTATCTAGCAGGGGGGTTAGACAGGTGGAAAGAGGCTGGGAATCAGCACTGATAGTTTTCTGTTATGTCATCCTTTCCTAGAGGCTTCGTGCCATTCATTCATTCATTAGCCATAGTGTTATATCCTGTTAGGGTTGCAGGGGGTCTGGAGTCAATCCCAAGTCATCAAGGGTCCATCATAGGGCTGGCACACAGAGACAGCAACCACATACACTCACTTTCACTCACCAGTTAACCCAAGATACACGTGTTTGGACTGTGTGAGGGAAGTTGGAGAACCTGCAGAGAGCCCTTGCAGCCCAGGAAGAACATGCATCTCCATGCAACTTGATCCCAAGGCCTAAGACTGAACACAGTGAGAATTGAATTTCAATTCATTATCACTAACAATAACTCAAATTATGATCAACATGTTGATCTTTCTGCTTCACTTCAATGGGGCATACATCAATGTACAGACTGCGGCAGCTCCAAAACAATGCAGAGTGAGCTGCCTCCTCCATCACCATAAAAAAGTATTATCAGTTTTATGAGTCCTCCTTGTCTTATGTACAAACAAAATAAAATCCATAAAAAAAAAACTTGGAATCACAGAGACAATGAGAAGTGGCTGAGGAGCTCATATTTATATTAATATATAAAACCAATGCCCCACACAGGCCAGTAAGGAGTAAAACATAACATTTTAAAACAGCCTCTTACTAAATCACTAAATGAAACCTTCCTCTTTACTGATGTAGAGAGAGTCACTGATGCTATCATCAGACTCGACTCCTGAGGGCTGTTCCAGAAAGCGGGTTACGTGAAAACTCTGAGTAAGTTAACCCTGAGATGAGGGAAACTCTGGGTTTTCTGTTCCAGAAAGCGAGGTAACTGAAACGCTGAGTCAGTCACCATGGTAACAGATTCTGTGAACATAACCTGCTCGCTGGCAGGTTATCTTGAAATAACCCTGAGTTTCTTCGCTCCTCTCGCATGAAAATCGCTTTGAGACAACATGGCTTGTCCATTCCTCCCAAACCTGATTGACATTGAAGCACAAATTATTAGAAACGCTTTGTGCCGCGAGAGGCCGGTTAGAGTTTTGGCTGAGGACCATCACCTCAGCCTCTGTCAAAGTGGGTGGAGGTGGCCCTCCACCCGTTTTTGGGCCTCTGCCTTCTTTCTGTTGGCTGAGCAGAACTCAAATGTTAATTTTTTTTTCTCAAACAGTATTTTATTGAGTGTTCATGTACACAGTCACATTGGAAATGCAGCCTGCTAAACTATAAATGTATGGGCTAAACATATCAAGTTTTCATTTACTGAGGTATTAAGTGGGGGGGCATGTCAAAACAGCATTTTGTTAGTGATTTGCATTACTATTTGAAGTAGCCACTGAATTTATATTTACTTTAACAACCTAAGGCATTTCAAAAAAACATGCCTTACCGCTTTGTTTGACATTTTTATATTTCATGTTTAGCTGCTTCCAAGTTCTTTTCTCGCCGCTGGATTGCACCTAAAGGAAAATCAGATTTTATTCCTATTTAACTAGGCAAATAAGCGACGATCTTACAGTTAAATGTTAACTCAGTTGAATAGTTGAAACGTACGCATTGACTCGGGCCACATTGTCTTCCCACGCCGCCTCTCTCTCCTTTGCCGCTGCAGCGGTGTTTGATTTCCGCCTCCATGAGGACCTCGAGCTCAATCGGGCTGAAGTAACTTGATCTCTTTTTGATTGTTGTCATGGTGTCACTCATGATTTCGGGGATCCATTGACTATGGCTTTTTATAGTGGTTGTGCACGCGCGTAACTCAAGGTGAACCTACTCAGAGTTGATTGAACTAATTCATATCAGCTTTTCTGGAACCGGAAACTCAGAGTTTCCGTCTCAGAGTAAGTTAACTCAGAGTTGAGGGATAGACTCAGAGTTTGTTGAACCCGCCTTCTGGAACAGCCCTCTGGAATCACTCATCCTCGTCTGTCTTGCTCCAGCTTGACTTCTAATTGGTTTCGAGAGGGAGGAATCACATAACCATCACCACCGTCCACTGCCTTGGCTTCATTTTTTGTTTGTTTGTTTGCTTGTTTTTTCGTTTTGAAGTCATTTTGAAAGGCATACAGGCAAATCTCCCAGATGGAGAGAACTTGCTGTTGTTGTCTAGAGGTACCAGGCTGTTAACTTCCTGCATCATCTAATTGTGTTGCAGAGGCTGTGTTGAATGTTGCTTAGAGTTTTGCTCCTCTGCTAACTGTATAGCCAAAGACTCATGACTGTAGTTGTGTGTGTGTATGAAGCCTTTGCATATGGGGGGAGAGCTGCAGGAGTGTGGTTGTATGATTGAATTCTAGCATATACCCCTCTTGAATTATTAATTGTCCTATGAACCATGTTGATATTTTGATTTGCCCGTGGTGCTACAGGAAAACTCGATGATCTAGAAGTGGAAAATCTTAAGATGAACATAAGTGTTGTTCAAAATGCAGATGTCAGGCGTTGAGGTGAGTTGCTCTGGAGGTGTCAGTGGAGGTAGAAAACCAAATCAGCAGGAAATGAGTCAGTTGTGTTTTATTCAGTCTGAGTCAGACTGATCTGGGAATTTGTTTCCAACCTGACTGATTGTCTGCCTGCTGCTGTTTGCTGCATTATTTCATCAGATCTCCAGAACTGACCTGGTGATGAGAAAAAACAGACCCATGCTGTTGTTTTCCAGAGTCGTCCTTGAAAGTTGTTTCAGAGTCCAAGAACCAGCTCGGCAAATGTACTTTGTGATTTTATGAAGATTCTTGTCTTTGTGCTCTGTCTGCGCTGACTTTCCCACAGCATGGTGGTGGTGACTTATCTGAAACACCAGGCTGGCTGTGGATGGATTGGTCAGTAAATTTACGCAGGCTGCACTGCCTGTAGCAGCTGTAGAGTTTTCATCACTAGTTGATGGGCTCTGGTGTCTAATGAGGACACAAATGGAGTGAGATAATGAAACCCGTTAAAGCTGACCATATGGATTTACTGATTTACTTTGCACTGTTCCTGCATGTTCTGAATCAGGTTCAGACTGGAGCCACACAAACCACCAGGACACATAAGTTGCTTTGCCTTTAATGTCTGTTTATTTGTTTTAATATTCGGATTGAGGGGTGGTGTCACTGAGTGCCATGGTTCTAAAAGGATGAAAAGAAAGAAAGGGAGCAAAGTAATTCATGACTGATAAATACAACTAAATACCATTAAATTAGAGTACAATCAATCTTCTAAGTTCATTATCCATAAACACATCAAACCAAATAATCCTAGTTAAACTTAGGCATGTTAAAATATTAAGCCTTGAAACTTAAACACCTTAATGCATTGAAATAAGTTTAGATTTACTTACAATGAGATGAATTCAAACACACATGGCAAACTCAGGTGAGCACCACCAGCACACACACACAGAGTCTGGAGACAAAGGAAAAGGAAGGCCTCAACTGGGCCTCTATTTGTAATGTGGGAGGAACAGTGGGAGGTGCTCACATCTCCATCCCACTTGGTTCTCCTGCAGACAAGAGTGCTCAGCCTTGAAGTTTGTGACACTGCACTTTGTGTCAAACTTAAATCTACAATGAAATGATTATTATCAGCAAATATCATATGTCATATTCTTAATGGAACAATGATGATGAACTGTGTGATAACAGTCGTATGGACCAAAAACTGTTGGTCAGGATCACGTTTTTATTTTTGACACTTTAAACTGATTAATTTAGACGTAACATTTAGATTTGACATTATGTCTTTATTATTATTTATAAAGAAGAGTTTAGAGAAGAGAAAAGAATGAAAACACTTTTGGTTTATGACACAACAATGCATCCCATGTGGGGGGGACGTGATTTGTCCAGGTACTGCCAAGACGGCAATGGTGGAGCAGCTCACTTTTCATGGGTTATGTCACAAACTTGGTATCCATGTTTGTTTACAGTGAGTGATCAGGGCCCATACAGCAGATATGGAACGGCTTAAGGATGGGGAATACACATGGACCAGTTCAGTGTGAATGGTTTCGCTGCCTTGCAGCTAAGTGCCTGAAAGAAAAAATCTCCATGGGTGTAGATTTTGAATTGAAGTTTAGTTTAGTGTAGATTCTTTTAGTTGGATCATGTGCATATATAATACAATTAGACATAGCAGATGATTTCTTATCATTTCATAGACTGGAAAAGAGTAGGTTGAAGCTGTTACACTTACATATGCCTACACCATAATCCTTCCCAATTAATTTAGCCTATAAAGCTATCTATGATTTCTAATGTTGCCAAAAACAATGCCAAAAATAGCTGAGCAAACACAAAGCATTACCCAATAACCCACTAAGAAAGAAGAAGATTGAAATGTGGGTGGCTGTGGCTCAGGAAGTCCAACTTTCACAGTAAGCACTGTGCAGTCACTGCACACAGTGTGATCACTGACCTAAACATCAGGCTTCTTTAAAGCTTCTGTAATGCAATGGTTTAGTTCTTTGGTGTCACCTATGGCATTTGACTTCATAGCTTCACAGATATATAGATTTACTTTATTGAGCCCAGAATGCAGACTTTTTGAATAATAGAGACTATATACAATGAATATCACAGTCAAATAAAATAGCTCAATGTGAAGCCCATAGTGTGCAAATCTGTCAAACAGAGAGGAGTTTGGTTGAAGGAGAAACTGTAAGAAAGTTAAAGCTGAGAGTTTTCTGTGAGAGCCAGGTGGTGAGAGGCTGTTCCTGGTTATCAGACAAGAAGGTTATCTTTTTACTCGTCTGATTATTTGTCAGCAGAATCATGAAAAAAAGTTTTAGACCAATCCGGACCAAAATTGGTGGAAGAACGGGCCGGGCCATACGTGGGCCAGGCCAGAAACAGATTAATATTGAGCTGGATCCAGACCGTTTAATATCAGTTTGAATTTTCTTCCTGGAGGCCTGTGTTATTAGACGTTGACCCTGGTGCAGGTCTGCACTCTCAGAGGTCCCTCTGGTTTTATGGGTCTGTTATTTCCTCATAATTCCCTGACAGTTTCCTGAAGAGAAGAGTATGTAATTTGCTGAAAAGGGCTCTATTAATCTAAACCCAAGTGAAGCTGACCTGCTGCGCTCTGACTTAAAGATTAGTTTACATTAGCATAGAAATGAATGTGAATGAATTAATTTGAAATCTAATGATTGAGTGCTGTCTCTTGCACGTCCCACTTAAGTGTGTATATATAATTAGAAAGAGCAGCATAGGTGCTGCAGAGCATGTTTCAGTAGCAGCAGGTCATCCCAATCTAGCCTCTAACTGTCTGACAGGCACATGGAGGCACTTTCTCTCTGACACCACAAACCATCATGTCTTTATTTTTTACAAAACTGAAACACTTTTGAAAAATAAAAGTCAAATCAAGTCGGTTTTCATATAAATATAACAAAACATGACAAATGACTAATTAACCTCTAGGGGCTTCATAATCAGCACAGCATGATGACACCGTCTCTCCTCAGAGCCTCTAAGAGGAGATGGAAAACCTCCACAGAACCTTTTCCTTTGCCATGCAGAACAGTAATGTATGATCTATATGTCCCTATATCAAGAGTGATGTCACCATATAGGTCACCTATGAGGGATATTATCACATCCTGATATACATTTAACACAAATTAGAAATACTCACAGTTTAATCTGCATTTTAAAAACATGTTCATGATGAACTTTCATTTAGTGATGCTGCAGTCATCTTTGTTTATATACACTGTTGCCCATAAAGTTGGAAGTCCTCTTTTTATTTATCTATTTATACACACCAGTAATCACCTTTAGCCAGGTGCAGTGATCACATACTGAGTCTCAGTTACCCAGGTGAAAGAAATTCATGCTTGTGGACAGTATGCTACGACATCTTAATGCACTGATCCATGTCAGTGACTGAGTGACATTTGAAAGAGTAATATTGGACATTCTTATGCATGAAACCCCCTCGTGTTTGTGTTTTTGTTAAACTGACCAAGGTTGAAAAATTTCAACAAAGCCCTCAATCCTATTGTTCAATATCCCCAGTTGATATTGAATCGTTAATTTTAGACATGTCTGACACTGTTTGTAATATCTGCTATGTAAATATATCCTAAAGCCTATTATTATAAGAAATGTCTACAATATTAGAATACATACATATACATATTTATACAGCTGAGAAAAATATGAAATTGGTCCAATTTCTAATAGGTTTCATATATAGTTCTGATATATTCTATTTTATACCTACACATGTCATATATAGAAATTCAGTACATTACAGTTGCATATGGGTTACCAGGTTTTAGAAAAAACCTCTTAACACACATCGGTACAACAGACCAGAATGTAATAAAAGCTTGTATTAGTGCTTCTCGGGACTTGCTGGTGAGATGTGAATGAGTTTCAGAGCTCCCTGTGTGGCTGCTCTGCTCTTTGTCTGGGTGATTTCTTTGCCTGTGAAGAGGAGGGATGGCCAGGGTCAGTGGCAATGAGAATAATAATAAATAATAATAATACATTTTATTTATAAAGCACTTTTCAAGGTACTCAAAGTCGCTTTACAGACATAAACAACAATGGAAACAACAATATCGGATTTAGAGACACTTAAAAACACATAAACACAATACACAGATTTATCAAAACATAAGATATAAAAAAAAATCAGAACAAAGAAAACACAATTGGATAAAGATTTGGATGAAGTGGATAGACCAGACGGATCATAACAGTGCAAGTAGAGATAAGAATCAGGAAATGCTACATGTTAAAATGATGAATGATAGTCAAAGACTCCTGGCAGACACTCACTGTCACTCCATTGGGATCAGTGGCCTATTTAGAAATGATTACTACCATCAACGCTGGCCTCAGAACGGGAGATGACGTTTGATGTGTTTTGGAAATTTTTTGCCATTTGCTGTTGGTGAATAATGAAATAGAGACTTCTGCCGGCTGACAAGTTTTTATTTCCTTGCAAGGAAAGGTCAGTCCTCACCCAAGCGGTGATGGTAAAGGAAAGACCCTGGACATGGGGTGACCTAAACATTTATACCTGAGGAGCAACCCAAGGATGTGTTTCACACCTTTTGGTCTGCTGCAGGGAGTGGCACTCCCCCTCTAGACGTCTAGAGAAAAAGGAGCAGATTATAAAACACATGTTACAGCTCTTCCCTTGTGGACATACACTGACCAGATATAACATTCTGAGCACTGACAGGTGAAGTGTTTAACACTGAACAACACTTCATCATGGCACCTGTTGGTGGGTGGGATATATTAGGCAGCAAGTGAACATTTAGACCTCAGAATTGATGTGTTAGAAGCAGGTAAATGTAAGGATTTGATCCAGTTTGACAAGAACGACCAGGTCAGAGCATCTGAAAAGCTGCAGCTCTTGTGGGCTGTTCTGGTCTGCAGTGATCAGGATCTATCAAAAGTGGTCCAAGGAAGGAACAGTGGAGAACCGGACACAGGTTCATTGATACATGTGGGGAGAGAAGGCTGGTCCCTGTGGTCCCATCCAACAGACCAGCTACTGTTGCTCAAACTGCTGAAGAAGTCCATGCTGCTTCTGATAGAAAGCTGTCAGAACACACAGTGCAGCACAGTTTGTTGTGGATTTGACAGCAAAAAGGGACCAATACAATATTAGGTGGTCAGTCATAATGTTACGAATACAAATACAAATTACTTTATTAATCCCCAAAGGGAAACTCATTTGTCTGTCAGCTCATCAACCATTTGCAGAAGAATGAAGAAGCCTGATGGCTGAAGGTACAAAGGATCTTCTATATTTCTCCGTCCTGCAGTGAAGAGAGAGGAGCCGTCCACCACCACTCTTTTCTTGGTCCATCAAGGTGTTATGAAGAGGATGATCTGAGTTGTTCAGACTGGCCTCCACCAGCGTGTATCTCTTATCTCTCTGAAGTCAAGTGCCTCAGGATGTTTAGTCTGTATCCTAGCAACAACTTCATGGAGAACTTCACATGGAACTTCAGCAGTAGCCGTTGGTGGGATGTACACAAGTATTGTTTTGATTTGAAAAAATGTCTACTTCCTGAGTCTTCATCTATATCTCCAGCTCCTCATCACTCTTGTTGAGCAGAGAGTTGATATTTTGCATGATGACTGACGGTTGAAAGGACTCACAGTACATCTCCACCTCCAAGCCTTTAACCTCTGCACCATCAGCACAGCAACCATGAAAGCACCTCCTCATCCAGCTGGAACAGGGTGGCATCCTCCAGACTTGCTCCATTTTCAATGACAGAAGCTCCTCTCCTGAAGAATCTCCTCTCCCCACAGAAGTGTCCATCAGTAGTTGACAAAATACGACAAAAACATACAAAAACACAACAAAATAAAGCAAAGGTTGAGTAAAAAGTCAGAGCTACCAGACTGTGCTGCTCCCAGCTGAAGCGCATGTTCTGGAAATTATGTAATATAATTATAAATGTTATGCCTGATCAGTGTATGCACACACGTCACACACATATGGTTAGACAGTTAGACAGTTACAAGTTAGCATGGTGCTGTCCAATCCAATCCATCATTTTCAGGCCTGATGGAGTTGGGCCTCCTTTTGATCAGCTGACATGACATCTCCAACAGTGAGCAACCCTCTGGGACTGGTGACTGGTAAAATTTAAAAGAATTCTATGACAAACCGAATGAATTTATGGAACTAATATAACAAAACAGACAGAGAAAGTTAACTTAATGTGTTCAGTTCAAACAGATTGCAAATATTGAGGATAAAACTGTAGGTTATATCACACAAAAAAAAACTTTGCTAAGTAATAAAGAATCCTAAAGTAAATAGAATTCATGAGAAGAGTTACCACCGCTGCTGGCCTCACTGTGTGGCTGCTGGGGCAGCCATCACAAGGTTATTGTATTGGAAAAAAGCATTGATGATAAGAGTAATGGCTGCACTGACTCCAAACTGCAAAGTCATCTCGACACACATATTTCATCACTGAGGGCAAAGGAGAGGAAGACCCAGAGCTGAAAATGGGAGCAGACTGTTGTTCTTATAAACACCACTGTGGTTTGGAATCACTGTGCAGATGTGCAGTGATATTACAGATTTCAGAGTTCCAGGTAGTAGGTTAAATGTACTTTGATTGATTTGGCTGTCACAGGTGCCCTTTGGAACAAATGAAGTATGAAATCACACTTTTTTTATCAGCTTCCTGAATTTATGAGCCATTGGCAGTTTATGCAGGTCAGGTCACTCTGCAGTTAAACTTATATTTTTGTATTCATATATGAAAGTCATATATGACATATTTGTCCTAATATCAAGAGTGCTGTTAAAAGCATCTATAAGATGAGTTATTCTTATGGTATAATATGTTGCAAACATATATGTCAACAACATACACTACTCACAAAGAGTTAGGGATACTGAGCTTTCGGGTGAAATGTATATGCTACAGTGATATTATATCATCAAAGTAGAGTAAACAAAAACCACAACAAAACATGTCAGTGTGTCAATAAGTTGTCATGTGACCAAAGACGTCCACTTCTCAGCCTTTCTGTGACTCTTCCAGTGTCTGACTCTCTTTGACACTCTAAGCTCAGTGGACACTTCCCTCTGACAACATCCCATCAGAAATAGGCAAAACACAAAGTCCGCACACCAGCCTTGGAGCTGCTGCTGGTGTGCAGACTTTGTATTTTGCCTATTTCATGCATTTTTTTTCGGGCACCCAGCTTTTAGATTTGGTGGATGTGCATGCATTCTCTGCTGTTTTTCATGAACATCCCATCTGAAGCCTCCACATGGTCCGGGTACTGTTGATGGACTGTTAGGTGTGGTCTTGGTCTCATGATGTCAGAATGTGAACAGCAGGATGAAGAGGACTGTTTCAATACAATATACAATACGCCTGTAAAAGTTATAGTGCATTTTAGGTGCATTCTGAAATTTCATCCGAAAGCCCAATATCTCTAACTTTGTGAGTAGTGTTGATATATAGTCCTCTATGTATTTGGCTTAATCTTTTTTCATTAACTTTGAACGTCATCTTCTCATTCTGGGAAAGTGATTTTTATTTTTTTTTTTTACTCTTCTTTTGTAATGTCACAGAGTTTGGTATGGAAACATATTCATATGTAATATGTCTACAGTCTTACCATACTCCCAGATTTATCACTACATTTCAGCCATACGGTTTCATTAGTCTGTCAAAGTGTAGCACACCTCCCTGCACAGGGGTCTGACTTTTGTTAACTGTTAACTGCTTAAACTGCAGAGTGTCTTGGTTTTCATTTCTGCCACTGTGTTAATTTAACGGCTCAGTGTGCACGCCTGTCATATGCTTTATGGCTGTGATGTGTGACCTGTAGATCTGCAGTCATTTTTCACATGGCAGCACAAAGAAAATACCTGTTGATGTCATAGTGACATCATACCAGCAACGTTACATAAAAGTGACAGAAGGCACTGCAGCTGTTTATGTCTAAAACAAATGTGTAGACTACTGCATCAACCATTTGGTTTTTTATTTGGACAGCTGCTAACATTTATTCATACATTTTATCAAAACACTCAAACCGATGAAAAACACCAATCAGATCATAAGATCATATGACAAGTTGTCCAATATCAGCATCGAAACCTCAGAAACATCAGACAAATGTGGTTTAAACTGACTCACAAAAGAAACAGCTCATCAGGTTTTGACTGTAAATGGTTAGATAGCTTCAGTGTCACTCGCACCACTCACTGTTCCACCCCACTGTTTCAATGCATTTGTGTGTGAAATGCATTATGTCAATGAACAATGAGTGTCCTCACAAAAAGAGGTGCAGTAATGTGTGTGTGTATCACTGGATGAGTCATGCTGACCCACATCAAGATCAAAGTTTAGTGACACTACCCACTGTTCTCACCGCTTGTCACGATGCACCTGTGCAAGTGTGTGTGTGTGTATATTTTTTGTGAGTGTGTTTTTGAAAGACAGTCAAATCAGAGTTTGACCTCTAGGTGAACAAGCTTTTCAGCCAGTTTCAACTGTCTATTTGCTGTCTGCTGCTGAGACAGTGGAGCTGAGTGGATCTTAAAGGGACATGGCGACATTCTTCGTTTGAGACAAAGTTACATGGATTGACAAATATCACTGTCATTGAGGCTTTGACAGCATCACACAACATCCTCCCATGAGTCTGGCACTGATAGTGGTGGAGGTGATGGACCTGTTATGGCTCTGGCCTGCTCGACTGTCAACATTTTGTTTTATCTGTAAAAAGGTAAGTTATTAAAATGCTGCACCATCCAAAACAACAAATTGAACACACTCATCACCGCACCAGGAAACACTACTGTCCTGGTTTTTTTCAGGGGTCATGAATCAGTGGTAAGTAAGGCAACTGCCAGGGACCCCAGGCTGTTAGAGGGCCTCCAAAGGGGGTGGGGGTGTTCTCCTTAAACAACCAATGGATGACTTGTAATGATGCCTCAGTAGGAAACCTCTGTAGACACAGCCCTGTGTTTTTCCCTGAAGGATCTGCAATGTTGCTTGGAATGTTATTTTCACTGCCTACACATAAATGTGATGTATGTATATATTACATTTCTATATGACCGATGCAAAAATATATAATATAAATATATATTGTAACATTAGATATGAATGCAATGATTAATTATACAGTCACAATATGTTCTACCATTTAAGAATTCCTCAAATAGATATTTTCAGTATATGTACATATATACAACTTTTACATGAGTATTTTGTATATAGTCAGAGAATGTTTATGTGTGATGTAATATAAGTCACATGCTGTACTGTATGGCATCATCACCCTAGTAGTCACATATGTGTCATATGTCACATTACCATATGGGTGGACAAGATAATTGAATTAAAGTAAACTGACTGTAATGACCTATATAATTATCCATTTGATGCATCTCTTCTCTTCGTGCATTCAGTTCTAAAGACAGTAGACTGATCAGAGCACAGGGATGAAGCTCATCCCTGTGCTCTGATCATTTTAAAGCTCACTGCTTCCTCCCAAAGTCCAAGCGCACACAAACACACATACACACACACACACACACACATTAGTATAACTAGCAACTCACAATTGCCTGTAGGTAATGTAAGTGTAAGTGTGGGATGTTGTTTGTCTCCATATATCTACCTGCAAGGTCTCCCAGTGTTTGGAAGAATTGCTAGACACTGTTCAGTGTCACTGGAGTATAGTATACATAATAATATTCAAAGGAATAGGAATAGGAATAAGAATTACTTTATTAAAGCTGGGGTTGGTAATCCTGTTCAGAAACATGTTTTGTTATACTGGATGAAATGGTCCTTCTACCTTCTGAGTAATCAACACATTATGTATCAGAAAAAGGAACGAAAATCATCAGTCCTCTGTGGCAGCTGCAGGACTGACACAACTCCGACCGATCCACGCTCTTCGCACCAAAGAGCAAAAACCAATCAGATGCCTTCATGTCTAGTTCTGTATCCGCCCCCCTCGATCCCTGTCTCCGATGCGTGTGCACAATGTTGCCGGAAGAAATCAGCGTACAGAGTTACAGCAGAACAGATTTCATGCTCATTTATGAGCAGTGGCTGAGAAAATGCAGCCCCAGTTACTACTTCCAGCGTTACTTGTAACGGCTCGCCCCGAGAAAAAGGCAAGGAAGAGAAAGGAGGCTGAAAAGGCTGCTAACAAAAAGGCTCTGGATAAAGCCAGAGGTCAAACCAGAGTAAACATCGGTGTTGCTTTTGAGTGGTGGAGACAACTGAGGGATTTGAAGGGCCTGAAAAGTGATGCTGAGGTTGCTCTCTTTCTGTTGGACAGGTAATTATATGTTTTGCTTCGGGGAGGATTTTGTAGCTTGTATTAGCCTAATGCTAATATTAGCTTCTCTGTGGGTTTGAAACGGGTCGGTGACGCTAGTATTGAATAGATTATAGTATATATATATATATATATATATATATATATAGTACTCCTCCTGCCGCTTCTCATTTTCATGCGCTGCACGTTCCAGTTTGTGGGGGCGTAGCTTTAATGTACACACTGACGGGAGGGGGAGGAACTCAGAACAGGTGCAATTTTCAAATCTTGCTAGATCCCCAAGATTACCAACCCCAGCTTTAATCTCCAAAGGGAAACTCATTTGTCTGTCAGCTCATCAACCATTTGCAGAAGAATGAAGAAGCCTGATGGCTGAAGGTACAAAGGATCTTCTATATTTCTCCGTCCTGCAGTGAAGAGAGAGGAGCCGTCCACCACCACTCTTCTCTTGGTCCATCAAGGTGTTATGAAGAGGATGATCTGAGTTGTTCAGAATGGCCTCCACCAGCGTGTATCTCTCCACCACATCCTCAGTGAGTCCATCAGGGAGACATGACTGAAGTCACATGCCTCAGGATGTTTAGTCTGTATCCTAGCAACGACTTCATGGAGAACTTCACATGGAACTTCAGCAGTAGCCGTTGGTGGGATGTACACAAGTATTGTTTTGATTTGAAAAAATGTCTACTTCCTGAGTCTTCATCTATATCTCCAGCTCCTCATCACTCTTGTTGAGCAGAGAGTTGATATTTTGCATGATGACTGACAGCAGAAAGGACCTACAGTACATCTCCAGCTCCAAGCCTTTAACCTCTGCACCACCAGCACAGCAACCATGAAAGCACCTCCTCATCCCAGGTGTCAACAAGTCATTAAGGAAATAAAAGTAAATAAAATGAATGTACATTTAAGTTTACATTTTAAAAAAAAATGAAATTGATGCTGTTGGACTTAGTTTTCTAAGTTGCCAGATTTGTCCGGTGGCTGTACTCCATAGGTTGTGATGCGCTTCTCATTGGTCCAGTATAAGTAGCTCAGCGGAGCTCCAATGTGCCGCTGCACTACATAGATCTTTGTTCAAACTGGGCCATTTCCTGGAGCACAAGGTGGCAGCAGTTTATTTTTTACCTGCCCACAGGGAGCTGCTGCTGGATATCAGTGTCTTGAAGATCCTCCCTCCACACCTTTCTGTTCAACTACCTCCTCAACAGTTTCGCATTCACATCCACCTCACGTGTGAAAGGCTGTGTGGAGGTGAGAGAGGAGCTGGATCTGAACATCATTTCTCCTCTTTTACACGTGTTACACAGTGACTGTGTTTGTGCCTCTTGTCACTAAGAGCAACAGAGAGGGTCTCCCAGGGGACACTGACTGAAAATGTGTATTATTGCCCCGATATTTAATAATTTTATATCCGCCCTCTGTGTGATGGCCGCCTTTTCACTTATTTATATTTTTAAAGGCACCCTCAAACAGATGTCTGTGTGCTTCCAGTAAAAACACTTGTCACATGTAATTATGATTAAAAATAAAAGTAACAATAGTACAGGAAAAAAAAAAAAAGGCGGACTCAGTCAGGACAGTGGGATATTTGGTATAAACAGGGATAACTTACCAGGATTACATTTTACAGTAAAACACATCATAACACCACAACAAATGTGAAACCTGCCTCGATTTGAGTGAAAGCATGCTGAGGATGTTCCTGCAGTTGCCAGTGGCTTGTCACCGGCCATTTATTTTATTTTGCATTTAAAATCTGAAAGAGGGAACAACCGCTAACTGTTGCTCAAGTCCAGAGAATGGAGCAGCTAAAAATTTTGGTGCTGATGCTGACTCATGCCAAAAAGTGGTAACATTAGTCTTCTACAACCCAAATCAAACCATTTTTAGTCTAATATTGTAACTTTTATCTGACTCAAACTGTCATCACACACAATAATCGTAATGCCATGTGTTGTTGCTCATGTGTTTGATATCCCTGCATCACTTTACCTGCTCTGTGCTGTAGATAATAAACAGCTAATCTTATTTTGACACTATTAAAGCCCGTCTCTGGTAGGTTAGCAGGGGGTAATCATGTCATGTTTAGGGTGATAACAGCAAGATTTCTGTCAGGAAGGGCCTTTAACCTGATGTGGTCAAGGTTGACCAGTCTGAAGTGCAAAAGCAGTCAGTTTTGAGACTCCTGGCCATTTGTCAGAAACAGTGCACTTCATACAAATACGAATAGGAATTACTTTATTAATCCCCAAAGGGAAATTCATTTGTCTGTCAACTCATCAACCATTTGCAGAAGAATGAAGAAGCCTGATGGCTGAAGGTACAAAGGATCTTCTATATTTCTCCGTCCTGCAGTGAAGAGAGAGGAGCCGTCCACCACCGCTCTTCTCTTGGTCCATCAAGGTGTTATGAAGAGGATGATCTGAGTTCAGAATGGCTTCCACCAGCGTGTGTCTCTCCACCACATCCTCAGTGAGTCCATCAGGGAGACATGACTGAGATCAAGTGCCTCAGGATGTTTAGTCTGTATCCTAGCAACGACTTCATGGAGACCTTCACATGGAACTTCAGCAGTAGCCGTTGGTGGGATGTACACAAGTATTGTTTTGATTTGAAAAATGTCTACTTCCTGAGTCTTCATCTATATCTCCAGCTCCTCATCACTCTTGTTGAGCAGAGAGTTGATATTTTGCATGATGACTGACAGCAGAAAGGACCTACAGCACATCTCCACTTCCAAGCCTTTAACCTCTGCACCTCCAGCACAGTAACCACGAAAGCAGCTCCTCATCCAGCTGGAACAGGGTGGCATCCTCCAGACTTGCTCCATTTTCAATGACAGAAGCTCCTCTCCTGAAGAATCTCATGTCACAGGTGATCAGGGCAGGGAAATGACATGTAGGCCAGTCTTGATCATGTTAACATTATCATTACATGATCTGTCTCTTCCTTAATCTTTTGAAATGATTTATTTTTCAAGTTTTTTATGAAGTTTAAATTAATGTCAGTGTGATGTGTTACCACACACACACACACACACACACACACACACTTTTACAAATGAATAACCCCCAGATCAAACTCAACAGACCACAACATCAGGATTAAACTATGCAGCAGAACTTTTTCACACACACACACACACACACACACACACACACACACTACCTCTCAGTGATGCTGTTTGACCCAGATTCTTGCCAAAACCAAACAGGTGTGAAATTAGTTTTGGAGACAAACGTTTTATCTGTAACTTGTACCTTCATGTTCTGTTTGGATCGGTGTCACTGAGCCGGGACAGGACCAGGACTCAGACCTATTTGGCCAGTGTTTTGTCCAGTTATTTAGCTTCAGGTCTCCACAGCACTGCCAGTATTCGTCTTATTCTTATTCTTCCTAGGAAATCCTATTTCCCATGAAGAATCACTAAACTTTGCACAAAGGTCCAGTGCCATGCCAGATTTACTCAACTCCAAGCCCATGTCTTAAGTGAATGCTGGTCTGTGGCAGGCATACACTCAACCACCTGTCAGTCAATGTGGCCACACCCTCAACTATGCAGACCTGTGGGAGCTTTATATCTATACATACATAGATAGATACATATATATACAGTCATGGAAAAAATTATTAGACCACCCTTGTTTTCTTCAATTTCTTGTTCATTCTAATATCTGGTACCACTAAACGTATAATACAATGAACACAACAAAAAATGCAGCTGGTCACATAATACTTTATGTCCTATTTGACATTCTTAAGCTTAATCGATTCCCAGGGTATATAAGAGCCCATTTCATGTCACAAGCAGCACTGCACATGCAAAGGCCTAGAGTGGTTTCCTGCTTACATTCAATCTGTAGCACAACTCAGAAGTTGTCAGCTCTCACATAATGCCTAAAACAAAAGAATTATGTGAAGCCACAAAGGCAGCCATCTTGGCACTGCTGGAAATTGGCATGAGTGAGAGACAGGTAGCGAAAAAACTGAAGATCTCCAAGACAGCCGTTCATTACAACAAAAAAAAACAAGCTGAACATGGCACTACCAAAGTGCTACCTGGCCGTGGCAGGAAACGTCTTTCTACCCCACGAGATGACCGTGCACTCATCCATTCCTGTGTCAGGAATCGTCGTCAGACCTCCAGGGACCTTAAAAATGAGTGGGCACTGTCGAGAAATGTGACCTGTTCGGCAAGGACAGTTCGAAACCGACTTGTTGAAGCTGGTTTGAAGTCACACAGAGCACGCAAGAAGCCCTTCATCAATGAAAGGCAGAGGAAGACCCGGTTACTCTTTGCTCGAGACCACAAGGATTGGACTGTTGATGATTGGGCTAAGGTTCTCTTCAGTGATGAATCCAATTTTGAATTGATGCCCACTCCAGCCAACTTACTGGTTAGGAGGAAGCCTGGAGAAGCTTACAACCCAGACTGTCTTGCCCCTACAGTAAAACATGGGGGTGGATCAGTCATGATCTGGGGTTGTTTCAGTCTGAGTGGAACAGGGCAAATGCAATTGTGTGAAGGCCGAATGAACCAGGTCATGTACAGGACTACCCTTGAAAACAGTCTTCTTCCATCAGCTGGAAAACTCTTTCCTGCCTCGAATGACTGGATTTTCCAACAAGACATTGCCCCTTGCCACACGGCAAGGTCAGTTAAAGCCTGGATGGAGAACCACAACATTCGCACCATGCCTTGGCCTGCTCAATCACCAGATCTTAATCCAATTGAAAACCTGTGGAAAATCATCAAACTCAAGATGGAGAACCACAAGCCCAAAAACAAAGAAAATTTGTTTGAATTTGTCCAACAGGAATGGGCTGCTGTGACAGCAGAACAATGTCAGAAGCTGGTGGAGAGCATGCCAAGACGCATGGCTGCAGTCATCAAAACAATGGTTATGCAATCAAGTATTAACTCTTGTGTGTATCATGTGTTTAAAGCAAACAGAAAAGAAAACATGGAATGCTTAAAAGTAGTGTTTTTGGCGGTACAATGCCATAGCTATTGATGTAAGAATTTCAGTAATTTTGGTTATTATCAAGAAAACCATGGAAAATGAATAGTTCTTAGTTCTTGAATTAAACTCTCATGAGCTATTTTTGTTGTTATCATTATAATTGTCCAAACAAATGTACCTTTAGTTGAGCCAGGCATTAAAATTAACAAGAAATTGAAGAAAACAAAGGTGGTCTAATAATTTTTTCCATGACTGTATATATATATATATATATATATATATATACCTGTAGAAGTTTTAACTGGTGACTTCTTGTAGTGCAGTAACATCAGTGAGTTCAATCTGGGCATACATTGATCTGCATAATATTAAACACAAATGGCTAGAATTATACCTCTGTCTTTGGGTACAATAAGTCCGGGTCAGTTACTGGTAGTTTCAAAATAAGACTTCCTGCTTTTAGTGACCTGTGGTAAATTCTCCCACTGAAACTAGTAGAATGCTTTTATTGTGAAAGTCTTACATCAGGCAGCGAGTTCACATGGACATGGTTTCAACTCCACATGATATATTTAGATCAGGTGAGTGGAGACAGGTGAGATGTGTAGTCTGACTGGCTCATTAGTATAGCACTCACACAACAAGCACATTAAAGGTATAGGGCTGGAGATCTTTTCTGGAGCATTTTTTACTGCAGTACTTGAAATCCTCTTCACACCTGGACTGCAACCAAGACTTTTTCACACAAATGAAAAAAGTGCTGTAAAAACGCCATCCAACCATTTTCAAGTCTGTTGGATTGTGAGGCGTCAATCAAACTGCCATCCGTCCCTCCCTCCTCTTGCGCGTACCACTCTTCGTGCACTAATTGTGTGCACACTCTGAGTCTTCACTGGGTTACACTGCAGAAAAGACAACGCCAGTGATCCAGTGTACCACGCTGAAGTCTGTTAGGTGGCGATGTACCTCTAAGCTGGATGCTGGGTGGTTTATTATGACGGTAGGTGTTTATGTGCAACCAAATTGCGTGAAGTGGGGCATCACCTTGCATTGTGTGTTCCTGCGCTCTGGAGGCATGGCTTCAGAGAGAAACCTGAGGAAAGGGGCTTGGACTTTTGAATTGTGTATTTTCAAAATGTAGCCTGCTCACCTGCTCAAACTGTTTTTCCTGGATCTCCTACCCCACTTCTAAAGAGGAACTATACAAATCTGGTCACTTTTCCTCTGTTTTGCTAACCCTCCTCTGGGCCATGTGGAATTGTTTTTAATGAAGCCGGTGAGAAACCAATCCATGGAGTGCTGGATAAGGTTATATAACATATATGATGTGAGGACGTGCATATTTGTGTAGTCTAAACTGTCATAAATAAAAGATTATGGGTTACGGAGCGCATTTGTGTCACCATGCGCAGAGACGAGAGCTGGGACACCGGGGCGGAGGCCAAGTGCTGTACTGATGTTTCAAGGTTGGTTTTCAGCCAAGAGACAGCAGGTGGAGGGCAGAGAGCCTCCATTCTCCCTGTAACAAGTTACAAGTCATGTACAGTATGTGACCATCACAATTACTGAAGCTGTTTAATTAAGGTAAAAAAAAATGTAGCATAGCTACAGTAAAAATCCTGCATATTTCCTCTTTAACTCTGACATCTTAACTGTGTGATGTCACTAACAATCATATGATCACGTGGCTTGGCTCAGGCTGTAACACAGACACAGTTACACTCTAACCTGAACCTCGGGGCTGTTTCAAACCTTTAATGACAGTTCACCCCCTGTGCAGTCAACATGAAAGAAGAAATAAGCTGTAGAGACCCAAACTGTATCCGACTGTGAACATGTTGATTTCTGCTGTGATGTTGGACTTTTTAACATGGGAGCCATTAGAGGAACTGCAGTTCTCAGCTCCAGACAACATAAACTATTCTTACATCAGACTTTGTGAACATGCTCCTGACAGGACGAACCTGTTACCAGGCAAGTATGTTGTTGTGCCCAGGTTACTGGAGGAGCAGTTCAGTCAAAAAAAATCAATTTAATGCAGTGTTTAAATCACAACAAGTCTTAATTTACACAGACTTAACTGCACGGCTTAAGATAGTCAAGAACTAAACTGCTTTGTGCAGCGGATGAACTTAAACTCAGTCTGATCTGACTAAGTTTTAATCATTTGTACAAGACATAGTCAAAGTCTGTCTTTGTGAAACCAGCCCAGCAATTACAAGCCCATCACTGGTGGTAAAATGGTAACAAGGGGCAGCAGAGGTGGGGGTTGGTACCTGTGACTGTGGTCATAGTTATAGGATGTTGAGGCACTGGGAGGCTGCAGAGCTGCAGACCTGCCTGTAGGGTCTATAATCTGCTCTGTCTTCTGGCTGGACTGAAGAACTGTAGCTTTTCCACTGAAGACTCATTTGTGGGAATTACCGGGATGGCTTTGTCATTCTCTTCCCCAGCTCCCACTTCAGCTGAGCACAGCCTGAGAAAGAGAATAGTGAGAGGGCTAAAGGGTGACTGTGATGATCCCTGGAGTGCAGAGCAAACACAGCGTGGGCGGGAGAGGAGGAGACTGACACTGGCTCCCCCCTCCCCTCCTCCCATCTGCCTCCACTGAGCACAATAAGGAATCAATGAATGTGGCAAATACAGCAGATGTGTGCTCTCACCATAGCCTTGTACTTTATTATTCACATTCAGAATAGAAAGTAAAGTGCTGCAACTCTTCAATACAGTCACAGAAATGCTGTAATTAACTGATGCAACAAATACGAAACCACTTTCTCATGGAAAGATCGTTTTAGACTTTCAGATAAGTGCATTAAGTGAGAGGCCATCGACAGAGTAAAATCAGCGAGTGTATTTTTTTTTTTTTTACCAAAACAAGTGATAAAGGAGCAGACATCGTTCACTGAGCAGCTGCACATTGCTGCAGGCTGGAAATCCTCCACACCCCATCTTACTTCTTTAAAAAACTGAAAGTCTAACATGCTTCCAGATAGATTAAACTGGGCACAGTGCAGTAGCACTGTCACCTCACACCAAGAAGCGTCTGGGTTCAATCCTGCTGTTTGAGTTTGCATGTCCTCACTGTGCCTGCGTGGGCTCTCTCTGGGTTTTCTGGCTTCCCCCTGCACTGTGATAGCCTGCCCGTCTGCACAGATAAGTGGTATAGCCATTGCATGGATGGGGATTAGACTGGAAAATTTGTTGTATTAATGTAATGTAACATGTTCAATATTTTGATTTGTCAGCAAATGAAGGGACCAAAGCCAAACGGCCAGAGATGTTCAGTTGCAGCTGTGAGCTCCCTCATCAACTAATATCTTCATATATTGTACTGTAGCTTCTCATATATATTGACATAAATGTCATATGTTACATGTATGGAAAAGTTATTTTCCTTCTCTGGCTGTGGATGCTGACAAACTGCAAAAAAAAAAAAGCGATAAAACGTTTTTTCTTTTTAAAAAAGAACTAATGCCTGTACACTGTGGGCTGCAGGGTTCAAATACAGAGTCTACCAGGAGAGTCTGTTTCAACAAATAAACCTTTATTACTATGTACAGAACACGAGAGCAGGAGATGGGGGTGACATCTGATTGGTTCTGGTGATCACCTTGGAGTTAGAATCAGATACTTTATTATACCTGAGGGGAAATCAGTTTGAGTTACAGTACAGTTGCTCCCTCAGCAAAAGATAGAGACTAGATAAAGATAAATATGAAAGTTAGAAATAGGGGCACCTTGGTGACTCACCTCATAGATCAATGGATATAAAGGTAAATATATCCTTATACAAACATACAATATATATATAAACTTCTCTCCTAATACTCTAATATATATGAGAGAGATTGGAGACATGCAAGGATATGAGTTTTTATTTTGCTTCAAATAAGTGAATAAATTGTGGAGCTAATGTCTGGTCGGTCTATTTGTTCTCTAGTCTAACAGTCTGAGGGAGACTTTTATTCCAGGGAGGAAATTTGAATGAATAAGGCATAAAGATTTGTCTCTCATAAACTAATGCTTAGATTCAGAAATGTGCTACAAATAGAGAAAACACAGGAACATGAATAAAACATTTCATTTCCTTAGATTTATGTTTTATGTGCCCAGCAGTGTCAGAGGTCAGCTCAGCTCCTGTCAGTCTCTGGTCTCTGCAGCAGATATTACCACATTTGCCTTTTTGTTGTCTTTCACTTCTATTTTTTAATCTCCTCTCCTCTCAGTCTTCCTGCACAGTGTCTCCCCTTTTCCTTGATTTTTTTCCTCCCCTTCATTTCCTCCCTGCTCCCTGGGCTGGCAGATGGGCCATGATGAATGGGAGCGCTGACCACAAATTTTCACCCCCTGTGGATCCAAAGAGTTGGGAGGGGGGATTACTGCAGCACCTACTGGAGTCTGACTGTGATGGACCTCAGTGCCACTTTGCATTTCCCAAAAAAGTTCATGTCATGCATGATTCCTTCTCGATCCTCAGTGGTTGCAGGACCAGTGCTTTTTCTTTGTTCAAATCTCTGTTTTAATTTTGCGCTCAACAGAACAGAAACATGTGTCACACTGATAAATAGCAATTGTTGATCTCATTACAGTTTTGAAATTAAACTGACTCGGAAATATGGCTTTGCAATAAGCAATCTATTAACTCTTGTCCGCCCAGCAAATTTCTCCCATTGTTGACTTTACTATTTTTGAATCAGCTCAACAATAATTTGTGTCTGAACTGTTTGAACCGGTTTTAACAGCTCTGTGCTGCAGGTGTGCGCCCGTCCGACATTTTGTGGAGCAAAAACCGTGTGGTGGGAGCTGACAAAACTGTGGGAGCTGACAAAACTTTCGCTCTGGCAGGTAAGCTAAGCGTGTTTTTACTTTCATCACACTGAATTAGTGCAGACTGACTTTTTTGCTGTATGTCATTGTCTGTTGTTTTCGCTTTGTAATCCGCACGCGCCTCGTCATGCAGACGTTTTCATGGGGTAAACAGAGCTCGGAGGATCATATCCGTGTAGCTATATGCAGGCATGTGGGTCATCAGTGGTATAAGTAATTCGGAAACTATATTAATTGTAGCTAACGGTGTGTCTTTTTTATGCGGTGCAACACTGGTGTTCGTTTATTAAGTGAACGCGACCGTCTCTTAAGGCTGGGGTTGGTAATCCTGGAGAGCTAGCAAGAGAGCTAGCAAGATTTGAAAATTGCACCTCCTCTGAGTTCCACCCCCCTCCTCCCCCTCCCGTCAGTGTGTACATCCAAGCCACGCCCCCACAAACTGGAAAATGAGAATTGGCAGGACGAGTACTATATATATATATATATATATATATATATATATAATCTATTCAATACCAGCGTCATCGACCCGTTTTAAACCCACAGAGAAGCTAATATTAGCATTAGGCTATTACAAGCTACAAAAGCAGCCACATTAGCAAAGGTTACACATTTCATAAAAATAACAAATCCTCCCTGAAGCAAAGCATATAATTACCTGTCCAACAGAAAGAGAGCAACCTCAGCATCACTTTTCAGGCCCTTCAAATCCCTCAGTTGTCTCCACAAAAGCAACACCGATGTTTACTCTGGTTTGACCTCTGGCTTTATCCAGAGCCTTTTCAGCCTCCTTTCTCTTCCTTGCCTTTTTCTCGGGGCGAGCCGTTACAAGTAACGCTGGAAGTAGTAACTGGGCTGCATTTTCTCAGCCACTGCTCATAAATGAGCATGAAATCCATTCTGCTGTAACTCTGTACGCTGATTTCTTCCGGCAACAGCGACACGTGATGATTGTGCACACGCGTCGGAGACAGGGATCGAGGGGGGCGGATACAGAACTAGACATGAAGGCATCTGATTGGTTTTTGCTCTTCGGTGCGAAGAGAATAGAATAGAATAGAATAGAAAATACTTTATTGATCCCAAAGGGAAATTCATTTGTCTTATAGCTCATCGTAAATTTGCATCATGATTAAAGAGTCTGATGGCTGTTGGTATGAAAGATCTTCGGTATCTTTCTGTCCTGCACCGAAGAGAGAGGAGCCGTCCACCACTGCTGCTTCTTTGATCCATCAAGGTGTTATGAAGTGGATGATCTGTGTTGTTCAGGATGGCCTCCATCATTCTCATTGAGTATCTCTCCACCACCTCCTCCAGAGAGTCCATCTTTACTCCAATGACAGAACCAGCCTTCTTTACAAGCTTATCCAGCCTCTTTGCCTGCTTTTTTCCTAAACTTCCTCCCCAGCAGACTGCAGCATAAAATAAAGCACTTGCCACCACAGACTGATAAAACATCTGCAGCATCTTATTACAGATGTTTAGAGATCGGAGCTTTCTTAGGAAAAAGAGGTGGCTCTGCCCTTTTTTGTAGAGTGTATCTGTGTTAACAGACCAGTCCAACTTGTTATCAAGGTGAACACCTAGATATTTATAGGTTGTCACCACCTCGATGTCCACTCCACAAGTGTTCACTGGCTGAAGAGGGGGCTTGGACCTACGGAAATCCATGATCATTTCCTTTGTCTTTGAGGTGTTCAGCATGAGGCAGTTTTTGTGACTCCAGTCACTGAAGGCTTTTATCAAATCCCTATATTCAGATTCCTGTACATTCCTAATACATGCCACAGTAGCAGTGTCATCTGAGTATTTCTGGATGTGGCAGGACTCAGAGTTGTATTTAAAGTCTGCTGTATACAATGTGAACAGGAATGGAGCCAGGACAGTCCCCTGTGGAGCCCCCGTGCTACTCATTAATGTCCCAGAAAAACAGTTCCCAACCTGACAAACTGTGGCCTTTCTGTCAGGTAATCTGTGATCCAGGAGACAAAGGAAGAATCCACTCTCTCGCTTTGAGCTTGTTTTTGAGTATGTTGGGTTGGATGGTATTAAATGCACTAGAAAAATCAAAAAACATGATTCTTACATAAGCGCCAGATTCCTCCAGATGAGAGAGGGCACGGTGGAGCATGTAGAGGACTGCATCATTCACTCCAATGTGTTCTTTGTATGCAGACTGCAGGGGATCGATTTTGTCTTTGACCTCAAGCCTCAGTAGAAGTAGAATCAGCCGCTCCAAGGTCTTCATGATGTGTGGAGTCAGGGCCACCGGTCTGAAGTCATTTAGTTCAGCCGGACATTTTCTTTTTGGTACCGGCACTATGCAGGATGTTTTCCACAGAGCCGGCACCCACCCCAGCTGTAGACTCAGGTTGAAGATCTTGTGGAGAGGTTGACACAGTTGGGCAGCGCAGTCTTTAAGCAGCCTTGGACACACACCATCTGGGCCAGCTGCCTTCCCAGAGCAAAGTCTCCCGAGTTCCAGCCTCACCCCTGTCTCTGTAACAGACAAGGGTGGAGGAACAGGTGTGAGAAGGGGAGTAGCTGCAGCAGTGGAGATGCACTCAGGTGAAGAAGGAGGCGGAGGAGGAGGAGGAGGAGGAGGAGGAGGAGGAGGAGGAGACATGGTGGAGAAACAGACTTGAGGAGGAGAGGAAGGAGCCGTTATGGAGATGTCCACATGTTGAGGAGGGGGAGAAGGAGGAGGAGAAGGAGGAGGGGAAGGAGGAGGATAAGGAGTGGTCTGGGATGTGACCTCAGTGTCGAATCTGTTGAAGAACTGATTGAGTTCATCAGCTCTTTCCACATCAACTATTGGCTGTCTTTTCTTTTTGTTGAAGCCAGAGATGGTGTTGATTCCTCTCCACACCTCACGGATTCTTCTCTATCTTCTTTTTGTATTCCAACTTTGCCATCTTCAATCTCTTCTTCAACTCATGTTGCACCTGTTTGAGCCGTTCTTTGTCACCATCTCTAAAAGCTTCCTTTTTTTGGCTGATTGCCTTTATGTCACTAGTGATCCAGGGTTTGTTATTGGGGAAACAGCGTATAGTCTTTGTAGGTATGACTGTGTCTCTACAGAAGTTGATGTACTCTGTAAAACAGTCAACCTGTCTGTCAGTGTCCATACTGTTCTTATCTGTTTCCAGCAGCACATCCCAATCTGTGCATTCAAAGCAGTCCCTTAGAGCCTCTCTAGCCTCAGGTGTCCATTTCCTTACTGTGAGTGTAGTTGAAGGTTCCCTCTGCACACAGGGTTTGTAACAGGTCTGGTTGTGATCTGACCTGCCCAGTGGTGGTAAGGCAGTAGCTCTGTAAGCTTCTTTGACATTGGCATACAGCAGATCAAGGGTTTTGTTTTCTCTGGTAGCACAGTTAACAAACTGTGTAAATCCAGGTTGAAGTCTCCTGATATTATTGTGAGTGCTTCAGGATGTTTAGTCTGTATCCTAGCAACCATATCATGTAGTATCTCACATGGAACTTCAGCAGTAGCCTTTGGAGGGATGTACACAAGTATTGTCATGATATGACTGAATTCTCTTGGTACATAGTATGGTCGCATTCCAACAGCCAATAGTTCAATGTCTGGACAACACATCTTCTCCTTGACAGTAATATGTGCAGGATTACACCATCTCTGGTTGACGAATAAGGCCAGTCCTCCTCCTTTTTTCTTGCCACTAGCCTTAGCATCTCTGTCTGATCATATGAGAGTGAAACCAGGTATATCCACGATGGAGTCTGAGATGTTATGATTCAACCAGGTTTCAGTAAAACACATCAGGCTGCACTCACGGTACACTTTCTGAGTCTTCACCAGTATCTCCAGCTCATCACTTTTGTTGGGCAGAGAATTAACGTTTCCCATGATGACAGATGGTAGAACAGGCTTGTATCTCCATTTCCTGGCCTTCAACTTTGCACCAGCACGACAGCCACGAAAACACCTCCTTATCTCAGCTGGAACAGGGTAATACACTCCAGACTTGCTCCGTTTCAGGGACAAAAGCTCTTCTCTTGAAAAAACTATTCTTCCAACAGAAGAGTCCATCAGTAGTTGACAAAAATAACAAAACTAAAGCAAAGGTTGAGTAAAAACTCAGAGCTACCAGACTTTGCTGCTACCAGTTGAAGCGCATATTCTATTATATATTCATATATAATATTATATATAATATTCATATATAGCGTGGATTGGTGGGAGTTGTGTCAGTCCTGCAGCTGCCACAGAGGACTGATGATTTTCGTTCCTTTTTCTGATACATAATGTATTGATTACTCAGAAGGTAGAAGGACCATTTCACCCAGTATAACAAAACATGTTTCTGAACAGGATTACCAACCCCAGCTTTAAACTTTATTGTCTCAATAAAGTCTAGCATGTCTTCTCAGAATTGATTTTTTTCTATCGAGAGTTCTGTAAACTCGGCGGACCATTGCGCCTTTTCCCGGTCAGTAACGTTAACTTAAGTGTTGTCACGGTGCGCCATTTAGGTCAGAGTGAAAAGATTTTTCCATCCACGACGTCCTGTGAGCTTCAGGTCCCCCTGACTGATTGATAATGTGTTTATTGTGCCAGCGGGTGAAACTAATATTGACAAAGTTATGATTTACGATCGTAAAGTGTATTGTTGTGCTTTATTATTTTGAAATTTACCGGATGCTCTGTGTGTGTGGTTTCCTGTTTGGGGCGCTCTATTCGACGTGAAATGATGCTTTATGTCACCGGCATCCGGCAAAGGACCGGAGACGAGCTTGCTGAACCCTCGGTGCTGCAGTGTTACTTGATAGTAATCTGCAATGCTGGACAGTTTGGCTGCTGGCATGACACTGTCTTGTGTCCATAAAATACTGTACAGATGTCACATACTAATTAAAGTTGTGTTTCATGCTCTGTCAGACGTAAGGCTACATTTTCAGAGCCTTTTCCAGAATGAGAAAGATTCAAAAATATCATTATTTTTTCATAGTTACTGTTTCTATCATAGTAACAAAAACAAATGTTTGAATTCATGTTTGCATTTTTGTTGCTTGTCATATAGTTATAATTTAAAATCAAATTTACATTTTAAAATTAATTTACCAATTACATTCATAAATGAAAGATGATTCCCAACAGACTATTTCCTTGTCTCTGTTTTTGGCTTGTTGATGTATTCAGCTCCTGCAACTAGGGATTCCTTCTGTGTTATGTATGGTACTTTTACATTTTTCATATCAGGATCTATTTTTGACATATATATATATATATATATATATATATATTTGAAATTTGTAAACATAAAAACACAGTATATATATATACTGTGTTGAGCAACTATATATATATATATATATATATATATATATATATATATATACTGTGTTTTTATGTTTACAAATTTCAAAGGCTGTTGTGAAAGTGCTTTTAACAAAACTGTCTTCATGCTGTTTGTGTCTCTTGTGTTTCAGTGGTGGATTCCATGCACATGTAAATTCACCAGCTCTAGTCAAGCGACCCTCTTAAAACATCTTCGCCTTCGCCACGGTTAAGGTGCACACTGGCCTTGCACACACACGGACTGTGTTTGTGTATTTAAAACAGTATAGAATACAATAGAACAGTATGCGTGTTGTTTTTTACACATGTTTCTTGAAGTGGTAAACTGAATTAAAAATTTCAGATAACATTCAGCAGTAGTCTGTGTTATTAATTATCCATCTATTTAGCAGTTTTAAAATAAAATTATAACAACATTAATTTAGCTTGATTTATAAAGATAAAATGTACGTTTATTGAACAAGAATATAGGTGAATCAAGAAATATATGCCATGGAATAATTGTATGTTTATACAACAAAAATATCTATGTTTAAAGAAGGTAGAAATACATGACATTGTTGGGAAGAGGTAGAAATAAATTGCATTCAAGCAAGAAGTTCTTTATTAGTCTTACAGTATTATCCTCATAAGGTGAACAAAAAGATCTGAGTTGGCAGAACTCTTGGCAAAACTTAAAAACCTTGGTTAAGTCAACAACAGCTGGCAAAAGTTGAGAAAACTCAAAAATCTCTTGCACCATGTTGCCTTGACATTTTACGTTTTCTCGACTCTTTCTTTTTTACAGTGCAAGTAAACACTGAGTAACTGAACTAGAAACTTCTTTGCTGTGGTTGTCAATGAGTGACTAGTAGAGCTATATTGCTTAGAAATAGAAAAAGACGACTTTACATCACACTACACCATTTATGATTTACTCTCATTTTACCAAAAAAACTAAGGAATTATTCAAATAAGTTTATGGCTCAGTAGCTCATAGCTAGATTATCTTCGACATGTTGACAATCTCAGACTTTTTCACTGTATATACGGCTCCATATCTTTGCTGAATTAATCCATAAAATTGATTTATCATCCAGCTCTAGTTGCTCAAAATACATTTAAATGAGCAGCTGATCACAGAAAATGAGTCTTGAAACTGATGGTTTGCTGCTGAAGATGAGAGGCAGTAATGAACAAAGATGTCTGGATGAGTCACATCAGATGAAGATGAAGTGCAGCTACAGGGACAGGGTCAGTTTGTTGGTTTATTATTATGAGCCATAGTTAGTATTTTGTTGCCAGGCGACATCTAGTGGTCAGCAGGACAGTCAAGAACTGACTCTCTGACTTTCAGCAGATGGATTTATGACTACTGACCGACGTATGATTGTCCCAAACAGACAGTATATTACAATATCTATAAGATGAGTTTTTCAATGGACTAACATGCAATTCAATATCTATTACAATCATATATGTTCACAATATAACTTCATATATATGTGTATTTAGCAAACAATATAGATTTACACACGTGTTTTTCTTTTTCATTTCTGTAAACATGTCTTCTTATTCTTGGAAAGTGATTTTTTACTTAGTGATCAGCCCTTAATAATCATATTTATATGAATCTCATAATATTTGATGTGACATGTTTACAATATTATCTTACATACAAAACATAAATATTTGTTTGCTGTAGACATATCGGTTAAAACATGACAGTGCTCCAGTAGATGTAAAATACATGTATGAAAATCCATTGCATGCTTTTATATTAGACTTTGGGTTTGGGTTTCTTCTCTTTAAGACACAGTCAGAGTTTGACAGATCGGTTCCCAGCTGAACGTCCTCTAAGTCACACTTTATGTCAAGCTGTGTCCCGCTGTCGAACTGACACACTTTTCATCTTCCCCATAGAAGAAACTTTATCACTCAACGTGTGTTTGTGTCAGGTCTCTCACTGTGATTGCAGCTTGTTAATCACTCCAGTCAATTATAGGAGGGCTGCTGGTTGGGTGTCATCATATACTGCAGCTTAAGCGATAACACACACACACACACACACACACACACCCAGAGCTTCACCAGTTCTCTCTTTTCTCCTGCTTTAACCAAAAAATTGACTTCCCACCTCTCTTTGGATTCATGCATCAGCAAATTTACAAGTCTGTCAATCTAAAGCTTGCACTGAATTACATTCTGCTCGTGTTGTAGTCTCAGAACAGCAGCGACCATAATTTAAAAAATCAAATTGAGCCTGGAAGCAAGTGGTGCTCTTCACTGCATCTGCTCCTGAGTATATCCAAACACTAAAACAATACACAGGAAGAAGCACAAACTGATCTAATGAAGCAGGTACGAAACTTAATACCAACTTGAACTAGAGATTTTCAGATCTTACCCAGAGTCAGATGAGAAGGTTTCAGGCCACAACTTCCTGGATGACTAACTGAGAAGGCCTATATGTGCCAATACAATGTTACAACTGCACCATCAGTAAAGTCAATCCATTTCAAGCAAAAAGTATGAACAGAATAATTAAAATAACCAGGAGCATAAAATGTATCACTGAGTCATTTTCAGAAAAATAAAAACTTCTGGGGAAGTGGTCAGTGTCGGGCTGAGGACCACACTCTCTGCTTATACAGAGATTTACACTTTTTATCAATCATTCTGGCTCTGTTTTCAAAACAGTCCTTAGATTTTCTAAACTGTAAGTGTAATTGTCTCAGCATTTTACCTTTAAAACCTGGTTATGTGCCGATACAAGTTGTTCTGTTATTGTCTGTGCCAAGCTACAAATTACATTATGAGTATGACTGACACAAAATTAAATCTTTGTGAAAAAGCAAAACAAAAAAACCGTTAGAAAAAAATAAGTAAAAAAGAAAAAAAAAGATAACTGAATGGATCATTTTGCATGTGATTTTCAAACAATGAAAGAATGATTATAAGTTGTGAGGAGTGTCATGAGTTTCATGAAGAATCAACCAATCGGTTTTTAAAAGATATTTTGGGGGGATTTCTGCTTGGAATTGATAGGTGTTGAAGAAAAATCACTCAAGTCAATAGTTCCAGTGTTTGCCGTGGTGTGGTAAGTTTATTAGTAATCCGGAAAACAGTGAGCCTAGTGTCACAGACCACTTCCATGGCAATAGACTGATCCAGAATGAAGAGCAGGGGGACAGATATAGAGTTGAGGAATAGGGAGGTCACATAGGGTCACATGGGGGAACAAAGGTACTGATGAAATTAACAAGAGACATAATCATCAAGAGACAGGAAGGTCCTAGTGTCACATATGAGTGGATTAACAAGAGACATATGACATTATCAAGAGGAAGACAGAGATGAGGTACTTTGTTGGGGAAGGTAGCACCATAATACAAGTGAATGGCATTGTTTTGAGTGAAGAAGATCAATAGGACAAGCCAGTCAGGGTGGGGAGTCAGAGACACTCAGGGTTTTCCTCTCTTCACTACACCAAATGACACACACCAAAGATCGGCACAGTGAGGAACCCATCCGGTGATCACTGCAGTGGGCATCGCCAACATGGGACGTGCTCTTAACCGAGCACCCCAACCAATCAGTTTTGATCAGTGAGCCACATGCAAATGTTCCTGTGCAAACTCCTCTGCAAAGACGTGCTAAAGCAAATGAGAAATGAAGAATCTGTTGAGAACAAGAAACTACTTGTACTTTTTTCATTTGAGAATCAAACCAAAGCTAATCAGAAAACTGTAGGCAGGTTGTTCCAGCTGATTTTAAGAGCCCTGACTACAAACGCTCTATCCCTCCTTTGTGTTCAGCTGGGCCCCTGGGACAGACAGAGGGCCTCTGCTGCAGGATCTCAAGTTAGATACAGATGAGTAGAGAACTGAGACGTCTGAGATGTAACAATGTGAGAGGTCATTCTACAACGTACTGGGAGCACGAGGCTGAACAGCAGTGCTGGGCTCATGTCTCTTGGTTTTAAACCTGGCAGCAGAGTTCTGTACAGTCTGAAGACCATCAGTAGATTTTTGAGTGAGACAAGTAGAAAGACTTGAGAGAGAGAGAGGAATATGTTTCGATTGCTCCAATTTGTTCCTGTACTGAGGAAGTATTCATTAATACAGAGAAGTGTCACATCATCACAGCAGGGAGCTCATCAGGATTTACACACTCTACATCACTCGCTGTCACACTACATTACCTCACATTAACTACTTGTGTGGTGACCAGTGAAGTGTGCAAACACTGTAGAACACAATGCAGGAAAACATGACAAATTACAATTTAGCCTCTAAGTATGGTGCATGCCACAGTATCTTAACAATCTCTTAATGTTTTTTTCTTTTTTTTTTTTTTTTTACATCATTTTTTCCTGTTTGCTGCCTTTGAACATAATAATTAACCCTGCACATGAAAGGCTCCCCAGACTTTTAGAGGTGCAAAGTCATCCATATTTTTTATTTATTTTATTTACATTATAGGAATAGGAATACAAATAGGAATTACTTTATTAATCCCCAAAGGGAAACTCATTTGTCTGTCAGCTCATCAACCATTTGCAGAAGAATGAAGAAGCCTGATGGCTGAAGGTACAAAGGATCTTCTATATTTCTCCGTCCTGCAGTGAAGAGAGAGGAGCCCACCACCGCTCTTCTCTTGGTCCATCAAGGTGTTATGAAGAGGATGATCTGAGTTGTTCAGAATGGCCTCCACCAGCGTGTATCTCTCCACCACATCCTCAGTGAGTCCATCAGGGAGACATGACTGAAGTCAAGTGCCTCAGGATGTTTAGTCTGTATCCTAGCAACGACTTCATGGAGAATTTCACATGGAACTTCAGCAGTAGCCGTTGGTGGGATGTACACAAGTATGGTTTTGATTTGAAAAAATGTTTGTTTCCTGAGTCTTCATTATGGATGCAGCTCTGTGTATAAATCATGAATGAAGTAGCAATCCACTTGTTCCTACACACATTTCAAATTTTTTCAGCATATGCTTTGATAAATAAGGGGCCCATACAGGACCACCCACCATGACCAACCACACTTCTTCTCTATGGCCCCCACCATTAACAGAGGAGACAGATGAGAGGAAGGAAGCCTGGTGGATCAGTGGCAGAAGGAAGATGACCGAGGTACATGCAGCCTCTGGCTTTGAGTTTCTCCCACATTTAATCAGCTGTGTTTCAGTGGTTACCTCTGCCCTCACTTAATGAAATAGGAGTGTACGTAGTTTATTTATTTCTGTCAGTAATTTTAAATGGACTTGAGGGGAACAACCGAATGGAATCAGCAACGTTACAGCTCAGAAGAACTATTTTGTAATGGATTGAAGTGGAAGTTTATTGGAATTCAGAGATTAATCCTCTCCTCGCTTTGCTACTTATCTTCTGTCACTGCAGCTCAGAGTAACAGGAGGAGAAGTAAGAAGTAAAACCTCCATCATTCTTTATTTGACAAATACTCTGCATGCTGCTAAAAAATGTCCCTGGATTATGAATTCAACATTTCATTATACTCCTCTTACTCATCTTCTCTCTGCCTTTGCAGCAGAAACATTACTTTTATTTTTTTAGTTTTTTAAAAATGTTTTAAATGCATCTCATATTTATACAATTGTTCATCACCAGTCAAAAAAGCAAAACATTCTCACTTTTGCATACAAAATGAATTTTAATAAATCCTTGACTGTATCATCTTAGCCTTGCTTTAATTGGTAATTATTAAACCCTCCACACACCTTATTCAGGAAATAACATTTTAGAAATGACACAAGTAGCAGAGAAGCTGGTGCTGGGGAGATGTTGTACTCTATAATGAGCATTTACTGACCAACCTGCACATACATGATATCTTGGTTGATAGCAAGACAAACACTATAACAAGAGTAGGTCAAAGTCTGTTCTATGGTGGGACTCCTTCATAGATGCATCAACATTCTGCCTGGTTCAGCTGGCTCCAGCCCTTTGACTGTTGACTTCTCTCCTCTTCTCTGTGCTCATACACTATTTTAATGCAGCCAAAATTCCCATCAAGGGTGTTGTGTGTGTTGCTGATGTTTGCAGGCTGCTTATGTAGCATTAGCTGGGTAAGAACCTAGAACAAACGGCTAAACCATGTATGATCAATGGGAAAAACTGAGGATGTAGACAAATGTAGACAAAACAAGTATGAAATGTATTAGAGAGCATTTCTAAGCTGTCAACATGGGGAGGTGTGTGTCCATCCTCCACTTGTAGAGCTGTACTAGTTTCTCTTCTATGGAAACAAATTAAATTTAGTCCAAAAAATAGTTACACTTTTTGAGTCTGAAAAGTCCGTTTCTCTTGAGATAAAAGTGCTAAGTGCAGTACTTAGTGCACACATGCATCAGTCAGCCAACCAATAGTGTAGAGTTATCACTCATTTAGTGGCTTTCAGGTCTGGATCAATCAGTCTGGAGCTATAGAAATATTCATAGGTCTTCTAGCTGAAACATATTGCAACATAACTAAACTTGACTCATATTTCTCTGGGTGTGCGGAGCAGAGTGATGGAAGCAGTGATTACAGAAGGCTGCTGTTCCGCTCTGACTGGAACCCAACTGTTTTTGAGGGACAGAAAAAGATAGAAAGCTCTATATGAATTGACACATTCTTCTTCTCTCTCTCTGTATCCAGCAGGATCTTCAGGATGAAAGCGTGTGTGGGTGTGTCTGAGGACGTCAGCAACAGACAACACCAGTCATGGAGGTGGAGGGCACAGCGGAGCCAGCCTTCGTGGATGTGGACCAGGGTCTGACTCTGGCCTGCATCGCCTTCCTCTGCCTGCTGCTGGTGGCCATGATCATACGCTGTGCCAAGGTGATCATGGACCCCTACAGTGCTATCCCCACCTCCACATGGGAGGAGCAGCACCTGGATGACTGACATATCCAAAAGCATGCATATGCATACCATGCAAATATGTATTCCACCACACAGCCATGCACACAAGCCTGCACCCAGACAGGGAATGGTTCTTCAAGGGTTCTGTAGTGTGGCTTCGATGATGTGTAAAACCTTAATGACTCCACAATCTATTTCATTAAAATTAAAATTAAAAAAGACAAGCAAGACAATAACCTGGTAAATCAAAATGAAAAGAAATATGTATCTTTAATATTCACTCCACAGTGATAAAGAAGAGTGCAAGTCTTCTCTTCCTGCAGAACTTTCACATTAGAAAATGGCTCTGCTAAGGCACAAGTCTGAAGAACCATTTCAGAAACTCTCTGAAATAGATTTTTAGTGTTTCACTGTATTGATCTGGTATGAAGAGCATTCTGTGGTGGTGGAGTTAGAAAAGCGCTCTCCGGTTCGTTTTTAGAGAAATACATTACAATTCCGGCCCAACCATGGAGCTGCTGGGTTGCTTTCTGCTGACTAAGCCATCCGTGGAGTGACACTATCACAGCTACAGAGTAAAGCACAGAAACTCTGCTTCTTTTTTTGTATCTACCTAGAGATGTCTTCAGGAGCCCAGGAGGGAGAGGGCTGCCTTACATTCCGGTTAGACTGACAAACACAATCAAGTCATGGCAAGTGGATGCCAGCCTTTGACTGACCGCATTTTCCCTTTACATCTGCAGACTGCAGAGACAAATTAGCAGAGGAGGAGCGTGAAGAAGAAGATGGACAAGCTCTGAGGCAGTAGAATCAGGATTTGCTTTATAACTTTGCACAAGACTGAAAAATGAAACAAAAAGCACCAGTGTCCCATACAGTGATAACCTTTCATGTTGATTCACACTTTGTTGTGTTCTCAGATCTGAGCTATTGTTTTCATTACCAGTCAAAAATGTGGCCAAAACAGTTAAATTAAAACACAGGTCCTGATAAAGCCGAGAATCATCCTGTGATGGACAAATACACAAGCTTCTGTTTGATGAAGCAGTGTGACTGGGTTTCAGCTGGTATACAGTTTGATTGTATGATGAAGTGTTAGCATGATCCTCTGAGCAGTCAACAATCATAATCATCACATCATGGTTAAATTGACAAAAAGGAATTTAACACAACTTGATGATTTCCATGAGACGTGACAAAGTTAAAGGGACACTCCACTGGTTTCTCATGTCAAAGTCAGCTGATTGGTCATAGAAGGCATTATTCAGTCTTTCCAAGCTCCCCCTAACCCTCACCCTTTTCCACCAAACTGGTTCCAGTACCTGACTTAGCACCGGTTCTTGGTTCTTAAAACTGGTTCCAAACTGGTTCCAAGCAAGCACCAACTGCGAGCTGGTCCAGAGCTGAGAACCAATGAGGCACAGATGAGGGGGGTGGGGTGGGGTTACCTGACCAAACAGGAACAGCAAATACAATGAAATGCCACTTTTAAAACGACAATGAGCGAGTCAGTTGTATCAGCTAAAAAGAGAGAAATGGATCCTAAAAACAAGCAGCAGGAGACCCAGTGCTTCCTGGCACTGTGGTCTTCATCCAAAGAACAAAACAAGTTGGAGGGGGCCTCCTGCACAAAGCTGGTGTTTGAGAAAATAGAGCAAGAGATGGCTGCTGCTGGCTACGAGCGGACCGACAAGAGCAGCACTTGAATGGGTAGAGTGAGGTCCTCCATCTTTGTTGTTGTGCTTGTGATGACGTATTACACTGACATGATGACGTGGTACTGACTTGACTCCCTGCTTGTGGAAAAGCAAACTGGTTCTTTGGAGGCACCAGGCTACAACCAGTTATGCACTGGCTCTTGCACCGGCACCGAACTAGCACCAGGTTCTTTTAAGTGGAAAGGGGGTAATGCTCTTACACAATAAAAGCTCCTGTAAACAGGAGCAGAGAATTTAGACATTAGCTCACAACTCCACTCCACACGTTCCCACCCAGGTCTGCTGTCAGGAGGGTACAGATGACCATCAGGCCCCTGTGGGACCCATGCAAAGGTCATGCAATCTCAAAGCCCTGTGTTTCTGAATTGATGCTGACTCACTTCACACACTTCAGGCTGGTCAAAGCAAGACAGAAAAAGCATTATGGGTGAAAAAAAAACAAAATAAAGAAGAGCCCAAATGCTTCAAATATATTGTAAGTCCAAGTTTGCAGAACTCGGTCAGTGAACAGTGAGCAGTTGTTTTATTTAGTGTACATGTGCATGGATTTTTCATTTGTCTTCATACTGTAGCTGTTGGCACAAATTTTTATGCCACTAAAACTCAGACTACATAGGGGACAAACATTTTCGCACACACAAAAATCACTTACTATTTTTTTTTTTAGCTCATCAAATATCATCACATTAACATTTGAAGAAAGGCTGAGAGGTTGGATTTACTCTTCACTTTATAATACAAAATGGACTCAGGGGTGACCAAACTTTCACATAACACTCCACACTGTTGTCAGTTTATTAGTACCTCTAGCTAAAACTAATCCATCTACCATTATAATCCATGAAGGTTATAATGCTCAATACAAATTGCAGAAGAGGATTTACAGCAGGACAGCTCCTTTAGCTTTTAGCTTTAGCCAGGTGTACACATTTTACCCATCAGTGAAACAGTGAAACATGACAGAAACAATAAAACATTTCTGATAGTTATCTTCCCTATGTAGAAAAATTCAAGGACTGCACCTTATAATGTCGAGTCAGGTAATATTGCATGTTTCATTTCATTTACAGCCCCCAGTAATATCTTCTATGGAGCTTTGGAGCTTTCCATATTTAAGGGTGTGAAAGCCACAACACAAGCATCTGCTTAGATTGTGCACATGTATCAAATCACTGGAATGTCCCTTTAAATTGCACAAGATGTCAATAAACTGTAGGGAGGCCTTTGTCTGTTGATTTTACTGTAAGCCACATGAGCAGATTTTGTATGTTTTATAAAGAATTGTTACTTTCTTACAGGACTGATTGATTGCAATTCAAGTGTATGAGTACATCTATTGAGCATTAACACTCAGATGAGCTAGAGCTATGATTGTTGATTCTTGCTTGATGTGTTATCGCTGCATGTCCTCTCCTGCTGCTACATACACACGCACTCTTATAGCAGTATGAACTATCGCAACCAGACAGCATCACTAAATCTACCTTGTTTGCTCAGCCTGTCTCAGTCTCAGCCATTAGTCCAGAACAAACTGAGGTGTTTTAATTGAATCTGTCTTTGACTTATGAATCTGTACAGAAACCATTAATCAGCTATGAAATGACTGTCTAGCTGCATGATATAAAGTGCCTATGCTTACGCTACAATTACAGCATAAACACAAGAGCCATCTAGCCAAATGATAAGTTCTGCATCAGCTCCCTGCTCCTTTTATCTTTTTTTTCTTGAATGGCTGGAAAAGTCATATAATACTTCTTTTTTTAAGGCATCAGGGATGAGCAGCTACGATCCACTGACCTCAGATAGGTGGTGGCAGGGGGTCAGTGTGGAAGTCAGCAGTTTACTGACTCCTGTTTGATATGCTGTGGAGCAATGAGGCAAAGTTGTTCAGCAGAATAAGAGGAGTGCTGTCTATGGTCCATCCACTGTTTTTATGCTGCTGTTTTTATTTTTGCTGGGGCAGCATGAATCTCTGTGGCCTGGAACTCAGTGTGAAAGTACATGAATGCCCGTGCTTGACTTACAATTAATATTTAACGATGCATTACCTTTGCTCACTTTGTGTTGATATGTAGCCAAACTGTGTACTACTACTACTACTACTGCTACTACGACTTTTATGTTAAGAAGCAGGGAGAATCAGAGAGATGTCGTTGTCTGCTGAGTATCAGCTGATTAAACCTGTATTCAGTCACTTCCTGCTTACTGTGTGTCATCTACCTCTACACATTTGTCTGTGTCTGATGTCACATTAGACAACAGTTTGACCACAGTTCTTCACCAGTCAGCAGGAGGTTTCTGGTCGTTTTCCACTTGCTGTGTTTTTCACCAGCTGTCGGCTCATTTTTTCACTGCAGTGTAAAGTCAGTGAAAGCAGTACAACCATGGTTATAGAGAGAGATTTCAGAATGTCATTTATTCAATTGTCACTGGATTTTTAAAGTGTTTTCAGGGAAATTTCCAGCATTTTTATATTGACTTGAAACTGGGGAATTTGAAACTGACAGTGTGACAGTCTTTTGATTATATATGGTTGGATTTTGGTGATTTTCCAAACATGCTTGACTGGCCCTGGAGTTCAGGTGATTAATACTTGCTGATGTCACTTCCAGACTTAGATCATTAGCTGATAATTAACAAAATATCAGAAAATATAGCTTCATGACAGAAAGACTGAGGTGAGAAAAACATCAAACAGAATGGGCTCCTGTGGAGTTTGTGACCACTCATTGCCCTATGGAGCAATGATTTTATGAGCAGGTCCCTGCTGTGTTTGGAAATCTGGTGCATCAACATGGACACCCCCCCCGCCCGCAGAGGTCAACACTCACACAAGGTGACTCTGCAAGAGGTCTCACACATTCCCACTCAACTGCATTCAGATGCAGTAAACACAGGCAGTTGAGACGAGGACCGGGAAAATATGGATGTTAGCACTGTGGGATATTTTCTATTTCAAAAATAAGGTCTGACATGTTTATTAGACCGTAAAGATACACAACATGTGTGTCTCAATTTAGTTTCTGGCTCTGAGCTCAGAGTAAATCTGAAGTTCAAAGTCCAAAAAAAAAAAAAAAAAAAAAAGAAACAATATTTATTGTATCTGTTTAAAAAATCATTTCCTCAACATCCATCCTCATCTGCAAATCACCGTCACATGTAGGGCCAGCTTCAATACAATTTGTACAAAAATTTAGTGGCTCCTTTGTTGTTGATTTTTCATATTTGTTCTCATCTCTTCTTGTTTGATATCATATTTTGCATTTGAAGGCCAAGAAAAGAAACTATGAGGCACCTGTAACTTAACTGTGGTCCAGATCTGATGCCTAGAGGCCTTTCACACCCGTTTTGTCCGGAATAAATTGACAGGTCTGAAAGCTCCCCTGGACTGTGGTCTGGACCAAAGACCTGAAATTTGGTCTGACCAAAAGAGGTGGTCTCGGTCTGGACCAAACTAAACCATGATTCAGACTTTTGCAGTGTGAAACCTTTTTCTGGTGGCTCAAACTTTCAAACCTTTAAAAGGAATTTCCAGTGGTTAGCCTACACATGAAGAAGAAATAGTAAAGATGAGCTACAGTGGTATATGGGGAGAAGAGGAGATGAAATGTCTGATACTGTTAGAATCACTTCTTTCATTGGAAGCCCAAGAACAAACCGGAGAAGTCTTCAGTTCACAGACCAAGAATTTATTCAGGTCACAGGTAAAGTACAGCAGCACTGGGTGCGTAGTGACAGAGCTCAGTCAGGATCTCAGCCAAAACGAACACAGCTTTGAGAAAACAGTTCACATTTATAATTCACAGTTATCTTCTTGGGCTGGTCCTGCCCGATGCAGAGGTTGGACTTTATGATAGAATGTGATGAGTCAGATGATGCTGTCCACTCTTGGTTTATGATGTGTGTGCAGAATATGTGTTAAGTATGTGTGTGAATCTGCTGTGACTCAGGCGTGTATCTATTGTAACAGACCTAGCTGACAGAGAGAGAAGACACTGCAGTTACATCTTGTACTTGCTTATCAGGTGAGAGTCACCGCTATCTGCTGTCGTAAGGACACTCATCAGGTTATGTGAGTTCAAGCACAGGACAGTGCACACACAGTGTCAGATCATCATCATAATTGCAACAGAACAGTGCATACATGTCAAATTACAGTTAATAGTAACATTACTGAACAGTGCATATATTAATCATAGCTTATTCGTAACAATACAAATATGGTTTGATGACAAATCTGATGCAGAGGTGTCAGGTGTAGGGAGACGCAGCATATGTAGGTAATGAGGGCAGGAAGTCAATATGTCATCAAAACAAAAGTTCTTTGGTGCACTCGCATTAATGCAGAGTGAAACCAGAACCAACCAGATTAAATGTAGACAGTGAAACAAAAACTTGTGAAAATGCCCTTATTGTGTAAATGAATTCCAGGAGAACAGCTAACACAGTAAGAGGGGAAAAAACAGTTATTAAAGCAAATGTCTGAGCTGCATTTTAATGTAACTGCAGTGTCACAATGACACAGTGGGCTCAGTGATGTATGGTATTCACAGACCTTCCTCAGCCTCCTCTCATACGTCTACATACCACACAAGTTATTCACATTATTTTTCCTTCACATTTTAAATCGACTGGACCAGCAGCACAGTAAAGACGAATATGAATTACTCACCTACCTGCAGAAGTAGCTTGTCTTTTGTGTGCTTTCTAATTGAACACAGATGAAACTAATCTTGTGGTAGTTTGGACATGTAATTGGGTCACAGTGAAAGCCTGATGAAATTTCATTCAGTGCTAATCCAAGGGGAACCATCTGCCAGCCCCAAGGCCAATTTCATCAACGTCTGTCTCACATAATAGGCTAAACAGCACAGAGATGAAACTCTCCTGTCAAGCTCTGAGTCGAGGGTATATCCCGCACACTCCACCATCCACAGGGCTTTGAAGGTCAAGGTGAAGGTACATACAGTGAGTTATTATAATGAGGCCAGTTTTATATTGTGCGAATGTAAAACAGTGATTTAATTTGCTTTGGCAGTTAAACTGTGTCCTGTGTCTCTGCTGCCTTTAACCTTGGCTCTGTGCTCCTCTTGCTTTGGCCCAGTCTCTGTGAAAAGGTCGGCCTGCCTCTCATGTTGAGCATGCTTAACGGGGCAAAGGGCGCGTTTACTGCATTCAGTATGCACAGAGCTGTTCATGTGTTTCCTGCTAACATCCCTCTGACATTTACATTTTGCATGAGTGCAAATATTAGAAATTAAAGAGTCACATTTATGGAGAAAGGCCTGGGCAGCACAAAACTGAACTACTCTCATGTATGAAACAAACAGTCAATGTTTGAAATTTTCCAGGTTAGAATGTCTAAAACCAAAAATGTTTGATGACTTTCACCTCAGATTCATTTGTTGTTGTTTGTGAGTGACTGATTCTGTTTCACAGTGTTCAGTCAAGTCACTGAGACAGGACTGATGGAAAGGATTGTAACACATCATTTAAGCTGCAGAACATGAAAATCAATTCTTAATTTCATCTGAAGAGTTGATCAATTACAGGCTGTAGTACCTGATCAACAACAACATTAGCAGTGTTCCCCTCCTGAGAGTCCAGTTACACACAGCTCCCAGATTTATTGGTAGTTTGGAAGAGAAAGATAAAAAAAACAAAATATGATTCTGTGATTCACGGAAAGGTAGTGAGCTGAAAGTAAAAAAGTGATTCTTAGCTACACATCGAGCAGCAACACTGATAACATTGTTTCTGTCTGGGCAGTTAGACTTATTTTCCTGGTGAGCTCTTCAAATGGTGCTAAAACAGTTGCAGTGAAAATCAGTGAAGCACTGTGAACACAACCTCCCTTAACTCCTTCCCCCTGTCCAGTATAAAAGGCCTCAGATGACTTATTTCAGCCTCTTGCTGGTCCCTGTGGTGGTTGCCCACTGAGGTGGGGAGTAGGGTCCCCATTTTCTTCACTGGTAGATTTAAAGTCTTTTGTTTTGCCCTCCACTAACTTCTGCTTCTTGTGTTTTAGGCTCACCTGCAGCTGTTCTGATCTGCTCTGGTTTTTGTTAGGTTTGCCTTTTTTTCGTTTTGTCTATTTCCTTTCTTTTTGGACCAGCTTTTTCATCTGTTTTTGCCTTATTTGCACTCTTCAGTTGGTTTTGAGTGTTTTTGCCTTACTCTGGCCATTTTTTGCTCATTTCTTGTGGTTTTGACTTGGTCCAGATTTATTAAGTTTGTTTGTTTGGTTTAAGTACATTGCAGTTTGATTCTGTACTTGGAGGTTTGTATGTCGACTTGAGATATTGTTTAATTATCAGTTGGATTGCTGATTTTGTTAACTTTTTGTTCTCTTTGTAGGAAATTTCTTTTTGTTCCTTTCTTTGATTTTCAGTGCGGCCTGGGTGTCCTCAGGTGGGAGGCCAGGCACCTTGGTGAGGACCTCACTTCTGTTGCATGCAAGTAGGCACTGGGGCACTTTTAGTGCATGTTGTGTAGTGGTTTCTACAGTGTAGCACCCCAGGCTAGTGGGAAGGGGCACTTTTTGAGTAGTCTGCCTGCCACTGAGGCCCCAGCCCACTCATTCTAGTTTTCCATTATAGTCCTTTGACTTTTAGTATTGTTATAGCTGCCCTTTTAGATCAGTTCTGTCAATAAATATAATTTTGCTTATACTCAGCAAGTGTTTGAAATCTCCTTTTTTTTCAGCAGTCCCAGTTTCCTCTTAGGTTAAATCCACATTTATACTATTTAAATAAAAAATATCTGCTTTCTTTCCTACAGTGTCTGCCTCCTCAGTCTCGACCCCTTATATCTGGGGTGCAAGTCCCCAGGTGGCGTTGTTGGTTCCTAAGTTTGTTTCATTCCCCCCTTATTTAACTTTAAAAACATTCCAATCTTTGCCACACAGTTAAAGTTTTTTCCAGCAAGGCCCACTGGTTACCTGTCAGTGTCATGGGCAGAAACATAGGCATGAAGGGATCGCCTCTGTTCTGGAAGACTCTCTCTCATAAAATAGGTGCTGTCCAACCTCTTCCTGTCGTCTTGTTGCAGACATTTAGGTTGCGTTTTCATGTGGAGCTGGATCATGTAGCCATGAATGTGTAGGTGGAGAATGTTTAAAATGTCCCACAATCTGTCGGTAGCTTGCGATGGCATCACTCACACTCTGTTGTAACAATAGGTCCTCATTGACTGTGAGCTGCAGTGTATGAACAAAGCAGCCTAAGCTGCAAACTTCCATATTGTCCATGGCCTTTTTCATGTTGCTTGCACTGTCCCTCAAAATGACGTGCACATTGGTCATCAGAATATGCCACTGATTAAGCAGTCAACATCACGTCGCGTGTGTATTCCGTGAAAGTTCTTCGCTTGGAGCATTGCACTGTGATGTGAACACCTTGTGTCTAACCAGTGGACAGTTAAACTTGAAGTGTCATGGGGCACATGTCAGAGCTCCAGATAGTGGTGAAGCTCACTGATGTTACATCCTTCAAACTAGGTGGTGGAAAATTTTGTTCACAACAGAGGGGTCGCAAATCCAAAACAATAAATTCCATAACCTTCTCTGTTGTGTTGCTTTCACACTGTCAGCTGGAAGTTTCTGCCATCTTTGCAGTGCATTCACCAAAGTTAACTGCTTTGTGCTTTCTTGTTTCATTTTAAGGAGCTCTGCGTGCTCTTGAACATGATGCTTTTGGAGGTGCTTGGTTAAGTTTGTGGTATTGTATTTGTAGCTGTGAGACTTGTTGACGTATTAAGCTTGAAATATTTCCAAACAGCTGACTTGGCTCTCTCCATGGTGCTCCATGTTTGTTTACCAGCATGCTGTGGATGCTGCAGTCGCGTGACATGGAACGCGTTACAAAGAATTGAAGTGAATAGATCGGCGTCACGGATCAGCCTCATTTATCCGATATCTGATCTAGATATTGAGTCAATATTGGGGCCAATATTTGATCTTAATATTGGATCGGTGCATCCCTAGTTTTCATCATGAGTCCTTTCACACAAACTGCGATTGTTACGCATATTTGCATCGCCACTGGTAAGAATGGTTTTGATGCAAAGTATTTTTCTGTGTCTGTTCACTTTTGTTTTTTTATGTAAACTTCTGATTAATGTAGTGTCTAAGATTATGTTAGTGTCTTTGTCCATTTATTATAATCCATGGGAGTGGAAATGATCCTTGTCCACATGCCTCCAATTTCTCAATGAGAGAGAATCATGTGAATGCACAGTATTATATCATCAGTCTGGTGTGAACAACAACTGCAGTGACGATAGAGAAACATTGGCTGATCTATCAGACATAGCACAACAGGAAGTTACCACTTAGATTTAGAAACAGTCTTGGTGCAGTGTGAGTAAGTAACTTCCACAGACTGCCAGCCTCGTCAGATAATCAGAGATGATTAATATACAAGCTGCAGTTCATTTTCATGGTAACAGGCTCTCAAGTTGTGATGTGTTAAAATGCTTGTTTTTTTTTTCTCTCAACGAAAACATGAGGCACTCTTCACAAAATACACTTTCACACAAACACACACAGACATGCTCTTCCCTGTAGTGAATGTACCCATTAATGCTATACTCATAATTTCATTCCCAAAGTAAAGGTCAGCTTTGAGCTAATGCCAGCTTTCAGTCTGCAGCATGTTTTTCTCAGTTCGTGAAGATTAAGCAAAAACAAACCATTGATGTAAGTCTCCTCTAGTTCAGTGAAGCTACCATCCATCTACCCTGAGTCTGAGAATAATTCAGGATGCCACAGTTCACTGAACACTACAGGCTTCTACTGTTGTATTAATAGAAATCAATACTTGCTAATTAGTTGCCATTTTTACATCACTCCTACACCAACAGATCTGCACAATAAGCAACACACACACACACACACACACACACACACACACACACACACACACACATACACACCATCAATTACACATTTGATCCAACAGCTACAGCACAGGAACCACTTAAAGCAGTGTGCCGTGATTACAGCACTATGAACACTTGTCCTGACCTCTACCACTGCAGGAGACAGAGATTTACCTAAACTTTTCTCAGTCTCTAATGTTTTTCGTAGATCTGCAACACAGGGACAGAATTAAAACTGCATTGGTTGACTTAGAAAGAGTTCACATTGCCTCTTTGGTATCATAAAAAAGTTGCATGAAGTGGCTACACTTTTAATCTGAAGTTTTGGACCTCATGTTAGGTGGTGTCATGTACATGCTTTGTGCATGAGATTTGTATTCATGTTTGTATTTTCATGTGAAGAACTTTGGTATTCATATTGAACAGTGCTATACAAATGAACTGTGTTTGTGATTAACATGCTATAGTGAATATGAATATATGTTTTTAACCCATGGCATATTGAAGAAAGGGATTATCAACCAGTTGTGTAAAGCTGACCTCACATATTGCATGAGCACTTGAAGGTAAGGTTTGTTAGAGTTCTGGATAATGTTGACTTGAAAGACAAGCTAATGAAAGATCATTAGCTTGTTAGCTAGCTAGCAATATGAACAGCATCATCTGTATTTTTTATGTATTTTTTAATAATGCAGTAATATTGTAGTTAGCAACAAATAGCTATTAAACTTCAAAGTCCAATGTTACAAGCAGACACGACTCTCTCTCTCTTGTTTCAATACATTATGGAGCTCAATGAATATCAAGAAGCAGAAGGACCCAGGCGGGGAACAAACTGAAGGTAGGAGAGACAGAAGATGAAGGTCAAACTTGTAACTAAAGTTTTATTTATGCTACAGGAAATGTTCTCCCTGGGGATGACACCAACATCTTGGGGGTGACACCACCCCGTGCTTAGGTTTGACCTGAACCCTGTTCGACTGAGGAATGATCTGTCCAAAAATGATGAAGGAAGCTCCTGGTGGGCAGGGAGGGAAGGCCAGCTTAATGGGACTACTGGACGGCAGACAGGGTCGTGAGCAGGGAGTGCAGACAAAGAGATCTGTGGAAATACAGAGAGAGTGCGAGACACCAAGGCCAGACTACAAAGTGCAACAGTTAATGACAGTTCAAAATGTGTGAGAGGAGAGGAGAGGAGAGGAGAGGAGAGGAAGGATAGGGCTCCGTGTAACCTGATGTGTCCCCCAGCAGTCTAAGCCTATAGCAGCGTAGCTATAAAATGGATCAGGACTACCTGAGCCAGCCCTAACTAAAAGCTCTGTCATAGAGGAAGGTCTTAAAGCTGGGGTTGGTAATCCTGTTCAGAAACATGTTTTGTTATACTGGGTGAAATGGTCCTTCTACCTTCTGAGTAATCAATACATTATGTATCAAAAAAAGGAATGAAAATCATCAGTCCTCTGTGGCAGCTGCAGGACTGACACAACTCCCACCAATCCACGCTCTTCGCACCGGAGAGCAAAAACCAATCAGATGCCTTCATGTCTAGTTCTGTATCATCCCCCCTCGATCCCTGTCTCCGACGCGTGTGCACAATCTTCACGTGTCGCTGTTGCTGGAAGAAATCAGCGTACAGAGTTACAGCAGAACGGATTTCATGCTCATTTATGAGCAGTGGCTGAGAAAATGCAGCCCCAGTTATTACTTCCAGCGTTACTTGTAACGGCTCGCCCCGAGAAAAAGAACTGTATAAATCTAAATATGAACCTAAACACTGTGAAAATTTCTTAAACAGTATCAAGGAATCCAACCCAATGATCTCAGAACAATTTAAACAATATTGTGAAAACCCAATCTCAAATCTGGAACTCATTAAAACTGGGAAATCTCCTGGGATTGATGGTTTATCTGCTGAAATCTATAGATTTTTGGGGGATATCATTGAAACTCCATTTATGAATATGTATAGAGATTTTATAGCAAACAAAGAAATGACATCAACTATGAAACAAGGTTTACCCTAATTCCAAAACCAAACAAAGACCCTAAGTATAGAAAATTAGAAAAGTGAAACAATGTATCACTGTAGCCTGTACCACCACTGTGTGAAAACACCCTTTGTGGCTGCACTTTAGCAGTTTTTAAAGGAACTGTGTGTGTGTGTGTGTGTATTCATTTTCAGTTGTATCTGACTATCAAATTAAATCACATAAATGACATATTTTCAAAGTTGTTATTGTGCGCACTGATCTGGCCTGGGCCAACCTGTACGTGCAATGAAATGGATTTGGTCACCGGGTGCAGTGGCGTGTGCGGTTGTTTGATGACTCCATTTTATATTAGACCAATTATAACACTTTGTTTTGCATTGCATGTATGAAAAGTCCTTTACAACTCTGATTGATATCTTGTGGCTTGGGCCTTGTTCACTTCTGCACCTCTGATAGTTGAGTCTCTCCACTTGTTGTTCCCTAAGCTGTTTAGTGGGAGGCAGTCAGTCCTGTGTGGTGCAGTAAAAGACGGTGGTCATCAGAATTATCTGAAACACTGTTTTCTCCATATTGGTTCTATATTATTGAAGTCTCCATGAGTCCCAGCTCTGCAAGTAATTTTGAAGCTCATCAAACCGTTATGAATTGTGCGCCCACACACACACACACACACACACATACACACACAGGGAGAGAGAATGAGCTGACATCTCACTAATGCTAACACAGCAGTAAAATTCACATTTAGAGCACTGATGACTCTGACTAAGTTCATCCATGTTTCTCAGTGTATTACTGCACATCAGCCAGTCAGGAACACAGAGGGGATGATGACGTAGTAGCAACAGTTTGGCCTGCTGTCTGTGATTACATGATATTTTAACTTTTCCCTGTTAAAAGGGTTTTCTTGGGAGTTTTTCCTCAGTCGATGTGAGGGTCTAAGGGCAGAGGATGTTGTCATAATGCTGTGTAAAGCCCTTTGAGACAAACTGTTTGTAAAAATGGGCTATACAAATAAAATTGCCTTGCCTTGCCTTGCCTATTTATGTCCACTGACAGTTTATCTATCAATTGAAATTGAGGACTTCATGCTCTCGTAGCCACCTTTATAGAGCTTGTTCCACAACATTTTTATTTCTCTAACACTTCAGTTAATCTGTTTGCCTCTACAGTGGGGATTTTTTAAGTGGGCTGATGCTGTTTATGACAACATCAAAAAAAGAGAATGTGAGTGGAATGACGCTGCATTCAAGGCAACTTAGAAACACATAGTGGACAGGACACACTTCTCAGGTACGGGACAATCCTGTATTTTATGGTGGCAACCTTAAATTAGCATCTCTGCCAAGTTGTCACAGATTCTGTCAGATTCCATTTCTTTAGCGGTTTTACAATTTGTTTGTTTGTTTTACATGCCAAAAAAGTGGGCAGGCATTCATTCCTCTCTCCAGCTCCAAAGCGTTCCCAGGCCTGATGGGTATATAATCACTAAAGTGAGTTCTGGGTCTGCCCCAGGGTCTTCTCCCAGTTGGACATACCTGGAGGACTTCCAGAGGCAGGCACCCAGGGGGCAGCCCTATCAGGATGATTCACCTCAGCTGGCTCCTGAATGACTCACTGATTGGTTACTTCATTGTTGGGAACAGGGGACACAAGTCTGACTGTTCCTGTCAGCATCATTGCCCTGAACCAGGAACCAGGGAGAGGAGAATGGGGGTGTGCTTCGTTGCTGTGACAGAGCTCAATCCAGAGAGGTTCTTTAGCATAATGAACGCATGGCAGTTGGGGATCTACTTTACAGCAAAGTCCTGGATGTGGATTACAGCTGTACTCCGAATGTCTGCGGTGTGTGCAGAACATGATAACATGTTTGCCTGCTGCAGGCATCATGGAGACAGCTCAGGAGTATGGAATGAAATAAGGGTCAAAAAGATTTTGCACTTGTACAATGACGTTCACATGAGTAATAAAGTTTTGTAGTTGTAAAAATATTTTGTGCATGTGTAACAGAGTTTTGTAGTTGTAAAATTAGTTAGCCAATCAGCACGTTGCTTACTGTCTTACCAATCAACCTGGTGCCCACCCATGTGCCAACCTACCATCCAGTCGAAGAGCAGCAATTTCTGCCGGCTGGGATCTGAGCGTTAACGGCACGAAGGTGGAGAAACCAAGCCAGGAGTCAAACGCTCCTGCTCAGGTAAGGTAATTAATAGGGATGTAAAGGTATCAATAATTTAGCCGAAATATAGCGAAAGAGCTTTTGGTGTGTGTGAAGCTCAATTCAGACTTTATGACTTTAAGGAGGAACTATGCAGGGATTTTACCTTAACTATGCTACATTTTTACCTTAAACAGCCTCAGAGTGATTGATTTGTTTTAATAAATGACTTGTAACTTGTAACAGGGAGAATGGAGGCTCTTTTACTTCCACCTAGTGTCTCTTGGCCGAAAACCAACCTTGCAAGATCAGTGTCTCCACCCCAGTGTCCCAGATCTTGCCTTGGTGGCACCATGACACAAAGATAGTCAGTTAGATATTTATCATGCTCTATACCTGCGTATGTGCGTAAGTGTCAGGTTAGCACACCAACTACATCTTTGAGGAGTTCACCCTTAAAGGATGGCGTTCATCATTTGACTCCAATCCAGAGCCAGTTGTCAGTGACTCATAGAATCAACCATCAATTTCAAAATCAGCCTGAAAATCTACTGTGACTCTATCACATTAGTGTCACATTTGTTCTACTTTTATTACCAGGTTATTCTTTCTATGTGCTACTGTCAACAAAATGTGTTTAATTGATTTCATATTGCCTTTATTACTCAGTATTATAGAGGGGTTTAATATTCAATACTCAAAATACACCTGGTGTGTAAGAGAGGAGATCCCATCATCCATCAGGCTTTGGATACTTACTTGTAATAACACCAAGTCATAGGTCAAAAAATATCCCATTGTTTAAATGAATATAGAGTAAATGCAGTAGAGAATAGACATGTTTTAGTAAAAGAGCAAATCAAACTCTGAATGCATTTCAGATTAAAATCCATGGGCACAATAAGTGAACAGAAGAACAAAAGACATCAACACAGTGACGTTAACAATAAATGATTTCATTATAAATCAGGAGCCAACGTACATAAAACATCAATAACACTGATCCTGGTTCTGTAGTAACACTGTGATGTGATGTAGTAGGAGAATCCCTCAGCTGGATGAATAGTGCAGAGGATTTCAATAGCAAAGTAAGTACAACTCTACAGACCGCTGAGACTACAAAGACTTAATCTGTGAAAAGCTCTTCAATTATCAAGCACAGCTGGAAATGTGTCGTTTCAAAACAGAGATGTCATTTTAAGAGAGACATGAATGAGATGTGAGAGAGGGGCTGGTTGATGTCTTTGTGGCTGGATATCAGGTCCAGTGTAGATTCATTTCAGTTGACTGAATTGAATCCAGTTGGATTCCTCATGCTTCAGTCATCAGATAAATAATCTCAGAGTTCATCCTGGGAATTTTTATTTCTTTTACATTCAACAGGTAATTAATACTTGTTTCCTTGAATATTTAACTGCATGTGATAAACTGAAGTATATGTCATAATCTGCAAACACACTTAAACATATTTTATGGTCAAAGCACAAGGACATCAAAACACAAGACAAATGCTTTGACATACAACTGCACATGCACTGGCAACTGATCTTAGGCTAAAGTCAGCACCAACAGACGAATAAGTGAACTTTCATGCAGCTTCACATCACATATATAGATATAATATCTCCATTCATTTTTAGTCTGTCTGTCTCATATTCCCTTCTCCAGTGAAGTTAGTTGCTGTACATGGGTGAAGCTACTGGTAAAACAGGTCTGGGTTATTAACAATCTGTGTTTTAAAAAATTATTTTGCACATTCTGAGGATTTTAATATATGATATAGAAAAAGTGATTCATTTGAGAATAATTTTGTTATCCAGCCCTTTGTCATTTTCATTAGTAAACATCAAAGCAGTTTGAGGTTGTAGGGGTTTCCTCCAGGACTTATGCTGAATGCCCACATTAGTAACAGTATGTGTGTTTCAGTGCTGCAAGGCAGGTAGGATGGTGGCCATGCAGAGTCCAAAGCCCACCCTGTACCCATTGCCTTGACAGTAACCTGGACAGAGGAAGAGATGGGACATTATTATAATTATTGTATCTATAACATACAATTATGGACATAGACACTAGTCAGGTACAGTTATCAAGTAAGAGCGCGCGGAACTCTCCTGACAAATACTTGAGTGAATTCATTTGCACTAAGTTTGGACTGAAGTCATCAGCTTCTTTTGCCCCTGTTGATAATTGAAAACATCAGTGATGAATGGTCCAGCTGTTGTGCAGAAGGTCAACACGAACCTGTGAGAGTGACTTCATCTCCATCCTTCAGGAAAGTTCTGGTTTCTCCTCCTCCCAAATCGATGCTCTTAGATCCTCTCCATGACAGCTCCAGCATGGAGCCGAAGCTCTCTGGATCCTGTTAGGAGGACACAAAGCATTCAGTATGAGCACTGTACACCAACCTGTGGAGTAGTCTATTAACTGAATTTAATAGTCAGATAGTGAAGTTTGTACTTTTATACAAAAATCATATTTAGTCTTAGTGTCACCAAATTAGATCCAAGGGTTGTTAAAGTCAAAGACAGAACTCAGAGGAGAGAGGAAGAGCAAATGTGGATGAATTCTGTCTTCAAGTCTGCTCTTTTTCAGTCTGCTCTTCTCCTTTGTTCAGTGTCCACACTGAAGGTCAGTCACAGGTCACTTCATCGTCGTTCATCATTTAGTTCATTATTTACTTGGACCCTCCCAGACCAGTTTCAGGATGCAGACACCCCTTCCATATTAAAGATCAAGCTTCAAGCTGTCCTTTCTGAGCAGATCTGATCATTTTCGTTTCCTGTAGTTTGTGCCTCTCAGCATTGACACTATATCAATAATTTTTATTATTGAAATGTATTACTTCTACTATTTCTGACTTTATTTGTCTATTACAGTTATAACAATAACAGCTCATATGCTATCATCATTACCTATGGGTACAACTGGTCATGGTCACAGTCTCTCTCTCTCTCCTCTCTCATCCCCTGTTTCTCCCCTCACACCCAAACAGTCAAGGCAGATGGTCCCCACCCTGAACCAGGTTCTGTTGCAGGTTTGAATGTCATGCCTGAATTAATCACGGTGTCTTACAGCAGTAATATACAGTGTCGAACAGCATAATACACTGTCTTCAAACAACACTGAGACTATACTCTACATGCAGACACTCACAGGTCCACTGATAGTCCCAGAAGCCAGCAGGTCTCCTGGTCTGACATTGCAGCCGTTGACTGTATGATGGGTGAGCTGCTGCTTCATGGTCCAGTACATGTACTAGTGACACAGAGATAAGACCACAAGGTTATGAGTCGACAGATGGAAGTGAAATCAGTTTGGATCAAGGAGCATAGATGTGCTCCTGGGATAGTCTGCACCAACAATAACATCAATAAGGTGTATGTTTTATAGTGATGGCCCAGGGCAACAGAGCTTGTAACTTATTACAATAATCTAACCAATGTGGTGAATGCAACACAGTAAAGTTTATTCAATTCCACATTTGCGAAGTTGTGACTTGGGAGAATTAGAAAGATTAATGGTTCATTCTCTGGCTTGTCTCATATGACCCACTGAAAATGTTTGGCACATAGTGAAATGTAAAGTAAGACAAAGGAGACCTTGGACTGTTGAGCAGCTGAAGTAATACATCAAGCAAGACTGAGAAATATTGCACTTTTGAAATGACAATGAACAGTCTCCTCACAGAGTGTTGTTAACCGCAGAGCTGATCCCTGTCCCACCTGACACATGTTGCAGGCATTAAATTCAAACATATTTAAACATGAGGTCTAAATGTCTAAACCCCATACTATAATCATTAGTTGCATTCCTGCAGTAATCTTTTAGTATTATTTTAGTCTTAGTATTCCTTAAACACATCATACAGCACAGTGGGCCTGGCTAAGACAAGATTCTTACCTTAAAATTGGACTTGCAGATGATTGCTGCCTCTGCCATGTCCTGCCCTTAAACAGCAGACAGCAAAGGTTACTTCAAGTGAAACACTTCATATTACTGTTAACATGCAGCAGTGAACTGTGACATTTAAATCATTCTGGTATGGTGAAAAGAAGCACTGCCAATTTTATGAGGATGAGTGGTCAGAGGGTGTACTGTATGAACATAAGGCAGCTGGCTGGCACCTGAACAGAGTGGCCTTTTACTACATTTTAATCCCCAACTCTCTCTCCCATGACCTCCATTAAAGGCTAGAGTTAGAAAAAAAAAGTTTGGTTCAAACCTACAAAGGAATACTCATTCTAATATTTGTGCATTGTGTCCATGAAAGGGCAAATCAGTTCAATGTGTGTGATTATTTCTATTCATGCTGGAGAGTTATTTCCAATATATAGTATTTCCTAAGACAAAAGAGTTGTCAGAGGCCTGTGCTACAAAGCAAGTTCAACACATCTAGGATAACCCTGAGTTTTCTGAGTTGACAGAACCCAGAAACCTGGATGTCCTGGCAACCTGAATAGGAAGCTTGTTATCACCTGACTCCAGTAACCCTAGTCACTTCAAGGCTGCATCCAACAGTGTAATTAATTAATTAATTAATTAATTAATTGATTAATTAATTAATTAATTAAACAAGGATGAAAAAATGCTCACATTTATTGCCTACCTGCAATAAATCAAAATCATATTGATAAGCACATGAGTATTTTCACTCTCCTTTTCTGATGATGAAGTTTATGTCAGACTGTCATAAGTGTGGATCACCAAGATTTAGGTTTTATTTCTGGTTGTGGTCACAGAGTCTCTGAGCTGCTGTGACGAAGAAGAGTGAAATCATCATCACTGTTGCGTTCAAGAATCTTTGTTCAATGAAAGTGAGGCTATAATAGTTCTGATATATTGTAGTATAGTATAGTGTGGTAAACCTTTCATGTAGCTACACGTGCAAGATCTGGGACAGCAGAACAACTCCACTGATTCATGTAAATGTTATTCATCCATCATCCATTCATCCACACTGAAGCCAATCCCAGCTAACACAGGGTGAGGGAGGTGTACACTTGGACAAGTTATAGAGACAAACAACTTCACACACTCTTATTCACACGTATAGTTTCGAGTGCTGTGTCAACCTAGTGTGCGTGTGTCTGGACTGTGGGACAGTGCTAATGACAGTGCTGCCCTTATATGTATATGCTGATCATGATTATTGATCACTTTATTGTAACCTCTTTTGTCCCTGTCAGGGTCCTGTAGAAACAATGCCTCTGTTTTCCCAGTGATCTGATCTGGGTAGCATTGGGTAGATTAGAGCCACTGAAAACCTGAAGTTATCTGGATAACCTGAAATCCACATGGCTGTCACTGAGGTACTTGACTTAGATTTCATTGTCAATCAATCACACATGTTTTCAGATAAAGAACAGATGCAGATGTGTTTGAACGTCCCCTCAGAAGGATATATTGATATCAGTGAAATGTTCAGATATGGAGAGAACTTGCTGTATTTCATCAGGACAGGTAGCGGCCAGCTTCCTGTAGTTTCTAAACTGTTCTAGCAGAAACTTAAAACATGGCTGTAGCTGTGCTGCTTGTGCCACATGCATATATGATGAAACACGTGATCGCGAGGAGAAAGCTGCAGTGTATGTGTTTGTTGTCCCAGACCATGTCTTCCTAGGCATAAGTAAACATCAACTCACAGTCAGCAACACAATAAGACATAAACATAACTTATAAGTGTGAAAATTATAATATTTCATTTTTAAGACTGGAGCCTGACCTAAAATACTCTCACTGTTAAAATGAAACTTTTATGTATTTTATGTATGAAATGAAAACCTTCAGAGACGAAAGTACAGGTGGTAAAATATTAAGCACCATGGAGGAGAAAGATATGGAGAAAGAAGAGAGAGAGAGAGAGAGAGAGAGAGAGAGAGAGAGAGAGAGAGAGAAGAGGAATTTAATGACTGTACTCATTACCATGGATCACCTCAGGGCTTTTAATGCAGTGTGTGTGTGTGTGTGTGTGTGTGTGAAACCATTACAGTGGATTTGATGATAGTCAGTGTATACAGTACCTCTAAGTGACACAAACAGGTTAATGTTGAATGTATAAGGATCAGGGTGTTGCAGGTAGGGGAGGGGCTCTGGATCCTGCAGGGGGAGGAGAAACAGGAATCAGATGCACAAATATGAAGGCTAATGCTCACTACACATAGACAAGTCAGTAGTCTACTAACTGAAGGTGGCTCCAGAGGATTTCTAAATCATAACTAGTCCATTATAGAAAGGTACACATGTTAGACTGAGCTCACCAGGCTCCGACTGCACTGTTAGATTTCCTCAGGCCACTGAGTCAATAACTGCTGTATTGTTATTCTCCTCTGCCCAGTGGCACCCAGTTTGAATATGGCATCTGCTGACACCAGGTCCCTCCCCTCTTTCCTCTCTTTCCCAGCTCCCAACCAGACCGTCCTGTGCCATGCCATTTAAACAACCCTTTTTAAAAGTGGTGACATAAATTGTGTTTTGGGTCATAAGTTTTAGTTGTTCAATCCTTTTGATAGAGTCAGTGGGTGGTAGTTGAGAAAAATAATCTCACTATCCCCTTTAAAGCTGGGGTTGGTAATCCTGTTCAGAAACATGTTTTGTTATACTGGGTGAAATGGTCCTTCTACCTTCTGAGTAATCAATACATTATGTATCAGAAAAAGGAACGAAAATCATCAGTCCTCTGTGGCAGCTGCAGGACTGACACAACTCCCACCAATCCACGCTCTTCACACCGAAGAGCAAAAACCAATCAGATGCCTTCATGTCTAGTTCTGTATCCGCCCCCCTCGATCCCTGTCTCGTACGTGTGCGCAATCTTCATGTGTCGCTGTTGCCAGAAGAAATCAGCGTACAGAGTTACAGCAGAACGGATTTCATGCTCATTTATGATCAATGGCTGAGAAAATGCAGCCCAGTTACTACTTCCAGCGTTACTTGTAACGACTCGCCCCAAGAAAAACACAAGGAAGAGAAAGCTGGAGGCTGAAAAGGCTGCTAACAAAAAGGCTCTGGATAAAGCCAGAGGTCAAACCAGAGTAAACATCGGTGTTGCTTTTGTGGAGACAACTGAGGGATTTGAAGGGCCTGAAAAGTGATGCTGAGGTTGCTCTCTTTCTGTTGGACAGGTAATTATATGCTTTGCTTCGGGGAGGATTTGTTATTTTTATGAAATGTGTAACTTTTGCTAACGTAGCTACTTTTGTAGCTTGTATTAGCCTAATGCTAATATTAGCTTCTCTGTGGGTTTAAAACGGGTTGGTGACGCTAGTATTGAATAGATTATAGTATATATATATATATATATATATATAGTACTCCTCCTGCCGCTTCTCATTTTCGTGTGGTGCGCGTTCCAGTTTGTGGGGGCGTGGCTTGGATGTACACACTGACGGGAGGGGGAGGAGGGGGTGGAACTCAGAGGAGGTGCAATTTTCAAATCTTGCTAGCTCTCTTGCTAGTTCTCCAGGATTACCAACCCCAGCTTTAAAAACAAAACAAAAACAAAGACCTATTTTTATTTTAAACTCAATTTTTGAGTGTGCAGATTTTGTTAGTTTCTTCCATTTGCGACCTTAGTCATCTTGTGTTCTGGGGGTGGAGTATAGTTGTATCACTTCATCATTGCACCTGTTGGTGGGTGGGATATATTAGACAGCAAGTGAACATTTAGTCCTCAGAGTTGATGTGTTAGAAGCAGGAAGAATGGGCAGAGTAAGGATTTGATCCAGTTGAAGAACGACTGGGTCAGAGCATCTGAAAAGCTGCAGCTCTTGTGGGCTGTTCTGGTCTGCAGTGATCAGGATCTATCAAAAGTGGTCCAAGGAGGGAACAGTGGAGAACCGGCCACAGGTTCATTGATACATGTGGGGAGAGAAGGCCCCTGTGGTCCCATCCAACAGACCAGCTACTGTTGCTCAAACTGCTGAAGAAGTTCATGCTGCTTCTGATAGAAAGCTGTCAGAACACACAGTGCAGCACAGTTTGTTGTGGATTTGACAGCAAAAGGGACCAATACAGCATTTGGCAGGTGGTCATGATGTTATGTCTGATCGGTGTACCCACTCACCAGTCATCCACTCCATCCTTCTGCTCATGCAGACGACTGTGATGCTCTTCACCTAAATCGCAGCACCTCTTGATTGCTGCTGTTATAGTTTTTATAGCCACTAAATATTGTGCAGCAACAAAACCTAACGGTTACTATCTGCTGCACAGACAAGCAATGGGCTTGACAGCCTCAGGTTGTCAGTGCGTTTTGACACACGTGACCATGATAGGTCTTGGTCACCTGCCTTGGTTGGATCCATTGCACAAGGTTAAAAACAATTTTTTCTACATTGTGATCATGTGACCCTTGTACTCACCTGAATGGCATTGGGCTCTGCAAAGGGTAACAGTGCCTCCATAGAGACCACCCAGGGTGAGATCGTTGTCCCGAAGTTCTTCCCCAGGAATGGGCCCAGAGGAACGTACTCCCACGACTGGATGTCCCTGGCTGAGAATCAACACAACACACACACATTAAGTATTACAGCATAAGTTCACAGATCATGACTTGGAAAAATGAACTATAAACTACAGGAACAGGGAGAGATAAGTTTGTCCAATTTTGATTCAAACTGATTTGATTTGTATCCAGGGTCACAAAGAGACCCAGCCAAAGGTGTGATGAGGAGCTGGACTGTGACTAGACAGCTTGTGCTCTGTAGTCACTGCTGCTCCTGCCCCTCCCGACCTCACTGTTGTAACTGTGTGAAAAATTCATCTCTAAAAACAATGAAAAGTTTGTCAGTCAGAGTCTTCTCTGCTCAATGAGCCACACAAACACCATCTGTGCTACCACACTCTGGCTGCTGCTTAAACCCACTCACATGGAAAATTAACACATTAATTCATACATTTAGATGATATGCAAGTGTTTCATTTGCTCCCAGTAATGATCAACGTAATAAAGACTCAGAAACCAGTTATTTACATAAAACAGACCAAATCCTTGTTATCCACACTCCAGAGTGGTTTGGATGTACGGTATCTGTTTGAATATATCTTTCAAGAATACATTTCTTTTTAATAGCCAGCTCATAGCCATTGCTGTTTATGGCAACAATAATAATATAATATGATTAAGAAAATGAGGGAGAAGTCTGGAATGTGCTATTGCTTTTATTCTGTAAAGCAATTTGTGTTGGGTTGTTTGTATGAAAATACTATAGAAAATTTATGATTAGTTTTGTATTGGATAAAGTAAGTAGTAACTTCAGCCATGTAATAAATACAATGGCGTAAAATGTACATCCCCCTCAGAAATTGTGAAGGAAAAGTCTCCAGCAGGAAATGGAAAAATAGTATTTAAGCACAGTCCCTGAGGAGATGTAGTTAGTTACACTTCAAGTTCCTACTCTGATTTATGAGCTCAGTTATATGATGCCATTATCGTCCCACACCCATGTGCACCCATAAGTCTCCTGCACTGTGGGGCTAATGAAGCAACAGAGAGATAATCTTCAGCTGAGCTGTGAGAGCTATAATGCTCGTCAGCACTCCGTGTTGTCACCCCCTCACCCACTGTGAACCTTTAAGAAGAGGCTCTTCACTTAAACCACTGTGCACCACTCTCAACAGCAGGGAAGGGGATAAAAAGGTGAGTGGGTTGAGGTCGGGAGGCTTTGGGGGGTGGTGGTGCATTTAATTTAGAGTGTAGTCATATGGTAGAAATTTGGGATGACAACTATTTCAGAGAGCCTGTGGTGAACTCTGCACAAACTGATCTCCTGAGGGCTTCAGCAGTCAAGTACAGAAAGTTAACTTCAGCTGCACATTCAGCAGAAATGTCACAGACTGAGACAGAATCTCTGACACTGTCGCTGCTGCACAGTCCAAAACAAAACAAAACAAAACAAAACATATCTGTGCGCCAGTGTGACGGGCTGTTCCTGAAATATTCAGTCTGGGAAAAGTGTTGTGTCTTGTCCAGAACTGTGGCACTGCTGTCTGATGTGTATATTTGCAGCTAACACATGTATATAATGGATTTTAATATAATATCTACATAATCAAATATAGTCAACTATAGTGCAATTTTTATCTAAAGTGAATAAATTGATATGAAGACCTATATTTTATTGTTCAAGAATCACCTCTTCACTTTTGAGTGAGTGAATACTGTAGTGCACATTTTATAAGTGTCTGTACTGTATCCATGTAGCCTACTGTATACACTGTGCTAACCAAAGGAGCAGAGAGTTTAGATTCAGTCCTTAACGAAAAGACCGCTGCTTCTTCTTACACTTCGCTTTATCACAGGCTATAAAGCTGTGATAGCTGCTGTGCTTTATGCACAGGGCTAATTAGGTCTCTGCCAAATGACTAATAAAAGGAAAACTAGAAAATTTCCTCACAGAAACTCTGAGAGTGCCACAGGGACCACTGCTGGGGGGTATGATCTCTGTCAACATGGGAATCAAACCCACAACCTTAAGGTTAAGAGAAAGCTAATGAGACAGACACATGATCATCTATCTCTGAGCACTGACATCAAGGAGCTGTCAACCTGTGCGTGTGCATTTTTGTGTGCGGGCGACTGTAATCACACAAAGTTACCTGTGTGTGGGAGGGAGTTCCTGAATCCTTTGATGTGATTTTGGTGTTTCTAGAGTAAATATTGTGGAAACCCATGTAAGTTAAAGACAGGGGTCCCTTCTGCATCTCTAAGAAAATCTTTGTATTGGAATCATAGGCAGCCAAGGGGACCTGGCCTCACTCAGAGGCACACAGTTTAAATTCTGTAAGTCTCTGAGCACATTGTTAGGACAAGTCTGTCTACAACTGTGGAAACAATAATGTGTATAGAGTGTAATATGTGGCTGGGAGCAGAGTGGACAGAGGAAAATGTCAAACAATTTCAGACAATTTCTCTCACCCACTCTAGCCTGAACATTCCATGCAATACACATACTTTATAATCTCAAAATTTCTCCAAAAATGATCATGGTCGTTGAAGAGTGATTGATCAAAAACTATAAAACTGACAAGGTCAGTGCCTCGGATTGGCCCCGTGTCACTAATAACTAGTGTTGAAATGACACTCACTATTTATGTTAAATGACTTTCTAAATCCTAAGCAGTCAGTGGGCACAGAGGCTTCAGTACAGTCCATTATTGAACATGTGACAGTGAAAATGGAGCTAAATGTATTCACTGAATGGAATTAGAAAAATAATTGTCATCCATTTCATTTACTCTTCTCTAATCTATTCTCTTAAAATATGTTCTCCCATGACTCTGTGCAGCATCATCTTGAATCTAATATGTTTTGGACACATCTGGTGCTCTCACAGCTTTCACTACAGTATATAGATATTTAAATATATTAAGTGATATGACAGTTGAGCGTCTGAGCCATTTCTTTTTCTTGTTCCTCTCCCTCACATACTGTTGATGGGGAGGAGATGCCAGTGAGCTCAGAGGGTGTGTGTGTGTGTGTGACATGTGCAGCAAAATCTCCATCCCCTGATACATAAACTACGTTAATAACACAACTTAACACTGCAAAATGCATGCACTTAATGCAGCACTTAATACCCAAGTCTACTGGTTATTCCAAAGACTCAGCTGGTCACAGAAGGGCAGCTGGGAGTTTGTTATTATAGCTCCAAAACTGAGATGAGAAAGGCTTCAGCTTTAGGCTTCTTAGAATAGTATTTTGTCAAAAGGCTTCTTTGGATGTTTGAAATGATGTTTCAATCTTATTTATTCATTTTCTTATTTGTTTAAATTGCTGTTTTAATCCCTGCTTTTTCATTCTGTTTAGCACTTTGTAATGTTATGGAAAGTGATGTAGGGGTAATGTTTCCTATACATTGTTATTAGTAAAATATGGGCTATGCTATTTTTTGTTTTTGTTAAAGTTTAAACAGACTATAGCTTCTACCCTGTTTTAAATCTGCTCTCTTGTTGTAGAGAGTAGCTTGTTGTATTTAATATATGAGGCCTTTTTATCCCTTCAGATGTAGCTGAATTTTAGAAAATATTTGACATTGTGACATTTGCTATCAAACGACAGCAGACATAAAAAAGTGGAGTCACAACCAATTAAAAAATTTTCAATAATGATTAATATTTTGCTTTGTTGTGTTGATGTGGATCTAATTTCCTTCATCTGGCAGAACCTGGGGAAACTGTTTGGCTGGCTACAGTCAAACAGTTTCCCAGGAGCCAGGAGTAATATTAGAGAGAATGACAGTCAGAGAGCAACAACACCACGCAGGTCCTCTCCAGAGATTCCCGGCCGAATCAATAATACATATTCCCCACTCATGTTTTGATGAGGACTGCCTCTGCCATTTAGTCAAGAACCATCTCCATCAGCCTCTATCTGAAGTGACTGTGTCAACATGTATAATGCAAAGCTAAATTAAGGAACAAGTGTGCTCCTAAGTGAACCGTCACAGCTGACTGGTGATGCTGCAGGATCCCATCAACTTCATTACCAGAGCCAGTCCACACATCAGACCAGTCACGCAAACTTTACTGATGTGACTGTAAGTCCTGGAACACATAGTTAGTTCACCATGAAGTGAGAGGGAGCCCTCAAACTGTTCACAAGCACCAACAACAAGGATGATGTGGGTGTGACATACTGTACAGACACTCTTACCGCTCCAGTCATTCATGAGGACCATGCCAAAGATGTGTTCATGGGCTTTGTTGATAGGAATAGGCTCGCCCAGCTTATTCCCACCTCCAACAAAGAAGGCCTGACAAGGGAAAAGAAGTGACACTGACACTTGTGTATGTTGTTGGTCATTATTGTAAATCATACAGACAAGAGAAGGGGCAATTCAGGCCTTTCAGTCAGGCATTATCTCAGTATCTGTTCAAACATTACAGACACAGGTGCTTGGATTAAATAAACAGTGTAATCACCATCTCCAGCTCAATGTCCAACTGCTTCGTCGGCCCAAACACCGGGGGTTTTGCTAACAGAGGGGAAAAGCAAATACTGGTTATCATCAGCCACAAGCTCTGTGTTGTAATCAAAATCTGTTCAAAGGGGAATCCACTTCACATTTAGGGACAGAAATGTGGTTCACACAAAGTAAATATTAAATTTAGGAGTTACGGCCGCTTTAATTCCATATTTTCAAGCAGTAAACAACACAACAATGACATATTAGAACCATGGCCAGATAAAGCTGCATCAGCACTGCTCCAGCTTTACCTTGTGATTAGAATATAACATACAGACTAATGAAGACATTGAAGTTGTCTATAAGCAGCAAACCAATTAGTCAGTAAGAATCTTACTCTGTTCAGGCCTCATCTGGCCTGAGGGGCGGCGAATGGGGGTCCCAGAAACTACCACTGACGATGCTCTGCCATGGTATCCCACTGGAAGCCTCAGCCTGCCCAACACAACACACAGCACAACAGTGACCACAACAGAGTCAACAGAGCAGTGATGATGTTTTACAGTAGTAGTAACTACATTTAGTACACAGATGTGTACATAGAATGAAGGGTAATTCATTAAACCATGCAGTTAGATGTAATGCCAATTAGCACAGATAAAAAAGGAACATCATATAAGATCATTAAAGATATTTAACTCATTAAACATAAATACTGCATTTGTATGAGTTAGACATTTATGCTTAAATTGTCCCAATTTCTGATATATATCATTTCTATATGTATATGGTTTGATGTTAGATGTATATATGCCATGTATAGCAAATTCAATACATGTAGGTACACATATACATATATCACAGTTGCATATGTGATGTCTCAGTGTGGCAGGTCGTCTATGAAGTTTCACTCTGACCTCAGAGTGAAACATGGGAAATTTACTTAAAACACATGAATAAATAATAACTGTATTTTTCTTTTTTAATCCATTGCATCACTATTTCTAATTCAATATTATTCAAGTATTAATGTGCATTTGCAAATACAGATGTGTGACTAACTAAAGGAAAATAAATGAGAGAAATCATAACAAATGCAGATTCACAGCTGGTTTCAGGAGTATGAGTCATAGAAATGTGTTTGCTTTGTGTGGAGATGGGTTTTTTTCAGTAGTCCCAGTGTGATAATATTTCTGTATTATCTCAGCCAAGTCATGGGGGAGCTTGTGAAAACAAGGTGTACAGTTGTGTTGTAGAGAATACTTCCAACGCAGTCAGCCTTGAGGCTAAAGATACAAGCCAGACAATGAAAGTCTGAATCATCTGGTGGCTGGCAGGAGAAACGACAGATGGGTAAAATGAACAACGAACAGCTTCTCCTGCTCAAACACCACTATCAGTGCAGCGGAGGCACTGAACCCTGAGGAGCTTCTCAGTGGCTGCCAGCAGAGAACTGACTGAGCTGGACCGCTCCCTGCGTGAAAGCAACAGTTTTAATGTGACACAGTGTGATACCACAAAAGAGATGGTTATTATTTCATTTGCCACAAATTAAAGGAGCAGACCAACATTGTTTTTGTTTCAGTCTTAATCAGAGGCAGTAGAGAAAGGAGACCCTTCATCCCCACTTAATCCCTGTATCTGTGTCACATGGGTGTCTGGTGTTTGGTTTCACTGCTTTCCATGCACAAACATTTGGAGGGACTTATGTGTAAAACCACTGAATTTACATTTGAATTGAAATGACAACTACTATTTCTCTGCTTAATTCTGTTAGTCTTGTTATTATCATTGAGTTGTTTTTGGAGGGAAAACATTATTAGACTGATATGATCCAGTCCTGAGTTGATCAGATATGAAGATATGGAGATAAAGAGATGCACCCAGCCTGGATACAGAAACTGGGCCTAAACATAAGAGAGGCTCAGAGCTCATATTGCAAGCTGGAGCTAAATTACACAACCACCTATTCATCTGGGATGATGTCTCTGGCAATCAGTTTAATTTAAGTCTGTTATTTATCCTTCTTTTAGCAGCTCTTTACAAGTTACATGAAGCCAAGGGGAGCTGCACATGTCCAGGATTATGATATATTCTTTTGATAAATATATTTATTATAGCTGGTTTTAAATGAGAATCAAATGATCACATCATATCAATTCATCAATGATAACACTTTCTTTCCAAATGTGCAGTTTACCAACAAAGGAATGTCCATGTAATGATGTTGCTACATAGGTCACCTGTAAGGAGATATATTAATATCACATATCTACAAATGAAGATATACGTTTATAGCATACATGTATGACATTGTAAATGTATAATATCTAGAAGCTGAGTTTTTCTTTGGTATAATATATATTTCATTTTCATGTGTATATTTAGCACAATAAAAATAAAAGTCTTCTATATATGTAATATAGATTGTATATGTTTTTCCTATTCATTTCTCATTAAGTTTAAACATCTCATTCTTGGAAAGTAGCCCAGACATAATGTTAATATATGAAATTGATCCAATTTCTGGTTTCATATTATTTTAAATACTATAATGTTTCATTTTAAATGTGCTTATATGAAATTCATGTACATGTTACACTTGTACATGGGTAAACGTTGGGACTTTTGCATCACAAGTGGTAATTTCAAAAAGCTTATTTTGGGTCTGGAACTTCATTATCTATAACAGATTCAGAAGCACATGCTGTGTTGCTCTCCTGCCCGTTGAAATTTCACATGAATTTGACAGCCAGGAAGAAGAGCATACCAATCAGCTGCTTAACCAGAGTGCAGCATGTCAGACAGAGCTGCCCCTTCCCTGTAAGCATTCCTCCCACATGGGTCCTAGATTAAATGAAGGCTGCTGGTGCTGTGTGACTGAGGCGTGCTGCTGTGGGACACTCCCTGGGCCCCCACTGCAGTATTTAAATGCACATTGGCGCACTGAGGCCCAAATCAATTAGAGAAACCTTGCAATGTCCCTCCACATATCACTGTTTGCAGAGGGCCTTGAACAATTTGTTTCAGGCTGTCCCCCAATACCCGGCCCAACGCTGATTGCACCAAGGCCTCTCACTAAGCTTTATGTTTACTCTATCAACAGCTGTTAGTGACTCTTGCTTGCTTGACTGATAGCATACCAGTTTGGCATTAGAGCATTCTCCTTCCCGCGGAACATAATGCCAACGTTGGTGGCGTGATCTCTGGAGGAGTAGAAGTCTGTGTAATCGCCTGTGAAGAGGAGAGGAGAGTTCATAAGAGGAGCATCTACTGCCTGCACCCTATCTCAGTGAAGTCTGTCTTGCTCAATGTGCCAAGTCAAAAGGAAGTGCAACTTAACAGTGCCCCCTTGAGGTGGAAGCTGTCTCACCTATATGAGCGCTATATCCTGTTTATGTTGGTTAGTTGAGGAGCAAATTAGACAAAAGTTCTATAAATATACATCCACTCCTAAGTATATGTGCACATTACAAAATCCAAAAGTCTGAGGCCATGTTCCCATAATGTGGAAATAGATATGTTTAAAATAAACAAGAAAGACATTTATAAGCAAATCGAATTTTCAAACATAATTTACAAGCATGCAGCATATATAAACATATCGTGGACATAAATGGCATATACCAAATGAAAAATCATAATATAGATATGTTTATTATATTATCCCAATAGTACTATGGGTATTTCACATAGGTTATAAACATATATCTTCATATGTTGTTCAAAATGTTTATATATGATAGTAAAATAAGTGACATATATGGCAACATTACAGACATAACACATACATGTGATTACATTATTTGCAAAAGCTCCATCAATCATAGGGCTTGGGCAACTTGTAGCAGTAACACAACCCTGAAGGCACTTTCGGGAGTCTTCTATGAGCAGTTCAAGGCCACTCAGATGTCAGTATCTGTTTTATCTCTGGTCTGTTTCGACAGAGTTTACAGGGTTAAACTGTGATAAAAAAAAAAAAACAAGTCTCATTAGTTCATCTCAAAATGAGAGGAACAAATGTGGGTGGAGTGTAGCTTGTCACTATAGAAATCACATCCTTGTCAGCTGCTGACATGAACATAGAGCAACATGTAACACAGCCACACTGAGTAATCCGTGTCAAAAGGTGAGATAAGTCCTGAAATGAATGACTGTTGACACTGACTGGAGCAAACGCATTATTCAGCAAGTGTGATGGAACATCAGTGTTAAAAAACGATGCCAAGGGGGAGATCATATTACTGTGCTCTGCTGAGGGAAACGTTCTCTGAATGAAACAAACTGCTCTTAAAACAGGAGAGTAAGGAGGGAGAGGCTCACCGATGTCTGCAGGAAGGTGCATGGTGGCTGCACTCTGATGGACAAATGCTCTGCAGAGACAGACAAAACTGAAATAAATTGGTCCAAGAAACTCCCATTGTCAGCAAATAAGCACAGCTGTAAAGATTCAGGATATAAGGCTGGGTTTTCCCTCTGGAACTATACAAAATAAAACTGCCACTAAGTTACAAGAAATGTACATATAGAAATGAAATATATTTTGTTAACATACATGGTTGCAACATATCATCTAGATATTTTAATATGCATCTTACTGTGGGTGTTTCAGATATGTTATACACTTACATATTCACATGAAAAATATCTCCTTATAGGTGACACCTACTGGCACCGTCATATCTGTGGGATGGACCAACCTGCTCCGGAGGCTGATGTCATCTCTCAGTGTGCTCTCATTGGCTGACAGCAACATCTGCAAGGTCCTCCTGGCCTCCCTCCAAGCCTCATACTCAAGGGCCATGAACGCATTCAGTGTGGGCTTATAGCAAGACATAGGTAAAAATAAAAATATGATGACAGTGAATGAATGAATGAATGAATACCTTTATTTTCAATGCGTGTTCACATACAACAAAAATCACTTGTCTCTCATAAAAGAAAACAGTTTTTCATTCACTTATCAAAGATAAAAATGATAATAAATTTTAATCCTGTTCATGTTCTCCAACACTGATTGAGATGAACACATATCAGTCCACTTAATCCAATGAAAGCTGCTCTTCCAGCACATATACTGAAAATGTGTCTGTTGTGAGCAGATCAACTGCTTCTTTTCTTAATGTGTTTCTCAAGTCTGTAACATGTGACCTGCAGTTCCATAACCAAAAATTTAAGCTTGACACATTTTCTGAGAATTGTTCTGTGGCTTGAGTTTTGTACCTATACATCTCCTAGGTGGTGGAATAATATTGTGCATATGTGCACATCTGTGACTATACTTCACGCCCTTCAGGCCCTTTCTAATTACTTTAATATGACAAAGTTGAAACTTCACTGCCATACTGCCCAGTACATGTGATTAGTGTCAAGCTCAAGAAGTTAAGTGAGTTGTGGTGCCTCTTCCCTGAATAGACTCAGTCATCAGACTCACCTGGTCAAAGACATCCTGATGTTTGGACATCACAGGTCCTTGAAACAAAGACTTAATCACACTGAGGTCCAGTATCTGGTCTCCAATGGCAACACCAATGCGATGTTTGGGCTGGGGAAATACAACACACTGACATTACTACATGCTTAAGACCAAAACAGTTTTTTGAGTATGAGTTTAAGCTGCATTTGCAGTTATGCACTTTTGTATTTTCCCCTTGGATAATCCTCATGTCACTGAATCTAGAAACTGCATGATTGGTTTAGTGATATTTCATAGTTGTGATGATGATGAGGGGCAACACACACACACACACACACACACACCTATCACATCCATCAGATCATCAGCTATAACCCAAGTCATGAAAAGGAAGTCCTATATGTACATAAATTATTTCCTCACTGACACAAAATTATCAAAAGAAGTCCTCAATGTGTCCATCTTCACAATAGTCCACTGCTAGAGTGAATGAACAAAATACAAAGAGCACTTACATTGTCATCTGTGGAGAATATCCCATAAGGAAGGTTATGGTAGGAGAAGTCAGACGTTGCATCTACTTTAATAAAAGACATCTTCTCTTTGCCAGTGGTATTCCACTATACCTCGCTGAGAGTTACAGAATGACTGAACAACAGCGTTAAGCACTTCCAGATGTTTAACTTTGGACAGGCCCGCCTCCCACTGCACAGCCAATCACATGTTGCCTGTAGGATCCACCCCAATCCAGCCCTCTCCTAGTTAATGCAAACCAGCCTGGTAAATGACTAAGCAAAATTGTTCTCCAGGCACAGATCAGTCTGCTTGGTTGGTAATTAAAATAAAAGCTGAAACAAATGGACAGAGTGTCAAATGTTTCATGTAGTTGCAGAGGAGGATGAAACATAAATGAAGATTGACAGTTTAAAAGACCTGATGTTTAAAACAGTGGGTAGGTAAAATGTGGTTTAATATGAGGGGAACTTCTTCTTCTTTTTTTTTTTTTTCCAAATCAAAGAAAATAATGTAAAGTTTAGGACTTAAAATGGTTAGATACAACCTCACTGCAGGAGGGTGTTTAACTTTAAATTTTAACTTTCAGTGTCACCACTGAAGAACAGTCTAACACTATAAATATGAATTAATCAACCCACACTACAGTACCTATACTGAGTTTTAAAGGTACAACAACGACATGTGAGACAGAATACTTTTACTTTTTGGTGATGTCACTGTGATCACAGAGGAAGAGCATTTCCAAGAAAAAAAGACGATTTTATATCCATGATGTGACCCATGGCTGTGGCTTCAGCTTGAATAGCCTAGATAAAGTAATTTCATCAAGCTGAAGGCAAGAAATGACTTTTTAAAGTTTTACGTTCTCAATAGTAAATTTGCTAAAACAAAACCTGACTTTCATGTTTTCCTCAATGAAGGAGGCAATAACATTCATGTTTTTATTCAAATGCATACATTTATCTTCATCTCAGGATTTTATTTGTTTTTGTTTTATTGACATACTGTTATGTTTAGGCTTGTTATAATGATCTTGTTAGGCATCTTACCAGTGCTTACGCACTTAGACCATGCTGTAGGGTTGAACCCGCTGAACCGCTCATGGTCACTTGTCCCCTCGTTACTGTGGAATTTTTGGGGAAATAAAGGGATGTTTAAAAATAACGCCCTGGAGAGTCGCGCATGCCCAAAGACAGACGATTTACGGCACACGTAGATACTGGCACTTGTCGTAAACCGGTGTAGCTCCGCTGTACATGACAGCCATGTGTTGTTTTTTGTGGTAGTTAATGTTTAACTTGTAGAAAGTTACACGACGCAAAACGTTATGTCGAAATCGCTTCTTCGACATCAGTCACACAGCACACACTTCACGTAGCTGTTTGTTAAATTGTCTTTTTTTTAGTTAGCTAAGCTTGCAAAGTTAGCAAAGCCGGGATGGCTGCGCTGCGAGCAGCAAAACAAACTTTGCGGAAAGAAATAAAGCGACGGGTTGCAGCGCTGAGTAACGAGGAGAAACAACGACAGTCTCTGGTCGTTTCACAGAAGGTAAGACAAGGTTAAGGTCGTGGTATAGAAAAGAAAAGAGGCTTCGTCTGTCATCACAAACTAATATCCTAACATAGAAGCGTCGTTTCTCTCTTGTACTTAACGGGGAGAACCTGAACACAACATCTGATAGATTCCCTGCTACGGACGTGCTTTAAATGTCTTTTCGGTGGACATGTACCGTAACATGAAGCTTTCATTTAGAGAAAATGAAGCTTTTCTGGCACTCTCCCAATGACACGTGAACATTTACGTAAACAATTTGTGCCAGGCAGACTTGAAAATGGACGATTTAATTCGGACATAAAGTGAGCTGATGTTTCCTAAAGGTCAGTGAGCTGCTTTCACACGTGTGAAGTCAGGAACAAGAAACCCCTCAGCTACTGGTGGTCTCAGGTTAGGGTTAGACAGGTAACTTGAGGTTTAACTCGGGGTTTTCTATCCTACCACGGTGGTTCATTTATTACTTGGGTAAATGACCATGGTACCTGATGCTGAGGTACTGTAACCTGCACTGCAGAGGACTTGATCAAACCAATGACCAACCAGATCAGTGGAGTCAAGGGTTCAGTTAATCAAGTCAGACATCAAGTTAACTGGTGAAATCTGGTGAAGTAGTGACATCACAGGTCAGAGGCGTCGTGGAAATTTACTTGTGCTGTCTCAAATTTTAGGGGCAAAATACCACAATTTAGGAGCAGTCTGGAGCCCTGAGTTAGGTGATCAGGCAGATTGGAGACAAATCTGATCTCTTTCATTTTGACCTTTGCTCCTGGTCTCTGACCTTTCCCTCTATATGTATTTCCTTGCAGCTATTCAAACACCTCAAGTATGTGTCCTGTAATCGGATTGCAGTGTTTCTCAGCATGAATGATGAAGTACGCACCAATGAAATCATCAAGGATGTCTTTAAATCGGGTAAAAGCTGCTTCATCCCCAAATACAACAGCAGCAACAATCACATGGACATGCTGCAGCTCCACAGTGTGAAGGACATGGAGATGCTGCCTCTGACCTCCTGGAACATCCAGCAGCCCGCTGAGGATGACCACAGCAGAGAAGAGGCACTGGCTGGAGGTAATGTACACAGCACAGACACACAAAAAATGCACCCATTGTATCATTTACAGTCTAAAATGTAATTGCAGTGCACAGTGAACTAAAAAAATCAGATTCAATTTGATTCAACTTTATTGTCATTGTGCTGAGTACATATAGAAAGCCAGAGAAATGTAGTTAGCATCTGACCAGAAGTGCAACAATGGTGCAATGTACAGATGAGGGCAGGCTCAAAATAAGTACTGACTACAGAGGAATGAGAGTAAGGTTATATGAAGGAACAGCATACAGTTTGTGAAATGTACAGTGACGTTACTTGAACTTGAACAGTGTTTTTAGATCTTTTGTCTGATGTTACTATGGTAACTGAAGTATAATTCCAAGCATTTCATAAGTGTCAAAGGCTTTTATTGACAATTACATTAAGTTCATCAAGTGTCTTGGATGGTTGAGAGAAGTTGCTCTCTGAGGATGTTTTGGTACTGTTGTTTATTCATGGCTGTGAGTGAGCCCACTCCCCACACGTGAATGGTGTCAGGATGCTTTACTGTTGCCATGACACAGGACTCATGGAAGCACTCACTGATCCTTCTCTGGATGCCCCAAACAATGGGAAAGAGGATTGTTCAGAGAAAAGACCGTGCCCCAGTTCTCAGCAGTCCAGTCCCTGGACCTTCTGCAGAACATCACTGAACTGATGTTGTCCTGGAGAGAAGTGGCTTCTTCGCTGCCCTTCTTGACACCAAGCCATCCTCCAAAGTCTTTGCCTCACTGTGTGCAGATGCACTTACACCTGCCTGCTGCCATTCCTGGGCAAGCTCTGTACTGGTCAACTTCAGGAGATGGTTGTGGTGCTTGCTGGACTTTCTTTGGCACCCTGAAGTCTTCTTCACAACAACTGAACCTCTCTCCTTAAGTTCACTTTCATGGCAGAGAGGGACTTGTCATTATTTTGATTAAAGCCTTCAGTGACTGGAGTCACAAAAACTGCCTCATGCTGAACACCTCAAAGACAAAGGACATGATCATGGATTTCCATAGGTCCAAGCTCCCTCTTCAGCCAGTCAACACTTGTGGAGTGGACATCGAGGTGGTGATAACCTATAAATATCTAGGTGTTCACCTTGATAACAAGTTGGACTGATCTGTTAACACAGATACACTCTACAAAAAAGGGGCAGAGCCACCTCTTTTTCCTAAGAAAGCTCAGATCTCTAAACATCTGTAGTAAGATGCTGCAGATGTTTTATCAGTCTGTGGTGGCAAGTGTTTTATTTTATGCTGCAGTCTGCTGTGGAGGAAGTTTAGGAAAAAAGCAGGCAAAGAGGCTGGATAAGCTTGTAAAGAAGGCTGGCTCTGTCATCGGAGTAAAGATGGACTCTCTGGAGGAGGTGGTGGAGAGATACTCAATGAGAATGATGGAGGCCATCCTGAACAACACAGATCATCCTCTTCATAACACCTTGATGGATCAAAGAAGCAGCAGTGGTGGACGGCTCCTCTCTCTTCGGTGCAGGACAGAAAGATACCGAAGATCCTTCATGCCCACAGCCGTCAGACTGTTTAATTATTATGCAAATTTAAGATGAGCTATTAGACAAATGAATTTCCCTTTGGGATCAATAAAGTATTTTCTATTTTCTATTTTTTCTATTTTCTATTAATTGCAGTTCATCTGATCGCTCTTCATAACATTCTAGAGTATAGTGTAATTGGTAGCTAGTGGGCTTAAACCATAATTCAATCCACAGTGCATGGAGTTGTTGTGGAGCCAGAGTGAAATGACAGAGAATAACCAGCAGATAGAGCTGTTGTTCCTCTGAAGATCAGAGAAGTGACTGTACAGTAGACATCAATGTCCCTGTGTGAGCTTCCCCTGCAGGATCAGGCCTGATAATTGTTGAGTTGATGTCACCATTTCTCAGCATCATCCTGTCATGCAAGCACCATCAGGTTCTCTGAATCTCTGACCTGTGTCCTCATATTAACATTTCCTTGAGCTGAATCCAAATATTTCCCAAGCCCATGCTAACAAAATGAACTGTTGTGTAACCAACAGATATTTATCAAGTTGATGTAAAGCCAGATGTAAAGACATGAAGAGACAGAAATTTAAACATTTCAAATCCCCATATTTAAAAAGCTGGAAAAGAGAATGGTTGGACTTTTTTTCCTTTTAGTACATGAGCTGCGCCTCAAAACTGTTACCTAATATTTATTATTATTTGATTTATCATATATATAATCTACTGCCCATACAGGTGGGGAAATCATTTGTTTTTTTTCTTTGACCCTCACTGTTTAGAAGTCAATAATTAGAATGTAAACCAACTATATTCAAGTGCTTTGTGGGTAATTTGAAATTCACATGACTTCAGCTGCACATCGTTATTGCTGTACAAGGCTTAGGTGCTGTAGAGGGTGTTGGTTGTTACATACTTGAATCCTTGTTTCCAATGTAATATTTTCCTTCTCGCCATCATGTAGGTCAGGCATGGGCAAGCTATTCCACAAAGGGCCACTGTGGCTGCAGGTTTTTGTTCCAACCAACCAAGAGCACACAGTTTGAACAGTCAACTGTCTGAGGACTGAGATCGGTTGATTGAATGAGTCCAGTCTGGTGTGCTGCTGCTTGGTTGGAAAGAAAACCTGCAGCCACACTGGCCCTTTTTGGAATAACTTGCCCATGCCTGATGTAGGTTTAATATGGAGAGAACATTCACCAGTGTTTTCTACTTTCTGCACAAGTTTAGGAAAAAAAAGAAAGAAAGAAAACTCATCTCATAAATTTGGCAGGAAGTTTCCTGAAGAAAACTGATAAAATGCTTCTATTCCTAAACCTAAAAGTAGGACAACATTTGTGTCACTCTGTGATGTTTTAGCCAGCCTGGACTGATTTCCAATTTAAGACACTAGATAAATATGGGCCCTGATCTGCTCCCATATCATCATAGCCTATTGCAGCACACTCAGTCCATGGGCTATACTACTTATCTGTGCAGTGGAGGCTGGAGCCAGTCCCAGCTGACTGGTTGTGGGTAGATGGGGAATCCATGTTGCTCTCCATAGCTGTAAATGGAAATTACAAATGTCCACCCTCACTGACTCACAGATGTGAGGCACCTTCTTGATTGGTCTGTGAGGGCTTATTGGGGCGGTTTCCACTAGGGAAGTTCCTGGTAAAATTTAGGAGGCAGGACCTTTCCAGGAACGTCCTCTCACTCAGCCTTCTATGCCATGTCTCCACTACAGAGCAGTACCTGTGTTGAACCCACTGGACTCTTGTGCAACAGTTTTGATTGTCAAACTTAATGGTTTGGTTTGTAGTGGGGTGTGTTTTTGAATTTTAAAACCCCCACCTAACAACCCCCACCTCGCAAAGTTACCCCAAAGCTCCTGCAGTGGAAATGCAGACACTGAGACTCATAATAATGAGAGAGGATGATGATCTCATTACTTTTGTAACATCTATGTTACACATTGTTTACAAAATGCTTTGACAAAATGTTAAAGCAGTCAAACTCAATAAGTGACAGAGAAAAATAGACAGCAAAACACAACATAAAAACCAAGTCTGTTATAAGTTTGTACTAGAAGTCATTTAAAGGACGTCACAGACTTATCTGATGGAAAAAGCACAGTCACCTTCATTGAAGCCCTGACGGTAGCTGTGTCCCAATTCAGGGGTTGCATTCTTCAGAGGTCGCAGTGGGCAACAACTTTGGAGGCACCTCTGATGGCCACATCAACCGTTGAGAAATGGGACATTATAGCCGTCGGAGCATTTCCTGATTGCGGCGGGAATCGGCTTTGCGACCAATCTGCTGGTCGCAGAGCCCGGCTCAGTGGGTCACCACACCTCCTAGCCGGCCACAAAGTGGTGGGGCTACCGTGGCTAGAGAAAAGAGCTGGCTCAACATTCCAATAGCTAGCATGCTATGTGGCTAATAATTATCGGCGCATAAAGAATCCTGGGATAAGATGTGTCCTCGTAGAACAGGCAAGAGAAGGCTGGATTTAGAGGAGCCTTCACATTGGGACAGGCCTTCAAATGCATCCTCTGAAGGATGCAGCCCCTGAATTAAGACAGAGCTTGTGAAACAGCCAGAAGGGCTTGACCTGAGGATCTGAGGATACTGACTCGTCAGGTGTTAATAACTCTGAAATTGAGCTCAGGGCCACAGTGTGCTTTAAAAGTGATCAGGAATCAGTCCAAAAATGGACTGGGAGCCAGTGAAGAGAAGTGAGGATCATGGTGATGTGATGTTTGTTAAAACCACCGAGAAGCTGAGCTGCTTGCTTGAGACAAATGCAGTGAAAAACTCACTCAACTCTCTTAATAGAAGTAGCAGATTTTATCAATTTACAGTTCATTGACAGACAACACATAAACATCACACATCTCTGATGATTTGTGCTGTTCTCCATAAATGTCAATGCCTTGAGGAGAGAGGCGGAGCTGGTAAACTGCAATTCAGGCCAGTTCAATGTAAGATGTAATGTGAATGTAACAAATTTACTTGGCATCCAACAGTTTAGTCTATTTGAACCACATTTTTCATTATTCATAATTAGAGCTTGAGAAAGTTTTGGACCTGCACCAGAAAAGCACCTGTCGAGCCTTTACCACTGGGAGACCTTGTGCATTTGTGGTTTGCTGTCTGTATCTACAGATAAAAGTGTACATTTTCTCACACCTTCATTCACTGTAAAAAGTGATACTTTGAATCAAATTTAAAAAATTGCGTCAACTTGTCACATCTAATTTTTTTAGTTTTTCTCAAATTAAAAAAAAATTAGTTTGAACAAAGGAAATAATGTTAATTCAAAAATATAATTGAAACCAATGAAAGTTTTCAAATATAACACTGTAAAACCCGATGAGTTAGTTGAACTCAAACCATTTGAGGAAACCGATTGCCTTTAACCATTTAAGTTTGCTAACTTAAATAAAATAATTTTCTGCAGTTGAATTGCTTAAGTTCCAGTAACTCAAGTATTTATTCTTAAGGTACCTCGGGTAAATCAAGTTAAAAGTACCATTCCACTCAGTTACATGAACTTAAAACTATTACACTTGTATGTAACAGTTCTACAGATTATTTTAAAATGTGTTAATTTAAGTGATCGGAATTAAGTAACAGTAACTTAAATGGCGCTTTTGTAGATAAATGTTACCCCATATGTTGAAAGTACTCTGTTTTCTTTCACTAATTTAATTACTACATTCTAGTTATGATAACTTGTAGCTACTTAACTCATTTGAGGAAACCGATTGCCTTGTACAATTTGAGTTCTGTTAACATAATAAAAACTCAAAATGGGTGTCATAACTTAAGTTTTATTAACTTGTATGCTTAATACCCAAAATCAAAATAGACTTCTCTCTCTGGGGCTCAGATCAATCAAAGTACAGTATCATCTTAACAGTGACAAAACTGGTGACACTATACAAATATTCATAGTAAAATGATTAAACATTGAAAGTTTTACGGAGCTGAACACTTAACAAACACCCAAAAAATCAAAACAAACTTCCCTTTCTCGTGCTCAGATAAATCACAGTATCTTAACAGTGTCAAGACTGGTGACACCATAAAATATGCATAATAAAATTATTAAACATTAAAAGTTTAACTAAGTTGAATGTTAAACACCCAAAATCAAAACAGACTTCCCTCTCTGGGGCTCTGATCAATCATAGTACAGTATCATCTTAACAGTGACAAAACTGGTGACACCATACAAATATTCATAGTAAAAAAGGTAACAACACTAAACACTTGTCTAAACACAATAAATAAACTGGCCAGCCACAAAGTATTTTGTTTGCAAACTGCTGACAACAAATGCTTTTTTACAACTTAACTCTAACTAATTTTTCAAGGCCTGTAGTTTAGTTCTAAGCTGCTTCCTCCCCTCATCCAGGTCAAGGAGGATAACCTGAATGAACTCGAAGAAGCCACTGAGCTTCTCCGGGTACTTCAAATGCAGTGCATATACCAGTGCAAACAACATTACCAGTGCATCTGTCCATGATCCATGTGACGTGACAACCATATCTTCCAAAACAATGGACACATGCTGGGTGTTGAAGGGAACTTCAAGCACTTCTTCCTCGTTCACCACTGCCACCAGAGCCACTGCTCCCTCCTGGGCAGCTTCCAACTCATCCTAAAAAAAGGAGAAAGTAATGTGTAGGTATAATTTTACAAATTAAGCTCATTTAAAAGGCTGATGATAAAAAAAACAAAACAAAACAAAAAAAACATCACATTATCATGTCCAGATTTTGGTATGAAAGTTTAAGAAAAAAATTTAAAAAGAATTCCTAAACTATAATTGAATGGACTAATTTATGAATGTAGTGTTTCATTGCTCAAACTCATTGTAACACCCGTTAGTTGCACTAATGTAATCCCCAATTCTTTCTTGCTCAACAGAAACGTTTACAACTACTGCAGACCAGAGTGCACACACAACTGATGAGAGATCTTTCTAAGTTCAGTAACTTTCTGTAAAGTTGACAAATCAACATTCTGTTTTAAGTTTTGGTTTTTAGAGGATTCACACTTTCATGAGTGAGTTTCTGACGAGCATTGCCTTTTGGGTCTTTTATACTGACGAGCAAAATGTCAACTATTTCCCTATGCAAGTTAGTTTTTTAAAGAATGGATTCTGAAGATGGCCTGAATCAGCAGCCCAAGGAGCAGGACGCAGGCCTCCAAGTGTCCACAGCTTAATCTGATCAATAAATCAGAATTGAGCAGCAAGAGTGTGAAACTAGCAGATGCTCAGTTATTTTCCAAACTTTCAAATTCTGTTCCAGATTTGGGGGCAGATAATCTGTTAAATTAATCTTAATGTGCTTGATGAGACCTGATTTGAACCACGTGTTAAAAAAGGAATGGAAAGTGATCCTCACATGTTTGGATGTTAAATACATGGAGAAGCAGAACACACAAACCTTGCACGTTCTGAAGACGTCTGATGAATCCTCCTTTTAAGTAGTGTGGTAGGCCAGGGCTGCTGTTCGAGCTGCACAGATATCATTTTTGTCCTGTAGCACAAAGACAGTGTATGCATAGAGGATGTTAGTGTCCACAGTTCACATTCAAAAATGTAATGCATGAAATAAAAAAGAAAAAAAAAGATCTTTTCCTCAAATGCCATCATAATCGCTTCCATCTTCTGGCCAAAATTGCCAGTCCTCCTCTTTTTGTAGAGCTGTAGCACCGAGGTGTGTACTTGTCAAGTGAAGCTTGGAATGTAGATGGCAGATTTTGATTTGTGATCCTGTGGAATTCACTACAGAGCTGCATGAAAAACAAAAGACAAGTTAATATGTATAGCCCATTTTAAGTTTTGTCTGAAAGGGCTTTACACAGCATCATAACAACATCCTCTGTCCTTAGACCCTCACACTGACTGAGGAAAAACTCCCAAGAAAAAACAGGCGTGAGCAACAGAGGAGGGCTCTCTCATCCAGGACGGGTAGACGTGTTATAGATGTTGTATACAGACAAGAAAAAAACAACAACAAAAGCAATGTGATATTGTAAAACTGGGCTATTCAGACAAACGGACATACCAAATAAGACTACTCAAATCTAATGATGACAAATGTTATTTGTACGTTTTTACTCACTTGTGCTTCACAAAAGAGTGCAGGCCATCTCTCTCTTTCAATTCAGCAATTGGAGGAGCAAGCCTTTGGGTCTCAAGTGTCTGCCTTGTTTCTCCATGGGGATAGTTGGGAAGGAAGTTAACTTCCCCTCTTCTGGGTCTTTTGATGCTGGCCCTGGATGCTGCACCCTCTGGATTGGTCCTGCTATGCTTTCCTGCATTCACAGCCACATCCTTTATGCTAGCCCTGCTCAGTTTGGTCCTGTAGTTGCCCATCTTGAAGCGCAAACTGTTCTGCCAGCCCTCATAGCCTCTTGTGGATCCACTTTCTTTCAAACAGGGGTGTTTACTCACCAGAGCCTCTGCAGCCAAGCCAATCTGTTTGGTACTAGGATATACTTTATGCTTGTATATTTCAGCAGCCATTACATCCAGTATGTTGTGCTTTTGATCCCTGGTCCCTGGTCTGACATTTTTTCCCTCTCTCATATAGGCAGAGTTGCCCTCTCTTAGAGTATACTCCACCTCATACGAGAAATTTGGAACAACAAAAATGGCTGGCCATCGGCAAAGTCGATCTGGTGATTCTGTGTTATCAGACAATAACACAGTGTCATCTGTGCTAGTTGAGCTCAGATCTGACCCAATAATTCTAACTATCTTAATGTTTGCCTTAGATGGTAGGTCCTCCATGTTAACTAAATTGCAGAGGGCATTGTCAACTTCTGGGTCTTGAAACTGAAGTCATAGGCCAGATTCATTTTATCTTTCACTTCAAATATGAGGGCATGTGCAGTTTCAGGATGAGAGGGCAAAATAACCCTCTCAGCGTTGACATCATCAAGGATGACCCTCAGTTTAAGAACGTCAGTCGCCTCCATTTACACTGTTGGGGAAACCTGGAACATACAGAAAGAGAAAAAAAAAACTCTTTGTACTCCTTGTCAGTGCTCTCCTTTCCACTAGCTGCTAAACTACTCACATATCAATATGTCCAATGAGTACATTTTTGTTTCTTATTGGTGTGCAGGAAGGTAAACACACATGTAGTCCAGCTAATAATTTTCTGACTTTAAGATGCATACAAAGCAAATGCACCTATAAAACATAGCTCATAGTAGCCATTACCTTTAATTACTTTGTCAATTGCGCCCAGGGAGGTCACCACAAGTGTTCATAGAAGGATCCAAACGATCTTCAGTCTCTAGTCATTGGAGAAAATGGGCTGAGGATGGCTGCTTCGTGTGGTTTCCTTTATTCGGACACTGAAATGAAATGTTAAGTTGTCAGAATTAGCCTGCCTGAAACTTTGTAGGCAGTCTCTGGCATTTGGTCAGTTAGCTGACTCAGAGATTTCACAGAATGGCTCTTGCTTTTATGGTCTGTTAGCTCATATGACCGCAAATGCTCAACATACCAGGTCTCATAGTCTTTCAACAGAAAAAATATAGCACTTCCTATGAGCAATATATTTCTGATCTCTTTAAACTCGGGCAAGGCAGCATGTGTCCCACTACATATGAACATGCCTACCACAAAAGTTGTGCCTTGAATGGTTTTGTGCCATATACACTGGAGATCAAAATTAGAGAACGATTTATAAACAACTGATTTTTGACATCTTCACTGCTCAACAGTTGAAGGACTTTTTATCGTGTCTATAACCTTGCTACTAGAACACTTTTTCACAAAATAACTAAGCCATTTCAACAAAAAACATTATTTTGCAGAAAACACACTGATCAAAATTGGAGAACAACAATGACTGTAGCATGGAAAAAGATTACAACTAAATTTTCTGAAGGTTACAACAGTCAGCAGTTAGTAGGAAATGTACAGGCCTCTGCTCTGAATGACTTCAGCACATCTGCCGTCACAGGACAGCACTAGTCTCTCACACTGCTCTGGTGTGATTTTGGTCCACTCTTCTTCCAGTCTCCTCCACAGTTCGGTGACTGTAGTGGGTTTCTTGGCCATAACTTTGTCGCCAAGGATTTTCCAGAGGTCCTCTATTGGGTTGAGATCAGGACTCTGGGCAGGCCATGTCAATATTATTTCAGCGTTTTCAGTTTCAAGGAACTGCTTTGCCTGTTTTGCTGTGTGACATGGAGCGTTGTCCTGCATGAACACTGCAGGCTGATTGGGTGATGAACACAGGGAGGGAACCATATGTTGTTGAAGAAGGTTCTGATAAACATTTGCATTCACTCTGCCATGTAGCTGTATAAGAGGCCCAACTTCTGCTGCAGAAAACATGCCCCAAACCATGACACTTCCTCCTCCACCTTTCACTGACTTCTTTACACACTTTGGGTTCAGTCTTTCTCCAGTTTGTCGCCGAACATAATGTTTCCCATCGGACCCAAATAAATTAAACTTGCTTTCATCACTGAAGTGAACTTTGGACCAATTCTCCTCTGTCCACACAACATGCTCCTCAGCAAAGCTTAGTCTAGCCTTTTGATTCTTTCTGCTAATGAGAGGTTTGGTCACTGCAGAGTGGGCTTTCAGTCCAAATGCTCTTAAACATCGAGACACTGTATGACGAGACAGATCCTTACCCTGTTCAGCGCTGAACTGGCAAGCAATTGTGGAAATGATTGCCCATTGAGATCCTCCGCAGTATCCTGTCCTCTCTTGTATTTGTTTTCCGTGGACAACCAGCCTTCTTGGGGGACTTGAATGAGTTTGAGATGTTATAAAGATTCAATATTCTTGAAATCACACATTTGGAACGACCTGCTTGTCTTGCTATGGCTGATAGGGTCATCCCTTTGACCTTCATCTGGACAACCTGCTGCCGGAGGCTTCCAGTCACTTTAGAACGGCCCACCATCTTGCAGAGTCAGTGAAACTGGAAGTTAGGCTGCCAGTTAAATAGGGGTTGACAGATAATCAAGGAAATTAGCACCAGGTGCCAGATTAACACCAATAACTGGGAGGTATCTGAAAGTGTTCTCTAATTTTGATCAGTGTGTTTCTGCAAAATAATGTTTTTAGTTGAAATGCCTTAGTTATTTTGTGGAAAAAGTGTTCTAGTAGCATGGTATAGACACGACAAAAAGTCCTTCAACTGTTGAGCAGTGAAGATGACGTTATTTCAGAAAAAATCAGTTTATAAATCGTTCTCTAATTTTGATCTCCAGTGTACACTGCTGCTGTCTGTGATGCTCGTCAGTACTGGATGTGTATCAATAGGCAATGATTCAATAAAGACAGACTCCACATTTGAAGTCTGTACTGGTGGCTTGAAAAACCTTTGTGATGACAGATAGAATGCCATCACCAGTTAAGCCAGTCTGCCAGTGTTTTCAATACATTTTTGTAGTTGTGAGTGTCATGAACTATCTTCTTGAAAACCTTGTGCTTCCCCTCAAATCTCATTGTCCAGAGATGCATCAGAGGACCAAAGCACTTGATGAGAAAAGGATAATGTTCGATGTAATGATGCTTTGGTCTCAATATTAAGTTGGGGAAGACTTCCTGAAGGAGTTGCCTGTGATCTACAATCTTGCAGGCTACGTACTGAATGGTATTATCTGTATTATCTGAAACTATGAGAAACAGCAAGCTCAACTATATCTTTTAATTCCATTAGGACCTCCCATGTTTTGTCCCCTTCTTGCACTCTGGAGCCAATGAAAACAGGTAGCAGTCTTAAGAAGAGTGTGGTTCTCATGCCCATTCCCACCATTGTTCCTCGACTAGCAAAATTTTGAGGAACTGGGTGAGGGCGGTCAACTTTGTTGGAATGCTGGTAGGGAAAACACAGGATTGCTTTATTCAGCTCCTCCATTTTTTTTGAAATCAAACCTTTCAAACAGTGTGCCAGATCCACAGGGACCACACCTTCAAACAGGTCGTGCAGCACATTAGGCGGAAATCCTTTGATGGGATGAAAAAAAGAGAGCTGATCAGAGAGAACAGAACTCTGCTTTACACCATAATTCTCCTCAGTTTCATTTGTCTGTATTTCTTGAACCAGGCTATCGTGGAAATCTTTTGTTCTCATTTCAAAACCACCAGTTACTGCATCTGATTGTTGCATTTCTATCTGGGTGGCAAGGCAAAATCTGCAGAAATATGTAGACCTGAAACTGTCACTGAAAAAAGCTAGCCCATGGGCAGCGAGGTTATCAGCCACAACAGAGTAGACTGTGCCTTTGAGACAGTCACCAAATGTTCCAATGTAGACACCCACGTCTTCAAGTGTTTTTAGGTCACTCCAGAGAGGTGCAAAAACTTTCTCATATCCAAACTGTAGAAGAATGTAGAATGGAGGACTGAGCGATACTTAACTGGTATGTTAGCTAATGTCCAGTACACTGCACATACTTTGTTGATTTTTTTCGATGTTCCTAGAGGGTTTGCAATTTCAAAATCATCAACATAGAGAATTATTGATAATTTCTCACCCTCATCTGAAAGAAGCTGATTTTCCCGATAGTGGGAGCCATCACAATATGATAAATACTGTCCAGGCATGTGAGATGGAGTTTCTTTGACTTTCTCAAGTACATCAGGTTTTTGCAACAGCTGTTGTAATGATGTGAGAATAGACACATACATGTAGGTGCGCTGTGATGACTCAATTAGGTATTCTACAGGCTTAACATATGGAAACTTCTCCTCAAAATAAGATTTTCTCCTCTTAGCTGTTGATAGTGGTCCTTCAGAGGTAACATTACTCTCTGAAACTGCCTGGGCAATTTCACTTACAAGTGTGTCAGTGAAAGTACAGTCATGTTTTTTCAGTATCTTGATTACAGATTCTCTGACAACAGGTTCTGACAGTGAAAACAACTGATCAATGTGCTCAATAATTTCCTGTATTGCCCTCTGTGATACATGGAGAATAGTTTGCATTTTCAAAAAGAAAGCAGCCAGATTGTACTGTAACTGCTCTGCTAATCCCTCAGTGCTAGTGTCTGCTACTGGGGCAGTTTCATCATCATCATCATCATCATCATCATCATCATCATGTGATTGCTCCACAGAGTCATGTTCAGTGTCACTATCCTGGGAAACATCTGGAACATTTTGCACTACAACTGCTGCATCATAGTTTGATGCACCCTCATGTTCTCTGCATTTGTGTGCACTGTATGTGGAGTAAACATTTGTTTTAAACTTACAAGCTGTAAATGGACATGGCACCATTTCCTTCTTTCTTAAATGTCCCCTTTGACAAATGAACCTTCAGTAAGTAGTAAAAGTACACATGCAACTGGTATATAGGCAAGGTAAAGGTGAAACCGTGGAGTACTGGCTATGGTTGAGCCTGTAATGTCTCAATAACTGTCTCAGGAACTAGAAAACTCACATAATTTACATTTCCACATATTATCATCAAAAAACTACGTCTATCAACGCGGTAAAACACTTTTTCTGTCCACTGCAGAAATGAACTATATTTTTTTCACTAGCCAAATGAATCAAAGTTATGTAAAGCACCAAATGGAGACGAGGCTCCCGCTAAATTATGTTCAGGGTTTGTAGTATACTACACAGGAAGCCTGAAAACTAACATCCAGGTTGTATTCGCAAGCAGGTGAAAAGACATACACAGACTCAGCAGCCGTCTTTCTTCAACAAATTTAACTGCAACTAATGTGAAGCACAGCGGTTATTTATTTATTTATTTTTTGAACCATGCTGCTTGCTATTGCTACTGTTTGAAAACTCCTAAAGCTAATGTCACCTCACTTCAGAGCACACGCTCTGCTTTTTCGACTTAAACAGTCCGATAAACAAACAGCTCACCGAACAAACACTTAAACTCGTACAAATTAGCAATAAAAAACACAACAAAGTTACCTCGTCAGGACAGACACAAGCTCTGCTCGTTGCGTCGTGTGGCCAACGTTGAGTTGCGCCGTCGGCTATCCCAGCATGCTTTATGAGCGACGCAGCCTTCTGCTTACATCGGATCGTGCGACAGGTATCGCCTTCGCTGCGCGAAGCATGCTGGGTGTGACCCAATCTAATCCCAGTGTGAGCAACGCAGCCCTCTGTGATTTCGCCGCTCACTGTCTCCCCTGGGATGACGACGGAGATCGACCCGCCAATCACCCCAGGATACCGGCTGCTCGCTTCTGAGATGACCTGCTGCTCCCTGTCGGATGGTTCCACAGGTGGCTCTTCACTTCTCCAAAAACGTCGGAGCAAACTTCCAAACAGGCGTCATTTGGATAAACTGACCACATATTGGGGATCTAAATGGTTACTTTCTCGCATGAAAAAACATTAAAACTTAATAAAGTGACATATTAACAGCTCTACAGCGGGAATTAAAACTGCCTTTGGAGCGAAATGCATTCTGGGAAATTTGTATACTGCGATGTGAACGACATCGGTGTGCTGGGATAGCATACTGAATCACATATTCATTAGGCAGTATACAGTACATACTAACGCAGTATGTAGTAGGCAATACGGTCGTACCTGGTTTTGAATACAGCCAGTGAAACAAACTAAAGCTGAAAAAACTCAAACTAGCTGCCCAACACAACACAAACAAAGAGTGTATGCAGTTGTTTTGGATATATCTGCTAACTAAAATGACAACAAAAGAATGAAAAATGCTAAATGACAGCCCATGGTCAACAGGATTGACTTTTTTTTTTTTAATAATGATATAAACACAACTTATAGAAAATGAGTTAGTGCAATGAACTGGAATTACATCACACTTAAAGCTGGGGTTGGTAACATGTTTCATGTTCAGAAACATGTTTTGTTATACTGGGTGAAATGGTCCTTCTACCTTCTGAGTAATCAATACATTATGTATTCAGAAAAAGGAACGAAAATAATCAGTCCTCTGTGGCAGCTGCAGGACTGAAAAAACTCCGACCAATCCAAGCTCTTCGCACCGAAGAGCAAAAACCAATCAGATGCCTTCATGTCTAGTTCTGTATCCGCCCCCCTCGATCCCTGTCTCGTACGCGTGTGCACAATCTTCACGTTCGCTGTTGCCGGAAGAAATCAGCGTACAGAGTTACAGCAGAATGGATTTCATGCTCATTTATGATCAATGGCTGAGAAAATGCAGCCCCAGTTACTACTTCCAGCGTTACTTGTAACGGCTCGCCCCGAGAAAAAGGCAAGGAAGAGAAAGCTGGAGGCTGAAAAGGCTGCTAACAAAAAGGCTCTGGATAAAGCCAGAGGTCAAACCAGAGTAAACATCGGTGTTGCTTTTGTGGAGACAACTGAGGGATTTGAAGGGCCTGAAAAGTGATGCTGAGGTTGCTCTCTTTCTGTTGGACAGGTAATTATATGCTTTGCTTCGGGGAGGATTTGTTATTTTTATGAAATGTGTAACTTTTGCTAACGTAGCTACTTTTGTAGCTTGTATTAGCCTAATGCTAATATTAGCTTCCCTGTGGGTTTAAAACGGGTCGGTGACGCCAGTATTGAATAGATTATATATATATATATATATTTATATATATATATTTAGTACTCGTCCTGCCGCTTCTCATTTTCCAGTTTGTGGGGGCGTGGCTTGGACGTACACACTGATGGGAGGGGGAGGAGGGGGGTGGAACTCAGAGGAGGTGCAATATTACCAACCCCAGCTTTAAATGCTCCAAAACTTTAAGTACACTCAAAGCAACTGAGCTATTACATCAACATTTCATTTTTGAGTTAGTTAAATTCATGGAAATGAGTGTCTATAACTTTTCTCAAAGTTTGAGTTATGTTAACTTTCTTCTTTTACGTACTGTTAGGTTTTACAGCGAATGAACTCATAATTTCAACTTGTTACAGCAAAATTTTAGTTTTTCTCAAATTAAAAAAATTTGTTTGAACAAAAGAAATAATGTAGTAATGTTAATTCAAAAAATTAGTGTAAACCAATGAAAGTTTTCAAATACAATGAAATCACAATTTCAACTTGCAGTTTTCTTTTTTATGCTTTGCATTAACATATATTTTCACCCTGGCTTGAGCCAGAATCTTACAGAACTACAAAGTAATGTCATACGAATACAATATATTTTTTCACTTTTAGAAAAACTAATGAAATTGTGTCAACACAGTTCAACTTCACACATTTTTTAATTAAATTTCTCACATCACAGTAACGTTTTCAAATGGTTTTGAGGTGAGCTTGGCTATTCTTTAAATAAAATATAAATGTATAAAAATGAAATGAAAATATAAAATTATATACTTTTTCAATAGCCAAACTAACTCCAGTTGTTCAAAAGCACAACAAACAGCTCAAAATGCTTTTGAGGTGAGGTAGGCTATTCTTTAGATAATATAAAAACCGTATAAAAATAAATAAGTGACTTATAAGCAACTTATGTATGAAAATACAATGTAAATATAAAATTAAAATCCAACAAGAGGTTCCTCATTCCTCAGAACAGACGTGACAATTGGTGGCAGTAAAGCATTCATATTGGGTCTGGTGCTCCATTCATTTCATGGTGGTAGTGCATTTAGCACACACGCACTCAACAGCCTGTGCACAGACACGTGTGCACACAGACACACAAACACAGACACACAGGCCAAGTAGTGACACTCCCACACAGCTGCACTGCCCTCCACTAATCAACATAGCGTCAGACTCAAGTGTGAATGCCCACCAACACAGTTGCATGAAATAACTGTATCAGCATCTAACAAGGCAAAATTCTAGTGTCCTTTACAAAAGAAGTGCCATTTCAATTCCAAGAAACATATGGTCCATTTTAAAACCAAGAAACATGACCACAATGACTGCACAAACCTGAATAACAATGTTTTCTCTTGCAACAAGTAATCATCTATGATGAATTCCAAGGCTCATTACTAACGATGTGTTTTAGTTCACATGTTTTCACTGCTGCAGCTTAGCACTGAGGTTCTGAATCCTTCTTGACATTTGCCTACTTTGAATATCCATGATGATTTTTTAAAAAGGTCTCAAAGGTATATTTGAGTTCAACTGGATATCTCAAGTTGAGTGCATAAATCAGGCCAAATAGCATGGCACAAGCCGATGCAATTGAGGACAAGTTGTTAAGTACCTCAACACCATCGATGACAAGGCCAATGTCTTTTGGAGGGGAGAGAGCGTCACCATCCTGGAGGACAAAGATGGCCATGGCGGCATTTTCAATTTCTGCCTCCGCCTCTTCCTTTTTGACAACCTGAAAACAGACAAATAAATTAGTTTAGATTATTGTCCATGGGGAGGGGAGAGGGGGAGATTATTCATTCAATAAATTCAATGATGATTAAGATTATTGACACTCAGACAATAAATCATTCAAGTAGTATATAATATGTGCACTCCGCTGATCACATTTTAATTTTAAATATCAAAGGGAGGTAGAGAAAGAGGGAGAGAGAGAGAGAAATGGGGGCAGTTGGATGACAATCCAAAAAGTTACACTGGTACCGTTAGGGACATAAATGTTCTCTATAAACAACCGCTCTAAAAACATAAGATAAATATTTTTTTCAGATTTTTTTTTGCACAGATCTTTCAGTCAACCTCTGTTCTTTCCAAAAATACTGAATATTTTATTAGCAATTTAACAAAGCATGCGCCCGGATTTTGAAAAAAATGACCAAAAATTGCTGATTTTCAATATAAAAAGTGATCGACCCTTGGATACGTCAAAGATTAGTAATAAAACTGATTTTGATGCATTATTAGTTTTTTGTAGTTTCAGTTTTTCTAAGAAAGTCACACTCGTACCGTTGGCAGACATTTTTGTCCCATAGATTCCCATTATAACCACATTTTTTTGATTGCATGGCTATAACAGTAAAAAAAACATGTATTTTGCAGTCACAGTGGCTTGTCCTCTTTGGAAAAGGTTAGGCTTGTAGGTTCTACTGTCCATCTCCAGATGGCGCCATTTCCCTAGCAACCAGGCCCATGGAAACAAAGTTTATATTTCTAGGTTTTTCAATGGACTTTTATATGGAGGATATTGATTTGTTCAGTACTGTCTGTGTGTGTGTGTGTGTGTGTACACACACCAATTCCAGCGTTCTCGTGTGTACACACACACACACACACACAGATAGTACTGAACAAATCTATATCCTCCGTATTTAAATTTTATTGACAAACCTAGAAATATAGACTCTGTTCAGGGGTAGACAATAAGGGAAATTTGCCACTGGCCAGTGGCATTTGAAGATCACTGGCCCCACCGTTGTAACCCCTGGCCCAGGACAATGTCATGTATCTCATTTTTGGCCTCTTCATATCCTAGCCAATTTCAGCACGTGTGTGAGTGAGGAGTGTGCGCGCATACGCGTGCATATGTGTGTTTGTATGTGTGTGTCTGTGTTTGTGTGTGTGTGTGTACCTGTAACTGTAATGACATAAAGTTACCTGTAGTGTGTGTGTTGGTGTGTGTGTGTGTGTATCTAGCTGTAACTGTGATCACATAAAGTTGCCTGTGTGTTTGTGTGTATGCGTGCATGTGTGTGGTAGAGGAGTGTGTGTTGTTGTGTTTGACAGAGCCTTGACATAAATGTATGGGAGACAGGGGCTCTGGCCCCAGGCTCAGAGGTTGCCATGGCAACTTGAGGTGGTTGTCAATGACGACAGAGCCACCCTAGCGAGAAACGTGGAGAAAAAGGGCGATTTTCTCCCTCTGCGCTGGTCTCACATTTGGGCTTATAACGACAAAACGGTAGCTCCTATCAGAAAAAACAGCAGATCCTGGGCAGCGTAAGGACTTCCTAGAAATGGTTGCCGATGTTCACTTTTTTCAGTATTCCTGATGACTGTCTGCTCTCATTATCCAGGAGGTCTGGATTTGATCTTGATGCCAGGCCTGGGTTTTGACAAGATGGGGAGGCGTCTGGGTCGAGGGAGGGGCTACTATGACACCTACTTGGAGCGCTGCCTCAGACATCCCAAAGGAAAGCCCTACACCATCGGCCTGGCCTTCAAAGAACAGCTGTGTCAGGAAATCCCTGTTGATGACAACGACGTGCTCATTGATGAAGTCCTGTACGAGGAGGACGACTAGTGGTCCAACATTCAGACGTTATGATCTGCTGTGGCAGGAAGAGCTCAAGTGTAAGTAATAAGAGTGAGGAGGGTCTGTGGAGTACAGCCATCATTAAGGACATTATCTCCACCCGTAGCCTCCCTGCTGCTCCTCTGAATGTCAGCTCTCTTGGGATCATACAGTTCAAGAAACTGATCCACTAGCTGTATTGATATGTGTGTTTAATGTCCTGACACCTGGTGTTCTCTCAGTATTCTGCTCCTGATATCATGCTGACTTTAAAGAGCGATGAACAGTCAACACAAAGTCACACGAAGAATTAATTTACAACAAATATTAATTCAATTAAAAAAGTGCAAATAATGTTTTATGTCTTAACGGCTGATGGCTCATGACTGCATTTACGTTGACAGTGTGGATGTGATGTGATGTTGAACTATTGCTACTAATCTTCAGATGATGGAAATCCTTGTCTGAAATCCATGAATACAGATATTGTCTTTAAATGAGTCCGGTTAGGAGTCATCATGGAGAGCAAGTCGAGTGAATATATAGTAAACATCATCATCATAACTATAACTAAACACTAAATACTGTACATCCATTGAATCCCTTTCCCACTGTGAAATGCACTAATTTTCTAATTTTCTTTTATTTAATGGCTCGTCCTCCTCCTATGTTTATTTTTTTTTTATTTTTTATCATGACATCTTATTTCAACATCTCAGTCCTGTTTGTTTTGTCTTTGTGGTTAGTAGATGAAGAGTTGTTGTTCCATGTGTTCCATGTGTTAGTTTACAAGGTCAGATTATACACTACATAAACTTGGATATATATTATCCAAGTTTACAAAGTCAGATTATACATCATGGTCCTTGCTCCTCTGTCTTCAGTCCTTGTGAATTCTCCTTCAGATCTTTAAACTTCTGATTTCCATTGAGGTAAACCAGATGCCTGCCTTAATGTCGGTCTCCAACACTGCTCACTTCAGCTTGAAGTTTCAGAATGTATTAAGTATTTCACCTGTGACCTCAAACTCAGTGATGTAAAAAAGGAAAACTTATATGGGAAGGGGGAAGAAATCAAATCTGATTAAGAGCACAAAACTAAACACAAAATAAGTGTACTTAGTAAATTCAATATTTGATAATCAACACAGTAGGATATCTGCTGTATTTCTAGAAGTAATAGTCACCACAAAGAAATATTTTATTCCATTTGACACTATAATATCAATTAGGGCACCAAAGCCTCAATAAGAACAGTTGTGTGAAGACAACTTGTATTATGTATCATCAGTTCTGTCTTTACATAAACTACAGGCTCCTAGTCATGATGAGGGAGAGAGATATAAAGCTGTGTGAATTCTGAATTTCCATCTTGTCTGTCGGTGAACCAGGGAGGAAAGTGTGCTCACATTCATATTCATTTTCTTCCTCATGGAAAGTAGGTAGCCCAAGCAATGAAATATGAAGAACATACCCTCTGGAAGCAAGCTAGGCTCTGTGTGACTGCACTGTCACAGGCACACAGCTTTGAATACATTTCCACAGTTGCCTTCACTGCTTGACGTTTAAAGACAGAAGAACACAGCCAGGATCTGCTGGTAGCGTGAGCTGCTGGGAGGACACGAGCACAGGGGGGAGAGACATCTCTGATGGATGCTGGGATTTCATTAACACTTGCTCTTCCGTCCCCCATCGTCCTCCTCCACCCCTGAGGAGTGACATCACACCCACCAGGTCATCCTCAACCATCATCCACTCCATCCAGTTCATGAAAGCGATCCAGAATAATACAGTAAGCAAACACTGTAACACACATGCACACGCCTTGCATATGTGTGTGTGTGTGGTATTTTGTAGATTTGGAAGGATGAATTCCTGCTCATACATAATGTCACCTCACCGGTACTTCCTGACAACTGCTGCTTCTCTCCCTCCCTCATATCCATCACCCTCTCTTTCATTACACCTCTCTCTGCCCACATATCTCCTCCCTCACGTTTTTTTTCCCTTTTTCATCACAGTTTTTCCCCTCCCTCGTATTCTGTCCATTAGTTTGTGTTTATGTTTGGAGGAGACAGGTTGATTTGTTTCCTCTTCTCATGCGACCATCCTGCTGGTCGAGGTCAGCCAGACTAACAAGCTATCTCTCAACTGGATATGATTGGATGGATTGGTTAAGTTGTTAGAGGCCTGTAGAAGTCTATTGATCTTTTCTTTACTGCCACCAACATGTAGAAGTTTTTTACTTTTCTTTTCCTATTTATACTATAGAACTTCAGTAAACACATTCATGGTCACCTCAGAGAAAGTAGAGATCATTTTTATTAATTATAAATGTAATTCTTATTACTATGGGTGACACTGACGCCACCCTCTGCCCTCTTGCTTTGCTTGACATTTGCCCCGCCTCCCCCCTGCCCTCCTCCCTAATCTTGGAGTCCATTTTGTTCAGCAGCAGTCAGTTAGTTGAAGTCCCAGAATTAACACAGCAGTGCAGATAGTGTTTCATTAATAGATACATACATGCCAGATTAATCACACAACTGGCCATCTTCCAACTGCAGCCCTGTTAGACACTGAGTCTGCAGCAGTGAGAAAAAGGTTAATGAATCAAAGGAGTTATGTATAAATCTGATCTTCATCTTACACTGATCAAACACAGTCTATCTGAACTGATAACGCACAAGTTGTTTTGTATTGTTCTTGCCTGAAAACGAACGATGAAACCATCATTCAAACAGCCCTGGTGTAGGTTGGAAAAGATTTGAGAACACCATCTAATGACTCCCACAGGGAGCCTCTGTGCCTTTGATTATACATGTTTCTGGGTCTATGACTGCAGCTACTTTCTAGCTGTACTCCTGTACATTCACTCTGAATTATATTTCACGTTTACTCTTTGAGCACTTTATTAGACCCACACTGACACATGGTAGCATCTCCCTTGCAGACTGCAATGTTGACGGGACTGCATCACATCATTTCTGCAGATTTGTCAGCTGCACATTCACTGAGATTTTAGCTCCATTTTAGCAGCAATCACAACATAATGTAACCCCCCCCCCCCCCCCCCCCCCCCCACACACACACATATATATGTGTGTGTATGTATATATATATATATATATATATATATATATATATATATACACACACACACACACACACACCAGACTGTCTGGTGTGTGTTTGCTTGCTTTTGTATATATTAATCTTTCATCTTTATCCTCTTCATATTTCTATTATTTGCTGAAGGAGCAACTGTAACTCAACCTTATCTCCCCCAGATGATTGGAAGATGTGTTTGATTGTGATGAACATGTTCAGCAGCAACAGTGTGACAGACTGTGAGGTTTTAATGATTATCACTGGGTATCATTATCCATGGCTTCAGACACTGACCTAACGACTGATACATCAGCACTAATCCACATCCATCAGACCAGTGCTGGTGTGAGTCCAGTGCAGCCTCAGGTTTCTGTTCTTGGTGACAGGAAGTGGTCCTCTGCTGGTGTAGCCTGTGATCTTCCTCAGACAGACTGATGTGTTGTTGTTTTGCTGAAGCTCTTTAAAGAGTGGTTATCTGAATCACTGTAGTTTTTCTGTCACCTTCAACCAGACTGTCTGGTGTTCTCTCACATCTTTTGAAACAAGGTGTTTTCTCCACAGAGCTGCTGCTGCTCTGACACCAATAATCATGATGTAAGTCAAGTGATGCTTGATGTGAACATGTGGTGTCTATGTAGTCGAACAGGTGTGTGTGTGTGTGTGTGCGTGTGTGCGTGCATGCGTGCGTGCATGAAATGTTTAGTGTAGAACTTGCTAGAAGAAAATGGATTGGATAAGTGTGATGGAGTTCTCACACACACACACACACAGCACACACGACACAGAAAGACACAGAGTGACAGAGAAAAATTAGCTTAGTCTGGCAGTTTGTTCCTGGGTGGCAGCAGGTTGCAGAGCATTCACAGCCAACAAGATTAACCCTCCACCCAGACACACACACACACACACACATTCATGCACACACATGCATGTCTACAAAGGAACAGACAACTCAGCACTTCGGAGACAGATGCAGAATGTGTGTGTGTGTGTGTGTGTGTGTCAGAAATGTATAAGCAACCCCCAGAATAAATATCCCTGCTCCTATGCCTCACTGGTAAAGTGAGTGTATTCTGGGATCATGTGGATAAGGAGAAGGAGCAGTCCTGGCAGTCTACAGGGGAATCACTATAAAAATGAACTCCTGCTGAGGACAAGTATGTTAGTGCAAAGATTGTTGCTATCTGACTTTTAAAAAATGCAATTTAATTTCATATTCATACTGTACAAAGCATATGTTACATTTTCAACACATTTTAACAGTTTAGACAGAATACAATAACCAGAACAATAAACTCTACCACTCTAAGTACTATTCATCTTTATTGATTAAGATTTTATTAGCTGAGTTTGTGTTGATAATGAGCATGAACAGGGTTTGGTGATTTTTTTTTTTAAATAAAAGTTTTATACAAAAAAACCCAGAAAGTTAGGAAAACACAGAAAAGTGTGATTGTGGGCCTCACTGCTTACCTATTTAATCATCTATACAGCAGCAGAGAAACTAAATCACAGGCCCAAGTGCAAGATACAATGACGGACCCTACGCACATGTTACTACTTATGATGCATGTGTGTACACACCTACACCCACACTATGAGGTCTAGCTATATAGACTAACCCTAACCCTTAATCCTAACCCTGACAGAGGGAGGGTGGGGCTGGGAGTGGCTAAGTAACCTGGCATGGCCACCAGCAGGTACAGTCATGGAAAAAATTATTAGACCACCCTTGTTTCTTCAATTTCTTGTTAATTTTAATGCCTGGCTCAACTAAAGGTACATTTGTTTGGACAATTATAATGATAACAACAAAAATAGCTCATGAGAGTTTAATTCAAGAACTAAGAACTATTCATTTTCCATGGTTTTCTTGATAATAACCAAAATTACTGAAATTCTTACATCAATAGCTATGGCATTGTACCGCCAAAAACACTACTTTTAAGCATTCCATGTTTTCTTTTCTGTTTGCTTTAAACACATGATACACACAAGAGTTAATACTTGATTGCATAACCATTGTTTTTGATGACTGCAGCCATGCGTCTTGGCATGCTCTCCACCAGCTTCTGACATTGTTCTGCTGTCACAGCAGCCCATTCCTGTTGGACAAATTCAAACAAATTTTCTTTGTTTTGGGCTTGTTGTTCTCCATCTTGAGTTTGATGATTTTCCACAGGTTTTCAATTGGATTAAGATCTGGTGATTGAGCAGGCCAAGGCATGGTGCGAATGTTGTGGTTCTCCATCCAGGCTTTAACTGACCTTGCCGTGTGGCAAGGGGCATTGTCTTGTTGGAAAATCCAGTCATTCGAGGCAGGAAAGAGTTTTCCAGCTGATGGAAGAAGACTGTTTTCAAGGGTAGTCCTGTACATGACCTGGTTCATTCGGCCTTCACACAATTGCATTTGCCCTGTTCCACTCAGACTGAAACAACCCCAGATCATGACTGATCCACCCCAATGTTTTACTGTAGGGGCAAGACAGTCTGGGTTGTAAGCTTCTCCAGGCTTCCTCCTAACCAGTAAGTTGGCTGGAGTGGGCATCAATTCAAAATTGGATTCATCACTGAAGAGAACCTTAGCCCAATCATCAACAGTCCAATCCTTGTGGTCTCGAGCAAAGAGTAACTGGGCCTTCCTCTGCCTTTCATTGATGAAGGGCTTCTTGCGTGCTCTGTGTGACTTCAAACCAGCTTCAACAAGTCGGTTTCGAACTGTCCTTGCCGAACAGGTCACATTTCTCGACAGTGCCCACTCATTTTTAAGGTCCCTGGAGGTCTGACGACGATTCCTGACACAGGAACGGATGAGTGCACGGTCATCTCGTGGGGTAGAAAGACGTTTCCTGCCACGGCCAGGTAGCACTTGGTAGTGCCATGTTCAGCTTGTTTTTTTTTGTTGTAATGAACGGCTGTCTTGGAGATCTTCAGTTTTTCGCTACCTGTCTCTCACTCATGCCAATTTCCAGCAGTGCCAAGATGCTGCCTTTGTGGCTTCACATAATTCTTTTGTTTTAGGCATTATGTGAGAGCTGACAACTTCTGAGTTGTGCTACAGATTGAATGTAAGCAGGAAACCACTCTAGGCCTTTGCATGTGCAGTGCTGCTTGTGACATGAAATGGCCTCTTATATACCCTGGGAATCAATTAAGCTTAAGAATGTCAAATAGGACATAAAGTATTATGTGACCAGCTGCATTTTTTGTTGTGTTCATTGTATTATACGTTTAGTGGTACCAGATATTAGAATGAACAAGAAATTGAAGAAAACAAGGGTGGTCTAATATTTTTTCCATGACTGTATAAAAGGCCCGCCTATAGGTGGTCTCTCTCAGCCAGGCCTACATCTACCACCACAGCTATTGCCTTTTGTTTGGTTAGCTGCTAATCATCCAACACCCACCACACGCATGTCCACATATCCATACTTTGCAGACCCTGCTTATTCTCCTATTTTACCCATTTAACATATAATATTTTGGTTCATTTCAGTTATGTTGAAGACTATGTGTGCTGCCCCCTTCTTGAGCCAGGCAGTAACAGATTTTACAATCAAATTAATGACTTGGGCTACTGTATTAGAAAAGTATAAAGAGGTCAAGAATATGTAGAGTCAAGACCACAGCGCTGACTCACATGTGATCAACAGCCTGCAGGTCAATGTGCATAAAAATTAGCATTGCATCAGACAGCAGGGGAGGAGCTGTTAAGTCCATGGTGGAAATGACTACAAAATCATTTTTTCTGCAAACTCATGAGTACACTTCTACTTGATATAAGCATTACCATCAGGGGTGTGAAGCATCTTCCATTCACACAGGCAGTGTTTAGGTCGCCTGAATTTTGGGCCTGAGTGTGGTGCATTTGGGTCAGTGTGAACAAAACAGTTGTTTGCACCCTGAGCACCAGTGTGAAAACACCGTAAGTAACATAGTTAACCAGTCACATTGCTGACGAAATATACATACATTTTTTTTCAGGGGCCCCTGAATGTCCTGGGCCCCAGCGCAATGGCACATGCTGCACTGTACATATGTCATTGCACCTATAGGTCATTATTCCCCAGCAGTAATAACACAATAAGACAATAAGAAAAACAATAAGAGCATCTATACCATTTTTCCCATGAGTGCCTCATTGTTGCTCACTGTAGAAATGATCATACACTCTGTTTAACTGTGAAAGACAAACTGCCTGCAATGTGTTATAGTGTTAGGCCTATGATAGCATCTTGTACATACAGACCTGGTAGAATGTTTAAAGCTAAACATACTGTATGAGGACGCAGCTATGTGAGTCTGAACTGAGCATGTCATTCCACACAGGGACATTGGTGGTGGTGAACCCAGACTCACAGTCCACACTTTAATCCATCCCAGGGGAAAAAAAGCACCAGGAAAGGTCAGCTGTTGAGTGTCACACACTTACATGCTGTGAACACTTTTGTCCGAAGGGTTGATTATTTTTTTCACCTTCATACTGTAGTTTGGGAGTTTGGCTCTAGTGTCTTGCTCAAGGACATACTGACATTGCAGGAGCTGGAGATCAAACCACAACCACATTTAATACTGTTGCCCCACATTTAATACTATCATCAGCACATCAGACAGGGCTTTGTAACTGCGGCTCCATCTTTCACTGGTCCTCCTACCTCTGCTTCCTCCTCTAAACACAGAAGACTTTGCTGACACAACAGGCTTTCATGCTCTGCTCCAAAGCCCAGGGGTCTATTTCCCCTGCAACAATAGAAATTACCATGGAACTATGCCTGCACAGGTACACAGACATCTGAGGTACAACAGGTTGTACTAGTAAAACTGTTTCCAGATGTGTCTGGTTTGGCGGTCACAGTGGATGGATGGGAATAGAAGCTTTGTACTATTACCTTAATATAACAGTTGTGTGGTGCCACAGTGGCTCAGTGGTTAGTCCTGTCAACCCACACAAAGAAGGTCCTGAAGGCAGTTTGCATTATCTCCCTGTGCCTTCTCCAGCCTCCTTACATGGTCCACAGATACGCTAGGTTAACTGGCAACTATTGAACAGCCAGTGTATGAATGTTCATCTCTACATGTCAGCCCTGTGATAGATTGCTGACCTGTCCCCACCCTTTCCAGTCTATCACTGGGCAGATCACAGGGCAGATATATAGAGACAAACAATGCACACACACACTACCATTCACACTTATGCCAATTTTTAGTTGCCAATCGACATAATGTGTATGTGTTTGGACTGTGGGAGGAAGCTAGGGAGAACAGATCCCACATGCAGACTCCACCCAGAAAGACCCCAGGCCTGGGAATCAAGAAGAACCTTCTTGCTGAGAGGCGAGAGTGCTAATCACTGCATCACTGTGCCACCCACAGTGAAGAAGTATCAGTATATATATATATATATACATATATATATATATATATAAATAAGAGGAGGTTGAAACAAAAATAGCTTGTTAATAAGAGATGAGTGAAAATAACTATTCATAATTACTAGAAAACCTGGTGTAAAAACAGCTCATTTTGCTATTTGTGCATTTGGGTTTACAGAGGCTTTAAAGGTTAAGTGCCGTTTTTTACAATCTGGACCTTGTTTCTGGCATGAAATACGATCGTTTACTCACTCAGATAACTTTGGTGTCATTCGGAGTCGTTCGGACATTATTTAGATCCATACGAGCGCTGCATATATCCATATAATGGGAGTGAACGGGGCACAGAGAACACGGTCTCTAATAAGGCATTATCTGCCACGAGACTCTTTCGTTTCTATAATAATAAATCTACTTCTATAATAAATCCCACACTGTGAACACTGTCCACATGAACACCACCATGTACCATCTATTCGTGGGCGTGCAGTAGTGTGTTGTTCTCTGGCCAGCTGTTCCTCTCTTTGCCTCCGCATCCTCCTTTCAAAGAGCTCCTCATCGGTATACTCTGGCTCAAAACGGTAAGGACGTCCATCATGTTCAAACTCGTCGTCCACAGCCTCAAAATCTGACAAATATTCAGCCATGTTACACAAAAATTACCGGTAGCAAATCCCAGGTAAACAAGCCGACCGTGGCAGAGTGAACGAGCAGTACTGCATCTGCGTGCGGGACTCAGAGATGACATCATCCAGGTCAGAGGTTAGTAGGTGAAGCTAAAAGACCCTGGATGACGATAAGGGGGATTAGAACTAGCAAAACATAACAATAGAAATGAACAAGTCTCGTGGCAGGTAATGCCTTATTAGAGACTGTGTTCTCGGTGCCCCGTTCACTCCCATTATATGGATATACGGATCTAAATAACACCCGAACGACTCCGAATGACACTAAAGTTATCTGGGTGAGTAAACGATCGTATTTCAGGCCAAAACCAAGGTCCAGATTGTAAAAAATGGCACTACCCCGTTAATAACTGAATATATATTGTTAACATATATGGTTACAACTTACTGTTGAAAAACTCTGAGATATTTTCAATATACATTTTCCTATGAGCATTTCATATTATCATCATCATATATTACTGTTCTGCAGGGGGAAGACCAAATGTACATAAACACTCAATGATCCAAACATATAATTGCAGTTTGTGAATAAAATACAGAGTAATGTTGGTATGGATGACCTGCAGATCAACACTGAGTAGTAAGTATCTCAGGGTATTTTCCATACACAGTCTCTTTTACAAGATTATTTACTGAGACCCTTCATCCACTCGGGTGCAAACACTCTGCAACACTGGCAGAAAACTCCCTGCTAACAGGAAGAAGTCTTGAACAGAACCAGACTGTGGGTGGGCGGCCATCTGCCTCATCCGGCTGAGAGAGCTGTGACAGTGAGCAACAACAGATTCTGTTAGGAGAGGGACATGCAGCAGACTTGTCACAAACTGAGGGACACGTAATTAAAACATCACTGGATATGAAAATTTATTTTCCTGACATGGCCTTTCATACATATGCAACAGTAGACAGAGGCAAATACATGTATTCATTATTTATTTATCTATGCATCTATTTTAAATATTATCTATAATCCTCATAATGGTTCACCCCACATTCATACCAATGAAGCTAATAATTGTCATGTCCTTGTGTTTCCCTCCCTCATCTCTCCAGACCCTCCCCTGTCGGCTCTGTCCATCCACACACACCTGATCTCACTCCCCCATCAGCCCTGCAGCCACCTGAGCTCTCCCCACCTCTCATTCCTCATCACCGCAGTTATTATAACTACTAGTCATTTGTCTGACCTTCATTTCTGGGTAGGTTCAAACTGAGAGAAATGACTTGAAGACCAAAATCCCACATTAGTCCACTATAAAGTTAGTATGTCATTGTATTCCTGTCTGAATGTATAACCAGAAACTACCTTGAAAAATGAACTCAAAGTATCCCACAAAGCCTTGTGAAAAGTAGTGTGCATTGTTGCTAACCAAACAGTATATACCACCATGCACTGCACTGATGCTGAAAGACCTCTGGGTTTGACTCTCAGGCCTGGTGCCTTTCTGGGTGGAGTTTGTGTGGATGTGATGATCAGCCTGGAGGGGGTTCTCTCCTGCATTGTACATGTAAATATAAGTGTGTCATTTGTTTAGACACAGATTGATTTCCTTCCTAGGTGCTGAACACTGTTCTTGGTCGTTCCAACCCATTTCAAACTCTGTCTACATTCATCTTTTACTGTATCTAATTATGACCGTGTGCTGCTGTAGTTTCTCAATTTCCCTTCTCAATCATCAGATGATTACATGCATGTAAATGAGTGTTTTTGAATGGTAATTTCCTAACATGAACTCACTGAAAGCTATTATGATAACTAATAGTACTGTAAGTGCGAGCAGAGACCATCAATTTAAGGATGAGGACAGAATAATTATTGAATGAATGTGGTGAGATATCTGCAAAATCAGCAACAGGAAACATTTCCCCAGGGTCCAATCCAGAAAACACACTACTGGAACCAAGCAGAACCTCCACCTGGGCCCCCAAGAAAACCATACCTCTATTAATTCTAATGTATTCAACTAATATCCTGTTCAGAGGTACTCTGAAAAAGAGTTGTGTTTCATCACAATTCATCCCCTCAGGTCGACGGCTCTCTGCTGCATTTCATCGCATCGGACCAGGCCGGGAACACAAGGGCCCAATTCCCTTCCACCTCTCAGGCCCTGAACCCTGACTGACTTAAACAAGGTCAGCTGTAAGTGAATGAGTGTGAGAGCCAGAAAGGGTCCAGATGCTGTGATAAGAATGGGACAGGACCCATTCCTGTCCCATTGTCACATAAAGTGACTTGATGATGTGACAATGGGACTCTCACACACTTCACATGAACGAGCCCAAGTCATATACAGTCAATGGTCTGTAAGAGATCGGACTGAAACTCAGCCATTAACCTGACGGACCAGGCCAGGGACACAGCAAAGTGACGGACCAGGCTGGGGACACAAGGGCCCAATTCGCTTCTGCCTCTCAGGCCCTGAACCCTGACTGACTTAAACAATGTCAGCTGTGAGAGAGTGTGTGAGAGCCAGAAAGGGTCCAGATGCTGTGATAGGAATTGGCCAGGACCACCGGAGCCAGGACTGTACCGGAACTTACACGAGCAGCAGAGCCAGGACTATGGGCTTTCACACGAACGAGCCTAAGTCATATACACGGTATGGTCTGTAAGAGACCGGACTGGGACTCAGCCAGCTGCCTAGTGTCAGAAAGCCCAGTCTAGGTCACAGGTCAGGGGTCCTCCAACAGGGTAATGACCCAAACACACAACTAAAAACACCCAAGAATGACTAAGAACAAAACACTGGACTGTTCTGAAGTGGCCCGCTATGAGCCCTGATCGAAATCCTATGTAACATCTGTGGAAGGAGCTGAAGCATACAGTTTGGAGAAGGCACCCTCCAAACCTGAGACAGCTTGAGCAGTTTGCTCATGAGGAGTCGGCCAAAATACCTGTGGACATGTGCATAAGTCTTATTGAGAGTTACAGAAATCACCTGACTGCAGTGACTGCCTCAAAGAGCTGTCTACAAAATCTGAAGTTAAGATCTAGTTAAGGGTACCATCATTTTGTCCAGGCCAGTTTCATTTGTTTGTTTTTAAAATAATTCTGTTGAACCACAATTCAAAAGCAATGTCTGATTTTCATTAATTAGTTTTCACAATTTTTAAATTTATTTATTATTACTTTTGTCATTTTCAAGTTGTTTCAGTGACAATTGTTGGTTTTTCTTTCTTTGACAGAGGGGTACCAACAATTCTGTCCAAGTCTCTACAAAGGATGATGTAAGGACATATATGTTATATATTAAATTTCCGTGTGGGACACCCTGAATGCTAAAGTATTCTCGTGTGATCAGGTATAAGACTTTATTATTTTTCTCATCTGCTTTAAATTCAGTCATTTATGCACATTTCCATATCTGAAGCACAGAGCAGCACATTCTACAGACAGCAGTGAGCATCGAATCAATAGTGGGATATGGTGACAAAAAGAGCTGCTGCCTACTAAGTAGTGAAATGCTGCTCAGCACAAAGCCTGAGACACAATGTTCAGACTGACTGGTTTCTGTGCTGGTGCACAGCTGAACACTCTGATGCATCCTCCTCTCTCCAAGCAAACAAACTCAGACTCTCCTCAAAACATTCTCTCAGTCAGAAAATATCAAAAGCCGCCATCTTTCACTCTTCTTGCTTTGTCAGCAGCTGTCAGTGGTGTCTCCATTTCATGCATGGCTGAGGACATTCTCTCTCTCTCTCTCTCTCTCTCACACACACACACACACATACACACGCACACAAAAGTGGTCCATAAAGCATCTGTTGTAGAGATAGTCTGGGTGTCTCAGTGGTCATACGCCCATCACTCATACTCTGAGAAGCAGAAAACAGCACAACACAGGTTTAAACCCACACCTTCAGCAGATCTGTTTCAAATGAGAATACAGATAGTTATGCAGAAAATCTTTCAACATAACACCTCTGCTGCTAAGCTTGGCTGACTCCCAGCTGAAATAGGCCTCAGAGGTGCACAGTGTTTCATTATGAAGTACTCCCAGCACTCAGAAGGTTGTCTGCAGCCTTTCCTCCACGGCCCCTCTCTGCAAGGCTGCCTCAGTTTTCAATCAAACCTCCCTGGCTGACCTTGAAACAGGAAACTCAAACAGCTTCTTTTTCAGCCAAGATTCCCAGTGAGTTTGCTCCGGCTCTGTATAATTACTGGAGCAGTTAGGTGGGCATGCAGACATAGGGCGGAGCGACTTCTACTTCACATCTTGTCAAGCAAGGGTTAGAGAAAAGAACTAATTAGGATATACACCTCACTAGACAGACAGACAGACAGATAGACAGATAGAGACACAGGATAATGCCAGACAGATCTGTTTCAACCTAGTTACTGTTAACTTCTCAGAAACATTGTTGCTGTTGTCATGGTTATTGCTAGTGTTGTAGTACTCAAGACTGGTCTGGAGACCACATTTTCATGTTCTTGGTCTTGTCTTGGTCTTGGTTGTGCTGGACTCTTGATTATTTCTCAAGACCAGTCAAGACCACAGCTACAGTGACATCTTGTTTTTTAACTGCAAATGTCTCTGTCACTCACTCACTTTGGTGAATGTAATGTCATTTTGTAACTTTGAGATAATTAAAATTGTTCTACAAAAGTATATGATTGTGTAACTATCTGGAAAACTTGGTTGCACCAGAGCACCTGTTGTTTCAATTAGATATGGAATAGATTTTATATAAAATGATCTTGTCTTTTTGGCTGAGGAGTAATGTCAAGCTATCAAGCTACATGATTATTATCAAGCTACATGATTATTATGAGTACTGGTACTGAATATGCAGTATTGGTCTTGAAAATGGTCTCGCATTGGTCTGGTCTCGGTCTTGGACTTGGTCTCGCCCCCCTTGGTCTTGGTCTTGACTCGGTCTCGACCCCCTCAAAGTCTTGGTCTTGGTATGCTCTGGTCTTGGTCTTGACTCAGGTGTCAGATTAGGTGGTCTTGACTACAACACTAGTTATTGCCTAAATTAAACCATTTCCAGGCAAGCTTTTCCAGCTTGAAAGTTCTGAGAGTCCACATCCAACCCCAAAATAGTTTGTAGACCTATAAATACATTCTCATTACAATGATCAAACAGTCAGGGTCTGAATTAAAAGCAGGGGATGCTTGTGTCTCATGGGAAAGATTCAACATCTGCCTCCTGAATCACTCTCCTTTTAATCTCTCCTAATTCTGGCAGCCCAAGATAGCTCCATAAGTAGCCAGATAAGTATATGGTATATAAAGTACACTCAAATTTGGACAAGGAACAGCACATAGTTTATAATGAATTTTTATTTTCTAAAGATAATTATAAAACCATTGTAGTGGCAAAAAGATATTCATCCGATCAATAAACAACTTAAAGAAAAGTCCTCACACTTCGACTGTCTTTCTTGAGTTTTAATAAGCATTCGAATGGATTCACACACAGATACAACTGCATGAACAGTCGGTCAGTCAGTCAGTGAGGATGTCCTTCACTCTACCAGTCTTATAGGTCTTCTCAAAACATAGATGGTGGTAGCATCACAAAGACACAACAGCTTGCATTCCCAATGAAGTCCTGAGGACACTCTATTTACAAGGCCCAACTCATGGCCTTCGACTCATCTTACATTAGGTTTCTGCCAATGTCAAGGTGCTGTCAATGGCATAAATTGCATACTGAAGTTCAGTTACCGGTCACAGTCACACTTGTAAAAACACGGTTATACAACATATCAAAAACACTACAGGTTATACATAGGTCAAACATCAGAATTTTCCATCACACTGTATCTATATTTTTGTTTTTCAAAATGATTTGTTGGCCGACTAATTTCAGTAACATACATCAACCCAGAGGCTGAGCCCACTGTTTTTACATTGTCTTCAAACCTCCTGTATTCTCTTTAAATGAGTTTGCAACAACTTGAGTCTGAGGTCACGAGTGAGTGAGAGCGGGATGTGGCTGACAGACTTGTGTTTCTCACATCACCACAGGGAAAAGGCTGTTGATTTATGTGATTTTCGGTGCTGAACAACTACAGACTCATTTATTCACACAAACACACACACAAACATACATATACACACACACACACACACACACACACACACATCTTGATTGCCATATGTGTAGCCACCCCTGTCAAAGCTGTAGAGAGCCAGGCTAAATTGCGTTTAGCTGCAGACTCAGCTCCGACACTTACACAAATGTGAACAACAGCAGTGAAAAATAGGACAGAGGGTCGAAGGGAAAAAACTCTGCCTGCTCTGTCCATATGCTGTACATCCAGCACTGTGAATAATTTAGGTGGGATGCATGTGGTGTCTCTGGAGAAGGCAGTGAGAGCTGTTTAATGACTGTCTGGTAGGAGGGAGGGGTCGGATCAGTTAATAACGGAACATGCTGCTTTATTAAGCGTGGATGCAGGAGAGATTCCTCTCAAGATCACCAGATTTAATTCTGTCTCAACTTTACAGGCTTTGAGACTTTTTCTGAGCAGCAACAGTGCTCTCTGTGGTGGAAAGAGGTAAATACAGGATGCTGATGCTTCTCAGTTGATTCCTCTTTGTTATAAATTCATTTCTGATTCATTTTTGACAGGACATATGTCACTGTCTACAAATAAAATATATTTATAGTCTTTCATGTTTGCACCAGATACAACCGAGACATGGACAAATATAGTGTCAGGTGTTTTAGCAACCCTGTTGCTGGCTGGATGTGACTATGACGTCAACAGAGTGGGCGTGGGGGGTTGGGGTCACCTCTCACTCTAAAAGCCTAACAAGTTAAAAGGTCATCTCATTAAGCCTCCCCTGTGGTCTCAAGCTGCCGATCAAAGAGCTTTAGAGAAAAATGAAGACAGTATCTTTTCAGGAGGCTCTCAACAGTCTAATTAATGACTGCTCCCACTTATGATTTTATCATATAAGCTAAGCTTCCATAGCCTAAGTTGCATTAACTTGTCTCTTCTGTGACCTTTGTCTTTCAAGTTGTAATGGTTACTTCACTGACCTGACTTGATCCACGTCTCCCAGCAAAATTGGTGCATTGTGATGCCATCACAATGTGGGCAAAGTCTATATGACCTAGACACAAAACCCAGCAGATGCCATTACTCCTTGCGTCTGCTGAACTGGACTAAAATGTAGTGTGGATGTAACTATGGTCCCACACTGACAGGGCTTTATTTTTTCCCACACTAACTGTCAACTGACTAGAATACTGTAAGTGACATGTTTGGGGGTTACCATGGCTTGTACCCTAGCTGAGGCCCCTTTGTGCCACAAAGCCAAATAATTAGGAAGTATTAGTTTATTTGCTGTAATGGAGGTGAAGTTTAGTGTACTGGAACCACTCCTCCTCTTCCCTGAGAAACCAGAGCACATGGAACCACCATTAATGGAATAATGTTTGGCTCAAAATATCTATCTTGATTTCCATGTTCAGATGTTTGCCATGAGAACACATTAATTTTAAACATCTTCAGGCATTTAAATTTGGGTGATACAACTAAATCGGTGTTAGGGGGAGAGTCTACAGAGCCACAGAGACAACTATTTTCTCAGCATGGCTTGGAGGGTTGGTATGTTTACACCAACCTGGAAGCTGGAAGCTTAGACATTCAAAATAGGCTCATACTGTACACACAGATGTCAAAACAGACAATTTGGACAAAATGGTGTTCTATAGGAATATTCACGAGATTCCTACAGTTCCTCTTTTAGACCTCAAAGAGGAGAAAGACCCTGAAAGATAAAAGCATACCATTTTAAGTGTTACTGTTTAACAACCCAGATTGAAGAGGAACTATGCAGGATTTTTCACTACATTTTACATTTTTAATAATTAACAGCTTCAGAGTAATTGTGATGGCTACATACATGACTTGTAACTTATTACAGGGAGAATGGAGGCTCTAAAGCAACCTTGCAACATCAGCAGTGTCCAAGCTCTCGTCTCTGCACACCATAACATAAATGTGCCCGTAACCCATAATGTTTTGTTTATGGTGGTTAAGACTACACAAAAACCACACTGTAACATCATATATGTTATTTAACGTCATCCACTGCTCCATTGATTGCTTTTTCTCCCGCTTGAAAAGAAAAACACATGGCCCAGAGGAGGGTTAGCAAAACAGAGGAAAAACAACCAGACTTGCATAGTTCCTCTTTAATTCAGGCTGCAGACTTTGTGTTCATTAAAGCCCTACAAGGAACTTTTAACTGGATATACAAAAGTCTCTCATTTCTGCTGATGTCTCTGTGTGACCTACAACAGCAAATGAGGCCATCGGTGGGAGGATAAGCTATTTCTAAATAGTGTAACTCTTTACCTTCAGGAGGCAGTGGACGGGTCCGTCCACCGGACGATGAAACGATATACAGCACTCAGGCCGGAGGAGACGGCACATTTGACGAGGCTATAAATTAGCACTGAGTTGTTGCTACACTGGCGACTAAAAACCGAGCTCAATTTCATCGCTATATTTTCGTCATGGCTGATATTGGGACAGGACCCACAAAGACAAAACCTACTGCTTTTTCCACAGGGCTTGCTAAAATCGACACAAAGTGAAAGTTCTTTGTAGGAGCTTTAAACATGCACATAAGGGATATGGGAGACTATAACTAATGACAGACATTCCTGCTCTCAGTGTAGCCTCTGCACCAGCCACCTGCAGCACACGGCCCCCTGCTCTGCTTTGCTCCTCTCCTCTCTCTTTGGTCCAGTCTGAAATTTATCAAAAAGAAAACTGCCTCTCCAGCCAGGAACTGGACTTGGTGTTCTTGCAGGTTTTCTTGATTTTAAAGAGGACTCTATTAATTATTCTGTTATAGTTGTTTGTAAGTAAACTGAATGTGATTCTACTCCAAAATAATGTCTTCTGAGTGCTCCCTAGAGCACAGAGTTTTTAAGGAAAAATATACAAAATTGGGGTTTACACATTATCCACAAATGATAATGGTATAATGATTGGCCCAAGTGCTTTCAGTGCATATTACTGTAGTATTCAACACTTTATAGTTATGTCAGGACCCTGGTGTTTTCCCCTGCTCATTTCTTCCCTTTTGTTCGTGTGTCTATGTTGTCTTTTTCCCCTGTCTCATTGTGTGTTGGAGGTTGCTTGATTTATTTATCTTACCGTATTTGTGTAGGGGTCGTGTATTATATCAGGCTTTCTGCAGGTATCAGAAAATCTCATTTAATGCTTTTTCATGATATTTTTCATACCACTTTAAACTAATTTCATGCCCATGTCCAACTGCAGATACTTTCACACACACAAATAGTAAGCGTTAAACAATGCCAATTTTTTATATTTGAAAATCCAAATGTAACTTAAACGCAACAAAGTGCTTCACAAAATAAGAAACCAAAGGAAATACAAACATTTAACAAACTTTTCACTGAGCAGCTCGTGCCTCTGCCCTGCGGATCGCAAAACAACATGCACCGATAATTCAAATTAATGAACATACTGCATAAATGGCAGTTGGCAAATTCGCCAAAACGTTGAACTATCCCTTTAAATATATTCAATATACTGTCCATCCATCCATCCATCTTCATCCGCTTATCCGGGGCCGGGTTGCGGGGGCAGCAGCCTGAGCAGGGACCCCCAGACTTCCCTCTCCCCAGACATCTCCTCCAGCTCTTCCGGGGGAACCCCAAGGCGTTCCCAGGCCAGCCGGATGACGTAGTCACTCCAGCATGTCCTGGGTCTTCCCTGGGGCCTCCTTCCGGTGGGACATGCCCGGAACACCTCCCAAGGGAGGCGTCCAGGGGGCATCCGGTACAGATGCCCGAGCCACCTCAACTGGCTCCTCTCGATGTGGAGGAGCAGCGGCTCTACTCCGAGCTCCTCCCGGGTGGCAGAGCTTCTCACCCTATCTCTACGGGAGTGCCCCGCCACCCTGCGGAGGAAACTCATTTCGGCTGCTTGTATCTGAGATCTCGTTCTTTCGGTCACGACCCAGAGTTCATGACCATAGGTGAGGGTAGGAATGTAGATCGACCGGTAAATCGAGAGCTTTGCCTTTCGGCTCAGCTCCCTCTTCACCATGACGGACCGATACAACGACCGCATTACTGCGGCCGCTGCACCGATCCACCTGTCAATCTCACGCTCCATCCTTCCCTCACTCATGAACAGGATCCCGAGATACTTAAACTCCTCCACCTGAGGCAGGAACTCTCCCCCGACCCGGAGAGGGCAAACCACCTTTTTCCGGTCGAGAACCATGGCCTCAGATTTGGAGGTGCTGATCCTCATCCCAGCTGCTTCACACTCAGCTGCGAACCGCCCCAGCGCATGCTGAAGGTCCTGGCTCGAGGGAGCCAACAAGACAACATCATCCGCAAAAAGCAGAGATGAAATCCGGTGACTCCCGAACCGGACCCCCTCTGGACCCTGGCTGCACCTAGAAATTCTGTCCATAAAAATAATGAACAGAACCGGTGACAAAGGGCAGCCCTGCCGGAGGCCAACATGCACCAGGAACAAGTCCAACTTACTACCGGCAATGCGAACCAAGCTCCTGCTCTGGTCGTACAGAGACCTTACAGCCCTCAGCAGAGGGCTGTAAGGTCTCCTGGAGCACCTCCCACAGAATGCTGCAGGGGACACGGTCGAATGCCTTCTCCAAGTCCACAAAGCACATGTGGACTGGTTGGGCAAACTCCCATGTGCCCTCGAGGACCCTGTGGAGGGTATAGAGCTGGTCCAGTGTTCCACGACCAGGGCGAAAACCGCATTGTTCCTCTTGAATCTGGGGTTCGACTATCGGCCGAATTCTCCTCTCCAGCACTCAGGGGTCCCCCGAGCCAACCAGGCTCGGTAGGACTCCTTCTTCAGCTTGACGGCATCCCTTACTTCCGGTGTCCACCATTGGGTTCGGGGATTGCCACCACGACATGCACCGGAGACCTTGCAGCCACAGCTCTGAACAGCCGCGTCAACAATGGAGGTGGAGAACATGGTCCACTCGGACTCAATGTTTCCAGCCTCCCTCGGGATCTGGTCAAAGCTCTCCCGGAGGTGGGAATTGAAGACCTCAATGGCAGAGGGTTCTGCCAGACTTTCCCAACAGACCCTCACAGTACATTTGGGTCTGCCGAGTCTGTCCAGCTTCCTCCCCTGCCACCGGATCCAACTCACCACCAGGTAGTGATCAGTTGACAGCTCAACCCCTCTCTTCACCCGAGTGTCCAAGACATACAGTCGGAGCTCAGATGACACGACTACAAAGTCGATCATTGATCTCCGGCCTAGGGTGTCCTGGTGCCACATGCACTTATGGACACCCTTATGCTCGAACATTGTTGTTTGTTATGGACAGACTGTGACTAGCACAGAAGTCCAACAACAGAACACCACTCGGGTTCAGATCGGGAAGGCCGTTCCTCCCAGTCACACCCCTCCAGGTATCACTGTCGCTGCCCACGTGAGCGTTGAAGTCCCCCAGCAGAACGATGGAGTCCCCAATTGGGGCACTTTCCAGTACCCCTCCCAGGGACTCCAAGAAGGCCGGGTACTCTGCACTGCCATTTGGCCTGTAAGTCGAAACAACTGTGAGAGACCTATCTCTGACCCGGAGGCGCAGGGAAACGACCCTCTCGTTCAGTGGGGAGAACTCCAACACATGGCGGCTGAGATGGGGGGCTATGAGCAAGCCCACCCCAGCCCGCCGCCTCTCACCATGGGCAACTCCAGAGTAGAAGAGAGTCCAGCCTCTCTCAAGGAGTTGGGTTCCAGAGCCCAGACTGTGCATAGAGGCGAGCCCAACTATCTCTAGCCGGTACCGCTCAGCCTCCCGCACTAGCTCGGGCTCTTTCCCCCCCAGTGAGGTGACATTCCATGTCCCTGAAGCCAGAGTCGTTGTCCAGGGATTGGGTCGCCGGGGCCCCCGCCCACGACTGCCACCCAAACCACAATGCACTGGCCCCGTCTGAACCCTCCTGCGGGTGGTGGGCCTACGGGAGGGCGGGCCCACGTCGCTCCTTCGGGCTGCGCCCAGCCGGGTCCCATGGGCAAAGACCCAGCCACCAGGCGCTCGCCTGCAAGCCCCAACCCAGGCCTGGCTCCAGGGTGGGGCCCCGGTGACGCCAATCCGGGCGACGTGCACTTCCTTGATGTATTCTTCTTCATTTAGGGCTTTGGAACCGCTCTTGGTCTGACCTGTCACCTAGGACCTGTTGGCCTTGGGAGACCCTACCAGGGGCATTAAGCCTGGACAACATAGCTCCTAGGATCACTCAGGTGCTCAAACCCCTCCAACATGGTAAGGTGGCGGTTCAAGGAGGGGTTCAATATACTAATATAATAATATATATATTCAATATACTGTAGGTCACATATATTCATGTCAACCAGACAAACTTCAAGTAAGCACCACCACCTGAACTGAATGATGCTTAGATCTGGTATTGAAAGAGGGTGTAGCCAGACTTTGGTTTCTAAGGGTGAATACTCTCTGTCCTCCCCACAACACCCACCCACACCCACACACTCATACACAACACATGCAGCTTGATGCAACTTCTGTGATCACCCAGTGAGAACACAAGGCTCAGGAAGGCCATGCACGCATGGAGGAGAGCCAGGAGAGGAACACTAGCAACCTTGTGGGTATTGACTTCTGGCCTACAATGAGCGACAAGAGTAGCAACAAAAGAGGGATTCCTGGGCTTTAGATAGGTACAAGAAGCAAAACTGGGTTCCAATCAGCAAAACTGAGAAGCATAAACACCTGCACTCTCACACAAACTCATCCAGATCACAGGAATGAAAAATGAGAGTATAATCATAAAAAAACTACACATCTCTTCATTATTTCTAAATGTCAAAACCCTCCTCCTCTTCACACACACACACACACACACACACACACACACATACGCGTGCACACGCACACACACACACACACAGGATCCAGGTGAGGAAAATCCACCCAAGGGGAGACTTAGTGCATATGCCTTAGTTCCTCTCCTTTTTGCTCCAACTCTGTCTCAATGCTTTTCAGTTCGAGGCATTTGTCCTTGTGTCTCCTCCTTAGAGTATTTGACTTGGTGATCATTTGAGCCATGAGTGACCCTGCTTTGCTTTCGGCTTTCTCAGCAAGGTCATCACCATCCTTCTGAAGACTGGCGCACACCTCAGTCAGCACAGCCTTTTTCTTTTTCAGTGCTTCCAGCTCGTCCTCCAGTGCTTTTCTTTTAAGTCCACGCATTGCACCCTCTCGCTCCCTCCTTTCTTCATCGAGGTAGAGCCTGTATTTTTTTCTGGCCGAGGCTACAGAAGCCAGTAGTTCTTTTGTGAGGGACACTTTGAGAACACCCCCACAAGCTCTAACATGGTCACAGACTAGTCTCTGGGCCTCAACATTTTTTTCAGTAGTGTTGCAGGTCTCCACCTCCCTGTTGTCAACCAACATGCTATACTTCCAATCAAAATTAGATTTAGATGTTTATATAATCAAAATAAATCGTGTAAAAAAGTTGTTTTTTTTTTACCGTCAAGTTTAATTTTTAATGCCTCAAACATTGAAGTTCATGCTTTTTCATGCCATTTAATGCCTGAATTTTCAAAAAATCTATTTAATTACTTTTCATGCTTTTTAATGACCCGCGGAAACCCTGTATATTAAACATAAATGTCGCCATTGGAGGCAATAGCTAACTTACATCTGCAGTCTTTTGGCGGGTCACATGTCCACACCTGCAGTCAATCAGCTCATCAGTCTGCTCCCCCACCAGTTAAAGCCTGGCTCAGCTCTCCAGTATTCAGCAGGTCGCCTGCTCTCCTGTGGTGAGTGTCCTGGTGCATGTGCTGTTGTTGTGGACTTTGTTACTCACCTTGTGCTTCTTGTGTGGGCCCATGCCTCCTGTTTTCCTCGGTTGGCCTTGCACAACCTGCTCTTTGCCTCCCTGGAAAACACTCAAGATACTTAACCCCACCAATCCAAACCTACTGGTGTTTTTGGAAATAAGACCAGATCTCCTCTTGTTCTTATTCTTGTTCTCCTCACCACCTACTGATTAGGAGTGTGGACCAGGATGTATGTAACTCCTAAAAAAACAAACAAACAAAAAAACAACTACATTCTCTCAAACAGCCTCATTGCTCTAAGAAATTTCAACACAACTCTGATACACTCACTTCCTGAGTTACTCTGCAATACATCTAATACATTAAACTGTACATTTCTCCTACTGAGTTCCCAAATCATGTCTCCTCTCCACTTCATACTCTGCACAGTGAACCAAAACATGCTCAGCTGTTTCCTCACGACCACAGCCACCTGCATTGTACTTACCTATTTTGTACAATGTGCCATTCAATGCTGTGTCCAAACCTGAGTTGTGAAATTACTGCTTCCTCCCTCCTGTCTAAAACCAGATCACTGGCCAACAACAGCCTGTTTGTGTCTGTGCTAGCTGTGCCCTGTAGCCCTGTGTCCTAAAGTAAATCATTAGTTGTTTGCAATGATATATATTGAAATTCTGTTTCTACCCACAAGTGTAATGTAAATATGCAGAGCAATATTTGTTTACAGGGCTAAAGAGAAGTTTCTTTATGACCACAATAAAACTGAAACGTCAGAAAGCTTTTGGTTATGTAGAAATTAAGTAATTTAGCTAGTCATTAGTGCAGTTATTCTGATATTGAATGATCAGGTTTAATGAAACAACTTAGACACCTCTATCACACATACTCCAATTATAAACTCTGTCTTTCCGGAAAAAATGTATCTTGACATTTACTCATTTGAGTTGATTACAGAAGAGAACTTAACCATTCTATCAAGTATGGTGCAAGTGAGTGATCTCTGTATTGTACAGTCTGATGAGCCATAAAAACAACTTGCCGGAAGTCATAATCATTTGGAAAAGGTCACAACCTTTTGATTCAGACACATAACAGGCGGTAGTAGGAGGAGTGAGAAGAGAGGAGGGGAGGTTGGCACAGTAGGAGAGCCAAATTGGTGGCAAGACACATGAATAAAGATGGAGCACCACCATCCACTGGCTGGTGTAGCATTGAGCCAAACAGAAATGCCAGCAGAGCAGAGATATTACACAGCGTGTTGCATTTAAATTGAACACTGGAGGAATTTTAAGGGGAGAAAAGAAACACGAGCCTCTTCATCATGTCTGCAGGTGGTGCTGCTGGTGGAGGAGCTGCATCTGCAGGGCAAAGCTAGGACTTTTCATTATTTTTTAAAGTTGAGGAGTTTTAGAGCATCACTGATTTCCCTGGAGTTGAGAAATTCATGAGATTCCACACAAGTGTCTCCAAGACAACATGTGACACCAGCAGTACTGGTTTCAATTAAAGGAGTACATCTGGAGCAGCTCTCAGGGGTGTTCCCTCCTCAGTGTTCTTAATGGGGGGGGGGTGTGAGAGTCTGAATCAGTGCTTCCCAGATTCACTGACCAAAACAGACCAGGCAGCGTGATGACCTCCTGTTAGAAATCACAATCTGGAGGTGGCCACCTGGGAATAATTTCACAGGCTAATTTTAGTTTACATTTAGCCTGAGATTATGTTTTGCTTTTGTTATGACAGATCTGTGTGTGTGATACATTGTATTGTCTTATTTTATTTAACCACTGTAAATAAAACATAACTGTGCGCATAATTTAGTCATCATAGTCCCTGATTCATATCTTGTAAATCACATGAGTAGATGTTTACTTATGTTTATCAAAACTCTAGCTGTCTACGGCAGCAGCTAACCGGAAGGGAACACACGCACACCATCTCGGCCTAACACGCTAACCTACAACAGAGAACTGATAACACGGCACCTTATAACAACTTCCAAATGTCATGAGACTGTGCTACATACCTGGAGAACAAACCCACAGCAAACACCAACTGGGATACCACGGCTCGGCGGAGCTGCACGCCGGCCAGCACACACTTTGGCAGAGGAGAGAGGGCGACTAACCAAACAGTGGGGCATATGAACAGGTCCACATCAGCGGCCAATGACGCAGCTGCACTACAGCTGCCAGTAAGGGGTGTGTCACACCTGCTGCACTCACCATGTCTGCTGCAAGGTAAACAGACACTGAGGGACACATAAACATGTAAACAACCACCTGGGTTAATTTACTTACTACACCGAGTTTAAAATATCTTGGCCTCTCTACAGTGTTTCCTTGAACAGTGATTCTAACTGACGGGCATTTTTACCAGGATAGGCCTATACAGTACATGAAACCACAAACTGTGCCATCTACAGACTCAACTTATTGGAGAAAGTGTGGGTCTGACTTCTGCTCCTCCAGTTTGTTAAATGCACAGTTAAAGATGACAGGCTGGATGACTGGGTGTAAACATGTACAGACTGCTGTAAAGATTCTGGTGCAAAGTCATAATTGATGCACCATATCAAATACTGTCAATAGCTCCATGGTATTCTAAAGACATATGGGAAATATTAAAACAAGGATGTTCACCTCGCCCGGATTGGCATCACAGGTGAGTGTTCAGCGGCAGTGTCTTTGCTCACAGGACCTGGCTGAGCACAGCCCAAACGAGTGACATGGGCCTGCCTTTCCGTTGGCCCGCCACCCACAGGAAGGTTCAGAAGGGGCCAGTGCCTTGTGGATTGCATGGCAGTCGTGGGCAGGGACCTCGACGACCCAATCCCTGGATAATGACTAACAAAGAGCTGCTGGCAAATCACTCACAGAGGAGGCTGACATGAAGCAAGGGAGGTGTGGTGGTGGTAAGTCATAAGAGGAGCCAGGCTGACAGTTTAGTGACTTTACTGAACTTCCGTGGTAGGGTACAGATCAGCATCAAGGCTTAACATATGCCCAGCACTCTCCTTCTCCTTTTCTACCAGTTTGCATATGCTTAGAAAACCTTACAGCGCCACCCACTGGCCATAATGTGTAGTGTCTCAGTATTACTGTTATTGCATGTGTCTGTCAACACAACATCTCCCCCGTTACTCATAGAAATACTACTTCTCCATATTAACAATTTTTAACCAAAGTGGTATTAACATTTCTCGTCTTTATGGTAACATTACCATGTGACTTAATGTTCTACGTTTACCGACTTGTTCTATTCAGTCTGTTAATGTAATCTTACAACTGTAACAGTGTTAACGAACACTAAAATAATATCTTCCTATATACCACACTTAGAACAGTGGCTGTAATGTACATAAGGTATTCCCAAACTTGAACAAATACTGTATACATATAAAGTATTACTTTTAACAATAAAATACTATCTGACCACATAAAGTTTCTGTAACCAACAGAAATTCTTCAGGCATTTCACATAACCTTACTGTATAAGAATAACTGAAAATGTGAGCGATATAAATTCAAAAAGTAGTAACTGAAATTCACATTACTGTCACTTACTCAACTTCACATTTGGTTTACTTTAGACTTGGAGCTATTTCATTACATAGTCTTTTGTCCAAGCTGGTTTCTGTCTCTCTCTCTAAGGAGTTTGTCTTGTTATGATCTCAGCTGGACTGAGCAGTACCTTGGTTTTGAGAAGGGTAGTGAGAGCTTGATGGTCGGTCCTGAGTGTGAATCTGTGTCCCCACACATAAGTACGCCATCATTCCACAGCCCATACACAGGCTAAGGCCTCTTTTTCTGTTGTAGAGTACTTCCTCTCGGCAGCTGATAGTGTATTAGGGGTGTGCCAAAATATCAATACAACGATATATCGCGATATTTCGTCGTGTGGTACGTTATCGATAGACTGCCGCCAAATATCAACAATAAACATACAGCCGTTCTAAACAGATTCTCCCACAAAGCCCTGCTGCAATTTTGATTTACGGAGTCACCACTTCAAGCCTCCACATGATGGCGCTTACCATGAATAAGACTGGGTGCAGAGGTAGTGTACTCTTTGAAAGGAAATGACGCAGCCAGCCTGCCAGAAATTGTAAAAAGAAGAAGAAAATGGCGCAGGGCGGAGAATAGTAAAACATAACACAAGCATGTATGTTAAGAAGAGCCACTGTGTGCAGTATACACTTTGTTTTACTTGGCTGTTCATGTGAATTTGATTGACAATAGGGGTGCACCGATCTATCAGCGCAGATTTCCTTAATTTTGCGGGATCGGCATTTCTTTTATGTGAGACCGATCTTACCTACTTCCGCAAAGGTCTGAAAGTCAGCCACTGTCCCCCTCTGCTCTGCCGTGAGAGAGGGTTGACGCCAGGGTGCGGAAGCGCTGCTAAGCGCCGCGCAACGAAAATTGTGCGCGAGCCGGAGCCCTTCCGTTCACACCAGACACACATTTCTCCGCGCCAGTCGATAAGCGCTTCTGCCCCTCAGCTGTGTGTGTCTGTGTGTGTTCATCCATCTCTCTCGCGCTCTATCTATCTGTTTAGATACTGACAATATAAACACCTACATCATTATTTTGAAAATCGTTTTCATTTATATTTGAGAGAACAGGTAAAACAGCAAGTTTGTATTGTATTGGTTCACGGGTATTGCTTTTCAATAAAATAAGATTCAAATGTTGAAGGTGTAGGCTGTTGGTTATATAAAAATTGGCCAAAATCGAAATTGGCAGGTCAGGCTTGCGAAATTGCAATCGGTGCATCCTTAATTGACAATATATTAAAATTCATGTGAGATGGATTTAGTGCAGTCAATAAATTCAGACTTTCTTCAGTGACACAGATATCGTGATGTATAGTGGATGAAACTTCTTGCAATATATCGATTATCACACATCATGATATTATCGTTATCGTGGGCAAAATATCGTGATAGTATCGTATCGCGAGGTACCTGGTGATACCCAGCCCTATAGTGTATGGGAAGCAAAAGCAACAATGTGTTCACCACTGTCTGAATGTAGCTGCCTCAGGACAGCTCCTAACCCATAGTCTGAGGCATCTGTCGTGATGAAGGTTGGAATCTTTGGGTTATAGATGGCAAGCGCTGGACTCTCAAGAAGCATAGTCTTAAGCTTAGCAAAGCTTTTGTCTGCTGCTGCGTCCCTTTGTCATTCCACCTGAGAGTTTGTTCTGAGTAGCTGTCGTAGTGGCTCAACTAGTGTTGCATTCTGGAAGAAACTTGCTGAACCAGGAAGTTAAGCCCAGGAAAGAGCGTAGTGCTGCCATGTCTTTTGGTGCAGGAGCTTCAGCTATGGCAGTCAGGTGATCTGGGCTTGGGCGCAGACCCTCCTTTGAAATGACATGTCCGAGGAACGGAATGCAGGTCTGACCAAACAAGCTTTTGTTAAAGTCGATCTGAAGGCCAGCATCTCTCAGCTGCTGCAGAACAGCTCGTAGGTGCTGATCGTGCATTCCTTTTGAGTCACCATAAACTATGATGTCATCCAGGTAGTTTTGTAGTCCTGGAAAACCCATCAGGATTGTCTGCATCATTTTCTGAAAAGCAGACGGCGCTGATGCCAGGCTAATGGGGACTCGTGTGAGACCTGAAGACACCATCATGTGTTATGAACGCCGTGAGATTTCGGCTGTACTACTGTCACTGTGACGGTACTATTGCATAATCATATCGGTGCAAAATCTATGCACAATCCAAGGCCTGTTTTCATTCCAGCTCAAAAACTCACTGTATCAGTTGCATATCGGCTATCGGTGATTGCAGCCCCTCTAATATCGGCTATCGTTATCGGGCCAAAAAATCCCTATCGGTCGGACACTATTAGCAGGTGTGTTAGTTCTCCTTACTGTAGTTCACCTTGCCTCCAATAACCATATTTTCCGCACTATAAGGCGCACTTAAAAGCCTTTAATTTTCTCAGAAAACGATGGTGCGCCTTATAACCTGGAGGAATATATATATTTGGAATATATGAATCAATTGGTTAATTGGTTGATCCATACTGGTTGTACACGGCGCTCAAGGCGCTCTGTCAAAATGTTTCAGTATGAAAAACCAATAAAAACAATTTAATAATAATAAAATGTTTCAGTACGGTTGGGAAATACACGGCGGGGTTTGTCTGTCATAGTATTTTCTCTGTTTTATTCAATCAAATACTCAATCTCAAATCTTAATCTTAAACCTCAACAAAGAATGAATGTTTCCAAAACACCGATCCCTTTATTTTTCTAAGCCTTTTGCTAGACTATCCGCCGGATTAGCAATAAAAGGCTAACGATCCTCATATTCCCATTTAAGACACGAAGTCTTATCATTCATACTTGGTGAATCTCTAATCTCACCAACAAGTACAACTGGTAAACTACAAGGCCGCACCGCTTGCAGCATTACAGCTACCGTAGTCAGTACACACCGGTACTGTGCTTACTCACAGTCCCACACCCACAGCACAGCTCCATCTAGTGGATGCATAGCGCAACCCCAGTCAAACGTTTGACTGCAGTATCTTCTATTCTATGCACCTTATAATCCAGTGCGCCCTATATATGAAAAAAGTTCTAAAATAGGCCATTCATTGAAGGTGCGCCTTATAATCCGGTGCACCTTATAGTGCCAAAAATACGGTATGCTGACATTAAGCGCTTTAATCAAGTCCAGGCCCAGCAGACATGATCCAGCTTTCACGATATGGAAGGAGGCTGGGGCCCTACTGCCTTGCTCTGCTATGGCTGCTGTTGCTGGTAGACAACCAATAACAGGTACCTCACGTTTAGCGTAAGTGACCAGTTTGACTTTAGGTTTAGTCAGTGAGTAGTCTGCAAAACATTGTCTGTACATTGTCTCTGGCAGAATAGACACAGACGCTCCGGTATCAACAATTAACTCCAGGACATGAGAATTTCCCTCTGGCGCTTCGATGTTGACATTGCAGGTGATTTTGTCACAAGTTGCTGCAGTAAGTTTAACCATATCCAGCCCAGTATAGCTAGCTCTGGAACTACAACTTCTCTTACTTCACTTACTGCAGATTTACACACTTTGGAGAAATGTTCCTTCTTACCGCATTTATTACAGCTCACTGAAGCAGCTGGGCAGTTTTTATTATTAGCCAAGTGTTTGCCACCACATCTGAAGCACTTAGGTTGCTGCTGGTTTGTATTCCTCTTCTTATCACGGTCTGGAGCTGGGCTTTCGCGGGGCGAGCTCCTCTTGGCCTCGGAAACGCTCCTTGGATGTACCAACAGCTTGCACCGGCGCAGTCGGGACCGTTTTAGCTGAAGAAAGCAGTGTAGCATTTCTAACCGCTGCCTCCACCTGCCATGCGATTGTGTGAGCTTTATCCGGTTTGGGATCATCCTCAAGCAGCAAATTGTCTCTCACAGCCGTGAGATAAGCATTAGAAATCAGCTGATCACCTATCATCTGTCATCTCATCATCTGTCCAAAACCACAGTTGTAGTAGCTGTAATAGCCCCAGCTCGTAGTGACATCACAGAGGACGGAGAAGACCTGGGGCTGAAGAAACAGCTAGAGCAGACATGACAAGCCATCACATCTCTGTTATTCCTCTTGTAAACGTTCTGCCACACTCTCCTGCAGAGTTAGCCTGAACGCAGCTACTTCTCCATGAGAAATGTTCAGAAAATGCTCAAACTGTTCAAAGTACATGCACTGCTATCTCCAAAAACTTCTCTGTGACCTTTGTTCACCTTCAAACTAAAAGTTGAAGACAAAGTTCAGGAGCAAAGACCTAATATTCATCTAATGCCACCATGTCAAGAAGAGACGTGCATGGAAGACCTGCATCGAGACCTCAGGGGCAGAGGGTGGAGGTAAAGTGAAGGTGAAAGAAGAAAGAGAGAGAGAGAGACAGTAAGAGGACCAGCTGCCTTGAACCAGAGGAGAAGAGAGGAAATAATCTCCTCTGCTGTTGAGACTTTCACTATATTTCTGCTACTCTGATAAAGCAGAGTGTCAGTTCATTATGTGACAGCAGCTCTGTGCTGTGCTGTAAGTAATTCATGATTTCAAGGATTAGAACCAGACAAGGAGGTTACTTTCCCCACATTTTCACTCGTGAAGCCAATCTCTATTTAGGTGATTATACAGGCCAATTTAGGCTTTCACACTTAATAGGTAACATTTTGACTTTCTTAGTCAAAGTTGCCTTTTCTCCCATTTTTTTGCCATCACTTCCTCTTCATTGATGTTTCATTACATTCCCATCATCACTCTGATGCAGGTTGAACTAAACTGATGTCCATTCTTTTGATTGAAGTGGAGTAACATGGTTATATTTTTTAATTTTTAGCAGAAGTTAAAGTTATGAAACAGCTTGCTCTGAAAGGCCTTCAAAATACCATCACAGTACTATAATCTACTGGACATAAAGGCCTGGGCAAGACTTTTCAGGGTCTTGCTTTGACAAGTCTCTGACTCTAGCAGTGTTTTTTAATGACAGTGGGCAGATGATGTGGCTGTACAAATTTAAATCTGAATCCAGCATAATCCTTCAGTTTCTGAATACATTTACCTATACAGAGACTAGGAGGGGACCAAGAATGGACCCTTGTTAAACACCACATAACACACCGATCAAGACAAATTACATATGGATTAGTGACATATTAGGGATCTTTATCTCAGAACCTCAGTGGCTCAGATGTGTTGAAGTCACCAGCAGTCTCTGCCACATGTCAAAACAATAAATAGTTCAATTCTTTAGACTATGTACTTTGTGGGATTTCCCTCTGAGATGCACACACACACACACACACACACATTCTTTAATAACCCTGTCTGCCTTGTAAAATGCTGCTCATTATTCAGCATTAGCCTGTCTTGATTGATGATTACTGCATCATAAACACAGGTTTTGAATTTCTCATTAAGCCAAGGCTCCAGAGGTTGTCAACATAATAACAGGGCAGAGTAGCTCTGTTCATTTTAGCTGCCATCACTAGTTTGGATGTGGGTGGATGAGCCACTCAAACCACTGGCCCCCTGGACAGGACATCAGTAGTCAGTGTGGTGGGTGGGGCTTGTTCCAGTTTACTTATTTTTGGTTTCATTTGCTTAATAATTTTTTAATTAAGAGCTGGAAAATAATTCTGCAATATTACCTGTGGTGTCATGGGACTGTAACAGAGAGCTTGGACATGGTATGACATCAAGCAATCTGACACTTGTAAATGTATCCAGACATAAGTCTGATTCATATAAGCATAATATAAATGAATATGTCATTCAGTCAAGCTTGTCTCTTGAATGAGGCTGACTGCTCATCCTCAGCTCTGTGTCTTGATGTCATCTACCCTGTATCCACTCCCAGTGCTGTGCTGATGATGGTGTGCACTTGGGTCTCCATAGCTTAGGCTAGTTAACTATTCCCATCATCCCTGGATTTTCTTGACAATGTGTCAGACACTGGAATCTCCCTCTTTGGTTGAGAGTTATGCTGCTCTGGAGCTTGAGTAGCATGCACTGATGGTGTGGTGGTGTGGGGGCTGGCGGTTTGAGGAGTAAAGTCTATTGTGGCATCTGGTGCAATTCCACAGCTATGTGTCACCCATGTATGTGTTATGAAATCTCTTAAACCTGTAATTGACAGCATAAAACCGGTCTCGTCTCTTTTCTCAACACAACATAGCCTTGAGTTCATATGAGTTGTATATGATAGCAGGTTGCCTTCCTGTGTGATCACTGTACCCAAGCCATTTTTAAATGCCTCCACTTGCAGTGTCACTTCTGTGTCAAAAAGTGTCAAAGTAGATAAGCACCACCTGGTGTAGCCATGTCAGTCTCTTTACCTGCTGTAATTCGTCCTTCTGTGTTTTGTCCCATGTTGGGACTCTTGTTGTAGTATGTGTCTGCCAGATTTTGGGGCAAATCTGGAAATCATGGGATCAGAATCATCCGCATCTCTGCCTCGTTATAAAACAGCTACGTGTCAGGAATGGCTTTCACATGGAGGAGGTCTGATTTCAGTCAGCTGGCTGTTAGCTTATGTCTGAAAGCTCAAACTTCTCTCTCTCTCTCTGGTCCAGCATGGCTGTGAAGTTGCAGCCATGTTTGACAACAGTGATGTGTCCATGTTGCCTCCTGATGCCAAAAAGAAGCCTTAGAAAATACATAAAAAAAACTATCTGCCAAATATGGAGTTGAAATATGAACATAGCTGTGTTGACACTGTACTTTGGTGCCACTGTTTGAGGCAAATTTAGCATGTTAGCTGTTACTGCTGTGGTAGGAGTGTGTGGCACTAGCCAAGTAATGAGCCCTTGAGTAAGAGACTCCATGCCACTGATTCTTATGATAGGTGAAATATAGCATTACATAGGACAAATTTTGTGTGTGTGTGCAGGAAGAAATCACACAGGGCTATATCAACCTACTCTTCTAGCTTTAGTACTGGTCCATGGCTAAGCAGCTTTTCTCCTACTTTAGGAGGTTAATACAATGCAGTCCCTTACATTTCATGACTATTAGCATAAGAAGTTGATTGAACTCTGACTATATGCTGAAATGATCACACCACTGCCCTGCATCTTCTCATGAAAATTGTACCTGGCTAGTATGGGGCTAGCATTCAGAGTGAGGTATGTTTTTAACAGTTTTGCACCAACGTCTGTTAGATTCTATGCGTTGCTTATGCCCCATCCTTTGTTCCCAACCCACAGCTGGAGAAAACTGCATTTCTGTTCCTCTCTTTTCTGTTTGAGTAAGCTGGAACCTGAGCTGGCATGTTGTTTGAAATGGTGCCTTCCATCATGAAAGCTGGATGATTCTCAGTCCATCCAGATACGAATACAGAAAGCTTTTAAAGTGGGTTTGTTGTTTAACTACTTCCCCTGACACAATGTTGTGACTGCCTGACTGTCTAATAAATCCAGGTTCATGCAGTTGCACCAGAATTGGCGTCACCCAACGACTTTAGTAATCAGCACATGGATGTTCTTTCCAGTTCTGTTGCTGGGTATTTCAAAGATCCTATATAAGACAGGGTTACCAAACAAACACATGTTTCATCATGTGGACAGTGGCTTTGCTTGCCTCTCAAACTTTTTCACTTTTCTTCTAAATGTTCTTGGGCCTTTTTGTTTAGAGTAACACCCTCACATACTTTAACCAGCTCTCACTATAAACCTGTTTTCCATCACTTACTGAATAGATGTGGCGCTTTGTCCTCACACCAAGGTCTCCTGCCGCACTGAAGCTTTAGTCATGTCCCTTGCTTGTAAATCACACTGGAAAAAAGTGAGCGCAAAATGTTAATGTAGCTGGCTGATGTATAATTATTTGTTAAATAGCTTTCAGACAGTGAGTGGTTCCTCTGGCTGGCTCCATTGTTTTCACTATAAACATGGCAGCAGCTGTTCTCTCTTCTCGCCGCTGCTGCTCTTGTGAATAATCGCAGCTGTTTGCTGCTGCATTCAGAGTCTGTGATGGTTCAGCTTTTTCAGCTCAGGAGGAGGACATAGCAGCTGATTTACTGATATTTAAGTTCCCTGAATTATTCACCCCTTCACCAGCGTGGGAGCTACATCAGCTTCACACTCTGTTTATCTAGCGTGGGACATGCTGTATTAATCTCACTTGCTCAGTTTTAGCTACAATCTGTGATATTTACCTGCTCAATAAGACTACACCTGGTGAATATAGCACAGCTCCATTACTGCAGCAGTTCACTTTCTGAAATCACCTCAGGAGCATCTCAGGTTGTTGAGATTCATGGAAACAGCTTCATGAGATGGATCACAGATTCAGAAGATGTGAACATGTTCACATGATACTATGAAAGTATCAACACCTCAGTCCACAGAAAAATGACTTGGATATGGAAGAAGACAAGTGCGATAGTAATGGACTCTGCTTTGGTAAACAAACAATCCACCACCACACAAAGTCCACTGAAAAGTCCCACAAAGAAGAAAACAAAAGTTTTATCAGCAGCATCTCATCAATCAAAACGCAATTACCCGCAACGGCCGTCTTGTCAGTGTTGAGTCTTATTTCTTGATCCTGCCCCAAGTCCCTTTAAATAAAACACAACAACAGGGGGACAGAAGAGAAGCTTTAATATGAAATGGTGTATAATCATGTTCACATATTGTCAAACAGCAGTCTCATGATGACACATCAGTGTGAGGGATGATAAGGAATCTTCTCTTTCTCATCTTATTTATTCATAAAAGATTGTGACTACCTCAGTGAACTTGTGTTTGTGAACAACAGAGTTTCCCTTTTTTTGTATATACAAGTAACCCTTATAATTGCAGAGAGACAGCTCCTCAGCAGGAGTGTACCTGTGTAGGAGCCCTCCTCATCTATTCACTTCATTTTTTCCCTGTCAGCTGCAGCAGTGTCAAGGCTGTTTCAGTGTGCCTTTGTCTATATACGTCCTGCAACAGAGACTTATTGAAAGGAAACCTACTTACTGTTGAATTATGTTTTTATTTTTTATTTGCTCCCAAGTCTGTTTGATACAGTGGCCCGAAGGGCTCAACACACTGCAGCAGAGGAGAACACATGCACATGCACAAACAACTTCAGAAAACCTCTTCATCAATTTGAAGCTGCAAGTAGTCATAACACATTTAAAACTTCAAAGTGGTTAACCTGACTGACATCTGTGCTCTCAAGAACAAGTAAACATGGATGTAATATCACCAAAACCTGTACTCTGAGAGGGGGAAGTCATGCTATAATCACATGGCTACATTTTGGATTTAGAACGAATCTTTTTTTCCCTCCCGTAGGCCCACCACCCGCGGGAGGGTTCAGATGGGGCCGGTGCTTTGTGGTTTGGGTGGCAGTCGTGGGCGGGGGCCCGGCGACCCAATCCCTGGACAACGACTCTGGCTTTAGGGACATGGAATGTCACCTCACTGGGGGGGAAAGAGCCCGAGCTAGTGCGGGAGGCTGAGCGGTACCGGCTAGAGATAGTCGGGCTCGCCTCTACGCACAGTCTGGGCTCTGGAACCCAACTCCTTGAGAGAGGCTGGACTCTCTTCTACTCTGGAGTTGCCCATGGTGAGAGGCGGCGGGCTGGTGTGGGCTTGCTCATAGCCCCCCATCTCAGCCGCCATGTGTTGGAGTTCTCCCCGCTGAACGAGAGGGTCGTTTCCCTGCGCCTTCGGGTCGGGGATAGGTCTCTCACGGTCGTTTCGGCTTACGGGCCAAACGGCAGTGCTGAGTACCCGGCCTTCTTGGGGTCCCTGGAAGGGGTACTGGAAAGTGCCCCAACTGGGGACTCCATTGTTCTGCTGGGGGACTTCAACGCTCACGTGGGCAGCGACAGTGATACCTGGAGGGGCGTGATTGGGAGGAATGGCCTCCCCGATCTGAACCCGAGTGGTGTTCTGTTGTTGGACTTCTGTGCTAGTCACAGTTTGTCCATAACGAACACCATGTTCGAGCATAAGGGTGTCCATAAGTGCACGTGGCACCAGGACACCCTAGGCCGGAGTTCAATGATCGACTTTGTAGTCGTATCATCTGATCTCCAGCCGTATGTCTTGGACACTCGGGTGAAGAGAGGGGCTGAGCTGTCAACTGATCACTACCTGGTGGTGAGTTGGATCCGGTGGCGAGGAGGAAGCTGGACAGACTCGGCAGACCCAAACGTACTGTGAGGGTTTGTTGGGAACGTCTGGCAGAATCCTCTGTCATTGAGGTCTTCAATTCCCACCTCCGGGAGAGCTTTGACCAGATCCCGAGGGAGGCTGGAGACATTGAGTCTGAATGGACCATGTTCTCCGCCTCCATTGTTGATGCGGCTGTTCGGAGCTGTGGCCGCAAGGTCTCCGGTGCCTGTCGTGGCGGCAATCCCCGAACCCGGTGGTGGACACCGGAAGTAAGGGATGCCGTCAAGCTGAAGAAGGAGTCCTACCGAGCCTGGTTGGCTCGGGGGACCCCTGAGGCAGCTGATGGGTACCGACAGGCCAAGCGTGCGGCAGCCCGGTCAGTCGCGGAAGCAAAAACTCGGGTATGGGAAAAGTTCGGGGAGGCCATGGAGGAGGACTACCGATCGGCCTCGAAGAAATTCTGGCAAACCATCCGGCGCCTCAGGAGGGGGAAGCAGTGCTCTGCCAACACTGTTTACAGTGGAGGTGGGGAGCTGTTGACCTCGACTGGGGATATTGTCGGGCGGTGGAAGGAGTACTTCGAGGATCTCCTCAATCCCGCTGCCATGTCTTCCATGGAGGAAGCAGAGACAGAGGACTCAGAGGTTGATTCATTCATCACCCAAGCTGAAGTCACCGAGGTAGTTCGGAAGCTCCCCGGTGGCAAGGCAGCGGTGGATGAGATCCGCCCTGAGTATCTCAAGTGTCTGGATGTTGTGGGGCTGTCTTGGCTGACACGCCTCTGCAACATCGCGTGGCAGTCGGGGACAGTACCTCTGGACTGGCAGACCGGGGTGGTGGTCCCTCTTTTTAAAAAGGGGGACCGGAGGATGTGTTCCAACTACCGGGGGATCACACTCCTCAGCCTCCCGGGGAAAGTCTATTCCAGGGTGCTGGAGAGGAGAATTCGACCGATAGTCGAACCTCAGATTCAGGAGGAACAATGCGGTTTTCGTCCTGGTCGTGGAACACTGGACCAGCTCTATACCCTCCACAGGGTGCTCGAGGGTTCGTGGGAGTTTGCCCAACCAGTCCACATGTGCTTTGTGGACTTGGAGAAGGCATTCGACCGTGTCCCCCGTGGCATTCTGTGGGAGGTGCTCCGAGAATATGGGGTCGGAGGCCCTCTGCTGAGGGCTGTAAGGTCTCTGTACGACCGGAGCAGGAGCTTGGTTCGCATTGCCGGCAGTAAGTCGGACTTGTTCCCAGTGCATGTTGGCCTCCGACAGGGCTGCCCTTTGTCACCGGTTCTGTTCATTATTTTTATGGACAGAATTTCTAGGCGCAGCCAGGGTCCGGAGGGGGTCCGGTTCGGGAGTCACCGGATTTCATCTCTGCTTTTCGCAGATGATGTTGTCTTGTTGGCTCCCTCGAGCCAGGACCTTCAGCATGCGCTGGGGCGGTTCGCAGCTGAGTGTGAAGCAGCTGGGATGAGAATCAGCACCTCCAAGTCTGAGGCCATGGTTCTCGACCGGAAAAAGGTGGTTTGCCCTCTCCAGGTCGGGGGAGAGTTCCTGCCTCAAGTGGAGGAGTTTAAGTATCTCGGGGTCCGGTTCACGAGTGGGGGAAGGATGGAGCGTGAGATCGACAGGCGGATCGGTGCAGCGGCCGCAGTAATGCGGTCGTTGTATCGGTCCGTCGTGGTGAAGAGAGAGCTGAGCCGAAAGGCAAAGCTCTCGATTTACCGGTCGATCTACGTTCCTACCCTCACCTATGGTCATGAACTCTGGGTCATGACCGAAAGAACGAGATCCCGGATACAAGCGGCCGAAATGAGTTTCCTCCGCAGGGTGGCGGGGCGCTCCCTTAGAGATAGGGTGAGAAGCTCTGTCACCCGGGAGGAGCTCGGAGTAGAGCCGCTGCTCCTCCACATCGAGAGGAGCCAGTTGAGGTGGCTCGGGCATCTGTACCGGATGCCCCCTGGGCGCCTCCCTCAGGAGGTGTTCCGGGCATGTCCCACCGGAAGGAGGCCCTGGGGAAGACCCAGGACACGCTGGAGTGACTATGTCACCCGGCTGGCCTGGGAACGCCTTGGGGTCCCTCCGGAAGAGCTGGAGGAAGTGTCTGGGGAGAGGGAAGTCTGGGGGTCCCTGCTCAGGCTGCTGCCCCCGCGACCCGGCCCCGGATAAGCGGAAGAAGATGGATGGATGGACGAATCTTTTTTTGCTAAATTTCCTCCTCATTCTTTCACATCTTTCCTCCATTTGGAGCTCTGAAGACTAGACATGTTGGGAGTGCTACTGACACTATTGCTTGAATGCTACTTTAGTTTGAAAAGTCTTGGAAGGCAAGGCAAGGCAAGGCAATTTTATTTGTATAGCCTGTTTTTACAAACAGTTTGTCTCAAAGGGCTTTACACAGCATTATGACAACATCCTCTGCCCTTAGACCCTCACATCGACTGAGGAAAAACTCCCAAGAAAACCCTATTAACAAGGAAAAGTGGAGAAACCTCAGGGTGAGCAACAGAGGAGGGATCCCTCACCCAGGACGGGCAGACGTGCAATAGATGTTGTATACAGACAAGAGGACAATTTACAACATGGAATATGGAAAACATGGAGATGGAATCAGTCAGTTAATGAAAAATGATGAAGGAAGCTCCTGGTGGGCAGGGAGGGAAGGCCAGCTTAATGGGACTACTGGACGGCAGACAGGGTCATGAGCAGGGAGTGCAGACCGGTTTAACAGCAGGAGAGAGGAGGTGATGGAGGCGGTGGTTGTTTGGTTGGTGCAGGGGGATGGAGCTCTGAAGAGATCTGTGGAAATACAGAGAGAGTGTGAGACACCAAGGCCAGACTACAAAGTGCAACAAATAATGATAGTTCAAAATGTGCGAGAGGAGAGGAGAGGGGGGTGGGTGGGCTGGGGGGTAGGATAGGGCTCTGTGTAACCTGATGTGTCCACCAGCAGTCTAAGCCTATAGCAGCGTAGCTATAAAATGGATCAGGACTACCTGAGCCAGCCCTAACTAAAAGCTCTGTCACAGAGGAAGGTCTTAAGCCTGGACTTAAATGTAGAAAGAGTGTCTGCCTCTCTGACCCATGGAGAGAGCTGGTTCCACAATAGAGGAGCCCGGTAACTGAAGGCTCTACCTCCCAGTCTGTTTTTAGAGATACTGGGGGTCACTAACAGACCTGCATTCTGGGAGCAAAGTGCTCTGGTAGGACAGTATGGGATAACTAGAAAATTCCCTCTGGGAAATTTTGAAAGGGCCACGGGGGGCTACTGCCGGGGGTACCATCTCTGTCAACATGGGAATCAAACCCACCACCAAACTAATCAGACAGACACTTCATCATCTTGTACTGAGCACTGATATTGAGGAGCCATAATCACATGAAGTTACCTGTGGTGTGTGTGTGAGTGTGTGTAACTGTAATCACATGAAGTTACCTGTGGTGGGTGTGTGAGAGAGCGAGAGAGAGGAGTGTGCGCATACGCGCGCATGTGTGTGTGTTTGTGTGTGTGTGTGTGTGGGAGTGTGTGGGAGTGGAAGAGGAGTGCGCGCATACGCGTGCATGTGTGTGTTGGTGTGTGTTTGTTTGTGTGTGTGTACCTGTAACTGTAATGGCATTAAGTTACCTGTGGTGTGTGTGTGTGTTAGTGTGTGTGTGTTAATGAAAGAGCCAGAATAACATGTAGTAAAAATCGTAAATTTAAGTATAATAATTTGAAGAGTTGAAGTCTGCTGCAATACACTGGGGAAAAAATGTAAGTCTACTCAAATACATTGGAAACTGACAGCAGAAGAACATTGTAAGAAATAGATAGATAGATAGATAGATACATAGATAGGTCTGTGTGTCTGTGTGTCTGTGTGTGTGTACATGTGACTGACTTGATACTCAGAGATCTATAACGAGCTGCATGTGTCAGTCTGATCTTAACGAGCTCCACCTGTAACCAACTGGTGGTTGCCAATGACGACAGAGGCACCCTAGCCAGAGACAGACAGAAACGTGGAGAAAAAGGGTGATTTTCTCCCTCTGCGCTGGTCCCACATTTGGGCTTATATCCACAAAACGGTAGCTCCTATCAGAAAAAAAAGCAGACCTGGGCGGCGTAAGGACTTCCTGAACACTTTGATATGCTTTTGGTGTTTCTACAGTAAATATTTTAGAGATGCGGGCGAGTTTCAAACAGGGGTCCCTTCTGGAAAATCTTTGTATTAGAGTCAATGAGGAGCAGAGAGAGACGTGACCGCACTGAGAGGCTCAGAATTTAAATTCTGTAAGTCTCTCTGCTTTGATGAGCACATTGTCAGAAACAGAACAAGCTTGTCTACAACTGTGGAAAAAATCATGTGTGTAGAGTGTAATTTGTGGCCAGGAGGACGAGAGAAAGAGAAAAGTTTCAGACAATTTCAGACAACTTCTCCCACTCTAGCTGATGATGTCACCCACTCTAACACGAACATTCCGTGCAATACACACCCATTATAAACTCAAAATTTCTCCATAAATGATCATGGTCATTGAACAGTGATTGATCAAACACTATATGACCTATCAAAACGTGGATTAATACACCAACACACAAGACTTGTGTCTACAGTTTAAAGTTTAAATGAAGTCTCTAGGTGAAACTATGCCTGAGCTGTAGACATTTGAAAAACTCCAATGATTGTTCTTTTTCGCTGGTTTTTTTCGCCCGTCACATTCATTCCTATGGAGAATTTTTTGCAGTTTTTCGCAACTTACGTCGCGAAAAATTCGTATTTCGTAGAGAAAAGTAATAGCACGCCGATCCTGATCGAACCGCACGTTTTGATATATAATTTGTCCTACAACTCCTCAAGCTGTAGGACGAGTTAAGTGCTGAAATTTTGGAGGAAGAGGAAAAATAAGAAGAAGAAAAAACACGCAGTATAACAATAGTGCCTCGGTGCTTTGCCCCGTGGCCCTAATGAGGTCTTTCAGATAAGATGGAGCTTTGTCATTAAGAGCCTTGTAAGTAAGTAGAAGGATCTTGGAGTCTATTCTATATCCTACAGGAAGCCAATGGAGAGAAGCTAGAATGGGAGAGATGTGCTCTCTCTACTAAATCTTGTCAATACCCTCGCTGCTGCGTTCTGGACCAGCTGGAGACTCTTTAGAGAGTTTTTGGACATCCTGACAAGAGAGAGTTACAGTAGTTCAGCCTAGAAGTACGTAATAAATGTGTGGACCAGTTTCTCAGCATCACTCTGAGAGAGGATTTTCCTGATCTTAGCTATACTGTGCAGGTGAAAGAAGGCAGTCCTAGTCACATGCTTTATGTGAGAGCTGAAGGAAAGATCCTGGTCAAAAATGACTCCAAGGTTCCTCGCAGTTGTACTTCAGTTCAGGGTGATGCCATCCAGAGTAGCAATCTGATTGGAGAATGTGTCCCTGAGATGCTTAGGTCCAAACACAATAACCTCTGTTTTGCCAGAGTTCAGTAGTAGGAAGTTAGAAGACATCCAGGATTTGATGTCTTTCAAGCAATCTTGCAGATTGATGAGGCAGCTTCTATCATCTGGCTCTATTGATAGGTAGAGCTGAGTATCATCAGCATAACAATGGAAATTGATGGAGTGCTTCCGGATTATATCCCCTAATGGAAGCATGTAAAGAGTGAAGAGAACTGTCCCTAAAACTGAACCCTGTGGCACACCATACGTAACTCTGCTGTACTTGGAATGGTCATTATTAACATTAACAAATTAAAAAACCTGTCAGATAGGTATGAGTCAAACCATTTTAGAGCAGATCCTTTAATCCCAATTTCATGTTCTAGTCTCTGCAGCAAGATGCTGTGATCAATGGTATCAAGTACAGAGACAAGACCTCTGTCGGAAGCTATAAGAAGATTGTTGGAGACTTTGACCAGTGCTGTTTCAGTGCTATGGTGTTCTCTAAATCCAGATTGGAAAGCTTCAAAACGCTCATTACTGTGCAGATGTTCATGTAGCTGCACTAGGACAACCTTCTCAAGGATCTTGGAGATGTACGGAAGGTTGGATATAGGCCTATAGTTGGCTAATACACCTGGATCAAGAGAGGGTTTTTTAAGTAGGGGATTATTGACAGCCACCTTAAAGGCCTGTGGCACATAGCCTGTGACTAAGGAAAGGTTGATCCGGTTCAGTATAGCAGCGTTAACTAAGGGGAGAGTGTGCTGTTATCAGGGCAGCGAAGACTAAGACGTCACAGCTGACTGATATGAAATGTTGTGGCGTTTGGCAGGCAGATGTTTGTTGCAAAATCTCAGGAGTAAAATGTGGAGCAGAATAAGCTGTGATGTTTTATGATATTATTTTTTTTATTCCAACAACATAGACAGCTCAAGTAAAGCCTGTATGAGCTATCGATCAGACTCTGCATCTACACAACTACTCATGTGCATCTTTTATTTCCCAAACACAGCCTTTAGAAAGTGCATTTAATTTATTGTTGACTTGTACTCATTATCATCACTTCTTTTATTTATGACACATATGCCAGAAAATCTCCAAACAAGGGATTTGTGATCTGCTCAGCTAAATTAAAACTAGCTTTGAGGATTTAAAAATTTTTATCAACATTCTCACAGATCTATTAACCATTCCAAATCAGCCATTTAAACAAATTACTGCTATGCACAATGTAGAGTGTTTCTCTTTTCTTTCTACTCCATACAGGTATTAAAGTATATCAATATTAAATCTTTTTTTGTCAGTGATACATGATTGCAATAAGAGAAGTGAATAATATAACCACTGAAGTTTGTGATTGTTGTAAAAAAAAAAAAAATCATTACCATGAACGACCTAAAAATACTGAGGTCAAGAGTCTCTGTCACCCACTTAAATAAACTGCAGAGCTGCATGATACTAACTTTAACTTCCTATGAAAGTTATCAGTTCCCACTAACTTTATAGAGAGACAGACCTAACACTAATAAACACACTTCTCAGTGCTGATTAGTGTTTCTACCAGTTTTTATATTCCAGTAATTTCCAGTGTGCTCTGTCAAAAACAATAGATGGTAACAAAATACAGTGGTGCTTTGCTGTCCTGTAGCTGAAAGTAAGGATTATTCAAGTAATACTCAATATTTGACCTCAGTAATTAAAGAAATGTGTTTACAGGGAATATACATAAAAAAAAGAATTTGAACTAACAAGGTTGACCTTAGAAAAATACAGAAGATACTTGACTTCTGTGTAAATGGTGGTGGGTCAGTGTCAGAGAACCTGTGCTGCTGTGGTTCAGCTTATACTTCCATGCTGTACCAGGCAAGCCACTGGGTGCCCCCTCATCACTTTTTTGTGTCTGTTTTAACAGCTAACATTTGAGTATTTACCACCATGAGGTTTGCCATGGAAGAAATGAAGCTAAATTTGTCATGCATATTGCACACCATAACAATAAGCACATTCATATACACAAATGTAACTATAGTCAGATCAGGTCATGTTTGAATGATGGGGGTTCCTGCATGTGGCAGCTGCAGCTGCAGCTGCTTCTTTTAGACTGGATCAGGTGTTTCACTTCTTTGTATTAGTCTAATATTACAGTTTGCTCTTCATTTGTTAAATATGCTGCTCAGCTCCCAGTGTACGTGTCCATGTTTGTGCACTCATGAAACCCTGGATCGGTGTAAAGTACATATAGCTTCAGGCCCTAGGTGTGCATGTGTGTTGGCAGGTCTGTGAGTGTGATGGCAGCTGGGATACCCTGTCTCCCAGCTCAACAACCCCTCACTGATGTTACTCTTGTTTAAAACGTGACAGAATCTACCCACCACCACACATGCATAAACACATGCACGCACGCACGCACGCACGCACACACACACTCACTCACACACACACACACACACACACACACACACATACACGCCCACACACCCACACACACACACACACACTAACCTCACCCACATTTCCATGGTTAGGAAAGCTATTATGTCCCCTTCACAGTCTAACAATTGGTTTGAAAGGTCACACTAGATGGCAGACAAAATAATACTTGTCTAAATATTAATTTGATGCATGAGGCAGAACCAGGAGTGATTCAGCAGCACATTAAATTTGGTATTTAAATGTTGTGATTGAGCTGCACATTACTCAGCCTATAAGCTCAGTGAGCCAGAAACCCCACTGAGGCGTCACCGTGGCATTTTAACGGGAAAGAGACTTTAGATAAGGAACAAGTCTAGGAAGGATTTTAAATACATAATATGTGAGATAATGGGATTCCTGCAAAAACTCTGTTTCCAGGTTTATATTTGGAAGCCTGTGATGGAGGCAGCAGGAGGTTAACTCCCCAAAATCCTTGGTGTACTGCCTCCATGTTTAGCAGTGCATGATGGGGGATTTGAGAGAGGACAGAGAAAGAGAGCCAGTAGCACAATGACTAACCTGGAAAAGTGACTGGATTTACTTTATTTTGTTTGATACTGATGCAAAGTTGTGTCACATTCCTTCCTATGTGCCATTGTTTCAATGAACATGGAGCAAAAATTTGTGTAAATACAAAATCTATAAGAAACTGGAAAATGTTCTGGAGAGATAAAGTATCCAGCCTGGGAATGCCTCGGGATCCTCCAGTTAGAGCTGGCCAATGTTGCTGGGGAAAGAGAAATCTGGTGGATCTAATGCAACTGACCTGTTGAAAGTGGCTGGCTGGCTGGCTGGCTGCCAGATGGATGGATGGATGTGGGGCAAGCCAAGGACTAGGTGGAGAGATTATATCTCCAACCTGGCCTGGGAATGCCTTGGGATCCCCCAGTCAAATGTCAAATGTCACCAGAAGGGAAGTCTAGGGCTCTCTGGATCTGCTGCTCCCACAACCTGACCTTGGATAAGCGGTTGAACCTAGATGAATGTGGTGTTTGACTGTAAGTGGAGCATAAGACTCTGCTTGTAGTTTCTAGCTGTTGCTTTTATCAGCTCTTTATGCCGGTGCCATAGTCAGACAGGATTAATGTTGGAGTAAAGAGATGCAGAATACATTTTTCATTGTGCTCCACAGTAACTGGAAGATCTGGAACAAATATTACAGCAGCCCATTTACTTCATACTGCTCTGTGTACAGTAAATACACCCACTCTTTATGATGATGTGTTGTACAGATCCTTATATTCACTTCATGCTTAAATTATGTTGAATGTACTTTAAGGAGAGTGTAAACCGTTTGGATAAGATTCAATTTACCCAGCATGCAATAGAAGTGCAGGAGAAAATGGGAATACATTAATAAGTACAGGATACATTTGGACTTTGACACAGTTGGAGATTAAGTTCCTACCTAAATTAGTTTGTCCCTCATTTCTGAATTGTTATTGTCACAGTTACTAATGAGAGATGTTAATTTAGGCTCTCTTTTATTAATGAGAGCTTTGATGGTGTTTTGGCTGCAAATTTAGGACACCAGTGAAAATCTTTAACCAATTACAGCTGAAGCATAATGAATACATATTGTATTTAATGGCTTGACATTAATGAGACTGTGAATCATATGCTCTAGATCTCAAACAAACTGAACACATACAAACCTTGTCCACACCTGCAGCGTGATGAAAGCAGCCCATCAGTAGCAGCAGCGTTTGTGCTGTCAGTGTCACACTGGATGTATCCAGACAGTACAGGTGTAAACTAGATGAGATTTGTCAGTGCTCTCAGACCAACCTCTGTGGTTGCACCTGGAAATGGGAGAGAGGCTCCTTCTGACAATGTCAGCCTCGGTTAGTTCAACAAGCAAACAGCAACAGAGAGGCTCCAGAGATTACTCATTCATTCCCTTCTCATGTGGGGTGTGGAGATTTTAAGTGCCATTTTTTCCCTCTAATTGACTCATGACTCATGATGACATGGCACAAATACGTTTTTAGAAATTCTGCAGATTCATTAAAATCAAAATATTCAAGCAACTCGTCCACCATTTCTCAGAATGACATCTTCAATGATGGCATCTATTACACTAGTCAGAATAACAATTAGGTTTATGATGTTGTGTAAGGAGATTTTCACATAGGAGAAGTTTGATGTGGTGTTTGGTGCAAAACTAACAGTAAAATAGTAAGACTGTAAACATAGCAGAGCAAGAACTATGAACAAATATGTGTGTATATATATATATATATATATATATATATATATATATATATATAAAGACTGCAGGTATATGAAGCAAATAACAGATATGCTAAACGACACTAAGGTTTAGGACTGAAACCATTTGGAATCAGGTACGGATCATCATCACAAATATTGTTTTGATGGACTACAAAAGTAGATGAGAATTTCTGTTTTGTTTTTGTTGTTTTTTGTTTTTTTGTCTCATTTGTTCCAAAATCTGATCCAGCAGACACACCACACACGAGTAGAAGCCCATAGGTGATGATTAAGCAGGATTTCTTTTGTGTAAATTTTTTGTTTTTTAGGAAAACCCTACAGACTCTACCTTTAGGTCAATAACTAGAACAGGAAAATGTAAAACACAGGACTAGAATTTAATGTATTTACCATACAGATGTGCAGAAAAATATTATAGAAAAACAAGAGTAGCATAAATGGATAAATAAATACCAGTATGTGCAGTGTAGTGTAGTATCATTTGACAGTTGCACAGGTGAATCAGGGATGTGCATTTCCTGCCCTGCATGTGTGTAACATGTTGGGGACATGTCTTGACTGGTACCTGCAGGTGCTGCAGGGTCTCTTCTCATGTTACCTTCCTTGATGTACGTCAGGCTCAAAAGTGTGGCCCTTGCTGCTTGTAGCCACATCATCAAAAAGCTCTACACTGGCAGTCTTTACAGCACCTCAGGGGAGACGATCAGGAAAAATAAAGCAGGATGGGCTCTCAGAGGAACAGCAGCATAACAGAAATACAAAGAGCTGCAAACACACTTTCAGGAGGACCTGTGTCTTTTGTTTTTTTTTCTTATCATTTCCTTTTTCCTTTTGGCAGCCAAACAGCTCTGTCAGTCAAACTGAAATGCATAATTGATGGGCAATCTATCACTGAGAATAGCTTGTGCTGCTCTTTAATGAACCCAGCTCATGTTCATGCAATGTGAGTTCAGCTGCCTGTCATCTTTCACCGCAGCTTTCTGTGGACTTTGTTTGCATCCTCTACTGAGTGGGTTTGATCATGTGCTACTTCTCAGGTTTTTACCCAGATAATCTTGACTTCACTGATTATTATTCAACTATACCAGCACTGCTGTGACAGTGTGTGTGTCCCACTTTATGTGTCAGTATTTAGGCTATGAGGAGTGTACAGCTGGCCAAACATGGCCACAGTCGCCCCAGAAAAGGACAAGTTTAACCTGAAATGTAGCATATTTAAAGATATAGAGGCTGTCAAGATTTGGGTCAGTGATGGTGGTGATAATGATAGCTAGGGACATTTTCTGGTTTAGCTCAAAGACGGCTTCACAACATTTCAGAAAGCCTAAAAGAACAAATGGCAGGAACATATTTATTTATCAATTGGATATTTAGTGCTGATGTGCAGAAGTCAGAATTTCAATGCAAAGTTAATTACTATAATGACATCTCTTATATGTACACACAGTGTTCCTGCAGGGAAATAATTAACAAGGAATTAGAATTGTAACTTACAGTCCATTAAAATCCTAGCTCTAGTTAGCTGAACTCTAGTTATGAAAAAGCTGTAGTCTCTCAGTCATCTTAGCCATTACTAAAGGCAGAAAAGTGATGTTTCTCTGTGTTGATGTGGGACCTAAAGCACAGAGTTCATAGCGATAGCATTACTTTGTTCAACAGAGATGTAGCTACAATTATGGAAACATGCACTGTGTTCTCTAATGATGTCACCAAGTGGCAGCATGAACCACACAGCAGATCTCATGTTTCTCAAACTCATGCTCAACCAGAGACAGCATGCTGTTCAAACTTCTCCCATTCATTCATTCATTCATTCATTCATTCATTCATTTTTGCCTGTATTCTGATAGGACAGTGGAGGGGGGCAATGTGAACAAGAGAGACACCCCATTCAGATCTGAACCCATGGCCACTGCAGTAGGACTAAGACTTTATGGTGTGCTATGGTTTCAGCAGGTGAGCCACTGTTGTTCCACTGACAGACAGTTTGGGGAAGCTGTGACTTCAGGATGTAGAGTGTGCTGTCCACAAGAGGGTTGGTAGTTTGATCCCCAGCTCCCTCAGTCCACATACGAAGGTGTTCCTGTCTCACTCTGCCTAGACTTGCTGCTTTTTCACAGGCAGTGATTTTTTCTTTATATACAGTACATTACAGAGACCTGCTCTGTTTCTTTCCGATGTCCAATTTTCTTAATCTCAAATTCCCCTTCATGCCACAGTCAGACAGCACAATCAAGCTAATTTCAAACCCAATTTAGACGTGTCTCCTGCTTCCTCCACAGTCCAAACACATGCACATTAGGTTGATTGGCAACTTTAAATTGCCTGTAGGCATGAATTTGAGTCGGTGAAGTTGTTGGTCTCTGTATGTCAGTCCTGTGATGGGCTGGTGACATGCAGGGTGTACCCCACCATCACCCTGTGTCAGCGGGGATTAGCTCCAGACCCTGCAACCCTGCATAGATAAGTGGTGTTGACAATGGAGGGATGGATGGATGGATGGAAAGATGGACAGATGGTTGGATGGATTTTGATGTCAGTGACTGATTCTAGAAGTCACTGACAAAAGCCTGTGATCAGAGACAAATTGGTGTTTGGACACCTCTTGATATATATGATTTCTTCAAGGACACAATTATTGAAGCTGACCCACCTGTTGGATATGCCGATCAGATATCTAGCATGCTTGTGTAGCCTACTATGATCTCTTTGTGACCTCAAGGCTCCTCAATTGCAAATTAGCAGGTTGTGTGGAGTGTTGTGTTCAGAGATCCAACACCTTTGGAGTCATATGGTCTTCAGGTTGGCACTGACTGGACAATGAAAAGACTGGGTGATGGTCATAAAAAGATAGTTTGACTATGAAACATTGATGTGTACTGATCATTCTGATTTGACATTCAAATAATGTTGGTTCACCTGAGTTAGTGTCATTACACACACAATGTGCAGAGAAAATCTCCTGCTTCATTTGACTGACTGAGAGAAATGATAGTCCTTTTTCCAAAGACCTTTTGAAATGGGGGTTGAGATGAATACAAAAAATCAGTGTGCATAACAATCCATAGAGGATAGCTGCTCCCTGACAGATCTGCCAGTCAGAGTTAGATTCTCAGTCTTGGCCATTCTTGCACTGATTCAGACTCTATTTGACTTACTGTATCAGGTGTGGAGTTAGCAATGTTTCTTCTTGCCTTCAGCTGAGCAGTGATTTGGGGATATTTCTATCCATCCATCCTGAATGTGTCCAAGTAGGAATCATCGTGGAGACCAAGCAGAGTGAATTCAACAACATCCTGATCATAACTAAATACTAATGTGTGTACATCCTCATTGTTGCACAATTATAATTTCTATAAGTCAACTTTATCTGTATTTTTCAAAGTCCAGCTGGATTCTCTCCACTTTTCCATGGTCTGAATGATTTCTCCTTCACATCTGTCCTTGACCCCATGTTTTCCATGGGGGTTGAGGAGAAGTGATTAGAGAGGAGATCATTTAGATGTTTTCATTGCAGACTCATGTATTTTTCCTCATGCTCCTTACTCAGCTGATCTTCTCCTGTGGCACAGTGATTCCCTGTTCCAGACTATAGAACAGTCCACAAAGGTTCCTCACTCTCCATCTAACCTCCTCCCTTACCAGCCAACTTACCAGCTTCACCCCTCAAACCCATTCAGTGATCTATGTTGTAAATGCCTTTAAAAAACAGCAAGTATAATACCATTGTATGAGAAATAAGTCGGTTTATTTCCATGTTATTTTTTTGAGAAAGGACGGTGCCAAAGTTGATCAAAATTAATTTAGTGTAAACGTATTGATATATAATGTCCTCTGTCAGTGATGAAATTTTCTCAAGTATCTCAGATGAAACAGAGCATCAGAAAAAAGACAAACCATTAACAGTCAGAACAATAAGTTTTTATTATAGTATTCTTCCAGTCAACACCTGCTCTCACAATGCGCCTTGAACCTGAAGCTATTTACAGACTCCTACAGTGCTGCAGCTCACACCTCCTGTGCTGAAGGAAGATCCAATGCAGTGAACAGTACAAGACGGAGAAAGAGTGGCTGTCTGCTCGTGGCTGGGTTCAGAATCTCTCTTCATTATAGATGGTGGTCTGAAATAAATGTTTTAGTATAATGAAATTAAGGACAGAGAAGTAAACCAATCTCAGAAGGAGACCAGGAAATCCACTTCAAGCTTCCACCCAGGGATTCAGGGAAGCACAGTTTTGTGAGGGATTTAGGATGAGCAGTTGCCGAGACCATAACCCTCCTGTAAACTGTCTGTGAGGTCATCACAGCATGTTGCTTTGATCACAGACTGACCTAACTACAGTGCATTGTAGTTAGAGCGATGCACAGTAACCCAAACAGGTGCTAGGATTCAAATAATCACTCATTCCACTGAAAATCATCAACATAAATTAGGTTTAAATTAACATCAGTGGCATTACTACACATTATTGTTCGTTATCTGACCGACTGTGTAGAAAGACAGAAAAGTGCATAAAAAACATCCTCAAATTACAAAAGAGAGACAGTAAAATAATGTGCCAAAACCCTTCTTATAAGAAATCTGTGATGTGATTATAATAAAAACAAATATAAAACACAAAACCTTTACAAACAATAAATACTCAAAACATATTTGCAAAGACAGCAGGAAATATTTTTTAAGAAAAGTGTGTTTTCATCGTTCTGACAGGTTCCCAAGTTCAATGTTGTGTTTACTCTGATCAGTTAGCACTATTAATTCAGTAGTGAGTTCCTGTCAGCATTGTTTATGAGTCTTTTATTTCCTGTATAACTTGCTCTGATTGGTCGATTGTTCCTCCAGCCAATCACAACACCAGACTCCCTTGAATCACTGAACCAATCTGGGATATTAAAGGTAAGTCTGGAACCAGACATACTGTATGTGCCTGTGCGTCTGCTTCAGTTTTATTGTCATAAAGATAAAAGTATTACACTTAAGTGTGTAAAGAGACAGTATAGAGTATTTGTATATTTCTCAAACTAATGGAGTCCAGTACAAGAGCATCACAATAACAAAGTGATACTATAGAGACATAAAATAGACAGTGGAGGCCAGAAAAACATATACTGAGCTATATGGAAGATGGATGATTGCTCTGAGCCACATGGACAAAGGATGAGGCTATTGACATGCTGTTGTATCTCTCCTATAATCTCTGCATTTGCACCCATGTGATAAGTGCCCTCCCCCTCTCCCAGGTCCTCCAGATATCATTTCTTCATTTGTGATGTGAGCTCAAAGATTTACATTCTCAGGAGGGAACAATGGACATGTGGGAGTGTGACAGACAGGACAGAGATGAGACTAATACAACACAATGTTGGGATTTATTGACAATGAGGAAAAGGTCGAAGGACACCTGCCTCATTTTCTAATCAAATGTAAGTTTGACTAAGGGCTACTACTTTCTTTTGAGGCTAAACTATGGGTTGCCAGGCAACAAAGAGGGCAAGGGGCTAGGTGGGCTAAGTTGGGCTACGTCAGTGTTTGTGCTTTAAGGCATTGTAAGGAGAGTGCAGCAATGGATGGATGCCTGCTCTTAGAGGGATGCTTTTCTGTGCAGTGGGGGCGGGAGGCAGCTGTGCCTCTCTAGTCTACAGTCATGCAGATATTCACTTGTAAAGAAAAGACAGAGGAGAGAGGAGCAAGTGTATGTCCTGTTGGCTGGTTAGAATTCAGAGAAATGAAGAGAGGGCAGCGACATTCAAGTGACTTCTCAGGTCACATTATCTAAATGAGTATAGGCTGACGTCATCATTACATTCATCTGGGCTGAGTAGTTATCCCGTGTCTGCGTCCTACGAAGTAAATCTATATTTCTAACTAAAGCACTTCAATATACTCCTATTTAGAAAAAGTGTCGCACAAATTGTGTTACTTAAAATGCTTGCTTTTGTTATTGTTAAAGATAAATTCTCACATTCAACTGGATAATTCATCAAAAAATAACTTTGATCAAAATACACTGTACAGTAATAATACGAAAAATAAAAATATCGCACATTGGCTACATCAACAAATCCAGTTTAATTCAGAGATCAACTGCTGCAGTTGACAATTAAAGACAATTAAACCAAAGAGCTTCCAACTGTCCTCACGCAGTGTATGACAATACAGACAACAACAACTGTTAAAACAATAGATATACAGTATATATTATGCACTTGCTGAGTTCATCTCTATTGCACACTAACTGTCCTAACCAGGTTTATATTGGCAGGAAAAACCACCAGAAGTAAATACTGTATTAAAAACAGAATCGAACTGACAAGAGTCGAGTCCCAAACGTGTTCACGCTGTGTGGATCTGCTGCACACTTACCTCATCCACGGACAGAGGAGGAAATCAGTAATAGTCCATCATCTGCCCCACTGCATCCTGGAACCCTCATGATTTCATGGTGCAAATCGGAACAACGATGACCAGGATGACGGTGCAGGTGGCAGCTGCGATCAGCGCTCCGATCTTACACGCCTTAGCCCTCCGGAACTCTGCCTCTTTCCTCTTGAGCAGGGAGTCATATCCTGGTGTGTAGATGTCCTCCATCCAGTACTCCAGGTTGTTGGGGTTAAGAGACTCCTGGGTCTGCAAGCACACAGAGGCACAGGTCAGAGAAAAGCTGCACTTCTATCTATATATCAATCTATCAATCTATCTATCTATCTATCTATCTATCTATCTATCTATCTATCTATCTATCTATCTATCTATCTATCTATCTATCTATCTATCTATCTATCTATCTATCTATCTTTCTTTCTTTCTTTCTTTCTTTCTTTCTTTCTTTTCTGAGCTAAGCCTCACATGACCAGGAATGACAGATGCTTTGAAAGAAAAGTAAATGATGTCAATAACAGGCCATTTCTAAAAAGTAAACAAAGAGCAGATGGCAAGAGGCTGTGAGAGGAGCCAGCAGAGGGATGAAAAGAGTCAGGGTGACCTGTCATCATTGACCCCCACAGCACAACTGAGGAGAATGGAGGATGCTAAATTCTTCCTGAGCTAAACCTGCCATCATGTGTGTGTGTGTGTGCCCCCTAGTACACTCCACAAACTGAACTAAAAACTGTGTCTGCACACCACAGAGCTTGTCTTTGTTAATGTGTTGAAGGGTGGAGGGTATTTTGCCTTTATTGGACAGGGACAGTGAGGAGTGAACAGGAAATGAGGCGAGAGATCAGGGATAACATTCGACAAACAGTAACAGTCCACACAAAGGATCAAACCAAGGACATCAGCACCTTACACTCTCAATGGTCAGGAATTTGCTTTTCAAATTAAAACGAAAGCTGACTGTGTGTGTAGACTATTGTCTGTTATAGCATCTCCATCTCAATACAGTGTAGTTACCATTTTGTTCTTGAGGTGGAGAGTGGGAGCAACATTGTATGGATATGATGAGAACATAGTTACTGCAGGAGTCAATACCCAGAAAGAAAACTGGCTCTGCTGCCGAGATTGATTTTGTTTTTCCAATCTGCCCTGTAATGGCTTTGCTGAATACAGTGTAGCTCAGACATTCTTCATTGTAAGGCTTCCAACTCACACCATATTGATATTTTAACTGACTCCTATATACTCTACTATAAAAGAATAAGAAGAAGACACATGTTCCGCATTAAGATGATAGATTATAAACTGGTAGATATATGCAGCTCATCCACTCACTGGTCAGTTGTTATAGTCAGTTTCATAACTGGGGGAACATTCTGGACACACCGCTGGTCTATCAAAAGCCTGACATATAGACACACACACCCATTTACTCTCACACTCACACTCACACCAGCTAACCTCATAACTTTGGACTGTCAATTTCACTACAAGTGAGTCATAACAGCTCCATCTCTATGACTGCAATAGTGAATGAATGCAGTGGTCTTTAATTCAACCAGAGTCTGTGTGTTGTCTCCTCTCCTGTGCAGGACATGTGTGGACTGAGCACAGGGTTGGGCCAATGAGGAGTAAGTTATTGTGTGATAATAAGAAATGCCATAAACCACAGCCTGCTGTGACTGATGCATAATGAGGTTACAACAAAGTTATACTGATATAAATTGCAGCACTGTGCACACAGCATGTCTCCTCCATGTTGCTCTCATTAAGATCTCATATAAGCAGATTTCTGTCCCTGAAACAACTCAGAATTACACTGTAAAACCTTAATTAGAACAGACAACTAATTAAAAAATATTGGGCTCACAGAGAATGTGCACAGGCTGGGTTCAGTTTGGGCAGGACTTATTTTGATCCCAATTTAAGCTCTAATAGAGGCACGGCAATACAGTAAAGAAAATGTTTTCCAAAGCCAACTAATGTCAACTTATTGACATTGCAGAAACGCAAAACTTTGGAGACAAAACATACACCTGAAGCTCATAATGTGTAAATAATGAGTGTAAACCTGTCTCATGCTATTGTCTTCTCTCTGGCCTTTCTCCCCCCAAACTCCACCACTTGGACTCTGGACTCATTAAAGTCCAGAGAAGCTCTGGATCTATCGCTAGTATTGATAAAGACCTCAAGTGATGCTGACTCATCATTAGTCTCAGTTCAGTATTAATTCCCCACATGTGGGAAAAATAACAGTAGATAAATTACAGGGCTGCACAGCACAGTTGTGGCTTATTTTAAAGGTTATGTAACAGCTGATCATAATGTGTGTGACTGACTTTATGGACAGTTTCATTATGTTGTTAATATTATACAACACTCAGTCATACATTTATCTAAGAGTAGCAGATGATACCTGTAGGGTTGAGTTAATAGCATGAAGGTGAAATATAATGAAATGTAATTCTACTGCAGTTGTTCACGTTCTATAATGAAAAAAGCCATCTTATGGGGTGTGGCCTCATTTCAGTGTCCTGCTTGTGAAAATGTACAGTACACTGACAACAGTGAGCAGGGGGACTGAAGACTGTGTGGAATAGCTGGTTAGACATGGCTGCCTCTTCACCTCCCAGTAAGAGAGTGGAGAAGAGATGCCAACAGTTAAATGTGTAATGAGGAGCTATCATTACCAGTGACAGCTGGTAACTTTTAGGCTTAGCCTTGCCCTTCTGGTACAGAGCGCAACCACAGTAGGTGTCCATCATTTTTAATGTAGGCCAACACACACCAGTCATGAAGAGGCTGGCCTCACAGGATTTCATTTTAATTCACTGCCACCTTTAGTGGGAGTAGTTAGAGGAGTTAAGAGCAGTCAAAGGGTGTTTTATGCATGAATTGTGTTTAGTCACAGTGTTAACTTCAACACTTAACTGAGATGAGCCTATAACTCCTAACAAATTCTAACAGTGCAGTCATTGTATTTTATATTGTGGCTAGATAGATTTTGGGATGGTTTGTGTGTGTGTGTGTGTGTGTGTGTGCGCGCGTGCGCGTGTGCAGCTCTGCCCTGAACTGTGAATCCAACATAATCTGCTGCTAATAATGTACTTTTTTATGCACCACAGTTCATGAGCTGCTTCCATGCATTGTTTGCCAATATGTAATTGATGTCTGTGGATTTTAGCCATCCCACCTCTTGTCAGAGCTTTCAGTTTGGGTGCCTCTCATCATTTCTGTCGTGCATTAAACACAAATCTGTCTCTGTCTGTCTCTGTCTCTGTCTCTGTCTCTGTCTCTCTGTCTCTCTGTCTCTCTCTCTCACTCTCTCTCTCTTACTGAAGCCATCCAGGCAGCTGTTGTTCTGTTCCTCCTCTGCATGTTCAAGAAACAAAACAAGACCTGATCCAAAAAAAGCAGCCTTTATTAAATCCTCCAAGTCCTATATATATGTATTCGATATATTCTGTGCTCAGTCATTTTAAATGAAAATATATCTGATTACACAGCTGTTGTCATTAACTTGTTTATACTGGATCTATCTGACTGTCAGGATGGTAAAATGATGATTTGCAGCAGCATAAAATCAGGGTTTACTTTACCAGAGGTGATTCTCATTTAGCACAAGGTTCCTTTTTTCTTTTTTACACTCTCACACATATAATCATTCATAATATAGTTTGTTAAAGGTTCACTTTTTTCCACTGGTGGTATGTCAGCTCTCACTATTTTGTGCTAATCCTTTGAGTACTTTCATGATAGGCCAAAATTAAACTTGGCTCTTGGTTGTGTTAACAAGACGTTGTGTCAATAGTTGTCAAAATTAATGCATTCATTTGTGATTCATTTCAAATATTTTCTGGGGTCAACGTTCAAGATTCAGAGGCGTGATGTGAGTGTCCAGCTTTGTGTCTGGCCCCACTACCAGCTTAAAAACAAAACAACAGTGCCCCACAATTCCCTGGTTGTACTGGAGAGTAAAGGCACAGATTCATAGAACAGAGTTTATAAACCGGCTGCTGTCAGCTGTGGCAACCACATAAACAAACTTTATTCATGTTTCCAAACCAAATCTCTCCCACGAGAGACAAATAAAGAAACTTGACTTTACTTGACATCAAAAATAAGCTCTCTAGGAGGAAGTGGTTATTTTAATAGGCCTGATAAATGGACTAACTATTTAAGTATATTTCAGTAATGTAAATCTAAGTATTGGATAAAATTAGGTAGGTAGTATGCAGATACCCAGTACTGAAGGACTCAGATCAGGATCATGGTAAAAACCAAAAAAAACAAACAAACAAATAAAAAAACAACAACTGATATTTACACAAGTACATAAAGTCTTTTTTGTATTAAAGTCCTATACAAAATAAACAATAAATACACACATGCTGATGACAACAGCCCGCAAAGAACATCTGAGTGTGTTTCATGAGCTCATAAACCACCACCACCACCAACCTCGGATCTAATGATAATGATTTCAACACAGGTGTGAACGCTTGTCTCATTTTCCCTGATTCTCTTTCATCATGAATAAACTGTCTTTGACTTTAACATCAGATTATACAACACTGAGCGTTAGGTAGGGTTGCCTGAATTTTCATCATAATACATCAAAATTATGTTTGCAGCAACGTCTTGGTTCTCCTATACAGAACACCCCCAATCTCCCCTTGTGTTTATGTGTCTGTGTGTGTGTGTGTGTGCAGGTAGGCAGAGTAATAATACCAAAAGCCAGACCTATCAGTTGATTTTAAAATATGAAAAAATACAGAATATGAGAAGACTTGAGCTGAGAAATGCTGCACTTCATCGTAATCAACAGTTCTCCCAGGATTCTCTGAGATATAGTAAGTTTGTGGGTTTTGATTGAGGCGAGGCTGCTCAGTGAGACTGCAGCCTGAATAAAGAATGATACAGCCTATACAGTGTTCCTTCTCACCCACCCAGTAGCTGTGCACTGTCACTGCTGGATTATGAGCACTAACATTTCACATGTTCATTAATGTCAACGGTCTACTAATGTTTTTACTCACTCACGTACAGAGTGAGCGTGACAACATCCATGTTATCCTGGAGGTGTTTTGTGTCATCGAGTTAATTCTTTTTTAATGCGTCAAATATTTGAAATGAATCACAAATGAATGCATTAATTTTGACAGCACTAAATAATATCTCAGCAAACAAACAAACTATATCCTCTGGTCTTTGTTTTGGCAGCCAGTCTGGCAGCACATGTTAGTGCACATACAAGCTTAGTGCCTTAATCACAAGCTCTGTTTCCTGCTATCTATAAACTCCACCCAGTCATTCAAGTCTACATACAATCACAAAGTTAAACAGTGGCCTTCAGCCAATCACCTGTTCTCTCTCTGCTATCGCATCATGAACAATCTGCCACCCATCTTCACCCTTTCACCTTCTCAACCACAGACTTCAGACCATCTCCAATCAAACCGTCCAATCAGAGGTTTCCTTCACGGAGACGTCCCATCCTCAAGCCCCACCCTTCCTCATCATCACCAGAGTCTAGACTCCAATGGGATACAGAGCTCAGGCATGAGGAGGATGACTGAAATCCTTGAAATGTGATTGGATGGTGGTTAGGCATTGGCTAGTGGCCAAAGAAGCATTTGACACTGGTGGTCTGGTGCAAGATGTAGTGGCAGTGACAATCATTTATATGTACACACACACACACACACGCACACACACCCCTACTGTAATCAAACCATAGCAGCAGTGTGTGCCATACAATACAATCCAAAACGGTGCTACACACAATCACAGAAACTAGGCTTTGCCACAAAATAAACATAAAAATGACCATAAACTTTTCATACTTAGATGGCTTCAGTGTCTGGTTTGTATTTTGTAGTATAATGGTGATTGTTTCACAGAACAAGAGGCACCTGTCTCCAACTCAAAGCCAGAGGTTAATTACTCTCCCTCCAAGCTGAAAATTAGAAATTCATGTTGACAAGATAAATGTGTATGTGTTTGTGTGTGTGTGTGTGTGTGTGTGTGTGTCTGTGTGTGTCACTGGCACAGATGCACTCTTATTACATTTTTGTGTGAGTGTGAAGTAATCGTAGAGTATGAAGCCATTACACTCAACAGCATCTTCCACCATCACATCTAACTGTGTCATATTTCCCATTTGCTGTTGGCACATATGAATAAAAACATGAATATGTCAGTGATCATTATGAAGCTATAAGTGTCCTGTTAGTATTGACAAGCAGAACTGAAATGTTTAGCACGTAAATTTAATGTTAATCATGTGTAATCAACATCAGCATCACAGTCAGACTGCAGATCTAAGTCAGTATGATACATAGTACTCCCTCCTTATAATTAGCCTCTAAAACTTGCTGGCCTGTAATATGGTCGTAGTGAGCACTGAATCACTGTTCGGACTTGGTGTTGTGGTGATACATGACTTTGGAGCTCCCCTTGTTTTCTGCTATTTTTAGCATCCTGCAATTTGACTTATCAGCCAGCTACCCTGCTCCTCTCTCTCTATTCTCTCTCACCCTTTCTAACTTCCTCCTGATTACAAGTTGGCATCTGCTACTGTACAGTATGATGTGTTTATGTAAGTGGAGCCACTTGCCATATGGTGGTGATTCTCTTATAGGACACGCTCCCAGCAGAGTTCCCCTCTACCTTGTGGACTAATGGCCCTGTGAGGCGACTGTGTGTTTTTGTGTGATGAACCACATCCAGAAAAAGCAGTTGCACTGGTCGCTCTTGTAAAAAGCGCTTTGTTGTTAAGACACAAAGGACTGTAAGCAGCTTTTTAACTGTCAACATTTTGAATTCAGTTGATTTAAATTTTGCTGAGTACATCAAAATTCCATACAGACAAGCCAAGCCAAAGAATACAGTGAGTGAAAGCTCCTTTGAAGCTATTAAATCTGGGGATACACTGTACGATTTTAGAAATCTTGTTGTTTAATTCCAACTCACACTGTGTGAATAAATCATGCACATTGTGAAGCCAAAGCTCACAATCATCATGTGCTCACACTGTGTGGTCTGATTGTCAGCAACGGCCCGGGTGCTCACACTGTACATGTTAAAATGGCCCCCTGTGGACCAATCCTGGCTGTTGACACTTGTCAATAAAGATTCATTTGAATGCTCAGAGGTAGGTTCAATACTAACAAGGCAGAGGAAGCTGCTGCTTTCATCATTTGTGCAGTGTCAAGACACTGGTGCTCTTGCAATTCCAGAACATGTGCTTCAACTGGGAGCAGCAAAGTCTGAGTTTTTACTCAACCTTTGCTTTATTTTGTTGTGTTTTTGTATGTTTTTCTTGTATTTTGTCAACTACTGATGGACACTTCTGTCAGGAGAGGAGCCTCTGTCACTGAAAATGAAGCAAGTCTGGAGGATGCCACCCTGTTCCAGCTGGATGAGGAGGTGCTTTCGTGGTTGCTGTGCTGGTGGTGCAGAGGTTAAAGCCTTGGAAGTGGAGATGTACTGTAGGTCCTTTCTGCCGCCAACTCTCTGCTCAACAAGAGTGATGAGGAGCTGGAGATATAGGTGAAGACTCAGGAAGTAGACATTTTTTCAAATCAAAACAATACTTGTGTACATCCCACCAACGGCTACTGCTGAAGTTCCATGTGAAGTTCTCCATGAAGTTGTTGCTAGGATACAGACTAAACATCCTGAGGCACTTGACCTCAGTCATGTCTCCCTGATGGACTCACTGAGGATGTGGTGGAGAGATACACGCTGGTGGAGGCCATTCTGAACAACTCAGATCATCCTCTTCATAACACCTTGATGGACCAAGAGAAGAGTGGTGGTGGACGGCTCCTCTCTCTTCACTGCAGGACGGAGAAATATAGAAGATCCTTTGTACCTTCAACCATCAGGCTTCTTCATTCTTCTGCAAATAGTTGATGAGCTGACAGACAAATGAGTTTCCCTTTGGGGATTAATAAAGTAATTCGTATTCGTATTTGTATTCGTATTCTCTCGTTCATATCATATCATTCTTTACCACATACACTTTACCACATACACACATCAACAAGATGGACTCTTAAGTGTGTACTAACTCCATACTGCACAATATAAATATATATGTTGCACACCATCACTTTGCACAACTGCACAAGAGAGTGGAGATTATTTACTGTATTTTGCAATTTGTACTCTTATTTTACTTTGTGATGTTACTCGTTTGTTATATTTTATCTATCTATCTATCTATCTATCTATCTATCTATCTATCTATCTATCTATATATATATATATATATATATATATATATATATATATTTTTTTTTTTTTTTTTTTTTTTTTTTTTTTTCTAGAACCCTGCATGTCCCCATGTTCCCACATTTGCAAGCTGCTGGAACTGTGAATTTATCTTGGAGATGAATAAAGTATCTATCTATCTGTCTATCTATCTACCTACCTACCTACCTACCTACCTACCTACCTATCTATCTATCTATCTATCTATCTATCTATCTATCTATCTATCTATCTATCTATCTATCTATCTATCTATCTATCTATATCAGTCCTGATAGGAGGAGGAAACATTAAAGAGGCAGCAGATGTTGCCGCAGCTCAGTATATCTTCTGTCCAGTGTTGTCACCATGGAGTAGCAGACATACCAGAACTGTATCAACCACCAAACACTGAAGAAGTTCGCAGGAAGGCCAAAGTTCTGTTACTCTCCCCATCAGCAGTCTCTAAAATTGATCAGAAAGAGAGGCCAAACGACCGTTGCTCACAAACAGATGAGCTTTTAGCCCACCAGAGACCACGACCATGGGTGAACTCATCAGCTCCAGAGGATCAACAAATGGAATGGTACCAGAAAGACTCTGACAGCCACTGAGGTGGAAATGCTTAACTCTTTGTGCCACATACAATCTAGAGTACATCTAGGCACATCTAGAGTGGCTGGAATAACCTACAACATACAGCTCTCAAGACCACACCTTTCATTGTAATACACTCTCAGCATCTTTCACAGCAGACACCTACAATGTTTATTATTATTATTATTATTATTATCAGTGTTGTGTAATCCATATATATGACTATTAGCTTTACCAGTTTACCACTTGCATAATGCATAAATAGAGGCCTTGAAGGATGTATTATAATATGTTATGAGATCCACGCTTGTATTGTACATTACTGTAATTATTAGTGCCATTAGATTTATATGTTTGACCTAATATTTTGTGATCATAGAGGAACATGGTTTGATAAACTTTGGAATGAATAACTCAAACCTCCATGGAAAATAACTCTCTCCTCAAAGTTAAAATAAGATAAGTAACAGCCCTGAAACGTGCACCAGCCCCCCAGGAATATAGCTGTTGTGATCACATCCCACATTACCATTGCCATTTGCATTGCCTTCAGTGCCAGAATGTTTTTGCCTTGTGCGTTAGTCTGCAGCTTGATGCTTCGCACCAGAATTAAATTTGTCATCTCAGTGCTGAGCTCTCTGCTCTGTGCTGTTAGTAATGCCCAGTAACACTGCTGAACCACTAAGCATTTATAGCCAAAGCCCTGGGCCTTGCTCTTGGCCACAGCTTTTGTCCATGACCATGTTTGTGTACACGTGCAGTCCTTTTTTTTTTTTTATAAGCCAAGTCTACACCAATTAAATCAGGCAACAGGCAGGCATGGAGTAATTTTTGTAACTTTTAATTATCATCACATCTTCCTCTGAACATTTGAGAGTCATCCGGCCAACACCTGCCTCCTCTAAAGTTAATCAGCCATAGTTCAGTGCATTAGGGGGGCCTGGACATAGGGCGAGGGTTGTGTACACCCACGGACAGGTCACCAGTCAATTACAGGGTCATTATAAAGAGAAGAACAACACACATGCACTCACATTAACACCTAAGGGCAATTAAGAATTACTAATCATCCTAGTGGTCATGTCTTTGAACTTTGGAAGGACACTGGAGAACCTGGAGAAAACCCACACAGACATGGGGAGCATTATAACACCACCCAGAAAGGGACTGAGGAACTGAACGCAGAACCTTTTTGCTGAGAGGCAAGAGAGCTAGACCACTGTCAGTCCTTATAGTTCGCAGATGGAACTACTTTTTTTTTGCCCTTTTCAACGAGGATTTTTATTGAAAAGTGTGCTCTTTGTGTTACAGTGGAATTGTCAAACATTCTGTTTGACACTTCTTGCAGGCACAGTTAGAAAAAAACTAAAAGCATTGATGTTGGGGAATCAACTCTGAATCAGCTGTGCAAATCCTGATGTCATCTGACATGTCAGAAATCAGCCTGACTGTGCGACAGCCAATCAGGAGCAGATGACTGGTCCTCTTTCCCCTCTGTACACAGCACAACTCACAACGACCAACAAGGCTGAAACCCAGTCCGACTCTAAAATGAGTAATGCAGCTCAAAAACAGGCCAAGATCCTTCAGTGTATGTCCAGATTAAGCACGAAGCAGTCACAGGGTTTAGATGCCTCTCAGGTACAGCCAGAGGATCGTCAGAGAAGAGAATTGATTTGTGAGTCCCTTGTGACTCTGAAGGCCATACAGTGACATCAATAACATGCCTCTGTGTCTGCGCCAGAGCTTTACAGGGTCCATGCAGTTGCATAGAAAGCACACAAACACACATGTAAAGGGAGAATCCCTGCAGCCCTGCAGGCCACACATGACAATCAATACAGGGTGGGGTTTACATTTGTGTGTGTGTGTGTGTGCGTGTGTGTGTCTGTGTGTGTCTGTGTGTGTCTGTGTGTGTCTGTGTCTGTGTGTCTGTGTGTGAGTGAGATACGGTTGTAAATAAAATATGACCAAGAATGAACTATTACCATACCTTTACCATCAGTCACTCACAGATCACAGCCAATCAGAAAATTCTTTCTAATAAAGGCTCTCTCCTGGAGCCTTTTTCCACAGGTCCTTTGACATATGTGGTGAAATGCTGCACATGTTTTTATCAACTGACCAACCGATCAACTGTTGGTACTGCAACTTTATTTCCTCCACTTTACCTCACTCTTACACAGTTGGTGATTCTGCTAGGAAAACTGGTGAATTAGTGGGTGCAATAAAACCACAGACGTCATCATGGTGTATCACAGTCTCAGAGTCATCTAAAACTCCTCTTCTAAATATATTCAGAGGGACAATGAGTCACAGACAGCAAGGTCTCTTTGTGTCTGGATGATGTTTCATAACTCATCAGACACACTTTAAGGCTTTTGAATTCTTTGGTTCTCAGGACATTTTCTAGAAATCTGTCCTCTGACTCCACTGGAAGCATGAGGAATGACTGCATCAGGCCTATACATCTGTGGGCATGTAGGTTCTGTTTCTAGACACAAGGGGTCTCTGGACACATTGAAGGAGCACCTATTCTACTGACACATTTTATTTGCTATAGTGCAGCAAAACTATGCATTCTCCATATTTCAAAGGGCTAAAGCTTTATTTCATTGTGCACTGACCCCCACTCCACTCCAACCGTACACCCACCCCACCCCTTCCAAAATGAAACATTTCTGATGACACCTCATGACGGCTCTCTCAAGAAATCTAGCGATAATAATCCCTATTTGGACAAGATAAAGTCACAAAACCATAACAGTCCAGGTGTTTATGGTGTTTACAACATGTACAAGCAGCTGTACTTTCTTTTTTACCTGCAGGTCCAGAGCTGTGAGCTGCTGCTTCCCCTTCTCTCCTGAGTTGCGTTTATACTCCTCTATGGTCCAGGATGGCTGGCCTCGCTTGGGATCTGACAAGCTGGTGAGCCTCAGGTCAGTGTAGAGGTGACTCCCTTTAACATGGGCCTTGATGGTGGGGGTGAAGGGATGCGGCGAGAAAACCTGTTCGATCAGAGGTGGGTGGGGGGCGGGGGAGAGGTGGGCCTGGGGAAGCTCATATTGACGTTCTCGCTCTGCCTGGAAGAGGAGAGAGGATCAGAAAACAGTTTCAAGTCTATAGTTTGTTTTATTATTATTGTTATATTATGATCTATTTGATTAACCACAATTTAGAGAATTTAAAATTCACAGCTCTCAGCCTGGGTAGCAGTGACTTTATTTTTAAATCTTTGACACCATTAACAGCTAGAGAGACAGAATAATTCACACATGCCTCTTCTCTTCTAGCTGTCTAATACGGGCTTTCAGGTGTTTAACTGCTTGTGAAGTTGTTAAGTGTTTATGAAAACATGATGGTGCATTAGGCAAAGGAGACAGAAGCTGTTTCTTGTGTTCTTCTCTGGACTTGTGTTCTGATGGACATTTGAAAAGTCAAGTTCTGTTCCAATTCTACATCTCCCCAAGTTCATATCAAATAATGTGAAGTCTTCTCACTCTGCCTCTTTCATCAATTGTGCATCAGTATAAGACTTTTGTGGACTCCAGAGAAGTATCCCAGAATGCATATTGCACTGAATAATAAACACAACAAGGATTCTGAACCAGACTTAAAGCTGAAACAAATTTCTGCTCAGGCATTTTCAGAGATGTGAGTACAGTCATACCGGAGGAAAGGTCAGAAGTCAGTTTTGTGCATCTATGTGCATCTTATCCAAGTCCAGGGGTTAAAGTGAACCAACAACCAGACAGCAAAGCAGAAAAAGACATACACACTCACAGACAAGCTCCTTATCACAAATACACACAGTTATAAATCAACGAGGTTATGGTAGAGCTCAGCTGTGATCTCTTGTTGACAATGTGCATCTGGTGTGAATAGTCAAGTAGACTACACTGCTCAGATGTTGCCTGCAGGAGTATTTCTATAGATGTGTTCTTCTTGCACTGATGAGTAACCAGGTGAAACATGTGTGTTGTTGCGTAGGAATGTTTATGTGTACGACTCAATTCAATTTGTTCTTGTTACAGAAATCAATGTTCCGCTGCCCTTTTACAATCTGACACACTGCTTCACATGTCATTTTCAAGGATTCATTGATTTCGAGAGAACATTTTTTTTCTTAATAAGCCACTCTTTCTCATGAATTATGATTCCTTTGTCTGAAGAGTAAAAGCAAAATGAAGAATAAAGCTTCCTTGAACACCGAGTATTGATTGCGTTAATCCAAAAGTACTTACAAGCAGCTGCTATTGATACCAACCACTGTGAGAGACATCTGTCTCTGCAGTCAATGAAGGTGACATGAATGTGTGTGTGTGTAACAGTGTGTGTGTGTGTGTGTGTGTGTGGTCTTTATTACAGAGGAAAGACTCTCAGTTTGGCAGCTTGTGTTAAGTGGATGGCTGTGCGTCGGTCCTCAGAGAGACTGCAGTGTGATACAGTGGTTCAACCGTGCAGGACATTCATGACTCATGACTCATGAAATCATTTCATCACAAATAACATTCACAGCTCCTCACTGACCATTCTCACACCAGTCAGCCATGTCTCTACAGTCCACAGGCATTTGGACTGAATTAACTAAAACTAAAATCCAACATTCTGGGGATGAAGAATAAAGCAGGGGCATTTGCAGGGGCATGTCCAAAATGTACCTGCAATGCACCACAGACCCTTTGTGCATTACAATGTGGATCTCAAGGCTGTTTCTTCCTTATCTCGTGCAGCCTGGCAGAAATCACCAAGCTCCCTATGTTTTATATGGGCTCTATTTAATAATCCAAAACCTATGGTCTTTAGTGCATGCCGCATTTGCACATGTGTCATGTTACTTTTGCTATTTCAACATGGGGGAAACATTTTACAGAGACGTATTTAACCTCGTAATTATTTGCTTAATTGCTGCTCTCTGATGCTCCAGCCCCTCCATTCCATCCCAATCCATCACCACCAGGTCACCATGTTAATCAATGGCTGTTAAAAGACACAATGTCAGCTTTTGGTTACCCCCAGAAGACCTCATATGCTGCATCCAATCCTCTCAGCCAAGATACCTATAAGGGGAGGGGAGAGGTATCCTTTGACTCAACCCCATTATCACTGTCCATGTAATGATCTCTGTATGCCCTCCCCAAACAACCTCAGATTTACCGTATCAAGAAAAACAAAGCCAACCAGTTTGGCCTTCTACCAATTCTAACCTACATGCTTTCTAGTTCCACCACCACCTCTGCAAAGTTTTGTCCAAGTCAGGGATTACAGACAGTTGATCAGCACTGGAGCCAATTCAACCAATACCCAATACCATACAAGGACATCCAAACCACACCAAACTTCAGCCAAGCTTCATCTAACAGCAGCATTCAAAGAGCTTTATGGCTTAGTCAACTGAAGAACCTTTGGGTGATGATGAAGCTCCCTCCACCCTCTGTCTTGACTCCAACCATATCGTGACTCCATGCAATCAACCTTCTTTCATCCATTCTCTTGAACCCTTAACCTGTATAAAACCAGACACTCATCCAATCCTCCAGATATGGTGCGGTCTTGTTAGAGAAACCTTTCTTGTCTGAATGATAGCATATGTGATTTTAGGTGCAGCACTTTCCTCTTCACAATCTTCAGGGTTATCTAAAAGCACATTTAAACGTATGATACTGCCTCTTTTCTCTGTGAAGCTTTTTTAATCCTATTGCTGCCCCTTAAAAGTTCCTTGATTTATATTTTTATGGTCCATTGTTCAAACTTCCAGAAAATTCATCTCCTCTCCATCAAGGCATTAATTACTTAAATGTTCCTCCTCTTCAGTAGATTAGAGAAAGCTCATCCTGAAGGCAATGATAAGCATCTACCTCTCGGACATTCTTTAGTGAATAAATTGGTTTCACACTCTAGCTCTAGGTGTTTTATACCATATGTAGCTCCTCTGTTAGAAAGTCCTTCTGTCTGTATTCACTCCTATATCAGCCTACCTACTGAAATTCATCTGCCAGCTGTCACAAAATCTGATTCATTTTCTCTGTGTTATGTGAATATTACATGTTGTGTATCTCAAGCTCTGCTGGGCTGTTTGTGATCTCAGGAACGGTCTGTGCTTCCTGGAACGAAACTGTTACATTTCCCGTAGAGTCTAGGGGCACAGGGAAACAACAATGATGGCAACTGACAAAACAGAAGTGAAACAGAGAAATCTGGTTTCAATAATAAATATGGAATATCATTCACAAACAGATATGCTATGAAAAACCTGCAGCAATACACTGAGTAACACCAACTAATGAGAATGCAACAAAAGAAGAATATCACTATCCAGAAATGTCACAACAGCAATTAGCAGGTCTCAGGTGGCCCACTCAGCAGCAGTAACACTCAGTAATCAGTAACACTTAGATAATATCCAGAGCATCACACCAGCAGCCTTTCCATCAACCAAAATGTATGCCATTCTGAAATGAATCATCATCAAACCTGATGAAGTGGACTGCCCAAAATGATAAGACTTAAGTGACCAAATGTGTTGAAGAAGTTCTTTTAGAAAAGTCGGTGCTTGTCTGCTAGCCATGCAATCACAAGATAAGACAGCAATGTGCAAACAATGTGCCTGACTACACCTCATTTTAAGCCCAACATTACCATGGGTGCTCAGATAGATGCAAGTGTATTTATTACTTTATGGATGAGTAAATGGCAAATGTGTCAGTCTCAAGCTAGCAAAGAAACTTGTGTTGTGCTCTCTAACTATTTGCTGTTGATGTAAGATGGGTTGTACATCTTAAATATGATGACAACAAACCCCAACCTCAAAAGATGTGTCCACCATACATATAGATACATACTTTTAGCAAGTTGACAAAGCTCTGTCAAAGCCCTCCAGCTAAACAGATCCATGGTGACATCCTCAATCAGTGAATATGCAAACTTTGTTGGTGCTTGTGTAACTAGTTATGTCTATCAGTGTGTCTGAGTATGAAGGATGGTATTTCTAGAGCAAGATGATACAACCACACAGGAGTTGCTCTTAATCTGTGTCTCATCAGTGTACCAAGTTACTAACACTGCAAGAAAAACTAGACCCACTAGTCACAAATTACAGGACTGGCAACATGCAATTGTGATAGAAAATCTCAATATTTTATTATTGAAAACAAACAAATACAAAAAATATATACTTGACAAAAGCCAATATAAAACAATGTATTAAATGCCTCTGACTGGGCTCATAGCCCATCATATTTTGGGGTGGCACCTGAGGTGGCCAATTAGATTTCAGGGGCCACTCCCTGAACAAACCAATGGTGTGTTGGTGGCTGGCTTGAACAACTACTGCAACAGTTGTGCTGTGAAACCACCACATCAACATCAATATGACAGTCAAAGTTCAGAACACCTGCCTGCATGGTCACTTTCTCAGTTTATGACCTGCTCCTGTTCCATGGTGCTTTTAGCACACGAGTGAATTGTGTCATGTGAAATCCAGTCTGACCCCATCTTTAAATGCAACCTGTAAATTACTATAACACTATGAACAGCCCCAGGTTGGGTGTGACGGCAGTGATTTATCAGGAGGAAAGTCGGTACCTTAATTGACCCATAACAATTAAATGAAGCCTGACTCTTGCCTGAAGAGGATCCTGTTCTCTCGGCTGATAATGGCACACATCAAAATACTTCCTGCTGCTCTACCTCTGCAGAGCTCATTTGTTCATTGCAGGATGCTGGTAGCTGATGGCCTGCCTGTGATTTTTAAAATACAGGTTCAAAACCTCCCTCCATTCATGCATAGTTTGAAAGGCAGCTACCATCGAGATAAATAATCCGTAACAGCTAACAGGGTGGATTTGTTTTTGTTTGTTGAACTATATTTGAATTTGTGATTTGCCTAAATATTAACCGATCAAATAACTGCTAATGCTAGAAAATCAGGTGTTCATCTCCTGATTCACAGCAAAGGGAACAGGCCAGACTGTGGTATTGAATGCGCCCTAAATAGCAGGCTCATCTCGGAGTTACAGCTGGTGGGCTTGTTGATGCTACAGTCCATTGGCAGAGGAGCTGACTGTGGCAGCTGAGTCCCAGCTGTCATTATGCGCTTTTTTCGTTTTTTTCACCATTTTCTTTTGCCACCCTGACCAAGTGTGAGAGAGGAGACTAAACAGGCGAATCAAACAATAAAAGGAACATTAAATTTATGAGCCAATAAGATGAGTTAACGCCCCATCACAGAATAAACCCCTGAGTTGCTTCACCAATATACAGTTGGATGTTGCAGCTCATTTGATTTATGCTTATTCCAATGCTTAATGAACCATGTAATGTCCTTTCTTTAGCAATAAGGTGGTGAATGGTGTGTAATGTGTCTGATTTTCCTATTTGCTTCTTTTAGTTGATTAAAAAGCCATAGTTGTTATCTAATCTTTACCAAAACTACAGCTGTGATGTGAATGTTGTTGCCATCACTGAACGTAATCCTGGGTCTTGCAGACTGTATAGACATTAACCCTTAATGCACCTCTTTAAGAAACCAGGAGTTACAGTATAGTACCACACATTTAATTCATCAACTCCAATAAAGGAAGAACTCCCTGGTATTACTCAGTACTCTGGTGTCAAAATGTCAGTGGTTGCTTTAAAAAGCATAGACTCTGTAATGTTGTTCTCTATATGAAGAGGTTTGGTTATATGTGATTGCACATTATTGGGGTGTCAGTTGTAGTACTGCCACATTTTCTCTGATATTGGAGAGGTTTGGGTGGCAGGAGGAGTAAAAAGTGATAAGGAAGGATTTCATTCATGAGTTGCATCATTTAAAAGGAGCACAGGAGCATGAGGATGATGAGGCTAGTTCACACAACATGTGCTCAGAATAGAAGAATGGTCAAAATGTCTCCCAGCAGCAGAGCCAAGAGAAGACAAGGTAATGTGAGATATATTTTCCTGCTCAGGTTTCCAGTGGAAGAGCCTGGTATCTGAGGCTGAAGAAAAGGACAGAGGTGCCATGATTTACAACGCTGATGGATGCTGTGAAAGTTTTCACTTATCTCTTGAATGTAACACCTGCTCATCCACAAAACAGAGCAGGGATTTTTTTTAACAGATACCAGTCTGAGATCGAATACAAATCTAATCAAATTTAAGCACAGGAACATACAGCAACAACATCAACAGACAATAAAAACAGCACAGAAAAAACAAGCAACTTCTCCTGGCTTGAGTGTTTATCAGTAAAGAAATGTTTTTCAGCTGCAATTTGAAGGAGTTGTGTGTGATGGACAGGTCTGACATAATGAAATGTAAATTTTATTTAGACAGAGACAGTACACAAGAAAGTGTTGACCTTGTATAAAAGAAGGAGATACACGGTTCCAGCTTTTAATAACCGAACTGATATTTTCTGCCTGCCTTTCTGCCTTCTGTATGGGCATAAACCCATACAGAGATTATCATCTCCCTATCCCACCACACCTAATCATCACAGACATGTGCAAAGATGCCATAATAAAATTATCAGGTCACAGTTATAACCCACATTTCTCCAATTGCTGAACCTGGAACACAAGTCATCATGGCTTTAACATGTAGCTTTGATTTTGAGCTGTTGCTTCAAGGTTAGCTTTGCCTGTAGCTACACAGGCTGGGTGGACTCTAGTCTCTAGTCTTTTCTCATCATAAACCGGGGAGCTCCATCACTATCTCCATGATCTGTGCAGCGCTGAGAAGCAGAAATGCAGGTTGGCACTGTGACACGGTAACAGCCGCCTGACAGCTGCTTATGATTTACTGCTGTTTCATAAATAATTAATCACATGTGTCCACTTGGCTGTGACATCAAGACTGCGGCATCAACCAGAGTGTTATATAATGAGGTGATCCTGTTGTCTTTGTCAAGAAAAAATGGTTCAGCACAATGACTGGGCAACTAACACCCAATAACAAACTGTGGTCTTAGCATAATCACAGTATTTCAGCATGCTTATGGATATTATGGGATTTCTAGACTGAACCTGAGTCACTGCTATCTGTTTTTCTGTATATATATATTTAAAGACCTGCTGATGACCAAGTATTCAATTCTGTTTACATATGGTGTTTTTTATTATTATTATTATAATTAGTGGGTAAAAAAAAAAAAAAAACATCAGCCCCATGATTGAGCATTTAAGGTTCTAACCATTCTAAAAAGTCCTTTACCTGTGAACCTTGAGCAGGTAGGTGGTGGGTGGGCCTTAGTTTCTGATCCAAATTTCTCAGTGAGAAGAGCGGTTTTCACTTTTCTTCAATATTTGTATGGAAATCATGTTAAACAACATATCAATTCCTGCATGTCAGTCACAACAGAGGATTTTATTTTATTTTTCCTGAATGAGGGAAAATCCCATGATGATGATGTTTTCATGAAGGATCCTTGACACAGAAACAGATATGTTTGGTTGTCATGGAGGCAGTATGGTGTGCAGTTAGTATACTGGGTATTAATTATCATTTCATTTAAGAAATGGATCATCAGAAGTGTATATCATTCTGATAATCTAAAATCAGCTGCTGACACCTGACTGTAAAACATCCCATCCACCTGGTCTCCTCCTCCCTCTTGCCTCTCACAATCTCTGGTCTCAGCTGAGGCCTACATGGCTGCTTTTTAAATTAATTTCCTTTTCAGGCTTTTTTGGTTGCCAGCTCAGCCCTGCGAGGCTGCTCTCCTCTGCTCCATGGAGAGAAAATTCTTTAATATCACAAGCAGTAAAGTGCAGGTAATGATTATTTTCCATGGGGAGGGTCTAATTAAAAATAATGAGCTGTGTGGGTTGTTCCTCTACCAGACATATCATCTCTTGATATCGCAAACCTCATCACAGCTTACCTGAATTTTATCTGCAAAAATTCTGCACTTTTTCAGCCATCACACACACTCACATCTACCTGCAGCTGCTGCTGAGAATCCAAGGACAAACATCAGCTGAGATGAGATAAATGCATCCACTACACTGTCTGCATATCTAATCTAATTAAGAGCGAACCGATTATAAAGCCTAATGTGATGCTAGTATAAAAATTCTGAATGAAATCTAGTAGGTATGGGATTTGTACATTTGGTTCAAAAAGCAATCACTGAGTTTGCTGCAGACGTTTATCAAAACTCAACTTAAATTAAAATTATTTATATTAACTTTTTGGTTTTCTTTTAGTTTCAGTGGTTTATAGGAGCTAATAATAAAGTCAATGTAATTTATGGAAATGGTAGAGCCTGCAGTTCCTCTGATGAGTCTGTCTCCAGTGAGTCAGTCCTCATAGACTCCCATGTTAAAATGTCCAGCATGACAGCAGAAAGAAACATGTTTACAGTCTGGTACAAAACTGTTTACACAGCTAATGTCCTCCTTCATCGTGGCTCTTTGTCGAACTGAGCAGGTTTTTTTATTTGTTTCTTTACTTTTGTAAAGACTTAAAGATATGTCTGACTGAGACCATGGCTGCTTTGACTTACAGGCAGGTTTGCATATGCCTGCCACAAACCATAATGGCACCAAAGCCCCAGCACACGCCCCTCCTCTTTGTCCACTTCTAGATTAGGGCTGAGTCAGTCACTTCCCAGGTAGAAACAGGCTCCAAGGTCACTGTGATTGGAGCCACCTTTACCATAAACTGAAACACAATAGGATTCCTCTGCTTCTCAGCTGTGAACAGAACTGTCACATTTACCTGAGCTCTCCTTGGTGGATGTTTGTGCCTCCAGCTGTGACTTCTTGACACGTTACAAATGCAGCAGAGGCCTCAGACACCCTGAGGCGACCTGTCCATTTTGCCGATTTTAGTCTCCCTAATTTGACAGGATTCCTCTTCTTACTGAATGACTGCACATCTCTTGGCTGTGAGAGGTGCAAAAGTAGCCACACAACAGTAACAGAGCTTTAACTGGAATCTGCTGGTATATTTGGATACTGCTGCACTTTTAATCCCATAGGCTCATCAGGCTATATGGAAATAGAAGATAGTGTAATGACTGGGTTACCTTTTTTTTTTTTTTTTTTTTTAACTTTTTTTCAGATGAGCTGCAACTAATGAATCTTACTGATATTACTTTTCAATCTGTTGAATGACTTTTGGATTAATCATTAAATGGTTACACATTCACATGAGCAACAGTTCAAAACGAGTTAACAAAAAGAGAGACTGCACAGCAGGACTGACATTTAATGTCTAAAATGATTCATCCATGATCAAAATTGTCAGTTTTCTGCCGAACCAAGAGGGAGGCCTCTAAATTCATTTGACGTAAATCATACATTATATATACTGATATGATGGCTCGTCCAATGAAATCCTAAAACATGATTTGACCTGAAATGATCACTTCGTTAATATTATCTAAGTATCAGCGTCAGCCAAGTTGTGGGAAGTATAGTTACAATCCCTCTACCTCCTCAGTAAACACTGAATGATAGCCAGACGTGTTTATATTGAACATTATGATGTCAGTGAAGTTGACCTTTGACTTGGACGTGGAGTGTCATTACTTCAGTTTAAAAGAAGAAGAAGAAGAAGAAGAAGAAGAATTAGATGAGCAGGGACTGAGTACATCCCACTGTCAGCTATTAAAAGGCCATTATTCACTGTGAAAAGTGTGATCTCACTGGTGAAAAAATATTGGTTTTCTGAAGAAAAAAAACTTGGAGACATATTTTTCTAAAATGTTTAATATAAAGTTAGTCAACTTGCTCCCTCACAGCATTAAGCCTATGGTACATGTTCTACTAAAATAACCAGAACTTGCTCAGTTTTTGACTGATTTTCGAAGGCTTTGGTTTGTTATGAATGTCAGACGGCAGTTATGATACTGCATACTTAAAGTTACGAATAATGTAAATCATGTACTTTTCTATTAAACTAACATTATAGTAACATTATGCAAATGGCTAAAGTAATATCTCTACACGGACAAAATTTGACAGAGTTAAGAATAGTTTTTTGAGTGGATCACAATCTACTGCAGCCAGAGTGAGAGCAAGTTGCCTGACCCAATATGGCTGCCTGTGAGTTACATCTGCACACAGACTGATCCACCCCCTTGGCGTTCACCATGAGCACAGAAAGACATCATCAGTGGAGCACAGATGACACGATTCACAATGACAGAAAGAAAGAAACAGAGCCACTTACTTCACTCTATAACCAAACTGGAAATTTTAATGATGCCGTATGTGGAGTATGAACACATTAAAAACATCTAATTCATCTAATTGGACCTGATTTTAAGAGGAGCAGAGTTAAAGCACTCTGTCAATTCAGTGCTATGATGGTGTGCAGGAGTGGGCCAAAAAGTGTCCATGGAGACACTGCATTCAAAAGTAAAGAGCATGAAGACAAAGATTGGAGATGGAAAGAGGTTAACACCATGCATCTATGTTCAGGTACACTGAGCATTGGCCACAGTCCACTAATAAAGTGCACAGCATGGTCAAACTCCAACTGTCAGTTCCTATTACCACACTGTTTGGTCTCAACATAACAGTCATACCACAATATTTTTGTATTTATTCACCCAACATCAACAGCTGATCTACCTGAGCTGCAGAAGCAAATGCTGCTAACCCAGTGATATATTTACAATTTAATAATGTCAGAGCACACTGACTGCTGAGGAGTTTACTATCTGCTACTGCATAACTCTATCCAGACTGTGCTGTAGAAAATTCCCACACATCCTTAGTTGCTGTTGGGGGCAGGTTTATTAGTGGTCCAGACTGAGCTTCTGACAGCTGATGAGAGGGAGTTGGTCACCCTATGGTTACATATGACCATACACTACAAACAAAACTTATTTGTGCTTAAATATTACCAAGAGATGAAAGGAACCCCAGACTTTGGATTTCAGAGTTTAAGTGATGTAGTGAAGATGAAAGAAGGGAGAAGAGAGGGTGCTGTATTGAGACAGATAACACTTTTTTTAGAACATAGGAGACATTTTGTTGATCAGAAGATGAAAGAGGTCAAACCAGGGGTATGGAATTGCTCCCAGGTGTTATTCTCTATAAACGCTGCTAAAAAAAAAAACCTTAATGGCAACGCACATTACCAGTCTTTCTATTACATATTGAGATGTTAAAGAAAAAGTGCATTAATGTAACTGCTATTTCCAACACGTCAGATAACCCAACATCAGCATTAAACCTCATTTAACTGAATGAAAACCAAATCTATAGCTTCACTGTTACAAGGGTTGTCACCTTTGTAGCAGTGCACTCTGGTATTTCTCCACATTGGCCAGTTTTCACCTGATACAGTGTACGGCTGCACTGTGGACCTCAGCTACTGAAACCAGCACCAACGCCAGCATGCAGACATGGACAAAGCCCAGTAAAGACTAATCCATTTAAATGTGCCTGGAATGGCTCCAAAGCTCAGGACAGCTCCAACTGAAGCCATAAAACCAACAAAGCCACCTGCTAGTGATGTAATAAATCCATGAACATGAGCAGGTGTCCCAATTTAAGCAGGACTGGACAGCATTTTTATCCTTTGTCTGGAGTCCCACATAGTGAATAGTAATAGTGTCCCACACAATTCAATAGACTCCAGTTCCCTGCTCTTAAAATTGGGTGCTTTTCTAAAATGGCAGTGAAGAAAGCAGGGACGGCCGTTGCTATGGAGCTGTGCATATGATGTCAAAGTGCACACACACGGGTCAACTGCAGATTAACTTGCCACCATCACTTGACTGCTTACACTATGGCCACCAAAGGAAATTCACCACACAGTCACAAGCTGTTCAAGTTGTATGATGGAGACGAGCAGGAAAAAAGACATGCAGCTACAACAAAGACACACCTTCATGGAAGGTGTTTCTCATGGACATGTGAGTTTACCATGTCATGTGTGACTTCAGCAGAGATGTGCTCATCTATTCCTAGTGTAACCTCTGTTCCACTTTGGTAACGTGTCCCACACTGTCCAACACAAACCCCTCTTTCAAGGGGTCACATGATCATACAAAATCACTCATTTTTTCTATTTTAAAGGTCCCATATTCCTTAAAACCAGCTGGAACTTTGTGATCTCACAACAAAGCAAGCCCCACCAACCTGGACCCAACATCCAGCCTAGCAGAATTTGATCTTTTAGTGTTTAACAGAAACCTGCAATATTTCATTATATTTATTAAGATTCAAATAAGTTTAGATCGATTAATTTTTATGAGGCCCAGAGCCTTCTCTCTTCTGATTGGCTCACTGATCCGTTGTTAATAGAGCTCCAGAGAGAGGCCTTGGAGAGGAGTTGTAAAACTACAGACAGGAAGTGTAAAATGTGGATGTAAGACATTATTTATCTCTCTCTCTCTCTCTAAATACAAGTTAATGAGATATTGCCACCTGAAGTGTCCTGGACACAACTGTCTCAATGAGACATGTGTCTAAAATATAATGTAACATCAACAGATTGGACCTCACAGTGCAAGAGCATCCTGGTTTCCTTCTCCAGTCTAGCTAACATTCCTCATTTTTCACTTTGATTCCCTGCTTACAGTACACACATGTATGTATAATTGATGCCTCTGTTATGTCACATACTGCATCTGTTCCCTTTAATTATTCCACTTACGGAACCCGTGCTTCATGTTTTATGTATATCAAAGACTGTGTGTTTTATGTCTCATTTTTTTAAAAACCATGTCAGTACCTCTTTGGCTTTCCGGTGTCTGTCCTTGCTGTCTCTGTCTTTGTCCTTGCCCTCGTCTCCTGGGTGGCAGGTGTAGGACACCGTCCTCCAGTCTCGGGGAGAGTTGGTGATGCTGGCAACTTTTGACTCAGTGGCGCTGTTTTCCTCATTGAGGGAGCGGGACGACCTCCTAGTGAGCATGCTTTGCTTCAGAGCTTTCACCCTGAGGCTGTCACTATTACTGCCATCAGAGCAGCACCACTCCCCCTTGGGACTGTTGTCCACTTTGACATTGTGGCCAGTGGTGTGACACTGGAAAACCCGCGGCGAGAGGGAGGGGTCTACAAGCGGTGGTGGGTGGGGATGTGACATGTCAGGGGGGGTGCTGCACTGGGATGCAGTTTCCCTATGTCGCCCGTTGGCCTCGGGCTCCTGGATCTTCTCATCCAGCTTGTTGAGCTTGGAGAGCACCTGGGAGATCTCGCTGCGAACCCCCGACAGAGACTCCAGTTTCTTCTCGATCTCACCGATCCTCATCACCAGCTTACACACACTGGATTTGAGCTCATCATCTGTGTTTTCCAGTGAATGGAAGAGGCGGTCCAGTTTGGACTTGGCTAGTTTGACTGTGTTGCGTTCAGGGGAGCTGTCGCCTTCGGACTTCAGTGTTACCTGAGAGAGAGACCCGGTGCTGTTGTAGCACGATGATTGGACAATGCCCAGAGAGTCACAAACACTCATGTCATCCAGAAAACGAAATATATCACTTATGTCATCACTAACAATTTCAGAGTCCTCGTCCAAGTGTTTGAGGGCATGTCTTTCTCTGTCACTGAACTTAGCTGGGTATTCCTTCATCTTCTTCTGCTCAGCCTGCTCCGTCTGAGTCCCAACGCTGGAGGAGCTGTCCACTCCTTGAAAAGATAGACTATTTATATTTTTCTCCCTAAACCTTTTGGCTGCCTCCCTTTTGTCCAAGCCTGCGGGTCCAGTCGCTATTAGTGCTGCATCTTTGCTTTTTATTCCATTGGTCTTCTTTGCAAAGCCAGAAGGAGAAGCAAATACTTTTTCCTTTGGGCTATGAAAGTGCTGCTCGTCATCAGCACTGATGATGCTAACAGTCTGGTGGTGGTTTTCTTTGAGCGGCTTGCTGTTCAGAAATGACCTCTCAAAGTCCACAGGGCCCTCTTCTGTATTGAGACTGAGGCTCTTCACGGGCCACGCAAGCTGCTTCCCTGCCCTGCTGCTGAGCTTCCTGTTGCTGACGCACTCAGAGACTGTAGTCGGACCAAAGTATGTCGACGCCTGTAAGTCGTCCAGGCTCTCATGCTTCACCCTCCGTCTGTCCTGAAGAGGAGAGTTGAGCATTGGCTCAAAGTAAGGGTTACTGTAAGGCAGTTCAAAGCTGTGGTTGAAGAAGGTGGCAGGCTTGTGCAGCTCCCTCCTGTGGTAGCCTTCAGCAGCCTTAATGCCCTGTTTGCTCTCATTGGTGACGACCTGCGACAGTAACCGAGAGATGATTTTGAAACACACACGACAGATTCAGCAAGAATATCCAGGTTTGAGTCTAGCAGGTTTGAATCTAAATGCAAATGGATCAGTAAACTGAAGAACTGATGCTATTAAAAAAGATTAAATCATGCTCATGGGGATAATGGGACGTCACTAATGGGCTGACCTTCAGGAAGAAGGTGTTGGGGTAGTGTGCAGATCATGCAAGTTGGTCTTTAAACAGTCATTAAATCAAAGCAGTAATTAACAACTGGTGTCAGAAAATTGAATCTTATTAGACCTTAAAGTAAGATTAACATACAGGTTGTTAGATATGTTTCGAGATGTATCTCATCCTTTAACAATCGAAGGGTAACTGTACACTGTCCCACAGGCTACCTCTTCCATGTTCTCTAACTGTTTAAACTGCGACATGGCAAACTACAGCGTTTTCCCTGTTTCTCTGCAAAGTAACTGTATTTCATTGTTTGCTGTTTTATCTTTGGTTGTGCTCCATTTAATGGAAAATATTGCACTTATACACCCAGCATGTACTACTCTACAAACAACAAATAGATGTGATATTATTTTACTGCTTGTACTCAGCAGGTGTGAAAGTTAAATGCTCCATTACACTGTATAAAGCAACATATAAAAGAATGACAGAGTAGGGTTTTTAGTCTGATGTACTTCAAACTGTGCTCTCACTTTGGCAGCACACCTTCCTGAACTGAGTGTTCTGTGCCATACGTCCCCTGACAGTCTCCATACCAGACTCTAATCACAGCTATGCTCAATTTGCTGTGTAACCCTAACCCTAAATTACACATTGACATACTAATCAGTTTAATTAAAAAGTATTCACTGTCTGAGGGTGTTTAATGTTTGTTGCATTTACGTCTATGTAAATGACAATTGATTATAGAGCCCAGATTTCCTTCAATTCTATTTTTTTCTTTTAAATATTTTTTGGGCTTTTTGCTTTTAATTGACAGGACAGTTTAGAGAGACAGGAAATGGGGAGACATAGAGGGGGACTGACATGCAGCAAAGAGCCACTGGGGGAACTGAACCTGGGCCGATGCTGTGAGGATTATAGCCTCTGTATATGGGGCACCTGCACAACCCAGTAAGCTAACCAACACCCACAATTTTATTTGTAATGCTTAAAAATTTCATGATTATTCATTTAACATATAAAATACAATACATATGTGTTTGTAACAGTTTTGTAAAGATGACAAAGCCAAACCTGTGGTGAGAAAGCCACGAAGTTGTGAAAGTCCTCCTTGAAGATGTTCCTCTTCTGGATGCAGGAGTGAACGGAAAAAGGCTCTGCGTGGCCAATATGCTGCAGGGACTCTTGGTCAGTGGTGGACTCACTGTCAATGTCCATGGGAAAGTAGGTGCTCTGCATTTCGCAAGGCGGAGGGCTGCTGTTGGAGTACTGGGGCAGATGGTGCAGTTTGTCCAGAGAGGCTGCTCTACATTTCAGGTCTTTGCCCACTCCCAGGATGAAGTTAGGGTCTGAGGCAGGAATAAACTGCTCACAATTTTTGCACTCAGAGAGTTTAGGACAGGGAGGGGTGTTCTGAGCTACAGGATGCTGCTGGGGGCGGTGGTGATGGTGGTGGTGATGGTGGTGATGTCCATCCCTGTGCTCATAACCAGCCCCTCTGTCACAGTCCTGATACTTATAGGCATCACTGTCAGACCTGCACAGGTCCACAGACCTGTTCTTGTGGATCTTGGCTCTGTGCACTACAGGCAGCTTATCTTTGGCTGTGCCTCCATTCATCTGGATCAAGTTGAACATTGTGACAATGTCTGCTGCCACCATCAGCTTCTTGGACTCTGGGTCTTCCATGGAGCTGCGCATCTTGTCCTTGAAGAGCGTGGCTGGGAAAGCGGGGTCCAGGCAGGCTGTGTAGAAGAGCAGGCTGCGCAGCTTGGCCAGGTGCACCAGGTCAAAGCGAGCACACAAGGACTTGCACAGGTCCTGGTAGGACATGATGTTGTGCTTGGTGTCCAGCTCCTCTAGGATCCGGACCAGGAACTGAGAGTACTCAGGGAGGGGGTCCATGGCTGATGACTGGCAGGAAGAGGCCTACAGGAAAGGTCCTACTTTAGGGGAAGCTTGGCACCTGGAAACAACACAGATTAAGATCTGTTCAGTTCTTCTGTTTTTTTTTTTTTTCGGTTTTTTTTTACTTGCAAGAACACAAATCAAACGTCACTAATTAAGGCGTTCAGTCAGACCCCAGTGTAATGTCCTGGACTGTGCTGGGTTTATTACATGTAGTTAGCAGGAGGACTATGATCCACATAAAAACCCTTCAACCCCCACAACCCCTGAGCTGCAGACACCGACCCACCTGCAGTCCGACAGTCACAGCAGCCTCCAACAGAGCGCGGTGCGAACATTGGGACGATTCAGTCTTATGTCAGCTGTGCGTGCATACCGACACTCACCCTGAGTTGTTGGGAGCAGAGTGGAGAATCATCTGATCAGTTCGGGGCAGAGCAGAGATCCAACACAGTGATCGAACATCATCCGCAGCGCGCACCCTCCACACGGCTGCATCCGCGAAGGTTTCACAGACAGAGACTAACTTTAACCCATCGGTTAGTCGAAATCAGAAAAAAAGCCAAGTGTGAACCTAAACGCACCATGCATCCTCACACGCACGCGCACAGGTGAATGCTGATTAGCTGCGTCAGGTGGATTTTGATGTTAAATGCAGATCCGCGCTCCTGCGGCAGCGCCTCCATTGTCATACGGTTCCTTGCATCCTCCCGGACACCGACCGCTGCCTGTGCCGTTGTGATGCTGTGGAATTAAATCTGCACGAAACGGCATACTGTGCTGAAAAGTGTCAAATCCTAAACGATAGACATTTACACTTCCGGTCAGTGCTTTCAAAATAAGAGTTCTTGTGAGGCTTACCCCAGAGAAAAAAAAGATGACTGGAAATAATGCAACAGTGAATAAATACTCATCTACAGGTAAAGCATTTGTTACAAAAGTCAGTCAAATTGTGCTGCCATTGATGAAGATATGAAATGTTTGGCTCTGGTTCATTACCAATTTAACATTTCAGTGTTTAGGCCTAATTTAGTGGTGTAGTGTAACATGCAAACTGTGCAAGTTTAAACTGTGTCCCAGTTATTAATAGCTATAATTTGGCTATAATATAGGCTATAAGCAGTAACAATAAAATGTTGATTTTATTCTATAACCCTGTGTGTAACTTCTGTGTGTATTTTTTTCAGGTCATTTACCAGGAGTAAAGGCTGTGATCAGAGTCAGGCCTACTTTATTGTTGAGGTGACCCAGTCTGAACGCACACCCAAAGGCATCAGAATGAATGTCAAAAATCCACATTACGAAACCAAACATTACCTCTGAGCTGTGGTGGTTAAATGTAACATGTTTTGAATACATTACCTTATCCAGTATCTCAATATTACATAGCAGGAGCAGCATACATAATCTGTCTAGCAGTGTTTCATAGGAGCTCTTTTCTACTGCACAGGTTCTACTCATAGCCAATGAATGTGTTACACTGAACAGTCCAGTGCTGCTTCCCTCCATTATTCATTCAGGGTTCGTGCTTTTATTGTGAAGACTATGCGTCTTACTTCCGGTCACAGCCTGGTTGATTGTGTGTAGTCGATGCAGTTCTTTGTTTCAACTTAGAATGACGTAACTATACTTAAAGCTCAACGTAAAGAATATATCGCATGTATGTTGCTGTATTAAGAAGAGAATATGTTATACTTAGTGGCACATGTGCCACTAAGTATAACATATTCTCTGTTTAAACGTGTTTATAACACAGGTGAAATACCCATAGTAATATCAGAAATATCTATATGATGATTTTTATGTGACATAGAATGTTGCAACATATTGAAGTTATTCATTTTGTACATGGAAAGTCATTAAAAAACAGCTAATATGAAAATGCTGTTTGCTTTTGTATGGATTTCTTATTAACTTTAGACATATCTGTTTTCACTTTATGAAACCGCAGACTTTGAAACTTTTGAACTACCAATGAATAAAAATCATCTTATATATATATTTAAGTATATCTACATATTCTAATTTCAGTATGGGTGTTTCACACACTATAACCATTTTATATATAAGAAAATTTTAAATGTGAAAGAAATACATGGCAACATTTGATAGATTACATTTCTGTGTGGGGAACTCATGTACATCCTTGTACCTTTCAGTGAATGTTCTTACTGAAGAACCAGAAAGGAAACAATTTAATATCAGTGAGTTGTGTTCAATCTACACTGGAGTTGCTAATTTCCCGGCTGACTAAGCAGCCCTTTAATTGTAGTGAGGAGTCAGCACCCTACCACCTCTCAGAGGACATGAGGATCTGAATGGACTGTGGGAAACCCAACTCTCACAGGGTGTAGAGCTGCAGACATGTCCACACATACACTCACCTACCTGTGTTGACCTTATGGATTTATAACAGTGATGGTCAAGATCCAGAATATAGAGTAGTTTTCTACAGTTTTATTTTTTAATAAACTAAGACTTGAGAAAGAAAGTAATGTCTCAAAAAGCCAAAATAAATGATGCATGCCTGTTAAATGACAAGAGGTTAATTAACCAGCTAGTGAACATGATGTTACAGACTGACAGGCAGTTCACTGATTGAACCAGGACCTGTGTGCACAGACTTACATCCAGTGACTGACAGTAGGCCGTGCCTATACATGATAAATAAAAGTAAATAAATCATGAAAAAGACAGAAAAGCAATAAACAACACAGCTGTCATCCTCTTCATTGATCTCTCCGTTCATCTACTGAACCACTGGAGAAATGAATTTGTTTTCGGACTGCAGTCTAAAACAGCTGCTAGGAGCTCCACCAGCTTTGTCTGAACAGCACATGGTGAATTCATGGCAAAACTAACAACCAAGCTAAACTGAAGTGTCACAAACAATGACAAGCTGCTCCTGTTGCCATGGTACAGATTCTTTCATATACCAGAGACACATGGATGAAAGACATAACGTCATTTCAATCTCACAAAAGACTGTCACATCAGAGGAGATGACAGGTGACATGCAAACATACACATCAACACAGGTGATTATGGAGCTGTATAACATCTGGGTCACGATACAGTGAACATCTGTGAACGTCTATGATGAGCAGATCAATGATGCACCAAACTTTTCTCCATTCCATGAAGCTGCAACTAAGACAACAACAGCAAGGTCCACCCTAATTTAGATCTTGTTAGATGCAATCAGTGAGACAATCTGAGTGAAGAGAGCAATGTTATCAGTTCATTAATATACTATACCTTGGTAGAGCTCATCTGACCCAGTTACTGTGGATGCAATACAATGATCAGTCTGTCTGTAGAATGGTTATCATTAGTATAGTATATGTGGAATTGTACACCTGTATGTATGTATACATGTACATCTACACTGTGTATTTGCATGTCTCTTCAGAATGGATCATGGAGATGTATTGTAATGGCCCCCACAGACAGGACGTTAAACACACCAGATGGATCCTCAGTCTCCTGTGGTGCTGAGTCGACGCCAGAAAATAGAGATTCACACAGAGATGCCCTCTTCAATTAATGCACCATCCCACACAGGCCATCCCATACAGAAGTGCTTATTGAAATCCTCCTGTTAAAACACTGCAAGTGTTTTATACTCTGATGTCAATGGAATTGAATATAGCTGGGATGGGTGGACAGAGACAGAGAGACAGAGGATCTCAGGTGTGTTTGGACTCAGCTGACTGGGATGTTTTCAGGACTGATACCAGTAGTCGAGTACACAGTGGCTGCGACATCATACATCAGTGTCTGTGAGGACAGCTGTGTACCAATGCACACCAGGGTGAGTTATAATAATGATAAACCCTGGTTCACAGCTAAACTCAGAGGCAGCAGAGAGAGGAGGTGTTCAGGAGTGGGGACAGGGAACAGTTTTAAGTTTAAAGAGCCAGAGCACAGGTTAGGTGAGGCAGTGAAGGATCTTAACAGCTGTATGCTAAGACCTTCACCATCATATTCCCAACAAACAAAAAGCCACAGGACGACAGACCTGCGGCCCTGCCCTGAACCTGTTTCAGCTCTACTTTCAATAACATCATCTACAGGACAAGATCTCCACTGAGTGGTGGATCACTGACTTCCAGATGGACAGGAAGCACCAGGTGGAGCTGGGGAGGCGTGTCCCAACAAGCTCCTGGTGACACCACGCTCACTGGACCCTGCAGGGGGACTCATCACTAGTCTGCCTACAGGTGGGAACTTGACCATTTGGTGGTGCCCTGGTGCAGCCAGCCACCTGCAAGTAAATGCTCAGAAAACAGGCCTCTGAGGAGTGCAGGACGGATTATGGCTGATCCCTCCCACCCTGGACACAAACTTTCCGTCAGGCATCAGGACAAAAACCTCACACCTCAGCAGCAGTTTTTCCCCACCACCATTGTTCCACTGTTCCGCTGTGCTCATGAACAAGAGCAGTGACTCCCACTTACTCTACCTCCCACCCCCTCCCCTAGACTAGTAACATTAGAACATTACTAGAGTAATGCACTGTGTCCACTTGCACATTGTATTTTTGCACTTATTTAATCATCCCTCCCTCTTGTTCTGTGCACCATACACCATGGCAAATTCCTTGTGGGTGTAATAACTACTTGGCAATAAAAGCTATTCTGATGTGTTGGTTGACATGAGTGAAGACACAATCAGCACAGTGTTGGTAACTGCCAGTTCTCTATCAGGCTGATGAACAGCTCTCCTCAGTTCTGGCTGCACAGAAGGCGTGACACTTCACAAAGCCTGCCTCACACACACACACACACACACACATACAAGAACATGAACACAACATGCACGCTCATAGTTTGTAATCATGTTCCCAGTCTCACCGAGACATTGATGGATTGGAAGGTGTGGCACACACCATAACTTACAACAAAGGCTTCTTGTCAAATGTGTTGTCACGAGGCGTTACCCAGATTCTGAACATAACTGTCCTCACAACAATCACTGAATATAGATGGTTTGGATGAAGCACAAGAGAAAGAGTGGGAACATACAACAAAAACCAAAAGAAACAAAAACATTTTGTTGTTCTCAATCCATTGTGGTTACTTCTTGAATTAGAAAAGCATATCCATTCATCCATCAGTTTACTAAGTTTATTACAGTTTAATAAGGGCCATATACAAACACTCACATCAGTGTCAACCTCACACAGTGCCCCATTTTCCTGAATTATGCAATTACAGTGTGCAAAGGTAAAGTGACAATCTGGCAGCAAAATTCAATTTCAAAATTCAAATGACTTGGTACAGGTGCTGAGCAATCATCAGGTTTGTTACATGTGAACCTTTCAAAGCCTGTGCAGCATCTGGAGCTATTCACAAAGTGGAAACTGGATATGAGCATTTATGAGCCATGGTGAAATCACTCCTAATGCTGAGAACGCAGTACAATTTATACAGTACAAATTTTACATATATCTTTATATATCCAGAGGATGTTTACATGTGAATGTAATATATGTAATTGTCATGTATGTCAATATATTTAATTGTTTTAATTCAAGATATTTTTATGCATATGATTTTTACATCCACGATTTTCTTATATTTACATATATGTGATATATAGAGATTGAATTTGCATGCAGGGTATTAAGAATATGTTCAAGCTGTATAGACTGATTCTGATTCAGGTGTGGCCTGCCCTCCTCTCAACCCTCTGGTTAATGCATGGATCAAAGAACAAACTGTCCCTGCCTCTCTGAACCTTTACATCTGCCCTGTCGGCCTGTCTCAGTTCTGATGACAGGCTACCTCAGTCCTGTTTGTTTTGCTTCTCTTTGAAATAAACAGTAACAATACACAACAATTTCTACATAAAGTGGATTCTCCCTATGTTGCCAATGAGAAGTGAACTGTCCCTTATGTAGTTAAGTACATTAAATCAGAAAAGTAGTTCTACAGTCACATATATTGCTGATGATAAAAAACAGCAAAGGTCTTATCAAGGGTTGTGGTCTCATTTCTACAGCTGAAACGGAGAACAACACACAGAGTCAGGGACAGAGTCCGACATTTTACTGCCCAAATCAGATAACTTTGGGTTAATAGCGCCCCCCTGTGGTGCAATTAGTTTTAACACTCATGAGACTAGTTAGTTTTCAAATCAATCAGCACATCATGAACTCGGTCTCACACCTGCACAGAGATGCAGGCATTATGTAACACAGTACAACTAAAACATAACTGTGACCTGAGGCATGAAGTGTGACACATGCAGAATATGAGCAAACAATGTCTCTACAACATATACATTAGCTGAGAATATTTTTTTATATATCACTGTTCCCATGGCAAATGATACTAAAGTGAAAATTATCAATAAAATAATAATACAAGATTGAAGATTAAGTCACTCATTGGACGGTGCCTCCTGCTGGATGTGTGGCCTCTGACATGAGCAGAATAAATAAATTATAAATGATCACACTGTGTTGTTAGAGTGATTATCACAAGTGTCTCCAGATGGCACCTCTTAAGTGACCTATACCAAGTGATTCTAGAACATGCGCTTCAACTGGTAGTAGCAAAGTCTGGAGGCTCTGAGTTTTCTACTCAGCCTTTGCTTTATTTTAGTTATTTTTGTTATTTTTGTCAACTACTGATGGACTCTTCTGTTGGAAGAATATTTTTTTCAAGAGAAGAGCATTTGTCACTGAAACGGAGCAAATCTGCAGTATGTCACCCTATTCCAGCTGAGATAAGGAGGTGTTTTCTTGGCTGTCATGCTGGTGCAAAGTTGAAGGCCAGGAAATGGAGATACAAGCCTGTTCTGCCATCTGTCATCATGGGAAACGTTAATTCTCTGCCCAACAAAAGTGATGAGCTGGAGATATTGGTGAAGACTCAGAAAGTGTACCGTGAGTGCAGGCTGATGTGTTTTACTGAAACCTGGTTGAATCATAACATCTCAGACTCCATCGTGGATATACCTGGCTTCACTCTCATATGATCAGACAGAGATGCTAAGGCTAGTGGCAAGAAAAAAGGAGGAGGACTGGCCTGATTCGTGAACCAGAGATGGTGTAATCCTGCACATATTACTGTCAAGGAGAGGATGTGTTGTCCAGACATTGAACTATTGGCTGTTGGAATGCGACCATACTATGTACCAAGAGAATTCAGTCATATCATGACAATACCTGTGTACATCCCTCCAAAGGCAACTGCTGAAGTTCCATGTGAGATACTACATGAAGTCATTGCTAGGATACAGACTAAACATCCTGAGGCACTTGACTTCAGTCATGTCTCCCTGATGGACTCACTGAGGATGTGGTGGAGAGATACATGCTGGTGGAGGCCATTCTGAACAACTCAGATCATCCTCTTCATAACACCTTGATGGACCAAGAGAAGAGCAGTGGTGGACGGCTCCTCTCTCTTCACTGCAGGACGGAGAAATATAGAAGATCCTTTGTACCTTCAGCCATCAGGCTTCTTCATTCTTCTGCAAATGGTTGATGAGCTGACAGACAAATGAATTTCCCTTTGGGGATTAATAAAGTAATTCGTATTCGTATTCGTAAACATCCTGAAGCACTCACAATAATATCAGGAGACTTCAACCTGGATTTACACAGTTTGTTAACTGTGCTACCAGAGAAAACAAAACCCTTGATCTGCTGTATGCAAATGTCAAAGAAGCTTACAGAGCTACTGCCTTACCACCACTGGGCAGGTCAGATTACAACTTAGTTTTTCTGCAGAACTGTTACAAACCCTGTGTGCAGAGGGAACCTTCAACTACGCTCACAGTAAGGAAATGGACACCTGAGGCTAGAGAGGCTCTAAGGGACTGTTTTGAATGCACAGATTGGGATGTGCTGCTGAAACAGATAAGAACAGTCTGGACACTGACAGACAGGTTGACTGTTTTACAGAGTACATCAACTTCTGTAGAGACACAGTCATACCTACAAAGACTATACGCTGTTTCCCCAATAACAATCCCTGGATCACAAGTGACATAAAGGCAATCAGCCAAAAAAAGGAAGCTTTTAGAGATGGTGACAAAAAACGGCTCAAACAGGTGCAACGTGAGTTGAGGAAGAGATTGAAGATGGCAAAGTTGGAATACAAAAAGAAGATAGAGAAGAATTTACAACACAACAACATCCGTGAGGTGTGGAGAGGAATCAACACCATCTCTGGTTTCAACAATAAGAAAAGACAGCCAATAGTGGGTGATGTAAGAGCTGATGAACTCAATCAGTTCTTCAACAGGTTCGACACTGAGGCCACATCCCATTCCACTCCTTCTCCTCCTCCTTCTCCTCCCAACATGTGCACATCTCCATGATAGCTCCTTCCTCTCCTCCACAAGTGTGTTTCTCCACCATGTCTCCTCCTCCTCCTCCTCTGCCTCCTTCTTCACCTGGGTACATCTACACTGCTGCAGCTACTCCCCTTCTCACACCTGTTCCTCCACCCTTGTTTGTCACAGAGACAGGGGTTACACTGGAACTCGGGAAACTTTGCTCTGGGAAGGCAGCTGGCCCAGATGGTGTGTGTCCAAGGCTGCTTAAAGACTGCGCTGCCCAACTGTGTCGACCTCTCCACAAGATCTTCAACCTGAGTCTACAGCTGGGGTGGGTGCCGGCTCTGTGGAAAACATCCTGCATAGTGCCGGTACCAAAAAGAAAATGTCCAGCTGAACTAAATGACTTCAGACCGGTGGCCCTGACTTCACACATCATGAAGACCTTGGAGCGGCTGATTCTACGTCTACTGAGGCTTGAGGTCAAAGACAAAATCGATCCCCTGCAGTTTGCATACAAAGAACACATTGGAGTGAATGATGCAGTCCTCTACATGCTCCACCGTGCCCTCTCTCATCTGGAGGAAGCTGGCGCTTATGTAAGAATCATGTTTTTTGATTTTTCAAGCACATTTAATACCATCCAACCCAACATACTCAAAAACAAGCTCAAAGCGAGAGAGTGGATTCTTCCTTTGTCTCCTGGATCACAGATTACCTGACAGAAAGGCCACAGTTTGTCAGGTTGGGGAACTGTTTTTCTGGGACATGAATGAGCAGCACAGGGGCTCCACAGGGGACTGTCCTGGCTCCATTCCTGTTCACATTGTATACAGCAGACTTTAAATACAACTCTGAGTCCTGCCACATCCAGAAATACTCAGATGACACTGCTACTGTGGCATGTATTAGGAATGGACAGGAATCTGAATATAGGGATTTGATAAAAGCCTTCAGTGACTGGAGTTACAAAAACTGCCTCATGCTGAACACCTCAAAGACAAAGGACATGATCATGGATTTCCATAGGTCCAAGCTCCCTCTTCAGCCAGTGAATACTTGTGGAGTGGACATCGAGGTGGTGACAACCTATAAATATCTAGGTGTTAACCTTGATAACAAGTTGGACTGGTCTACAAAAAGGGCAGAGCCGCCTCTTTTTCCTAAGAAAGCTCAGATCTCTAAACATCTGTAATAAGATGCTGCAGATCAGTCTGTGGTGGCAAGTGCTTTATTTTATGCTGCAGTCTGCTGGGGAGGAAGTTTAGGAAAAAAGCAGGCAATGAGGCTGGATAAGCTTGTAAAGAAGGCTGGTTCTGTGATCGGAGTAAAGATGGACTCTCTGGAGGAGGTGGTGGAGAGATACACAGTGAGGATGGTGGAGGCCATCCTGAACAACACGGATCATCCACTTCATAACACCTTGATGGATCAAAGAAGCATAGATAGATAGATAGAGATCCCTGGTGCTAAAGGTGAACAGGAAGAAGAGGCAAGGAAAAGAAGACAGGACAACAAGACAAACGTGGCAAATGTATTGCTTAATTTGACTGAGCTGGTGGCAGGCTTACACAGCTGGAGACAGACACCTGCTGAAAATTAAATGGAATCAAAGAAAGATTACAAAAGTCAAGTTCTCTTATTGTGGTGTGTTCCAGTTGTACTCAAGTCAAAATTTCTGACATTGAATATATGGTGTATATTCATATTTTACTCAGGCACTTCTGCAGTAGCTCTGTAGGCCCCTTTGGGACGGCTAAGTTTAAGTTTGCAGTTTGTATATGAGTGTTGATATAAACCTGGCTGCTCTGTGTTTTGATATATAGATAAAAAGTTAGGCGTGTCCTTAGTGCTCTCTGATCGGAGAAGCTATTGCGAGTTAAGTGGCCCCAGCAATTCAGCATTACAGTCCTCACAGTTCTTCATTCTTTCTGCATTCTTTTCACTAGAAAGAAATAAGTTCCGTAGAGTCTACTGCAGAGAGAAAGTAGATCGACCTTATATAAAATGTTCCAACCATATGGTATACCATGTATTACCACAGAGAAACTCATCATATAGGTATCTTTAATATACATTTTACTATGGGTATTCAATCTAAACCCACATATTCATATGCACATTCGTGATTGTAATATATGCCCTTATAGGTGACATACTACATATCAATATAACTGTTGATATGGAGTAAGTATACATATGTTAGTGTAGGTTGCCTTGCAAATCTGAGGGTCATTATTTATATGGCATGAAGCTGTATGTGTTGTTTTGCTTACATATACATCATCAAGCATGGTTCCATGAGGAGCCAGCTGGGGAGTGATCTCGCTCTGTGATGCTGAATAGTTGACTGATTCATCTAAAGCTCAACACTGAACACAAAACTACACAATATTCATTAATCCTGTTCAACTGTCTCACACACTCACACTCTCACTATCTTTCTCTCTCTCCTGTGTTGCTGAGGCAGATCTATTACTGCCAGCCTTTTTGTTTGTTTCTTGTACAGCCTGCAAAACAGATTCAGTGTTCTCGTCCTCCAGGTAACCTCGGCAGTTATGCAAGCTCTAAAGTTTGAACTTTTCTGTTCTTGTTTCCAACATCAACCTCAAAATCTCAAGTGTCCTCCCAGATCTGTCTCCATGCTGTGAAACTAAACACAGTTCACAGAACTAACACACACACCATAACAGTGAAAATAAGAAATCTAACAGAAAACAGTCAGGTCACTGATGGGGAGGATTATTTTTCAAAGTCGTATTTGTTGCTCTGTGTGTTCTTGGCTGCAGAGACAACTCAGATTTGTTATTCTGCTGATAAACAATACGACTTTGTCCTTAAATAATATACAGGTGTGTGTGTGTGTGTGTGTGTGTCTATAAGGATGTGTCTATTAAATGTGCATGTACATGTTGTTCAGTTGTTGTGAAGGAAATATTCAAAAATAATGAATAATTCCTGAATAATAAAATTAATAAATAATACACTTCACAGAAGTTAGTTAAATTTCAGGATGCTTTACAGGAGGTGTTATAGCGAATATAGATAGTAATAAAAGCCCCGATCTCTTTACAACAACAGTTGTTTATATAGCACTGGTGAGTGGGAGTGCTGTGTGAGGAAGAGGAGCAGGAGGAGAGCAGTTCTGCATTCTGGTTTAATGGTAAATCCACATACCTTAATAGTAGGTCGTACGGGTGTGTTTTTCCCATGTAAAATCACATTATTTATTATTTAACAAAATAAAAGAAAATCACTTTACAGTAGATTTGAAATAAAATTGAATAAAAATTGATCAAATCATTCAGGTGCTTGCTCAGAATGGTCTGATGAGTATTAGACAAAGTGTATGACAGTACAAAATATAGTGACTACACAGAACAACACAGGACAAATGGTTAAATCCCTGTATGAACAGATTATTTACTCAGTTCCAAATCAGCACCATAAAATACATGTAGTGGCAGTTTATGTACCAAACATACTGCAACTAAAAAAAAGTACAGTACAGGAATAATTAAGCATATTCTCACTATATCAGCCAAAAATAGACTCATCAATAAAAGCCAATGTTGTTAAATAACCCTACAACATACAAAACAGAAAACTGATAACAATGACAACAGGACCATCACTGACAATATGCTGAATTCCACAATAGTGAAACAGGTCATAAGATAGCACCATTCAACCCCTCAGAGAAGATTGAGGCCTTTTGTGTTAACACAGACACAGACACACAAACACACACACATACAAACACACTGAGACACACACACACAAACACACACGCATGTTAACTGTTGCTATTTGAAAAGGGCTGATAAGGCAATGATAATATTTAGCATTGATTTCTATATTGAACTTTTACTGTCAGCTGGGAAAAGCTTCTGAAAACAGCAGTGAAGAATAAAGCTCTCTCTCTCAGACCCCATTTCCACCTGAGATTAACAGGTGACCTGTATCTGTATGTACTGTATGTGAATAATGACATGTCATCATTGGCCTCTGTATTTACACCAGCTTCAAATAAGTGGCCTTATTTTCTCTGCTTCATCTGTAAACTGGTCAGATCTTGATCAGCGTTGGTGGATCGGACAACAAATGTGACGCAGCTCAAGTCCAGGGATGCTATGAGATTAAAAAAAAAAAAAAGGCTACGTTCAAGACACTGCAATGATGTGGGTTGCATTACAGCCACCCCTGCTGGTCACAAGATCCTCATAGTGTTGTCTGCAGGGTTAGTCAAGAATCTCCTAATGTGGTGTTACTATATTAGCATGACAGAAGCAAAAACTAGACCCTGCAGGTGCATTGAGTAGTTCCTGCAGGTGACAGAATTGGTGGCAATCACCAACTTTATTGTGATGTGTGCCTAAGTTCACACTACATAAGATGTAAATCTCTCAGACTGTGCCTACGCCAGTAACCAAAGCCAAGTTAGTGTCAACTTGTGCTTATTAAAGACTGTGGTCACACTCTGGACATGTTATTTTGAGAGGCTGCAATGTGTGACCACCTCCAGATAGATTTGTCATGGAGACTACTGTGTTGTTCGTACTGTATAGGCAGAAGACAATGTCTTGACTTCAATAAAGGGTATGTAAGGACTAAACTGACAAAGCAGTAAGTAAGCAGGTATCTGTCAGAGTGAGACAGCAGTGAAATGTATGCATGAAGGAGGTGATAAGAGTTTAGGCTGAGAAGATAATAAGAGAAGTCGTCCTCATGTTTTAGTTAATGTAGGCCTAACCATTAGCAAGCTTCCATGTTATCACTGTAAGTAAACTGCTAAAGTGCAGAAGTTGTTCTGGAGTTTTTGTCAGTTACCAAACAGCTTCAGGTGCAGAACCATCTAATCTAATCCTAATGTAGCCTATAAAGTGACACTAGCTGTAAACACAGCGGTGATGTGCCTAAGTGTAAACGTGTTTCCAATAGCATCTGGGTTTTATGCAGATATGAGACACTTGAAATGACAAGTGTAAACGGGGTCTTTGTCGGACATGATGGTGAAATGTGAAGTGGCCAATATAATGTAAAAACAGCCAAGAATTTCAAGATTTGTATTGTGAGTGAAGAGCTCATCTCTCAGATCAGTTGGATTGTCCTACACCTGAGCAGGCTGATAATATGAGGTCACAGGAAACAGCCAAATGATCACAATGGGAAAAAGATGTTTGCACTGAGCTGCACAATTGACCTAAGTGGTAAATGGAGTATAATTGCTGGCAAGAAATAGTTTGATCCATCAGCTGGACTGTGTCTGATCAAAAATAAAATGCCACCATGCACCTTCCACCATGTTCTGCTACATGGGCTCTCCATGGTCCTCAGACAGGCAAGTGGGTTTCCTCTCATTAGCTGGGCTGATTCACTGTAATCCTACAGTATCTTTCTATGGCTCCTGATCATTACTTACATATTATTACAGTATACTTAATTAATACTTGTGTATCATAAGTTTACCTATACATAAACTTATTTACTAGGTATTTGAAACTGCAACAATTAGCTATAATACAGTACAACAGGGAAACAATACAAAGAAGAGCATAATTAAAGAAAGAAAGGGGGGGGTCTGGCAAACTCCCATGTTATCTGATAGACCTGCCAGAAAAAAGTCTACTTCAAAATCAAGCACTTACTTTCAATCATTCTGTGCAATAAAGTCACCTGGACTGGCTTTTCAAAGACTCCTCCACTTTTTTTTGTTTTGGTGTACAGCAAAAGAAAAGTTGGACATTTTCAAGTCTTCATCAAAACTAGAAGCTTATGAGCCCATTTCAAATGTACACACGTGTACTTGCCATTTTCTTTTTCTTTTTTTTAAATAAAAAAAAGTTCCATCAATAATAGAAATTGTTTTCTCATTTAACAATATTAAAAACATATACAAAATGGAGAGTCGTTATTTGGAGGAAAGTAGATTTGGTTTGGTCATTAGCTCTTGTGCAGTATTTTCTTGGCATAAAAGTCCCTACAGGTTTCACAGCAGCGCTGGTACCACCTCATGTCCTGACACAGGTTCTTCTCTCGGATCACACGACAGTACACCGTCCACTGGTCCCCCATGCACTTGTAGGTCAGAGCAGCTGTGGTGGAGGGAGGGGAGAGAGGCAGCGAGTCAGGACTCACAGGTCAAGCTGTTACCACAGCGTGATTTCAACAAGTCAAACAGTCAAGTGTACTGAGTGGTTGAAAGGAAGGACACCATCTGTCTAAAGTTACACTATCTATTATTAGTTTTTCAGTGCTATTACAAACAAAACAGAAGCAATGAAAGTTTAAAAGTTAGGGATCAGCATATACACACACACACAAAAACACACACACACTCACACTCACCATGGAAAAGCATGCACACCCGTAAACACAAACTGTTAAAAATGTGAGACAGAAAAATAGCAAATAAAAACTGAAGAGGAAATCCAGCTATTTTATATTTTCTCTATAAAGTCTTTATTTATTCATTAATGAATACATGTATTTATAAATATTTTATTTAAATAGAGTCGTGTGCTTCCTGTGTGTTACTGTGTACAATTAATAATTCATGAATAGATGGAACTCTGCAATTTCCATTTCCTTATCCTACTAGCTAATTGAATTATTAATCAAATTAATTGGACATTGTGAGAATTGATATTAATATTAGTATTTATTGACTGATTAGTAGTTGGATTTAAATTTTTTTTATTTTGAATGAAATGAAGAAACTGCTTTATTGCATCCCGGCACATCCCTTTTCTTTAATAGTCCTTTGGTTTGTGTAGAGCTCTGAAACCTTCCAGAGGTTGGAGGGTGGATGACGAGGAAGAGAAGGCCCTGCAGGCCTACCACCCACTGATTATACTGTGATTTTTGGATTGACAATCTGAAACCTCATGAGAGCTGTAGCTGTTGAATGCTATGAAAATAACAAGTCTTGTCATTTCTATGATGCTGTCTGATGCTAAGAGGTGTTAAAGGCACCTTTGACCTTGCACCTCTAAACACCTGAGTGGTTTTTTGAGGGTCTCACCTAGCCTGGGGGACGTGATGGTGTTCACATTGATTTTCTCGTTGCAGGCCCCGTGGTGACAGGGTCGGTAGGTCGGTGGCCTCAGAGTCACCGGGCAGTCGTTGCCATGACGACCAGTCACTTTGTGCATACACTGGACGACTCGTGACTGCAGGCCCTTCCCACAGGATGATGAACACTGAAAGAGCAGACAGAAGGATGAAAGATACTAGTTCCAGGGGGGGGGGGGTCACATAGGTTAAAGAGAAAGACACACATTCACACCTACTGGTTGATTTGCAATGGACACACACATACACACATACACACACACACACACCCACAGTCTATGTGCAGTTTCAGTGACAGGGCAAATTAAACAGCGTCATCCTGCAACCTTGTATAAATAAAAAATGTCAGTATCTTTAGCCATCAGCCAGGAGGATTTAATCAAACAGTTTCTATTAGTTAAGTGATGCAGCTAAACCACTTTTAGTGGTTAAACTGTGATCATGTTATGCAACAATACTGTAGTGGAGTGGTGTCTCACAGCATCTCATCAGCCAGGCATCATTACACTCTCAAATGAATTTAGCTGTTTCAACTCAAAGAAATGATAATGAGGACGAGCACAACTGGAACCACAGTGCCCTGAGAACTGATCCTGGAACAGATCATCACATATGAGATTTATATGAATATCTACTCATAAAATTCTATGATACATTAGTAGACCTATATTATATTATACATATAATATTAACATAGACAAAAGAACGAAAACAATGGAAAAATAATCTCTGCTGCTGCTTTTTAAAACATAAAGACGGTGATGAGGAAAGATGCATTTTCAGCCCATAATTACACACTGTTTATACTTAATATATGTGACCCCTTCACCTTTGGTACTGTATGTTATGCAAAAAACAAAGGAGAAAAAACTGCACACACACAGAAACAACCAAATAATTCACCATTTTGTCAAAAAACAGCGACATTTGCTACTGTCAAAATCCCATAGTAAGAACTGAAAACTACCTCAAAGATATGGTACAGTGGTCTCAGAGATTACCTTCCATTTGTAAGGAAGGTGTTTCCAAACCTTAAGAAAAAGTTTCCTTGTTGGCCACTACTTATTGAAGTCTTTTCTGTCACTTTGACCTGTATTTGGAGCACAGGGATTGATCCTGACTTGTCATTCTGTAAAATTCAGTATTTGGCCAAAAGGCTGCAGAAAGAAATTTTTCTTAGCTTGTCAAGGAGTGGGTAGTAGAAGTTATGGTGAACAGGGGACCTTTTTTATAGGCTTTTGAAAGGTAATCAAAAGGATGTTAGCTCAGCGGTGGGTGCTGGTGGCTGAGTGATTCTCTGTTTATATTTCCTACAAAACAGGGACCCTCCTGGGAAACAGGTGGAGGATCTGAATCCAGTACAGTAAGTTCTATGTACAACTGTGATGAATCAGTGAGTGTTCTGCATTTATGAACTACAGTATTATTAACAATTTGTCCTGGGGCACATCCCTCTGATATTTGATTATTGGATTCTACTAATCATCATCATCTAATGTCCATGTCACTGCAGTGTTATGATGATAATAATTATTCAAGAGAATAGCTGTACACATACACTCATTTGCCAATTTATTAGTGACACACAGATAAAACTAAACCAGTACGACACCAGGAGGAACATAATGGTCAGTTTGTATTGAATCTGTGTATCTCATTTATATGAATAAAAGCTGACAAAATATTAGGCACACCTCTCAGTATAACCCAGTATAGGTCAACAACTTCACAAATTGCAGCCTTACACAGATTCATTCTGCAGCAGGCCTGTTGTATTTTACTGTTAGTTATATCTAGGTGTATCTATCAAACTGTTGTGTAAATTGATTACTTACAGCAGCCCTCTCCCTGAATCAGTCTTTCTACTTAGGAATGTGACATGAACTTTAAAATGTGTCTGATGTTGATTCATCATGTGCATTACAGAAAATCTCCGGTGAATGTGTATGTGGAAAATATTAGAAACTGCTAATAGACTGTAACAACAGTCTGACTTAAGTTTCAGCTCATTAAGGAAAATATACAAAGACTGATCACTATTAAATGATGCATGGTGTGATGATACATTACCATTACAGCTGTCAATTAGCTAAAAACAACACCTGTTTATTTGCATATAGAGCAGGAAGTGGAATCCGATCACAAGTTCGATTTAAAGTAGGTGTGATTAGTCATACTCAGAGCTGATCACTGTGATCAAACACTGAAGTGTCCCGAGGTCTGAAGCTGATTGGATGAGAGGTTGTTGCGACCTAAGACAGAGATTCTTCCACTTGCAGTAGGATGACGCCCTGTTTAGAGGATTTCATGGGGCTAGTTCATGGCTGCTGAGGGGAAGGCATTTTCCCTGTTAGTCTGAAGAATCATTATTTTTCAGCACTACAGAGGGAATCTGTGAGCAGGTACATCTGGACCAGTCATCAGCCTGCTTTCACTTTATAAAGTCTTTTGGCAGCGGAAACTGATACTAAGAAAAGAATTCTTGAATTGGCAGAATATATGAGCAAGTTACACAGAGAGGAGTGGAGCAAGACTCCCAACCAGCTTCAGTCTGCTGGTATGACACCACAGGTCACTGTTGGGTGTAAACACTGGAGTCTGAATCAGATCTGATGCCTGTTATTCAAAAAGAAATGGGAGTTAATGGCAGCTGTATTATCACTGCAGCTGCTTCACAGTCTTATCAACTGTTATGAAGTGGCATTTACATTACTCTGCGGGTGCAGTGCTGCTGTGTCAACCCACATGCACAGCTCAGTCAGCTCTCTGTATTATCCCAAGCAAACATCACCAAGCCACAAAGGAATATTCATGAGGCACAGTGGAGAATGACTGATTCAGACACTGAGGTCAGTAAGGTACACAGGTTCACTGCTAATCATTAAAATTAAATAATCTTCTAGTTAACAGCCAGATAGAAAGAAAGAAAGAAAATAATGGCATTTCGACAGGTCAGATGGTCAGATTAATTTCTGCACAGCTCTGAACTTGGGAGCCTGTATACTTCAACAGGCCTGAGAGGGTCACCAACTGTGTACATGAACAATGGGGTTAGAAAACAGCTGTACCTTGGACCAGTCTCCAGTCTTCCATTCATAACATCTGGAGTGGTCCTCACAGGGCTCCTCCTGAGTGGGCTGCGACAGAGGATCACACAAACCCTGAGGATTGGTGCACGTTACCACCCGTCTGCGAACACCTTGACCACAGTCTGAGGAACACTGCAGGAGAACAGAGCAGTGTCAATGAATGTCAATGGAATTCAAACAGGGATTTAAAGTTCAATCTTTTCTATCTCCATCTCGCTGAGGCTCTTTCTCTCTCTCTCTGCATGATGCTTATGTAAAATAGTTGTATTTATTATAATTTCAATATATGATATTGAAATATTTCCAAATAACTTATTTTGTTTTGTATTGGTGTGTATTGTTTTGTTTCATTTATGAATCAAGAAAAGATAAAAATAACAGTGCACAAAAATAAGTGTGAAAAAAGAAAATCTCAGAAACTCAGAACTCAATATATCAATCTCAATATATGTTTTTTTTAACTTAATAACCATAAACTTAACTATCTCCTAAGTCAAGCCTAATATTCCCAAAAGCATCCACAGAAGCTGCAAGTCTTTATTGTTGTTACTATGGTCACTACTGTTATTCAATAAATCATCGGTTTCAAGATGTTCTTAATGGTGGGTGCTTACGCACGTTCCCTCATAAATGTGTCCTCAACAATTTCACTCCATTCATATAATTATTTGTAGTTCAAGGTTTTGTGCAAGACCTTCCCTGAAATTCTGTAGTAACCATAGTAACACAGAGTTCTCTTCAGACAAAGGTGAAACATGAATATGGCAACATGAGGAATGGTTATTGTAATCAAAAAAATGAATGTAAATCAGATGTATGAAAAAATTTTAGATTTAGAGATTTTATTTTTAGGCCGTGTGTGTGTGTGTGTGTGTGTGTGTGTGTGTGTGTGGTGAGCTACCTTGGACCACTCTGATGCCTCCCACACAGTGAGGCAGAGGCGGCCCTCACAGCCCTGCATCACAGGAGGTTTTCCTCCCTGGCAGTACAGGTCTCTGGTGTGGATGAGTGAGCCGTTCTGGAGGTGGTAGACACAGACCACCTCCCTCTGCTGAAGACCTTTACCACATGTGACAGAACAGGGTCCCCACTCACCTGTCACCCACCTGTGGAAAACACCAGAGACACTTTGTGATCTACAGGCCATCTGCTCTGCAGTGTCTAAGTTACAAGGGACATTTATGCATGAAAATGAGTCTGTGTTCACAAGTTGCTTGTTTTCAGGTGACAATGAAAATACTACATCACATCTAGAGTGAGAGACAGCCCAGCTGACCAAATCATTATTTTATGCTCACAACATCGCCATAAATACGGGGGAACAGATGCAGCTGGAGCCTCATAAAATGTAGCATTATGCATCAAGCTGCGAAGCTGCATCAGCACCAAATTCAGACATATGAAACTGTGCACATTAAGGATCCCACTGCACTTTGGAGGCAGAGATAGAAAAGCTCCATTTTTGGGTAATAACATTTATCACATGCTGACATTGGACTGAAGACTGATGCAGAAAGAAGAAGTGTTTAAAAATGTCACTGTGTCAGTGTGGATGTGCTATTACAACATTTAAAATACAGAAACAAATAAAGTAAGAGTAGTAAACAACTGAACACAGACTGAATCATGATGAAAACTCAACAACAAATCTGCCAAGGAGCAGCTACAGGGAGCTGTGGCCACACTGCTCCAAAGACAAATCCACTGACATGTGTTCCCCATGAACTTAGTAAAAGTGTTTTTCATTTATTTATCTGTAAAGATTAAATCTGAAATAACATAGATACATTGTAATAAATTGAAATGTAATGTAATATATTAATATGTATTATATATTTACAGTCTCAAGAGCCCATAATAAAGGTCTTAAAGGAAGTCTTAAAGGAACATGCAGCAGTGTGTGTGCTTGTGCGTCTCACCGGTATTGGCAGGGGTGTGTGTTGCAGAGGCGTACTTGTGGCTGTGGTCTGTTCTCCAGCTGACAGTGGCTGTCATTGACCACCTCCATGGTTTTATTGGCGATCCTCATACAGGAAACAACTGTCCTCCGCTCACCTACATGTGAGCACACACACACAGACACACAGACACACACACACACACACACACACATACACAAACACACACACAAGTTCGTTTTTCTGAGAAGTGTTGGATTGGCAAAAGACAACACACAAAACACACTGGTTTATTTGTTTTATGAGGCTGGAAGTGAGATCTGATCAAACCACTCGGTGTAAACAGACATACTTACACCTGAGCACTGTCATTTAAAACCAAACACACAGATCAATACCAGGTGAGAACAACAAAGACTTGTTAACTACTGCGCATGTGGGCAGAAGGTGTTGATTGGTCCACATCAGAGCAGAGAGGCGGGACAAAGAGCCCTCAGCTCAGTATCAGATATACTGCAGAAGAAACATATTCTTTTCTTTTAGTAACATTGAAGCCTGTAAATCTATTTTAACAGATGCAAAGTTAAGTACCAGGGGCTGTTGGATGTGGCTGTTGTGATCTGAACCACACAGAGAGCAGCACTCGTTCCCCTGTTCAGTCAGTTGTGTGTTTATGGAGCCTGATCAGTGGTGAGTCCTCTCGAAAGCCAAATCATTCATCCACATGGGATCTCGAGCCAGTAGATAAATTCTACTGCACCATTAAAAAGAGATAATCTGAGCCGTGGTGGTCGAGCCCCTCGCTGCTTCGCTGACTTTAATCCAGAAGCACCTGACCTCGTAAACTGAAATGTTTTGAGCACTGGATGCCAATATTACAACGCAGTAAGAGGATAAGAAAGACGCTCAGGGAATCAGCAAGAGATAGCATCACTCTGTGCTGTGTGTGTGTGTGTCTCCGCAGAGGGAGGCCTGCTCTGTCTAATATGCTGTAGATCACAGGATTGGATTAGCAACTATCTCTCTCCTCTTTGCCCAAACTCCCTGTGATTGCCCCCCTCCCTCCTGACTCCAGACATGTCTACACAGTTCACCCTCAGCAGCTTCCCCTCAGCCTCTGTTTACCTGTTTCAGTCAGTTCCCTTTTCAACAACTATAGATACAAGAGCACAAAGCCAACCCCTGATCTGACTGATTCTTATAACCTCAACATTTTCCACAGAGATCCTGTGTGACCACCCTCTCCACCTTGTGTACCAGTTACTTCCTGTGGAAGTGGTTACTTACTTTGCAGATACTGGAGGTGTCAGTAGCAGACCTAACACACGTGAACCCTGTGTGTTAGTGCTTCAAAAACTATCGTGTTGTCTTTTTTTTTTTTTTTTTTGTCTTTACTATTACAGAGACAGACCAGCTGTCTGAAGACTGAGATCAGCTGATTAAATGAGTCAGGTCTGGTGTGCTGCTCCTTGGTTGGAACAAAAAACCTGCAGCCACACCAGCCCTTTGTGGAATGAGTTGCCCACAACTGCAGCAGAGCACCACCTTTTAGAACCAAGTTTGAGGTCAGTTCTGTTCCAGTTCTCCTCTGACTGTCCCTCTGACACCTGTTTGGTCTGAGCAATAGCCTGAACCTCAATCACACAACCTGGACACAAGAGATGCAAATGTCAGGCACGATTTATGCAGCCACTTCTCACAAAAACCTAATAACTTTTTTTGAATAGATAATTCAGTCACATTTATTGGAATATAAGCACATAGGCAAATACACTGTGACACCAAGTGCAGTAAACTGTGATATTCTAAAGCCAGGCAGCAACACGGCGCAACTCCATGCTAAGAAAAACACAGAGATTTTCTTGTGATCATGACTCAGTTATTATACTGAGAAATGATCTGATTATTTTATCCAGGAGATGAGGTCAGGTGCTTCTGGATTAATGGTCAGTGGAGCAGCTGGAGGTGAGACCACCACAGCTCAGCATCATCTCCTCTCAGTGGTGGAACAGACTTGACATCCTGTGTAGATGTGTGATTTGACATCCAGAGCACACATCTTATTAAGTAACTGATTGGGTCCAGTAAACACAAGGCTGATGTGACTAATGCTTATTTTTTTTCATTAAATTCAATTAATTTATAATTATGAGATGCATGTCATATGAGATAAGGATCTCCTTATTATTAGATTGGATAAATGTGGTGATCAGACAAAACATGGACAAACCTGATTGAATTCACTTCTACATCATCAAGATATTCATGTTGCTGTATAGTCAATCTTTGTTTAGCAACACAGCCTGACAATGAGACTTCTTGGACATATTCAACACACACACGCATCTGGTGAACTTGTCGCCTGTACACAACCTCCTATAGTTTCAAACACACATCTCACTTTATAAACAGCTGTTGTTGTTTGCTAAACTTGGATCCAAACACGCTGCTGTGTGCTTGTTTGCCTCTGTGTGAGAGGAGGCTGAAGACGGTGAGATGTGGGACGCTGCCTCCCCCCTTTGTTCTGACGTAGAAGCAAGATCTGACTCTTTAGCAGGGACAAGACTTCATTGTTCTTGTTTTGATTAAATTATTGTAATATTTTTATAATATTTCATGTTACATTTATTTTATCTCCAATGTCATCAAAGTGAGCGTTTCTGAATGTCTTGACTGTGTTTTCAAACTGTTGCCAAGCAAACCTCTCTAATAAAGATGTCTCCATTTTCAGCTGAGTCTCATTGTGTTCTGATTTGACGGATCACAATGAGACGGGTCGCTTCCAAAGACCCAGTGTCTAATGGTTTCTGACCCCATCTGATCTCTATGAGAAAACAACCTCCCAAAAACATAAACACATATGGTGGAAGCCTTGGCGAAGGCCATTCAAGGAAAAATAAACCAGATGACATTTATCAAAACATTTTCATTGCTGTAAGTGAACATGATTTTACTGTGGAGACAAACTGATTTCCCCACAGAGACTGTATTTTACATGACATTATGTGATGATATGTGTGCGAGCAGCCGTGAGTCAGAGTTTGCATGTAAATCTCAGTGTGTGTGTGTGTGTGTGTGTGTGTGTGTGTGTGCATGTGTTACCTCCTCCACATTGGACAGTGCAGTCCTGCCAGCTGCTGTGAGTCCAGATGTAGAGATACTCCTGCTCCCTCTGCTCCTCAGTGCTCCTGTCCTGAGATGTGTTCAGAGACACCGTGTACTCATAGTGGATCCCGTAGCTCTGGTCATGGAAGAGCAGGACCTGGGAACAACAAATGTAAAGTTACACAAAACAGATCAATAACTGATAATAACTGATCAATAACTGAGATATAACTCTCCCTTTGTATGGAAAATAGTCCATGTGGGCATTGTATTGAAACAGACTTACAAGGATTTAAAACTGACAGACAGCATGACCAGGGTTGTGTAAACTGAGTCATAAATTATTCAAACCCTTATCTTACACCTCGTAATATTTCATGTCATTAAAAAACTTAAAAAAGGAAAACTCCTCTGTTTTTCTGCTTAAACACAAATGCAAGTATGTATCTCTCCTGTCGAACACCTCCTCTCCTAAATGTTCGGTCATTCCACAGCTCTAACCTCTTTCTTCTTGCAGTAGCCTATGTAGTGTTTGCTGTTCATTAATGCCAGGTAATATTTCTTTGTCATCTTAGTGGGAATTACCAGAGTGTGCACAGTAAAAACAGCTGCTGACCATGTGCAAGAACAGCAGCCTGAGTCACAGACAATGAAAAATAGAAGAACCCTTTACTAAACCCACACAAAATCAACAGTCGACACAGACATGCTGCAAAAATATTCATCTTGTGTCTTTTGATGAGGAATTATAGTCTTAAAAGCAGCCAGTGGGATTATATGAACCAAAAATCTGTGAGTTTTCGAGCATGGTAAAGAGGTTGAATTTGGGCACGAAGTGTCGTAATAATAATAATAATAATAATAATAATAATAATAATAATAATAATAATAATAATAATAATAATAATAATAAACAGCGCAATTACAATAGGTCCCTCGGGACGACTTCGTCGTACCGCTCGGGCCCTAATAATACAAAGCTGACTGTGATAGGAGGGTTTTATGGTATTCTCAGTGTCACCATCAGGTGAAGAAGACACTGATATGAGAGCATGAGATGAGATTCATTAGCTTCCATTACAGTGCAGACCACTGCCTGGCAGTTATGCCCAATAGTGTAATCAGCTGTTCAGCCATGTCTCCAGCTCTGCACGGGGTGACTGTGTGTGTTCTTTTAATCACATAATGTGTGGATATACACTCACTTAGAAAACCCTGGATGGAAAATCTAAGAGTTGGGCTCATGGGGTGGAGGTGTAGAAGGTCAGTGATATGCTATGGAACACTAACATGTCAAGATGGAGTCTAAAATTAACCTGAGGTCAGTGCAGAGAGGTTGAGATGGGGGTCACATCTCATAATGTGTTGCATCCAGCAGCATTTTGTAAATGGTGAAGGGAAGATGTGTTAAGACAGAGAATTACAGTAGTGTAAATGTGATGAGATAAAAGCGTGTTAGCATCACCTCAGAGTCAGACATGTCATTCACTTTGATGCTTTTCTGCTTAACTAAGTAGTAGCACTGTAGCTTTCCTGACTCTGTGACCAGCCCGGCCGTTCTCCTCTGACCTCTCTCACCTACAAAGAGCTGCTGCTTGCTGGATCTTTTTGTTTTTGGCTCCATTCTGAGTAGAAACTCCACAGAAACAGTTGTATGAGGAAAAAATCAGACCACTCAGACCACACAGCTGCTCATTAGTGAGGTCACTTTTTTTTCTAATTTTTCCATTTTGACACGGTGGTCCTGTTCACACTGCTATTAACACAGTGATCAGCTCTAAGTGTTTCTGTTCACACTTTAAAATGAGTCTCCACCGATCACTTGCGATCTGATTTCACTTCCTGCTTTATATGAATATGAACAGGTGTGAGTGAATAAATGCTCTGCTCACAACTCACACAGTGAAATAAACTTTGATCCATTTGAAATAGTGAAATATTTTCAGCTCATAATGGACTGTGTCTGAGGATGTCAGTAGAGTAGCTGGTCCTTCAGAGGCGCAACAGAAAATACAGTAAGACTATGGCTTGCATTGATTTGCAGACGCCCTGAAATCTGGCTTTGCATGGTTGTGTGTTTCCAGTTAAAACACCTGTGGACCCCGCTGATGAGTCAGGAGATGAAACTAGAGCTGAAAGTAGCAGTTATGCTAACAGGGGAGAGATACGGGTTCATTCCCACAACAGAGCTGACGCTCCACGGAGTTAGCACGAGCTCGCTCACAGTTTCGGCAGAACTAGCTCGTTACAGCTTGGAGGTTGTGACAGTGACTGGCAGGATTTATATTTCAGGGGGAAGATGTTAAATTCAAGAAACATTATTAATTGGACCCAAAATTAGGAACGCCCTCAAGTGCTATCTATCTATCTATCTGTCTGTCTGTCTGTCTGTCTGTCTGTCTGTCTGTCTATCTATCTATCTATCTATCTATCTATCAAATATCCACAGTGCTGTGGAGAATAAACCTTAGTTTATAGAGTGTATAGAATATTGGTGTTTCCTCTCCATGCATCCTGACCTGATGTCCATTAGAAGACTTAGAGGTGTCCTATGTGAGAGTATGCATACCATCAGGTGTAAAGGGGTCTTAGTGGGCCCTTTGGCGGACATCTTCTCCCACAGTCCTCTCCTGACGTAGCGCACAGTGGTTCCAGCCAGCTCAAACTCTCCTGGAAGCTCAATCTTCCAGTCACTGTTGATGGACCTCTTACTGGAGTCTTTAAGGGCTGTGAGGAGGACAAAGCAGGTCAGGGGGGGAGGGATCCTTCAGTGGACATGGAGCAATGAAAGCCTGACCAATCTGTGATATGACAGTGTTAAAACATGGGGATCAATGGAGGATGTGTTTTAAGATGGTCTTTCTCATCTCACTCCTGCACAGCTGGCCAATCACAGTGCCAAGTGGAGGTATGTTGGATTGATACATGCAGCAAGTTACCAAATGTTTCACACAAACCTCCCACCGCCCTACATGCGATCATCAACAGGTATGTCAAGAGGCATTTCAACATTATCCCACCATCCAATAATCATTTCCATAAATCTCTTAAAGGGATATGCTGGCGTAAATTTAACCCATGGTCTATCACATCACACTGTTAGACTGAGTAGAGCACCCCCAGATCAATTTTGCTGACCACTGGTTACATTAAACCAGAAAATCCCTTTAACTCCCTTTAATGTGTAAATGTAACCATGGGTTAAATGTAACCATGGGTTACATTTACGCCAGAATATCCCTTTAACTCTCTCAGTGTGTACGTGGCATGTGAGAGCTGTATCAGTGTGGCTGTGTAAAAGTGATCAGAAAGGATAAATATCACCCAGTGATGTGAAAATTTCTTTTAATGCTTCAAAGCTCAGTTTCTGAAAACAGTCAGTTCAGTTAAGTCATGTCCCTCGACTGGATCAGCAATCAGCAAATATTAACATGATGTCTCTAAAGTCCTGATCAGTGTTAACACCTAGGTGAAGAGGTAGGATGATGTAAAACACTGTTATCCTGTATGTGTGTAATCACTTTTCCCCACCAAATTTTTACTAATTATTTCAAGAGAATGTCTCTAGACCTTCTCCAAAAAAATCATGGGATCAGATGAAAACACAGTAGCCGCCTGGCGCTGAAGACGTTGTGTGTGCATACTGTATTTACATTGTAGCACTCTCTCAGTACGAAACATGGTTTTGATCATTTCATTTATGTTCATCATGAACTACTGTCACGGCTCTGAAGCATGTCCTGTAAAACATCATTACCAAGAAAGCTGTGTGAGGGTTTGTCCTCCACAACTTTGATTCTCCGGGCTCCAGCAGGGATAACCACGGCCTCAATGTAGCCTGACAGGAAGACAGAGACATGAAGTGAAAACACATTCAGAGTCAACACAGGTGGAGACATGGAGACGGGCTGGTGACATCTGTGTTTGTATAAGAGATGCTCTATCCACTCCACCACTGGATTCAGTACCTCATATCGGCTGTATTTACATTTAGTGTCATTAAAACTTTCTACTTGTTTCTACTAGTTTCTATTCATTTTAAAATAAATCAAACATACAGATACTATCGGGTCAGGGTGTGACTGCATTCTGCAATCTGCATGTTACATCAATTTAATAATCAAGTTCAACTTCCAACATCATGAACAAATGTTGAAACGACTAAAACTCAAATTCAGTTCAGAGCTGATATCTGTAAATACTACTGTATATGAAGGTAACAACATATCAATACTGAAGATGAGATAAACAGCAGAAGACTGAAAATGAATATTTTAGACTAAATAAGAATCTTTACACCTCAATACTTAAAGAAATCATGAGTTAACCTTGGTGGTTTGATGGTCTACTGTTATGATTTACAATATTCTAATTTCTGTTCCTGTTGCATCTCTGTCACACAACCAGCCACCACCACCCTCCACACACAGCACACTGCTATTAAACTTCTTGGGCATTATTTCAGTACAAAGCAGCTCAGTCTGATGGCTCTCATTCTGTACCTCTACCAATAACTGGATCCACATTGTGTTGAACAACATGCTGCAAATTTTATTATAATTATTAATCAGTGTCAGTCTTTTTGTTGCTTTGGCCTGCACTTGCATTGGTTTTGATCAAATACAACAGGTCAAAAGTGGGACAGAAAGTATAACAGATAATCTGGGGATAAACCCAGTGGTCACCTCCTGACTTCTTCTGCTGTGACACATTAAAATTCCACTCAGGGCTGTGTGGGTCAGTGTTTACATACTGTCTCCTCTCACAGAGCTACAAGCTCACATCCTCTGCATTCTGGTTTTCCTTAAATCTTTTTTTTTTCACCTAGGCTCAACTCATCCAGAACACCTGCAGTGTGTGACTGTGCAGGACCATTAAAGTGCACTTAGGTTTAAACCTGGGAGATCCCACATATGGTTGAAAATGAGTGAAATGCAAGAAGTTAAAAGTGACCATGAGTGTTTTCTATCTCAGATTTGGCTTTGAGAGCAGTCGACTGTGGCGTGCATGTCAACCTCCATCCACAAGAGTCAAACTTCTCAAAGTGCAAATATTCACATCAAAAAAGAAACCTTATACACTTGTTGTTTAAGAATGATTGTGTCAGAATGTTTCAAACTGGCTGCATGAAGCTTTAAGTTTATACGTTGTAAAGTAAAATTGAAAGTTTAAACTGGCAGATGTGATTTAATGAGCTGCTTTGTTCTAATAATGCCCAACATCATGTCACAGTATGGTGCTTGACAGTCTCAGACATCAATATGACTTTATACTTACCAACAACACACAGCACACAGTTATACAGTGGAGGACACAGTTGCTTCTGACAGTGACTGACAGCCAGTTTTTGGTGACATCACACATAGACACACTGACAATAACGAAAGACAACAGCAAAAATTTTATCACATGAACCCAAAGAATGAAATGCAAACTGTTTGTAGTGGATGAAGTGTGAGAGTGAGCTGGCCACCACACTAACTTCATCATGTCTCCATGTCTGTGTCTTGAGCTAGTCTGGGTTTGATAAAAGCTAGCAGAGTCAGTTCCATCAAGATGTCAACTTGCCATGCTTGTGGAGTAGAGTGCCTAGCTCAGCAAGTGGGGAGCTCGACTACATTGGACTACATCTACCACCCCTGAAATCTTTTTCATCTCCATATCTGTCAGTGACTAAATCAAAGGATTCAACAGAGAAACAGATTTCTGATATCCTGTGCCATGAATAACAATGTTTGGTTTCAGAGTTCAGTAAATCCAGTTCACTTTTTTGTGTTGGATCATTTTTTGTGAATTGTACAAAGCGAATGCCACTGTGGTTATGACAACACAAATATCAAGTAGAATGCAGCTCCTCTATTCCACTGCGTTCTCCAATATGTCACGGTGAAGAGTAACTGGGTTAGTGATAATTCCTATTCATGTATTCCTATTTGACTGTAACATTATTTCATCTTATTAAATGAGTCATCATTTATTGTATGTTATCACAGTTGGGGGGGGCACACAACAAGAGGATTCAGATAACATTGTCTCAGTGTGTGTGCTTTTGCTTCTCTGTGTGTTTTGTCCTTAGGGGCCACCATAAAACTTTGATGCTGCAACAACAGTGTGGCCACAGAGTATGTTTACTCACTCAAACTCCTCTTGCTTTTTAAATCTCTTATAAGCTGCCACCATATTTTGAGGTGTATTGCTAAATGGCTAAATGTTTTAATTTGATGCTTTAACTTGGCATACAGGTTCATCTAAATGAAGAATGTGATAGAGGTGATGATAGTGCAGCTACTGAACCAGACTAAGAGAGCATTTAAAGGCTCAGGAAACTTTGCAGGTGTTTGGAGGTAATCAGCTGATTAGAGTGTGACATCATTAGGTTACAGTAGTGAACTTTCTCACTATATTCTAATCATTTGGAGATACTACATTTCAGGTTTTCATTAAATGTAAGACGTAATCATCACAATTAAAAGAAATAAAGACAGTAAATATTTCAGTCTGTGTATAATGAATCTATATAATGTATGAGTCTCACTGTTTGAACTGAACTCCTGAAATAAGTGAACTTTTCCATGATGTTTTCATTTATTGAGATGCACCTGTATTTCCCATAGCCACTACACAACTCTGTGGGTCAGACTATGCACTCACCACCTTCAGTGTAGAGATACAGGAAAATAAAGACCTCAGTAAAACGAGTCATATGTCTGAATGAAGATTAATTTTACATTAATAATTTTAAACACTTGTTGGTGAGTCAGGTCTCAAGTAAACACAGAAAGTAGTCAGATGGAATAACTGTTAAAGAAATCTACATAGTGTCTCTCCAGGCAGCTCTTTGATGGGTGTAAAGATCCATAAAAGTGATCAGACATATAAAACAGTACAACAGTCTGGCTAAAACACTGAGTATAAATGGTTAATAGAGTAACAGAGTTGACAATTTCAACAATAATGGACATTTCCTAAATTAAATGTCCATTTATTTCCTAATAATAGGACTTTAATTTCCTAATTAAAATAATCAGACATGGAGGTGGGAGCGCCTTGAACACTTTATTGGACCCCAGCTGAGCAGCAGAGGTGCAGACACACCAAAGTTTAGCATAATAAGTTTAGAAACTTATTATGCTAACATAGTGTTTTGTTGGAGTTGTTCTGCCTAACACTCAGCAGTTGCTCAGTGCAGCTGCTCTATATCTGACCAGTTCCTACTGATGGGAGGCTACTGCCTGTTTGTTTTCATATTCCTTTCATGTTGAGACAAAAGAGTTCATCCTTGTGTGCAGATGTGGAATTTGCATTTCAAGACATTGTGTTCATGACACAAAATTTTGTGAGTCCAGGCTGAAACTGAACGTGTGCAGATGGTATCATTTGGGCAACTCGTATCCACGATGAACAAACACACCACAAGCTCCTGAAAGCCAACCAGCTGTATCCATCGACCCTCCACCACCCTGCCCATCCACCTATGGTTAGACACAGATTTGCTGTGGGCTCACCTGGGTTTCAAAGCTGCACATTTGATGTTTCGAATGTGAAATGTATGGCCTTTTATACAGTGCTGTAAATGTCAAACTCCTGAGCTGGTAGCAGAACCAGATGTGTGCACTGTGTCTGGATTTAGAAGTGTAAAGGCAGGCATTTTATTGCAGACGACTGTCCCCCCTCCCTCCCCACCATTACTCCACCACTTGGCAGGAGCAGCGGGAAGAAGGAAACAGTGAGGATGAAAGGAATGCGTCCCTGGCATTCCTCACGGCTGGGTTATGGGGTAACAGGGTCAAACAGCTGGTTATGTAACTGTAACCAGACTACATCCCCAGGGGAGCCCACAGCTAACTGCTTCTCTCATCTACCTACAGTAAAACACTCCAGGCAGTGCAGGAAACACACACACACGCACACACACACACACACACAGTGCATGCATCTTACATGAGAAACACTTGGGGACAGCTCTGGGTTTAGCCATCACACAGGTAGATACCCTCTTACACTGCCTAGTGGTGACTGGAGGACAAGACAAGGAAGTTGAAGGGAGGTCACATGTCCTTTGGACCACACCAGCAAGTGTGTGCAAATGTGCACACGCACTGACAACCTTTCATTCCAGTTATCCCTTCCTTTGACTCAGACAATGGCTGACGATCAATTCTTTTATAACCCAAACAGCCATGATCACAGTTGGCTACACTTGATCACAGATTACTCAAATCAAAGGCGGTGATAATGAGGAGATTCTGGTTCTGTGTGATCCTGCATCCTGTTCAACCAGAACCTTCAAATGAATCTCTAAAATGTTTTTTCTCATTCAACTGTGTCTTACGCAGAGAAGGAGATGGAAAGTAACAAGATACTGAGATTCAGTGAACCAAGTCCTGCGATTGTGGTCCAATATCTGTATAATGAAGTGGACATGCAGATTTACTAAAGGGATGGGCTATCTATGACAACCCTCACTGACAGACACACTCACATCATACACGTGATTAGGCCCCTAATAGGGGGATTCATGATCGTGTTCATTTACTGTTGAAGCTCTGAGCTGTTTACAGGTGGGAGGAGCCAGCATGTACAAACCACATGTACATCTATCAGCTATCCGTGCAGGTAAGGTGGTACAGAACACTAGACGACACACATTAGACTGTCACTGTGTTGTCCACTGACCCCTGCTATTCCATGAAGAAACTTGTTAAAATACCATGTTTTAAATTGACAGCCTGATACTGAATATGAATGTCATGATTAATTAAAACATAATTTGAACTGGCTGTTTTACAGCACAGGTGAACTTTTGGACAGTTGTGTTTTATGATTTATGTCGGAATATAGACAACTAATCGTCCTATTATATGATGAATGCAAATGATTGCTGTCATTTTCCTGACCACAATTAGTTGCTGCAATTAATGTGTGCTTATTCACATAAGAAAAACTATGCTGAGTGTGTCACACGGTCCAGTGTAACTCATGTTCTCTCACAATGTTTTGCTTTATCTACTAAAGTTCGCTAGCTATCAGCCTGTTAACCAAGCAACAGCTAAGTGTTAAGTTTAACAAATACTGTGGTTGCCAAGACTGAAACTCAAAGTATGTTTGTTCATTTTTCGTCTTATACACTATTCCTCTACTGTCTATCCCCACGTTTCCTGTCTCTTCTCACTGTCCTATCAGTAAAATGCTGTTCCAGGTCACATGACCTTTATTTTGTGGTTAAGTGGTTGCTGGCCTGGCACATTATGTGTAACCACTGATACAGACTGGAGCAGACAAAGTCTAATAATGTCATATTATACACATTTAAGCCTGTGCTGTGAACTCCTGTTGTAAATTAACAGATCAATACCCGACCATCTGTGATCAGTAAGTCAAACTGAAATTAAATTGCTTCTTACTGTGCTTCTTTGAATGAATCACAACATCCTTTTAGAAACAGTGCAATAGACTACAAATGTACACATCCACCATGACACCTTTACTTCTGTCCATCTCATTTTAGGCAAAATTGTCCAAAACATAGATTATTAAAATCAGGAAGAAGTGCAGTTAGACCAGGACATAATTCATTAGGATGAGTTCAAGCTCAGGATCACATACCTGGTTTCTCTATAGAACACCGGCTACATATTAGCTGGATTAGTATATTATCTTTTAGACATACACTCACCCATTCCTTTGGTGTGGTTGAAGTCTCCTCTCACTATCTTACAGGAGCGCCCGTCTCCGTTACAAACACCACAGCGATCTTCTTTAGCTGAAGAGCCAATGATGCCATCGCAGCCAATTTTCTGAGAGCAACAACAAAACAGTGTTAGTTAGTCGTAGGATTAAGAATATATGACTTCTGCTTTTAGTCATCTGAACATGTCGGATCTTTGACCATCACACAGAGTTAATCTTTATAACAGCTACACCATTCCTGGATTGTACATTTTAGTTAACATTTATTTAAAACAAAGGGAGGCCTACTAGATTTACAACCTCCAAAAACAAGGGGACTCCATGATGAATTCTCTCTTAGTGCTTTTCTTGGAAGTTGTTTCATATGCATATTTCTACATGTCCTCGGATACATATATTTTTTCTATACATGTTTATTGTACACACGGTTAGTTAGGTCCATTTTAAATATTAGACAACCTATTTCAATGTGTCTCTTTACAGTATATGTAATGTATGTGTAAGAACTGATGTACTGTGATGTACTGCTTGTTACCCAAAGTACACATGCTTAGTATGAGAGTGTATTTAAAAAAAAAAAAAACTCTTTAGATAATTAATTTTTTTGTTGCAATAATGTCTTTTGGTTGATCTCACGACTGTAACTCTGACCTCATGATGAAAATAGGATACACGTGTGTAGCCACTTCCCTTTGTTAAGACGCCCTGTCATTGTTAACAAACTGCCGTTGTAAATAAATATTCCTTTTGTAAGTGAAGAAAGTGTGCGGGAGTCAGTCCACATTAACTGTACCAACACATAGACTGGAATAAGCTGGAAAATCCTCATGCATAAGGCTCCATACAGCATAAAGGTAGATGTCCACACACACCCACACACACACGTAGGTGCAGTTTGCTGCACCATGCATAAAGGGCCATGAGGTCCTCTCCAGCTCACTGAGGCCTCCTCCTTCAGCCAGACACAGTATATTTTCACAGCTCCATTGAATATATTCCTCTCCCCCTTTTCCTCTCTGCTTTCTCTCTTTCTTCTCTCTCTCTCTCACTCCTTCTGAGTGTTTTCATAGTTGGCCAAGTTTCACATGCTAGCCTTAAAAAATGCATCCATGCCACCTCCACCCACTGTAACCTCAGTACGTGTGTCCCCTTTGTCTGCAGATCACATTCTTCATTCCCCAACACCCCCACCGCCCCCCCTCAGGTGACAGACAAAGCGAGTCTGCAGGTTGAACACTTTAGCAGATTTCAACAGATACATGACAAGGATGTTTGTAGTTGACAAAGCAGGAGGCGAGCAGACCAGACTGGTTCCATTCCTCTCAGGTCGGTCAGTTCTGCTGCTGCGATTTGCAGGTGCATGGCAAGAAAAACATTTCTCACCTCTACATACACACAAGCTGTTCATGTGTTGATGATGTTGATCATTTTTGGGGGGTTGGAGGTACAGCCCACTGCATGGGATGTAGAAGTATTTCACACACTGACTAGAGGTCTGTGTGATTTGTAGTAGAATTAATGTGTCCAAAAAGTGAATGAAGGTATCCAGACTGTGCCAGCTGTGCATAATGTGCTATTATGGTTTTGGAGAGGTGTGAGTGTGTGTGTATGTCTGTCATCAAGTGGGCTTAAGCTGGGAGGAAACGCAAATCAAACTGCACTGAATCAGAGCTTCTGCTTGTGCAATCTGCATGTGTAACCATAGGTAAATTAAATACATACATACATACACACACACATGCATTGTGTGCTTCAGCTGCACTCATTCTAAGTGATCCTGCAGTTAAGGATACATGAGTCATTACTGAAATGTGAGAAGTAAGTATTTTGTGAGCACATGTGCGTCATGATAATTGCATCCATATTTGACTTTCTGGACCAGCTCTCTCTCTCTCTCTCTCTCTCTCTCTCTGTGCCTTGGCCAGGAGGAGGGGGAATTCCTCCTAAATGTACCAGCATTCAATATTTGCTAATAAACACAAAAGACCGAGTGTCGAGACACCAGATCCAAATAAACCCCCCAACCCTGCCCTGGGGAACAGGCTGTGGATTCACTCCACCACTGCTGACTGCTAATGAATGAGCTGCTCTGCTGATCCTTGTGTGGACCTCCATCACAGCTCTGCACTCACACACGTGCTTATTTGTCTATTTATTTCATTGATTTTTTTTTTCCTCAGTGAGGACAGTAAGATGTAACTCTGGAGCTTTTATTTATAAAGTACGCCCAACTCATTCTATAGCTGCATCACTGGAACTGACTTATATTATTGATATTACTACCATATAGCAGGATTACTAGTTGTCACTGTCCCATTTCAATATTACATGTAAACTTGAAGCTTCTGGGGCTTTGAGGTAAAAGTTAAGACTCATGACACTACCTTATTTACTCCCACAATCCTCTTCTGCTTTTACGAAGAAATATAAGGATGCAAATCACAACACAAAAAGTCATGCTTGCTGAATTTCTACAATGTTCTGATCTGTGATATCACCATCACTTCATACGGTTTGGTTGGTTTGGTTATGGTGATGAGTGATGGTGAAATGAATACCAGTACCTCCATATCTGTTTTTGGCTCCATAATACCATAGTCTTTGCTAAGTCACAATTCACTCAGCTTCTTGAGGTTCGTTTTAACAAGGATTTTGATAGGAGACCCAGGAGAGAGCAGCTCAGAGACATCTCCTGTCCTGCTGTTGCTGAACAGCAGGCTGAAGACACAGGTCAGAGTGTGTTTGATGTTTGAACAATAGGGATCACTCCTGATATTACATGACTTATTAACTGTAGATTGTTTCTATGTTTTCTGTGTCCAGGGTGTGGGAGGTCTTCACTGATGTTCTCTGCTCACTTCCTGAGTCTGGATGTGTTCAGGTCCATGTTGATTGTCAATTTGGCACCAGTGTCATTTCTGACTGTCTGTTGCTGTCTGTACCTGTCTTGTTAGTGACCAAGCAAAACCAGGCCATTGTGGGTGTGCACAGAGCAGACTCAAATTTTTAAGTGTGACTGAATCAGAAATAAGATGGGCTGAGCTTCCTCAGCTGGAGCTCAAAGTACATCTTCTGCAGGCTCTTTGTGAGTCGATGCTGGGTACTCAGGCTTCAGGGCAGCAGGCCTGAAGTCACTGTGTCTTGATATCATGTTTCTTGAGGTGCAGGATGGTTATGGAGAGTTTGAAACAGAAGCTTTGGAGATCTGCAGATCTGAAGATGTGGGACAGCTGGTCAGCAAAGACTATCAAACAGGAAAAAGTGAGAGGTGTGAACATTGGTTTATCAAACCTGCATTGAAACACCACATTATGGTTGTCAGCGGTGTTGGGGGGGTGCTTCCTGTCACCTATGATGTCCTGCAGGCCTCTCCATACTGACACAGGGATATTAGCAGCTGCAGTTTCTTTTTACCACTCTGATCTCCTCAGTCAGTGTTTCTGGCCTTGTTGTACTGGAACCCGTCCACACCATGATATCTATACACCTCCCCTTGTTCTCCCTGATCGCTCTGCTGCACGGTCGGCTCAGTGGGGATGTAACCCAGGCAGCTGTAATGAGGTGTCAGAGATGGACTCACTGAGCTTTCAGTAAAGCATAGGGCAGCCCAGTGGGAAAGGTTTGTTAGGAGTTTGTTCTGTCAGTGAGCAACAGTTTATCCATTCTGTTGGCCACAGGCACTGAGACTCTCACAGATGAACAGACAGGAACTGCACTGAAAATCTGCACTTTGACCACACTCTCCACTAAACACCCTGTGTTCCTGAAGATTGGTGAAAAAAGTGTAAAGTGGACTGATGTTCAGAAGTTGCCTCTGAATGAGTGTTAAGAGTTGCAAGAGGTGGAATACTTACATAAAAATACTGAAAGCATGACAGTTAAGATTTGGATGTTTGTGCTGAATCTGGATGGAAACTCAGTTGGGTAAAAAACAAGTCTGCCTTGATAAGTTAGTGATATCGCTCAAAGCATGGAGAGACAAGCAGGTGTGTGTGTGTCTGTGACTGTGTGTATATACCTGACACCTTCCATTAACACACAGGTCAGCCTCATATGGTCCACAGGGCGTCCCGTCCATCACCCTGTCGGCCATCAGCGCTGGGACATCTCGACCCACCGGACTGCAGAACAGCACACAAGGCTTCTCTGCTCTCACACACACACGCACACACACAAACTTGTGATGAGTTGAAGTGATGAGTTGCAATATGGTTCACTCAGGTGCAGTGGGGGTACAGGAGCTGAGTGGACAAAGCCAGTGTGAAAAACTCACTGATGGTGATAACTCATATTCAAGAGGAGGACACCACTCCTCAATAGGGTCATAATCCTTTTTAGAACTGCAAGTTCTGTGACTGGTCCCCACTCAGCTGTGAGATGTGAATGTGTGCAGATTGTGCGTGATTCCTGCGCGTCCAACATGAACCCATTCAGATGAAACTCCTCTGTCAATGCAGCAGCCTCCATCATTCATAAAGAGGAGAAGTTTGGAACAACCAGGACAACCTGTCTGCCAAACTGAGGTATCAGGGCAAAGGGTGGTTGGGAAAGGAAGTCAACCAAGAGCCTGATGTGGCTGAGCTCCAGAGATCCTGGATGGAAGTGGGAGAAACTTCCAAAGAGAAAACCATCAGTGCAGCTCTGCGCTGATCTGAGATTATTAATCACTCTTCTGGACAAATGGGGGGGAAGGAACTTCAACAGAATCACATTCACATCCTCTTATAATACAAGTAAACAAGTGGAATGACGTTAACAGCACTTATTAAATATCAGAACAATGGCAGCAGTGGCTCTGGGGGAGAATATCAGAGTGGGTGTTTGGATACATATCAATCCTTGCTGTGAAGACATTAGAAGTCAAAGTGAGATAAAGATCACAGGGATTGCATGAGATTCTGACTTCAGTTTTTTGGCCAATGATATGACACCTGTGGTGAATTATAGTCTCCAGCCTTGTATTATTTATCCAAATTCCATAGCTGCTGCATCCCACCTCAGAGTCTGGGCCAACAAAAAGTTTATCTGCAGCAAGCTGCCCAGCAACAAGCAGCTAAATGTGACAGCATTAATATGGTATCGATATGAACTGAACTTACACTCCACTTGTGACACCGCAGGATCAGAACCTGCAGCCAAGCATGGTGCCATGTCTGGCTTTCATGGACACTGGCAGTGTATTGATCCAGACTTTTGTAAATTTTTAAAAACACAACACCAAGCTATCACCCGTCACCAAGCTGACCTAGCAAGTGACATGGCAGGAAAATATGGTGGAAACTCTGCATAATCGTTGGACGGTCAGGCAGTTCTTTTTTAAAGGGGACATTTTATGGAAACATCACTTTTTGAAGGCTCTTTAACATATATCTGGGTGTTTGTCTTGCCTTCTGGCCCCAAAATGTGAGAACTAACAAAAAAATCTGTAATTTGCGCGCTAGGTTGAAATCCATGTGGTTTTATGAGCTGCTCCATCAATTGTCATACAATGATATCATTAGTTTTCGAATTTGCATAATACTACCCCTACCTGTGAGTACTGGTACCGGTAGAGGGGGCAGGGCGAGGTGTGCAGTGATGTCTGATCCTTGGGGTATTTTGACTGAAACATGTCACAGACATGTCATGGGAACTATTTTAATCTATGGAAAAGTGGCATAATATGTGTCTTTAAAAAAGGCTGTCATCCCTGGAGCTCTAGAATTAAGCCTGCAATGAGATGGGACATTTGTTGTTCTTAAAAAAGCTTTTTCAAACTTCAAACAAAATACAAGAAAAGCAAAACATGGGGAAGTGGTGCAAATATTCCAATCTAGGAACTAATGAAAATTTGAAGTAGTTGTGTCGGAGATATTGTGTCCATAATAATGGACTACATGTGCATATGGATGGTTGGACAACCCGAAAACGTGTCCCCTGCTCTGCCTTCTGCTGACATGGAGGGACACTGTAAATGATTATACCTCTCTGATTGTGTTCTCTAAGATTTGGGATTGACTCAAAGTATCATTGTCTACCACTGTCGTGCTCTGTGTTGCCTATGATGAGGAGTGACCTGATGGCTGAGGGGGCTATCTCCACAACAGGAGGCTGTGTGTCTGTGTTTCTGCGTGTCTCACCATCATTAATAATAGCAGTCAGCATGCTGCCCTTCTTCTTGCTGGCATGTCGGTCGTAGGACAGACACTGCAGGTCTCTGAAGCTGGGGGCCCCTTTGGGACAGGGGGTTCCTTCACAGGCTTTGTGCTCCACGCTGGCCTTCTGACAGTTTCGCCCGCCAGGACCAGGCCTGCACACACACGCACGCACGCACGCCCGCACACGCACCCACACACACACACACACACACACACACACACACACACACACACACACACACACACACACACACACACACACACATTACATACATTGTGAACAGTCACAGTTCAGGAAGTTAACCATCTACCAGGATAGACTTTATTGGTGGTGTGAGGCAGAACAGGTCAGTGTCACTAAAAATGAAGCATGAATGAAGATATTGAATTATTTTCATGCATGCTTGTTTGGAAGCTGACCTGAGTGTCAATTAGAATCAGTTTAGTTGGTGTGCTTTTCAGCGAGGTGCCTCTCGGCAGTGTAGCAGTCACTCAGAGGTTCTGTAAGACGGAGGAGACCCGTGCTGTGGTGACAGTATCACATGATAGCACCTCACAGACTCACAGAGATCCAACCATTCACTCTAAATGCACACAGCTGAATTTAAACATATTTACCCATAATTAAAAATATGAAATGTCTGTGTGTAGGTCATACTACCAAAAGCAGCGTTTTCTGTGTCAACAGATATCAAACAGCTGAATTCAGAGCTCCACTCTGCTCCATGGAGATCTGCATCCAGCATCAGCTTTACAAAGTCACATCCATCACACACCAACAGCAGAGAGAATTTCTTTTTACTACTCCTGACTCACTGCTTCTTTATCCTACCTGGGATTCATCAGATGTAGCATAAAATTCATTTTCAATCAAAATATGATACATGCATTTCAACTTAGTTCTCCTGTGTTGGACATTAGGAAGTCTCTACTGGGCTCCATTGGATAAATGAACCAATGTCCCTTAACAGAACAGGACATTTACATTTTGTATTTTCTCCTCATACAGCATATATATCATGGACATATTCTTAATCTCCTTATATATTTATCTCTGTCAACTTCATATTCTCTATTCTTTGCCGAGGGAGCAACTGTAACTCAAACTAATTTGCCCCAATCACTAAATTATCTGACTCTGATTATAAATGTGACTGATTATTCCTTAACTCTTCTAAATCTCTCCCACACACACACACACAGAGGTGACATACGGAGGGTTGTCACATTTCCTCTGTCTGAACTGGACTCCAGTACCGCACGTCCTGCTGCACATGCTCCACTGGCTCCATGGACTCCAGTCGCCATCTACGTGCTGAGGGATGGGAGTCTTACTGACACACTCGCCTGCCCTGCACCACTAACACACACACACACACACAGGTTAAAATCATTTTTAATACACCCAGCACTCATCGATGTGTTCTCTGTCTGTCAGAAGCTGTAACTTGACTGCACAGTGTGTCAGTAAGGAAGCTCTACCTTGTCTGCTCCACACTCTGTTCCATCCAGAGGGGGATCCAATTTGGTCTTGCAGGATGCATCTCCCTCTACTAGACACCACAGGCCAGCACACATGAGGTGCTGACACACACACACACACACACACACACACACACACACACACACACACACACACATAATTCTGATAAAAATCCCAGCATTCTGAAAATAAAGCTTTTGTCACTAAAAGTCAAGGCCCCGGAGCAAGTGAAGGATTCTGTCCTCTGAGTCATTAAAGGGTTTTTATTGTGAAACATTTGCGTATTGTCTCTGTGAAACAGCCCTGTGCACCCTGACAGTTGCCCAATCAAATGACAGGCTTAGAGCTCAGAGTGCTTGTGCTTCTGTTGCTGACAAAGTCTTGTGTCTAAGTGTGGATTTAAGTCATAACCAGGTGGATTCACAGCGCAGCAACCTGCTATATATCCTGCTTCATTCACAGAGCTCTGACCACTGGAATCTCAAGCATTTTTATAACTAAAAACTGCAAATAAACACTTGTTCACTTTGCCTGCAGCCTTCAGGCCTCTTGTAACTACTGTTTACATACTGTAGTACTACAATGACCTGCATGTGACCAGTTTGTCTGCTGTCTGTAGATAGTTGATGTCTTGATCCCACTGTTGCTGCACACTCATTTTTGTTTCTTCTCAAATTTCAAAACTGTCACATGTAACATCACATTGATGTCACTGCAGTTTTCCTCTCAGAGGTTCCTTTCATGACTGATCATCCATGCGCCATTTGACAGTGTGGGCTCCTGTTGAGGCACTTCTGGTGGTTCAGGTTGATTTATTAGAATTCATGCAGGCCTGAAATCAGTCATCACATTTTGCCCATGGTGATTCAAAGTGATTTTGTGTAAGACTGCATGTTGATCAACTATTTTCAGGTCACTCATCAGGATGTTCATTGAGTATCTCAATAAAGACAGTTCACCATGATGAACTTACTGTGTGTAGTTTTTATCACCATGTGATTAGAATGGTACATGGCCCCATCTCTACACAAGTTTACCACTCTATAACAGTGCATGACTCTGATCCACCCCAATCTACTCACATTACTGTCTGATACTACATATCTTCATATCACAGGTTAGATGTTGAGAGGATGACTGACAGCTTACATCACCATGACATCACATGTGACAGCTGTGCAGAACAGTGAAGAAATGAACACACGTGAAAACCAGATCAAACCTTCTGACTGCATCCGTTGGGAGGAGGAAGCCAAATGTCATTGACTGGTTAGTCCCACATTGTTAAACAGAATAATATGTGACATTTAAAATACTGGGATAAATGGGAGTGTGTTGTACCTCCATGTCATTGCAGAAAGTGGCATTGGTTCCGAAAAGGATCTGGCACTGTTCATCGACGCTGTAGTGCATGCCTGGCAGCTTGGGAGGCAGCCGGACCTGGTAACGGCTCCTGGGGTCTGTGTGCAGTAGGCAGCCGCTGGCTTTGGATCTGTTTGAGAGGCCAGAAAAGAGATGGATTCATACTGCGTGCTTACCAGTCAGCTCTTTCACTTCCAAGAGTTTTGTTTTCATTGTCAAAGCTGAGTCCAAGAGCGACTTGGCATTAACATGGCAGATTTTGAACAATGTTAGTTGTTATTTTGAAAGCAGATGCAGATGAACATTGATGGTGACATCAAAGCATTTAAAATATGAGCCAAAGCAATGGCTCCATTGTACGTGTGATCTCTGTCTATTATTTGTGCATGTTTCCTGGGGGTTGTGTTTATTGTCCAGCACAATATTTTATCTTAGTCTGCAAAAATGCAGCTTGTGGATTAATAAACAGTGACAAGTGCCTTCAAAAAGACAGCCCGGGGCCACATGGAGCCCTAATTTTTGTAGTTACTACTGCATGATGTTTAGATATGCAGCACATCGACGCTCACCAAGTACTTTATTGAGAACATCATATGACTACTGAGGAGCCTCTGTCTGCTCCCAAAACAGCTGTAATTCTTTGTTATATTGGCTCAGAGACTTACAGAAGTAAATCCTCTCTAACTATAATTATCCCATCTTATCTTTTTCATCCTAAGATTTATCTCAAGTTAGGTAATCATACATAATCCAACAATAGTATCCAACTTATGTGTGTGTTGGCCAACACCCAGAGACATAGATTCTCAGCTAACTACAGGACCACAGCCTTAGACAAGTCAGGCAAATGGTGGGAAAGTGAAACTTAGTCCAATTTAATGTTTATTCAAACCACGCTGCATGTCCATATCCTACCCTCAGACCTACCAACACCACACATGAAAATGTAAACTGCATTGAGAAATGTGTTTAAACAAGAACGGGCCAGACGTCAGAAATGTGTGTAACATTAATAACTCATTTGAGAGGTGGTCGGTGGTCCAGTGGTTACAGCACATATTATGTTGGCACAGCCTGAAGCAGTGATCACTGGTTTGACTCCCTGCCTGCTTTCCTGTCTCTCTTCTATCTCTGTCTTATCTAATAAATGCATAAAATGCTCCAAAAAATAACTTTAATTATTCATTTAATTATTGTACATTGCTCAAAACGAGGTCTCTTGAGCAACAATTCCATTTTCAAGAATACAGCAGATGTTTGGAAACAGAAAAGGGTCTAAATGTCATTCTTATTTAAAGGAGTTCAACTCCACTTTGATGATGCGTGTCACTGGTCTTTGGTGTTGTACAAGGAAGACTGATGGTGGCGATGAGTTTGCTGTAAAAGAAAGCATGTTTCCATTTTCTCCGTGTTTGTGGTTTTGGTACCAGTGAGTTGGAGACATTTCTCTTAAGCTGCTTCACAGATCAGTTTCCAGGTCTGATAAATCACTCAGCCCATTCCAAAACGTCCCGTTCCATCAAGGCTGCTCAGCTGAGTCTCTAACCTCAGATGACATGGAATTATTAAATGAGCATAGAGCATATTTGAGCCGTGATCAATCTGCAAGTTAAGAACTGGGGGTGTGAGAGACAGATTCATGAATGCAAAACAGGTTTTTAGCATAAATCCTGTTTTACATCCACCAGAAAGCAGCCCTGGAGACTAGCCCTCATAATGTTCTTTAGATGTCTGTCAGATTCTGAGCATGTGAGGCCCCAACTACATCTGACTGTCAGATTCTCAGCTTTTTTCAATTGAACTCTTTTAGAAGAATAGCCAGATGTTGCTCAGGAGCTGCAGTCTGATGGGGAGATGTTTCACTTCCAGTTTCAATTTGGTGAAGTTTCATTTGAACTCTGTTGGATTTTGCATGAGGGAATCAAAGAGCCAGTGACAGAAGAACCTACTGTTTGGTCAGATCAGCTAAGCTGTCTCACAGGTCCTCAGCTTGTTTCTCTAATAACTCTCTTTCCTAATTGGAAGACCACATCAAAGTGTTTTGAACTTATTTACTTAATTGTGTTTTGGGGGGAGGGACTGAGTTTGAGCCATTAGAATGTCTTAAAACACAGATGGGTGACCAAAGTAAGAAAAAAGAAACATGAAGCATCCTATTAATGGTGTCATTGTGGCACGAGCCTCCAGAACAGCTTCAGTTCTTGTTGAGAAGGATGGAAGGAGAGTGTCCTGTGTATGTTGTTTCACTGACTGTGGTGAAAAGCACCAAGAGCTTAGCTTAGACCTTCCCAGCAGCTATCAGCAGTATTTTTAACTCTTGTCACAAGAAAGAAACTTAAACTTTATTTATTTATATAGCACCTTTCATACATATAAAATGCAACACAAAGTGCTTTACAAGTTAAAAGAAAGAAAGAAAAAAGAAGAAGACCTGACCCCTCCCACACACACATACACACATGCGCGCACACACACAAACATGCACAAACACTCATCCACTCAGGCACGCACACTCAAACGCAAGCATGCACTCATTAAAATAGGGTATAGGATATTGCTGGTATGGCTGAGCACTGAGGATCCTGGTGAGGAAAGCATTATTGGGGAGGCCGTCCACACAGGGAAGTGTTGCAGAGCCACTGCCACAGGGGTGCCACCAGAGGGACCACAGATGGAGGAGCCGACACCGTAGTGCAGTCCCCCCCATCTATCCAAGGCAAGGCAGTCCCCAGGGCAACACCCCCGTGGGCAGCCCAGACTTAGCCCCCGGTGCGGAGGGCCCCCTATGAGGAAGACACTGGAGCTAGAAGGTAAAAGAAAAGCAATGTAAAATCAACCATAAAAGTAGTTAAAAGTGGTTAGAATCAACACTTAAAGAAAATTTAAAAGACTGTATCCTAAAAGTTCCTAAAAGCAACCTAAGATCTAAGTTAAACACCATAAATAACTAATTAAAGGAGATAAGTTCCTAAAAGCAACATAAGATCTAAATGAAACACCATAAATAACTAATAAAAATTGATATTTAAGAGGGATTGAGAGAAAATCAATTAAAAGCCAAGCTAAAAAGGTGGATCGTGAGCCTACTTTTAAAAGCATCAACAGACTCTGCGGCCCTCTCTTGGCTTCAGGACCAATAATTAAAACTTGTGTTTTGTCCTGGTTGAGTTGCAGGAAATTCTCTGCCATCCATGATTTTATAGCTAAAATACAGTTAAGAAGAATATCTACTGGCCTTTGGTCACCAGGAGACACGGCGATATAGAGCTGCGTGTCTTCAGCGTAACTATGAAAATTTAGACCGTGCCTCCTGATGACACTGCCAAGCAGAAGAATATATAAATTAAAAAGTATTGGACCTAAAATTGAGCCTTGAGGCACCCCACAGTTCATTTTATAGGTTCTTGAGGAACATGTATCCATACTTACAAGAAACTGTCGGTCATTAAGGTAGGAGCTGAACCAGTTTAGAACAGCACCAGAGAGGCCCACCAGGTTTTTGAGCCTGTTCATCAAAATGTGGTGATCTACTGTATCAAAGGCAGCGCTAAGATCCAGTAGTACCAGGACTGAAAGTTTCTGTGTGTCCATGTTGCACCTGATGTCATTAACAATCTTTAATAGAGCAGTCTCTGTGCTGTGGTTCATCCTAAAACCTGACTGATACTTCTCTAAAATATTGTTTTTGTTTAAAAATTCATTTCAAGAGCTAATTTTTCTAAAATTAAAAAAAAAAAAGGCAAGTTGGATAGATAGAGTGTTGGGGTCTAAGTTACTCTTCTTCAGAAGGGGCCTCACCACTGCTGTTTTGAAGGCAGCAGGGAAGACATCTGTCTGGAGAGAGCAGTTCACTATGGTTAACAACTCATCCTCAAAGAATCCATAAAATGTTTTTAAAAGTGATTTGGGAATGGGATCTAAAAGGCAGGTTGTGGGGTTGACTTGGGAGAAAACTCTACCAAGCATCCCTGCATCACCCAGGACAAAACGCTCCAGTGTTTCCTCAGATAAAAACAACGGTGCAGATGAGTTACACACTGCGTTCTGTTGAAGTAAAAGACTGGATCTAATGACATCAATCTTACTTCTGAAGTGGTCTGCAAAGTCCTCACATAGAGAGACTGTTGGGACTGTCTAAAATCAGGGTTAGTTAAAAGATCAATGGTGGAGAAAAGGATTTAGGGGTTGTTTTTGTGATCTGTAATACGTTTAGTAAAATGGGATGTTCTTGCTTGTTTGATGGCATTATTGTAGATTTTGAGTTGCTCACGGAGTATATCGTAGTGTACTGTCAACCCAGTGGTTCTCCTTTCTGCATTTCCTTTCTGCACTCCTGCATTTTCTTTTCAGTTGTTTTATTTCATCATTTCTCCACAGGGGTATGAGTTTCTGTTTAACTCTTTTGGTTACAAGTGGAGCTACTGAGTCAAGGCTCAACTTAAGTTTACTGTTAAAATTATCAACAATAAAATCACAGGGTGCAGGTACGATGACTGAAGGAGAGTTGTGGAAGGTCTCAATAAAATGTGCAGCCACTTCAGAAGTAAGGTAGCGTTTCCTCCCAGTTCTCACTGGGGCCTCCTGATGACTAAAACTGGTGATATTAAAAAAGATGCAGTAGTGGTCAGACACAGCCAAGTCAAAGACAGAGGACACACTGGTGGACAGGCCATGGGTTATGACCAGGTCCAGGGTGTGTCCTCTGTTGTGAGTAGGCTGTGAAATATGTTGTGTAAAATCCAGGCAGTTTAAAAGGTTTAAAAAGTCCTTTGAGATGGGATCGGACTTATTATCTATGTGCAGATTAAAATCACCAGTTATTATGATTCTATTGTATGTTGGGTGCACGAGAGATAGTAAGTCAGAAAATTCACTGATAAAAGACGTACAATGTTTGGGTGGCCTATAGATTGTGAGGCAGAGAATGGGAGGGCTGCTAAAAACACAGGCGTGGCACTCAAAAGTGGAGTAGTTGTGTAATAGAATTTACTTGGTTGTTAATGATTTTGAAATAATTGAGGCAGTACCACCACCTTTCTTGCCTGCCCTAATAGAAATAAAAAATTAAAATTAGTTGGAGGGGCCTCAGTGAGAAACACAGGTGCGTCAGTGCCCATCCAGGTTTCTGTTAAAAATAGACAGTCGATCTTATTGTCTACAATCAGGTCATTAATGATAAAGTCTTGTTTAAAAGAGAGCACACATTCAAAAGTGCCATGTTGATGGTCTTTGCTGGCTTGGGGTCCTTGGATGATGGTGGGATGGATGACCGTGGTCTGATATTTTAGTGGATACCCCACCACACCGGTTCTGATGGAGTCTGTAAGAAATGATGAGGGGAATGTGAAAAGAATGGCGTGAAGAAGGGCACATGGATGATAAGGAGGTGTGGAGGTCTGTGGTGGAGGATGATGATGGGTGAGAAGTGGGCTGCTGGTGCCTGTAGAGGGGGTTGTTATGAGTAAATGAGTAAATGAGGAGGAGGTCGTGGAAGAAGGGGGATGGGGGTGACAGGAAGACAGTGGAGAGGGGGTGTGGCAGGTAGATAGTCACGCACGTGGGGTTGATTGGATGGCGTGCTGAACATTAGCTGCAAGCATCTGGCTTCCTAAGGAGTTCAGGTGGACTCCATCACTGCTAAAAAGGGTCGGGCGGTTCCAAAACAAGTTAAAATTGTCGATAAAAGCAAAGTTGTGGAATCTACATGCGGACTGAAGCCAGGTGCTGAGGGCAAGAACTCTGCTAAAACGCTCGGATCCATGGGAGCGCGTAGGGAGGGGGCCGCTGATGAAAACAGCCTTCTTGCATGTTTTTAAAAGGCTAAAAAGGCTGTTGAAATCCTTTTTTGTCATCTCGGACTGCTGACGGGCCGTGTCGTTTGATCCTACGTGGATCATCACCTGGTAGATGGAGGATGGGAGCGAGCGCAGCAGACCGGAGAGTTTGCCCAGGATGACCGGGACAGTAGCACCAGGGAGGCAGTGGGTGATAGCATTTGAGAAACGAATGCCTCGGGTGTAAAAGTCTCCTAATATTACGGTGGAGGGCGTAAAAAGAGGTTGCGAGCCCCCATGTCTCAGGGGGCCTAGATTCCCAATGTGTGTCAGGGGAGACGAGCACTGTGTGTGCACCTCGGCAGCTGAGCTGGAGGAAAGAGGGCCCATACAGACCAGGTGGTGCCGGCTTCTGGAGCCCAGAGCGGCCTCTGCCCCGGGTGGTGGATCATGAGCCTGTTCACCATGGAGACTCCCTAAGCGCCTCAGCACTGCCTCCTTCAGAAGCCTGCGACGTGAAGCAGAAGTCGTGGTCCGGGATGACAGCTGGTGATCCGGGGCTCCACTGCTACGACGCCTCTGGACACCACCGAGAAGCAGTGGAGGAGACATCGATCCAGAGCGGAGAGCCTCGGCTGCCGTGTTGTCCGGCGATGGGGAGGGAGCCACAGGGCCCGCGGATGACAGGCCATTGGAGCAGGGAGCTGCAGACGTCGCACCGGTCTCTGGCGGGGATGGAGCCGCAGCAACCACCGGAGCCTGGTCCGCGCTCCAGCCTTGACCATCGCCCGGGTCCTCGCCAAGCTGCGACAGAGCCTCGAAGCGATTGGAGAGTGGGAGAGGAGGTTAGCCAGCCCTGAGTGAAGTCCTCTGTCAACCCTGGACAACTACCTCAGCCCATGATCGCTGGAGATGGGAAGTTGAGCAGGAGGGCGGCTGCAGGCCGGAGGGATCCCAGGGCACCGTGTCCTGGAGGGCTGCGGAGAGTGAGGAGATTCGCAGCGACTGCTCGTGGGCAACGTCCATGCACTGGGTCGGCAGGGCCTCTTTGCTCCTTAGCTCATCGGACAGTCGACGAATATCCTCCAGCAGGTCAGCGATCCTCTTATGGGCTTTCCTGAGTTGTGGATCGTCTCCAGGGAGCTTGGAGGTAGCCATAGCTCGTAGCTTAGCTGAGTAGCTGTTAGTAGCTGGCTACGCCGTCAGCTTTTGAGCAGTCAACAGCCGCTGATGGCCTTAATGACACGCAGAACTGCAGCTGTACGTGTGAAAGGACTAAAAGCGACTAAAACCTCCTCTGATCTTGGATTAAAACCACTTAAAACAACTAAAAACAACTGTGAAGCCGGTAACGTTTAACAAACACACAGGGCACAGGAGGATAGAGAAAGAAAGAAAGAAAGGACATTTCATGGGTGCAGGCAGCAAACTGTCGCTGATTGATGTTCCTCAGAGAAAGGTGCTTTCACCACTTGCCATGAAATAAGGCTCTAAACCTACGGAGGTTTAATTGCTGTGTGTGCACCAAGTTCATCTGCAGCAGTAGGTTGTGTTACAGTGACTTTGTTTCTGTTGTTCAAGCTGAAGGAAGCCAAGTGGCTGAGATCAGTATCAACATTTGAGCGTGCTAGCTTCAGAGATGCAGTCAGATGATACAGACAGTCGAGGTCATGACGTCACGTCTATGCTAGCCTCCATTACTCTAGGTTTTGTAACTCGATGCAATCTCCCGTTGTGCATTTGTGTCATCAGTCTGAAAACAGTGTGTAGCTGAAGTTTAGTTTCCATATGCTAAGACAAACAGGACCCACAACAGCAGCTGCTGTGAGAAATTGAGACTTTCAGGATTTTAACTGAGTTGAACAATGACTACTTTTTGTGAGCACACATAAAAAAAACCACAACTTTAAGGGTGGATACTTATGTCATCATAATTCAGTCTGGTCCATATCCACAAGACTCAGTAGTGCTGTGTTCTTAACTCACTTTTATAAATTTTAGCTGTAATCACTGCTCTGTAAAAACCTAATTACTATTTCATCCTTCTCAAGTTGAGTCCTGCACTTCCTAATTGGTGGGCAACAGTCAGTTTGGGTTGTGTACTCAGCTGACTATTCATACTGCTGGCATCATCCAACTTCAACCACATCACGGAATTTGCTGACGACTGTGGTGGGCCTAATTAGCAAAGCACTTCACACATGAAAGAGCTCTTAAATGACATCACTGCAATGTCTCCACTTCTTGTGTAATCTGAAGTGATCAGTGATCATTCGCAGTGATCAATTTTGACTGTATCTAACTCACACCCAACAAACATCTGACGGAAAATAGTACTTGTTCATACTCAATCTGTGACATTGGGAGAATAGGAGGTCCTTTGGATGACATCAGTTGAATAGGAGGTCCTTCAGAGGACATCAGGAAGAGGACATCAAAGAGGTTGTTCAGAGGAAGTCGGTAGAGTAGCTTCAGTGAATACGAATACGAATTACTTCATTAATCCCCAAAGGGAAATTCATTTGTCTGTCAGCTCATCAACCATTTGCAGAAGAATGAAGAAGCCTGATGGCTGAAGGTACAAAGGATCTTCTATATTTCTCCGTCCTGCAGTGAAGAGAGAGGAGCCCACCACCGCTCTTCTCTTGGTCCATCAAGGTGTTATGAAGAGGATGATCTGAGTTGTTCAGAATGGCCTCCACCAGCATGTATCTCTCCACCACATCCTCAGTGAGTCCATCAGGGAGACATGACTGAAGTCAAGTGCCTCAGGATGTTTAGTCTGTATCCTAGCAACCACTTCATGGAGAACTTCACATGGAACTTCAGCAGTAGCCGCTGGTGGGATGTACACAAGTATTGTTTTGATTTGAAAAAATGTCTACTTCCTGAGTCTTCATCTATATCTCCAGCTCCTCATCACTCTTGTTGAGCAGAGAGTTGATATTTTGCATGATGACTGACAGCAGAAAGGACCTACAGCACATCTCCACTTCCAAGCCTTCAACCTCTGCACCACCAGCACAGCAACTACGAAAGCAGCTCCTCATCCCAGCTGGAGCAGGGTGGCATCCTCCAGACTTGCTCCATTTTCAATGACAGAAATTTAAATGACAGAATAAATGACAGACATTTGCAGTCACTGTGCAAAAGGAATGTGGACAAATGTGATCCAGACAACCTCTGAATGTGGTCTGAGAAATCAGATCTCAGATCAGCCCTGAATGCATCTTGGGTGTGTTCACACCAGAACTTATTGCTGAACACTGAGATAGGATCACCTGAGATATAGGTTGATACCAGGTGTGAATCACACACAGGGAAAGTAATGAAATAACTGTGGCCTGTGCAAAAGTTTCTAACAAGAACATTTAAGACTTGATTATGTCTCTGTTGACTCATTAGATCTTGTAAAGCAGGCCAAAAATGTTATTATTGACATTGATTAACTGTAATTTTTTAAACATTGGCCTCCCATCAGGACCTCTGGTGCACTCAGCTTCGTCTCACCTGAGGAAGTTCTCCAGATCATCACGGCTGCATGAGGACCAGGACAGGTCACTGGGGTTTCTTCCTTTCACCCATTCACCTGACATGATGTGGGAGTGACCGGTGCAGGTGGCGTGGTCGTCGTCATGGCTCATTCCCATGCTGAAGACAAGACATGGATACAAAGACACTGAGTCAAAGACAAGAGCTGGTTATCCATCTGTTACCTTTACAGTCTCTTTTTGTAAAACAGATGCACTTTGAAGCAATGAGTGACACATACAGCGCCCTGCAGTGTTTTCTGCAGACACAGAGAAGACTTTATCAATAGATGGATGTGAGGTGTGTGTTTTTTATTGTTATCTTCAGTCCAGTTTTGTTTCACCTCCTGCTGCATCGTTTCTCTGCTCCAGAAGTCTCAAATACTATCGCAAACATATCACCTCCTATAAGCACAGATTTGTGTACCCACACAAAATATTGTCAGATTCTTATGGTTTTGATGAAATGTATAGAAACAAGTGAATAGAAACAGCCAGCAGCCCTGAGGATGTGAACTGAGAACTAACTTGGGTCAGAGCCTTACAGAAGAAAAGTCACTCTTGTGACTTCCTTGTTGATAGTTCAAGTGAAACTTGACAGTATTGGATGACTCACTTTAAGGTAACAAATCTATTACTGATCTAACATGGAGAGTCCACAGCCACCGAGGTGCAGACCAATGTGTGAACTACAGCCCAAGCTCAGCAGAAGTAAATGATTAAGGAACAGTAACACACATAACATGTGGGGCACGTGTTCAAAATGGTGTGGCCTGCAAGGGACCGAGGAGAGAGAAAAGAGACGTTGGTCTGACATTTTTACACACTCGCACACACTCACATGTTACGGATTCTGTTACAATGTTGATGTGATGTGTGCAGTTTTTGCTGTGCTTGGTGGTGTGTGGCGGGAGCCGTGCTCTGGTGTTGGAAACACGGTGCGCCGCGTCTGTCTCGCTCACCACAACCATGTCTCACCTGTGACCGCTTTCTCTCCATTCCTCACCCAGGCGTGTAGTGAGATACCCACTACTCGTCCCATTCTTCATCCATTCACTGGCAAAGTCCCTGGACCTTCACACATTAACAAACACTCACCTGCACTCACCTACACCGACATTCCCGGTCCTGCTCCACTGCTCCTCTGCTGAAGCGTGCACCGTTGCAGGGGCGGTATTTAACCAACCGCCTGTTATGTACAGGGGTGTTCCGGTTTTTGGTATTATTGCATCTATGTCAGTATGGTGAACCGGGTTAATGGATTTCACTTATGTGTTAACTGTTTAGTATTAATGTTTGTGTTTTTTCATGATGTGTGTTTTGGGGTCAAGGAATGTGTGTTTTTGAACCATTATGGTTTTGGGTCTCCCCTTGATAATGGTTTGTCCCAGCCAGACCTGATTGGGCCGATTTGGCCTAACTCTTGGCCCTATTTAAAGAAGCCTCATTCGGCTCCCTGAAGGAAGGTGTGCTGATCTGTTGTGAGGTTTGGACGTGGCTGTGTTTTTCTGCTGGTTGTTGTCCTTCAGTGTGTTTATTGTTGGGGTGTTTTGGTGAAATAAAAAGAAAACCTTTTGCTGGCACCTGAGCTTCCCTGGTTCCTGTTCCAACCTCTGTCTGAGTCTAGTCCTGTCGGATCCCTGGACTTGTGGGGAGGCTACTCGGTCCCTCACAAACAGTTAATGCTGCATGACTCATCTTTAATTCACCACTGTGCCAACTGTACTTGTGAATCTGAATTCTGAGTGACAAAAAACAAAATGTGGTAGTACTGTACTGACACGAGTGCCTGTGTGAAAATTTCACAAATCATGATTTTCATTTGAGACCTGCAAGCACACATGACTGCAGCACACACATTTCACAGAGAGCCTGAGGGGAGCTCTGACAGGAAGGATCTCTCACCCACAGAATGCACACACACACACACACACACACACACACACAGTGCACGTCTGAGTGAGAGACACACATAGCACAATGCAGGAATGAGTGTGTATTGAAACAGAGAGGACTCCACTTTGGCACAGTTACTAAGACTGTGTGTGTGTGTGTGTGTGTGTGTGTGTGAGTGTGAGTGAGTGTCCACCCAAAGCCATGACCTACATTTGCAAATTAAAAACAACAACCTAGTCTGAACTCCAGGCACAGACTCAGAAACTAATAAATTACAAGTGCAGACTCTTCCCCTGGTTGAATTGAAAACAATATAGAATTACATTTAAGGACTCATTCTTGTCCTCATCCACAGCAGCAGACAGTACAATGCCTTCAAAGAACAGAAAATAGATGAGTGTCTGAGAACCTGCCAGCAGAGCCAGATCCTGTTCAGGCCACATTATCTTACAAGCTACACCAAAGCTACACAGTACTGTGCAAAGGTTTTAGTCACTTTACAGTGCTGTAAAGTATTTGCCCCCTTCCCGATTTCTTACTTTTTTGCATATTTGTCGCACTTCAATGTTTAAGATCATCAAACAAATGTTAATATTAGACAAAGATAACCCAAGTAAATATAAAATGGAGTTTTTAAATGATGATTTCATTTATTAAGGCAATAAACTATCCAAACCTACCTGGCCCTATGTGAAAAAGTAATTGCCCCCCTTATTAAACCATGAACTAACTGTAATAAACCAAATTTTTTGGAAAACTGAGTTCAGTTTCACTGTCCACACCCAGGCCTGATCACTGTCAGACCTGTTGAATCAAGAAATCACTTCAATAGAACCTGTTTGAGTGAAGTGAAGTAGGCTGAGAGATCTCAAACAGCAACACATCATGCTGCCATCTAAAGAAATGAACAGATGAAAAAACAAAGTCATTGACATCTGTCACTCTAGAAAGTGTTACAAAGCCATTTCTAAAGCTTTCAGACTCCAGCCAAACACGGTCAGAGCCTTTATCCACTAATGGAGAAAGCTTGAAACAGTGGTGAAAACTTTCCCAAGATGGCTGCCCTACCAAAATACTCCAAGATCACATCAACCATTCATCCAGGAGGTCACAAAAAGAACCCAGAACAACTTCTAAAGAACCGCCAAATACTTTTTTCACTGCACAATAAGTAAAGTGAAGACGTTTTCAAAAATATTGCCATGAATAGTCTTTGTTTATGGGTTACCTTCATACAAAGTTCAGTCAACAGAAGAAAGCTAAATCACATGATCATTTGGTGTGACCAGGCTTCGTCTTTAAAACAGCACCAGTTCTCCTCCACACACTTGTACACAGTTCTTCAAGCTTCTTGACTGACAGCTTGTTGAAGCATCTTGGAGAACTTGTCATAGTTCTTGTGTGGATTGAGGCTGTCTCAGTGTCTTCTGTCTCTGATTGATTGGGGGGGGGGGCTATACCATCTGTTGTAGGACTCAGTCTTCTTGTCTATTCAAGTAGTTATTTTTGACACTCGCTGTAATTGTCTCGTTGCAGAATAAATGTGGGACCAATCAGAGGCCTCTTGGTAGTGTTGCATAATGAATGAAAATCTAAACATCTGAAGTGCTGAAAACTTTTGAACAGTAGTCAAAGTTGAAAATCCTCACTGCTCATATATCACAGAGCTCATTAAATGGCTACATGGCATTACACTTATACATTAAGCAAAAAACACCCTTCTTAGATCTGTGAAACATCAGAACATGTCACGTAGCTACAGATTCACAGTCTGCTAAACTATTTATTATTTATTTATACCACATTATACGCCTGGTCCCACAAGGATGTGTCTTATCGCCCCACATTATACATTCTCATTATACACAAACAGTTTCACATACCAGCACAGTTCTGGGATGTGTTGAAGTGAGCTGGTGACACACTCACATGTCCAAAAACACTGAGTTCACACACAGTGAGCAAGTGGCGCGAGCAATCAACAGTCTCCTCCAGAGCACACATTCAATCTCAGGGATTGATCAATGCTTTCCAGCACTCTGGTTATCAAAATATCCCACACACTCATCTCTTGAACCCATAACCATCAGACTCATTTAAATGTATACACTGCACCGGTACTTGAACACAGACTAGTGTCAACATACAAAGGAAGGACTGTGCTTCTCAGTCTTAGCCCTGCAGTTTCATAGATAGGGACAGATATAGACTTTATTGATCCAGAGGGGAATTTAGACATCCAGTTTCAAAGAGAACCTGTACAAAACTGGACTGAAGTGCATTAATATCAGAAAGAAAACATGGAGTGTTCAGTTTCTGTCTGCTTCTCCCTGTCAGAAAGGTGTTGCACAGTCTAATGACCAGCGGGATGAAAGAGTTTGTGAGTCTGTCAGTGGAGAAGAACAGGGATAGCAGTTTGTCCAGGGTCCTTCTCTCTGCCACTCTCACCACTGAGTCCAGCTCTGTGTCAACCACAGAGCCAGCCCTCCTCACCAGGATGCCCAGTCATACTGTGTCCCTCTTCTTGCTGCTACCTCCCCAGAACACCACTGTGTAGAAGAGGACACTGGCCACCACAGACTGGTAAAACATCTGTAACAGTAGTTGCAGATGTTGAAAGACCCAGTCTTCTTAAGAATATAGACATCTCTCTCCCTTCAATTTTTTCAGACCAGTCCAGACTGTCGTCCAGCTGCAGTCCCAGATATTTGTAGGTACACTGTATTATTTGTAATGTCTCTGATCACATGTGTGTTAAAGTGAAGTGGCAGTAAAAACCCTCAGCTGTACTTCATCTTAAAAACACTGTACCAAGAGATTGATCACAGTAAACATGATTCCTTGAACATATGTGTGAATGCAGTATATACAATAATTAAAAATGTATAAATGGTCCAGTTTTCATCACATATAATCCAGTATGTTGAGCCTCCCATTAAAATGTCTATACAATACCAGCCTGAGCTCACAGTTTATACGACTTCCTTAGTGTTTTAATAGCTACTTGGCACACAAGAAAATAATTCCATGTAGTGTGTGTGTGTGCTTATGTAACACTACTTCCATAATTTGTGCGTACATGGGCAGCAGTCAGACACAGTGTGTGCCAGCTTGTTTCCTTTCCTGGCCCCCAAAGCTGGAGCAAAGCTGCATGATGAAAACTGTGATAACTCCCCCGAGGGCCCAGGGACAGCCACAGAGCCGCTACATTGGCTTCGTTCATTTTGGACTGATTTCAATCCAGGAGAGTCAACGTCTAGCTGCGACAGACGTCATGCTGTCACACAGGGTGAAGGCTTAATCAGACGGTCTGCTCACATCATCTCAACTGTGGACATGTTGGTGGTTGAACAAAGTCTAATATCTAAACATAGGAACAGATTTCCATTCTGAAACATTCACTTAATATTTATGTATCATTTTAAGACAGAACTGTGTGTCCACTGCAGAAACCTGACTTTAGACCTGTAAATCACATCTACCGTCACATTGTTCATTCACACAGCAGCAGTATGATGCCTTTATAAAACTTGAGCACAGTGAAAACCTACTTGTGTCCGAGCTCATGGGCGATGGTGAAGGCCAGATTGAGTCCATTGTCCTCTGCTAACACACACTTCCTCTTGGCACTGCAGACGCCACCCAGGTACGCAATACCTGTAACACAGTGACACGACATGACAGTGACTTTAACAGGTAACAGTTACAGCTTTGTTGGATAGTATATTTACATGAATACAAGCTCAAACCTCCTGCAAGTGACTCATCACAACTCAGCTGACAAGTACATGAAACAAAAGGGAGTGTTGAGAGGTTCTGTGAGGCTGTAATGTTCACTGCAGAAGAAAGACAGATTATCAGTCCATGCTTTGTCTTTGATATAAACAGAAATGAGGTCTTATCAATACTTATACTACATACAAATATCAATGTGTCACAACAAAGGAAAGTTGTAAAATGGTTCAATCAATGTTTGAGTCACTTAAGGACTGAGCTGCCTTCAGGCAACTGAACTAAACTGGACAGTGGAAGGTTTGTAGTGGGCATTGCTTTGTTAGACGTGTACGCTCTCACAGCCCTCATATCTGACCTGTTTACAACCCAGATTTTGAAAAAGAAATGATGAAAACTTTTGTGAACTACTGAAAAACTATTATGATAAAAGCATTAAATTAAATTGTGAATACAGCACTTTAAAACCATACAGGCTTCACAGTGGGGGCAATTTGGAGTTCTAGCTTGGCCCACCAGCCCTACAGTCTGAGTGGATTACTGTTACTCTATTGTCTGAGCCACAGCCACCTCCTCCACCCTTTGTGTCACATCTGATCAAGGATGGATGGATGGGTGGATGGATAGATAGATAGAAGAGTATATTAATCCCCTGAGGTTAATGAATTATGTATTCTGTGCATGGACACAGATAAACAGCTATCCTAGACAGTGACATTACTTCTGTTTAGAGCTCATAAATAGGCATAACTCTCCTTTACAACATTTAAGACAGAAATCCAAATGCACTTCTATGGGACTGGGGAGGTGTGGTGTGTAAACAGTCCTGTCAACACAGATGTCAAACAGATGAAAAGCCGTCCGCTGTTTAACCATATTTAACAGCCGGGGTCTCCAACAGGCCAAAGAAACATCATGCATCATTTTCTCTATTCCTGTATTTCTCTTCTCATCCCTTCAAAATATCATTATACACATTTCTCTTAAGGTTCTGAAAGGCTGTGAAATTTCAGACTGCATAGAAACACAGAACAGATGAAGAACAAATGAAAAGATCTCAGGAGTTGTTGTCTTCATTTTTAATGGACCCCACTACAGATATCAAAGTGAAGACAAGCTGATTAGAGGCCTTCATGTACCCACATAGTAGTCCTGTAGCTCTTACATGCGCACCTGTCAGCATAGTCCACCACCTAACAGGATCCCACACATGAATTCACAGTAGCTATACCATATATATTGCAAATGCACAGCTGTTACTTTGGTTTAGCTTAAAAGATTTTAGCAATTCAGCTTATGGATTCCTCAATTGACAATTGCTTCAACCCAAATGCATCAAACCAGTCATATCAGAGTTTCAGGACTTGATCATCACATGTGTGGAACGATGAGCAGGACAAACAGTAATTTTCTTATTAGACTTGATTAATCGGTCTGAAATTCCAGAGGTTCTGAACAACAGTGACACCTTTACTGGACAGAAACCTCTTCAGTTGAGTGCTCATGGTAAGCAGACATGTTTGAAAGCAGGAGTGCTGAAAAATGTTTAAAAAACAATCAATCAGCTTTTCATCCAGGCATGCTTCCACGTGAAAGTTACAGATCTCCATGTGTCAGTAAACACACACATAAACACGCACTTGGATGTCTTTCCACCTCTGGAGTCGGTCCACGGAGCCTTGTCTGAATCCAGACTGGTATGAATTAAATCTCTGATGATAATATGACAATTGAAGCCAGATGAAACCTGACTAGCCCAGTCAACAAGTCAAGCAAGTGTTATTTATACTGTGCCATCTTATAACATTATGGCACTCGATAGGTTTGGCAGGTGAGGTTGAGACAGGGATGCACTTCCTCCTTATATGTAAATCACTGGATAAAATATGGAACATTCATTGTTTCAACAAATTTGATTCTGTAAATTTCAACAGCAACATTGTTTTTTTGAAACCTCCATGGTCCTCTATAATTGAAATAATTGAAAATGAATCAAACTGAATTAAGACAGAGACAGTGTGGGAGTAATAATGATAATAATATCCATAATAATAATTAAGATATTAACAGACTCTACAGCTCCAGAGAGCAAGAGGAGGAGAACAACAAAATAGCACATGACTAAGGGACAGAGAAGATGCTGTGTTAGAAACATTCATTAACAGGACATGAATGTGTGCAGAGAGAGAGGAAGAAGTCCTCCAGCAGTAACTTAGGGGATGGTTCAGGGCAAGTTGGAGTGAGCCTATAATCTTTATCAAAGAGGAAGTTTTGAATCTTAAATGTAGAGAGGGAGTCAACCTTCCGGATCCAGACTGGGAGCTGGTTCATCAGGAGCCAGGAGCCACAGGCAGACATGCATTTAGAGAGCAGAGTGTAGGGCATATGAGCACTTTAAGATATGAAGATGCCTGATTATTAAAGGCTTCGTCCATGAGGAAAAGGATTTTAAATTCTGTTCTGGATTACACAGGGAGCTGCTGCAGAGAAGATAATGTGGGAGACATGTGATCTCTTTCCCTTGACAGAGAGAGCAGATCAGAAATCCAGAGGGACAGGGAGATCAAGTTTTAGTCTTATCAGCCAAAATGGCAGATACCCGCATTACTTCACCAGTGCATGAAGCAAGTGAGGTTTCAGGACTTAGGTCTGTGTGATAAGATAAACTGCAGGGGAACAGCTGGAGAAGTTCAAGTGGCCTTCAGCCCATTAGATAAAGAGCAGCAATAAATTCACAGAGATCATAATAAAAGTGAGAGTTAAAGAGAGATTTCCTGTTGTGTCACTAATCTGCCACACTCTGGATCATTATCAAGCTCCATTCAGGACAGGTCCATTGGCCTCCGTTAGTTTACTGTAACACACCAAACTGTGTAATGCAGGCCAAACATGTATAGTGCAAGGTTAGTAAAAAAGGACCTGAGAAGACACTGTGTCCATGTGAGTGTGCTTACACTTCTCGCTTGAGAGTGGATTACATTAGAGCCAATACATGTTGATATTTCTGTTCTGAACATGTTGAGGTGGTTCACTGTTGACATTAATCCTGGATTGGCTCATTCCTTCCTATATTATATGAATTCCTATCAAACAAAAAGAAAAGAAATCGGTAGCAGAACAGTGATTTGTGTTTGATTTCTGTTTTACTTTATTTATGAACTTCCTATTCTGAAACTGACCACGTTCACTATTCACTTGTTTGCTGCCCTGTTAGGTAAACCTACCTGTTTACTGTCCTGCTTGCCTAGTTTATCCTCTAGAAGCCACGGTCTTTGTAATAGAGAGACAATGTGAAGCTGCAGGCAGCTGTGCCTCTGTAATGGTCAGGGCACAACTTTATACACATCTGAAATCATAAAAAAAGACATTTTGAAAATGGCACCAGTTTAGCTTGGTTTGGTTTCAGCCCCTGAGTAGAGGTTTGTGAGCTTATGGCATTTACTCTCTTTAAACTTTAATCTGGAATCATTCCGTGCAACTGGAGAAAGTTGGGGAGTTAATGTGCCGTGAATGTGTTTCTCACACTGCAATCTCCTAAAGCTTATTATGTTCAGGTGCTAAATGGGGAGAAATACAGTCCATTTGGAAGGAAAAACTTTTGCCTCCCCTGTGCCTTTGTGATTATGTGTAGAGTTAAAAAAAGACAAATTAAATGTTAGATTGCAGTTATTGAGAATATTTTGTCCAAAAAACCCCTGATTGCCTCTCCTGTCCAAGGCAGAGTAAATTGCCACATTACTGCTTATTTTGCAGGTCACCTGGAGGTCAGCAGGTGGGTGAACTTATGTTTGATTGACATGAGTCACACCAATTGGTCAGACAGTGTTAGGTTCAAGACAGACAATGAGCTAGTTACAGAGGATCCCATCACAAACAGTGTCAGCAGCCAGAGGTTACCAGCCCGCACTTTAAGATTTGAGGGTAATACAGGACGCTAACATCAGACATACTCCACCACTACTGTGGTCCACTCCCAGCCCATAACACCTCTTTTGGTCCTCTTTAAAGTGATCATCTGGGTGAGACACTTACAGTGTACAATGTATTAGCTTCAGTAGATTTGGATCAGCGCCACTTTACAGAAGTGCCCACTTGCCCCGCCTCTTTTTTCCACCTAACCACGCCTCCTCATCAGCCTCACTGTTTTCACCTGTTGTTCCCAGCTGCGCCACATTCAAGCCAGCATTTAAGCAACCTCAGTCCACTGTATCATTGCCAACTTGTCTTTGCACCAATGCCAGACCTTCCAGGCCTCTTTCTTGGACTGACTCCCTGGTTTCAACTCAGCTTGCCTTTGACCACCTCTCCTTGTCTTTGCCCCGCTAAACTCAACAGCCTTCCATCCCTGAGCATGAGTTTTGTCTGATGTGTCCTGGTTCTTGTCTGCCTGTGGCTTTTTGGCTTTCCCCTGCTTCAGTGTTGTTGGGAGAGCCCAGTGTCACCTGCCAAGAGATACACCTCTTCTCTCAGAGTGCTACTGGACTGACCTCACCTGCTGGCTCAACGACCTCCTGTCTGACCACGACCTTTTATCTGCCCGCTCCCTTTTGGTGTGTCGGCTCTGCTGCCAGTTCACCTGCTGCTGCCCACAAACTCTACAAGCTACTGTTCTGTTATCATCAACCTGTTATCTACCTGAGCCCTGCCTGTACTAAAGAGCAATTACAGGGATCAGTGTAAAAACAGGTCTACAGAAAAGAGTTTTAAGGAGTGATTTAAGACAAGTCACTAACTAGTTTGTCTCCCCAGCATGTCGATTGCATACTGGCTTGTTGTTTTTGTTTTACATAATATTACTGTAGAAAAAAAAGTATCTGTTCTCTTCTTGTGAGAAATAATGCAGACAATGGTTCTGTAATAGCTTTTAGATGGCTGCTGCACGCTAAAGGAAAGAACACATATGCTCTCCCCCTTCTATGAACAGGAATGAAGAGAGCGGTAAAGCAAACATGAGGCCACAGAACAGGGAACTGTACAACAGACTGTTTTTGTGCTGCTTAGAAACACAGCTGATAAGGAACATGACATTAAGAGGACTTGGCAGAAGTCTTTTGGAACTCCACTGCTCTTCCAGATATTTTTCTAGTTAATCTTGGCGCGGTCTAACATGTATAATTATTTTTCCTGTTAAAAAACTACATTGAACTCTAAGAAAAGATAATTTTCCCTGGGGACCTTTGTTCCAGGTCATACTCCTCTCTCTCTCTCTCCTTGTTTCCTGCCTGACTACACATCAACTATCCATTAAAGGCAAATATGCCAAAAAATACTCCTACAAATAATGAGCTGCATGGGTCGCCCCCCTCTATCAAATCTGCTGATACTGCTGAGCACATTTTAACGTAACCCAACCTGTGTGATGCATTAGCCTTCAGACGGATTTGTAAAAGCTCCCTGCGGTCTTTCTCTTGCACCACCAAATCAACATGCTTTTTGTCTCAATTTGCAAGGGCATAAATCATAAAACGTTTGATGTGAAATGTATGTATTTTTAGGCATTAATTGGCCTTTTAGTTCACAGTACATGGTAGGGAAGTGAGAGGAAATCTGGCGAGAGAGAGGAGTGATGTGGAAAAATATCCACAGAAAGACCTGAAGCAGGAATGCTGCAATGGCATGTTTAGCACATTAAACTGCTGTTCACTGATACTGAGTACGTGTATTACAGGCACATGTCGGTAGGTGGTATTTGGAAGGTTTATTGTCACATACTTGACATTCGTGTGTCCTTTCCAGCATTGTTAAAATATTTTATATTCCTCGAGTAGGTTTAAATATCTCTGTCCCCATATGACTTTGATTTATCATACAGCAACATATAATATGATTTTCTGTAGCAGCTCCTCAACAGTGATGTTATGTTTCTTTTCCAAAATTATATTAGAGAGGCTGTGAGTCTGTGACCTGCCCAGAGGCTCTCCAAAATGGACTAGGTGGAATATAATATGTATCATGTATCATATTGTAACACATCCACGTGGGGATTACTGTAGGTGGTTCAGCAATGTTAACAAGTACCAACAGGAGATTCTTTTGGACTAGAATGATGTGATCTCTTATTTGTCATTTTGACCATCACCAAGCTAAAATGCATTTATTATAATGCAGAGAAGTTATATATGAATGCTTTTAAATCAAAATGACATATGAAGTATTTCAAGTGTTTCAATACAGGGTGGGTGTTTGCCCAATACCTCCCTGTCTGCATACAGTAGAGTGGGATGTCTGATCATTGTTGATGCAGCATTTTGTCTATTATTGATTCTGTAAATGTGAATGTCTGAAATGATGAATACAGTTTCAGTCTGAATACAGCATGTAGTTTAGAAGTCTGAGATCCCCCAACCCTTTCAGACCTTTCATCTTGCCACAGTATCATACCAAATGCACCCATTTAGTAAAATCCACACTTGGTGGTTTTGGATTGGACCAGGCTCAGGGTACAGCCCTGTTCACAACAAACAGAACTTAAAGCTGATGAAAACAGATGTTGGCCTGGATTTGGACATGTGTTTTTTCCTCCTCACTAGTTTGCTGTTTTACAACCATGCATGCTCAGTCAGAAGCTGCAATTATGTGTTGCAGAATGTGTAGGATCTGAGACAATTACAGGAGAGCATCCTCCACCTTTACTTTAAAATAAGGAGGGTAGGCTCAGGGAACACCTGCTGCTGAGTCTTCATGGTGAAACAAGCACTTTTCTGTTTTAATGACTGACATCCATGTTCTGATAGATCAGTTGTTGATCATAAACCAGGCTCCTCTGATAATTAACCCTATGTTTAGCTTTTACTATCCCACAGTGAGTCACACAGCTTGGACTGGATTTTGTGTTTCCACATCTGGATATATAAGCGTTCATTTCTTGACGGGACACTAACTTGTGTAGTGTAAGATACATTTGCTGGGTAATGAGATCAAAAATTACAATTCCACTACACAAATATCCATGTTTGTGATACTTTTATATGTTTTCTTTTCTTCTCTGATCTTTGCTGATTTGGTGAAATCATAATCTATGAAACGAAGAAAAATGTTTAGGGGAGAGATCAATTTCTCAAACCAAAGATGCAACTTTAAACAATGCCTTGGCCAGGCTGACTAAGAACCCCAGTGCTGTTGAGCCATGCATCCCTCCGACCCTCAGCAGCAACGATTTCCTAACGTTCTTTACTGAAAAGATTGTAAGTATCAGAACAAGGATCGGCAGTAGTGGACCACAGATTACAGTCCCTACGGAAGCACCTCCCAGACTTGGTGCATACTCGAACAGCTTCTCCCCCATCGACCTGTCTGACTTAACTTCTGCAATCACCTCCCCCAAATCAGCTACATGTCTGCTTGATCCAATCCCAACAAGACTGCTCAAGGATGTCTTCCCCTTAGTTAACGCTGCTATACTGAACCAAATCAACCTATCCTTAGTCACAGGCTATGTGCCACAGGCCTTTAAGGTGGCTGTCATTAATCCTCTGCTTAAAAAACCCTCTCAGGATCCATTCCAGAACACGTGCTTCAGCTGGGAGCAGCAAAGTCTGGTAGCTCTGAGTTTTTACTCAACCTTTGCTTTATTTTGTTGTGTTTTTGTATGTTTTTGTCGTATTTTGTCAACTACTGATGGACACTTCTGTGGGGAGTTCTCCATGAAGTGGTTGCTAGGATACAGACTAAACATCCTGAGGCACTTGACCTCAGTCATGTCTCCCTGATGGACTCACTGAGGATGTGGCGGAGATATACACGCTGGTGGAGGCCATTCTGAACAACTCAGATCATCCTCTTCATAACACCTTGATGGACCAAGAGAAGAGTGGTAGTGGACGGCTCCTCTCTCTTCACTGCTGGATGGAGAAATATAGAAGATCCTTTGTACCTTCAGCCATCAGGCTTCTTCATTCTTCTGCAAATAGTTGAGCTGACAGACAAATGAGTTTCCCTTTGGGGATTAATAATGTAATTCGTATTCGTATTCGTATTCGTAGATGTACTAGCCAACTATAGGCCTCTATCCAACCTTCTCTACATCTCTAAGATCCTTGAGAAGGTTGTCCTAGTACAGCTACATGAACACCTGCACAGTAACGAGCTTTTTGAAGCTTTCCAATCTGCATTTAGAGAACACCACAGCACTGAAACAGCACTGGTCAAAGTCTCCAACGATCTTCTTATAGCTTCCGACAGAGGCCTTGTCTCTGTACTTGTACTTCTGGACCTCAGTGCTGCATTTGATACCATCGATCACAGCATTTTGCTGCAGAGACTAGAACATGAAATTGGGATTAAAGGATCTGCTCTAAAATGGTTTGCCTCATACCTATCTGACAGGTTTCAATTTGTTAATGTTAATAATGACCATTCCGAGTACAGCAGAGTTACGTATGGTGTGCCACAGGGGTCAGTTTTAGGGCCAGTTCTCTTCACTGTTTACATGCTTCCATTAGGGGATATAATCCGGAAGCACTCCATCAATTTCCATGATGATACTCAGTTCTACCTATCGATAGAGCCAGATGATAGAAGCCACCTCATCAACCTGCAAGATTGCTTGAAAGACATCAAATCCTGGATGTCTTCTATCTTCCTGCTACTGAACTCTGACAAAACAGAGGTTATTGTGTTTGGACCTAAGCATCTCAGGAACACATTCTCCATTCAGATTGCTACTCTGGATGGCATCATCCTGAACTCCGGTCCAACCACAAGGAACCTTGGAGTCATTTTTGACCAGGATCTTTCCTTCAGCTCTCACATAAAGCATGTGACTAGGACTGCCTTCTTTCACCTGCGCAGTCTAGCTAAGATCAGGAATATCCTCTCTCAGAGTGATGCTGAGAAACTGGTCCACACATTTATTACTTCTAGGCTGGACTAATGTAACTCTCTCTTGTCAGGATGTCCAAAAACTCTCTAAAGAGCTCCAGCTGGTCCAGAACGCAGCAGCGAGGGTACTGACAAGAGTTAGTAAGAGAGAGCACATCTCCCCCATTCTAGCTTCTCTCCATTGGCTTCCTGTAGGATATAGAATAGACTTCAAGATCCTTCTACTTACTTACAAGGCTCTTAATAACAAAGCTCCATCTTATCCGAAAGACCTCATTATTCCATACTGTCCTACCAGAGCACTTTGCTCCCAGAATGCAGGTCTGTTAGTGACCTCCAGTATCTCTAAAAACAGACTGGGAGGTAGAGCCTTCAGTTACCGGGCTCCTCTATTATGGAACCAGCTCTCTCCATGGGTCAGAGAGGCAGACACTCTTTCTACATTTAAGTCCAGGCTTAAGACCTTCCTCTATGACAGAGCTTTTAGTTAGGGCTGGCTCAGGTAGTCCTGATCCATTTTATAGCTACACTGCTATAGGCTTAAACTGCTGGGGGACACATCAGGTTACATGGAGCCCTATCCTTCCTTCCTCTCCTCTCCTCTCCTCTCCTCTCCCCTGACACATTTTGAACTGTCATTATTTGTTGCTCTTTGTAGTCTGGCCTTAGTGTCTCGCACTCTCTCTGTATTTCCACAGATCTCTTCAGAGCTCCATCCCCCTGCACCAACCAACCAACCAACCAACCAACCGCCGCCTCCATCACCTCCTTTCTCCTGCTGTTAAACCAGTCTGCACTCCCTGCTCACGACCCTGTCTGCCGTCCAGTAGTCCCATTAAGCTGGCCTTCCCTCCCTGCCCACCAGGAGCTTCCTTCATCATTTTTCATTAATTGACTGATTCCATTTCCATGTTCTGTTCTGTGTTGTAAACTGTCTTCTTGTCTGTATACAACATCTATTGCACGTCTGCCCGTCCTGGGTGAGGGATCCCTCCTCTGTTGCTCACCCTGAGCTTTCTCCTGTTTTTTTTCTTGGGAGTTTTTCCTCAGTCAGTGTGAGGGTCTAAGGGCAGAGGATGTTGTCATAATGCTGTGTAAAGCCCTTTGAGACAAACTGTTTGTAAAAACGGGCTATACAAATAAAAATGCCTTGCCTTGCCTTGTATTTCATAAGGTAATGATGTGTTGTTTCGTAAAATGTTAATGTGTAGTCTTTAATTAAATTATTATTATTATTATTATTATTATTAATAATAATAATAATAATAATAATAATGAAATTGTACTCCAGTACTGTAAATGAAACTTTCAGTGGAATGAATGACCCTCCATGTTTGGTCCACAGACGGAGGTCCTCATTAGCAGATCAGATTCCTCCTAAATGACACTGGATGCTGGTCCTGAACAAGCCTTTACCACAGCGAACTTATAAAGCCCATGTGAATAAAACAGAGCTGAGTGGTGAAGTTCCACAGTGAGGTCAGAGATGTGGCTGAAATTTTCTGCAGCATCAAAGATCCGTTGAAGCCAGCACTTCTGAGGCTAAAGCCCCCAGACAAAGAGCTGCGATCCACAGCGCTGTGGTTATCAGTGCTGGGTTTTGACTTGGTGTTAGGGGCTAGCTGGCTGATCAAACACTGATGTGTTGGCTCACATAGCTGGCAGCACATCCAGCCAGACAGCCTCAAAAGAGCTACAAAGCCTGATCAGGCCTCTGGACTCACAGCACTGTGCTGCCCACAAGCAGCTTCGGCCAGCCATTTATTTTGCGCTAATTAGCCGTTACAACATGAAGGGCTTTCCAATGAGCCACTGAATCCTGGGCAGTCGAAGCTCCCAGTGCTGACAACACAGGCCTGAGTCAGCCTGGAAGAGACGCTTTGTTCGCCCTCTCACGTACACATACATGCACACACATATATGCACACATGCTTGCACATAAACACATGCAAATACTGGTTCACCATAGATTGACCCCACTGACCTTGTTGTCACACTAACCTCCCCCACCTATGTACACACTACACACCAACATACTGTACACAGATATGCACATGTGCCATCACACACATGCATTAATACAATAATTAGTTAGCTCCTTCTCTCACACATGCACTCACGGTGAAAAAACTCATGCACATGCAAACAGACACAAAATCACATGTGCATTTATATAAATAAGTAGAGCTGTTTGCCTCTCAATAGGAAGGACTGCATTAGATTGTGCAGGTGTACCTAATGAAGGGACACAAGTGCTTGTGCATTTATTCACACAACATACTGACTCATTCACTGTTTACACACTTGGAAAACTAGTACACAAATTGTACATGCACACTGTCTATGAACACCTGTCCAAGTCAGTCGATCACAGCATTCACTAGTAAAAGGTCATAGGTCATTGAAGGCACTGAATGCACATCTAATACCAGAGATCATATCTTTTTTTGTTATGCCATGATAAAAATGGAGTCCACATCTCAGGTCAGGTGACAGCAAATAAGGCACTGGCACTGTGGAAGACTGCAAAAGTTGTGGTTAACATGTTATGGCCACAAATATCATAATAATATTAGTTGGTAATTGTCAATAAGTTTGTTTAATCATGTTGCCATTACTTCTTCTCTTTTTCTTCTCTTCTCTGCAGAGCTGCTCTCAGGTGATGCTACTTTTGAGAAGTGTTTCCTTTAAATCTGAATCATCAACACTCATCAACTTTTAATACATGTTTTTTTCCCTGTTCTAACATGTATTATGTCTTTCACTGTACAAAATGCTGTGTCCATCTTTGTTTTGAGTCTGGGTTTAAACAAATGTTACCAAAAGAGACTCGACTGTGAGCTGAGGTGCCAATGCAGAGCCTGGACTGACTGTCTAAGAGCTGTCTGGGACAGTGAGGTTACTTTCAAATGGTGGAAAAAGGTTTGTTGTGTTTTCTGCCTTTGTCAGCACAGGTTGCCTGTACTGTATATTTTGCAATGGATACTTCCCTGTTGTTTATCCAGCTTTAAACCATTCCCAAATCACAGATGCTGTGTGATCTCTCATTGTGCCCTTCACACAAAGACACTGTGTGAGTGTTGTTGTATCTTACTCTCTTTGTCTCTCTCTCTCTCCCACTCGCTCCGTCTCACATACACACACAGGGTGTGAATCAGCTGATTTTTACAGCGTCACCTCCCACCAGAGAGCAGCTACTCCATGAAGTCAACCGTGACTCTCCAGTCATCCGGCCTTCGTTCAACATCAACATCCCACCAACCCCCTAATCTCCCAGTTACATCCCTGCTCCAGTAAAGCAAACACAGGAAATAAGATACTACTCGGAATATTACTTACGTCCCAGCCCCACCCACCACACTTCTCTCAGGCAGTGCAGGGTCAGACTTCCATCAGTGTGCTGACACATGAGAATAGGGTTTGTCTTGTATAAATATCTTATTTTAGCCTGCCTCTACCACCCCCATAGAAACTCTATGGATCCCTAGAGATGAGCCCATCCTCTTCCACTGACCGACACACATCACTACTGAAAATCTGTAAATGACTGGACAATGCACACTACATCACAGCACTGCAGGTTCAGTCTAATCATAACCTTGACAATCAACCAATGAATTTGCAGAGAAGCAACAACATCAACTAATGCAGGTGCAAAAATGCACTGTGGTTTTTAAGGTAATTATTTACACACAGTGGTTGTTCTGTGTACAGTGTAAATACAGAATGCCGGGTTTTAATACAAGAGCAGATGTTTGTTAAACAGCATGTTTTAGGGGTAAACATCCAGAGAGACTTAACAAACAGCTCCGCTGCTCTCTGTGGATGTATGTTAACGTACTCTAACTATCGCCAGCCTTTACTGTGAATTTTTCTTTTAACAGGCTGCTCACGGCCCCAAATTGCACTCTATACACATGTTTTTTTCCACAGTTGTAGACAAACTTATTATCTTTCACTTAATGTGCTCAGAAAAAGCAAAGAGACTTAGAGAATTTGAACTATGAGCCTCTGAGTGAGGCCAGATCCCATTCTGCTGTCCATTAACTCCAATACAAAGTTTGGATCTGATTTCCTGAGAAAAGCAGAAGTGCTTCTTTCTTTTAGTCTTTTAGCTTGCAACAGTCCACAATATTTATTCTAGAAACACCAAAAACATTTCAGCATGTTCAGGAAGGCCTCAGTCTGCTCACAGTCTGCTTCTTGTTCTGATAGGAGCTACCGTCCTGTCACAATAAGCCTAAATGTGAGACCAGCGCCGAGGTAGAAAATCAGCCTCTTTCTCACTATTTTTGGCTGCCTCCACCCGGGGTCTGTCTATCGTCGTGGTAACCCCTCAAGTTACCATGGCAACCCCTGAGCCTCAAGCCAGAGTCACTGCTGAAACTCATTCATTAATAAGGGACTCCTCTGATATCTCTGCACTTTATCAACTATTTCACTGATGTTTCTGAGCCCTTTCTCCCATAGATTTATATGAGGTCACACACACACACACAAACGCACACACATTAACAAAAATGCACACAGACAGGTTGGCAGCTCCTTCATGTCAGTGTTCAGAGACAGAGATGTTCATGTGTTTGTCTGGTTAGCTCTGTCTAAACAATATGTGACTGTTGATCTCAAGGTCATGAGTTTGATTCCCTTGTTGACAGAGATCACACCCCAGCAGCATGCCACATGGTACTCTCAAAATTTCTGCAAGGAAATTTTCCAGTGTTGATTGATTTGTACATTTAATTGATATCCAATGCTTTTGGTACCACAATAGTGCACTCCTCACAAGAAACAATATGACAAATTGGGCTCCATGTTTGCTCTCATTACTGTAACCCAGAACTTTGATTTGCCCAAATACCACAAACTTCCCTTTCTTGGTCATTTGAGCCACTGTTAATATGAAATATGATTAGTGCAACTTTAATAATATGTTAAATCACCTCTGCTTAACTACACACTGTGCAGAACTGCTGCCAGGGTTTTAACACAAATGTAAATGAGAAAACATATTAGAATAGAATAGAATAGAATAGAATAGAATAGAAATTACTTTATTGATCCCAATCCATCTTTACTCCGATCACAGAACCAGCCTTCCTTACAAGCTTATCCAGCCTCTTTGCCTGCTTTTTTCCTAAACCTCCTCCACAGCAGAGTGCAGCATAAAATAAAGCACTTGCCACCACAGACTGATAAAACATCTGCAGCATCTTACTACAGATGTTTAGAGATCTGAGCTTTCTTAGGAAAAAGAGGCGGCACTGCCCTTTTTTGTAGAGTGTATCTGTGTTAACAGACCAGTCCAACTTGTTATCAAGGTTAACACCTAGATATTTATAGGTTGTCACCACCTCGATGTCCACTCCACAAGTATTCACTGGCTGAAGAGAAGCTTGGACCTACGGAAATCCATGATCATTTCCTTTGTCTTTGAGGTGTTCAGCATGAGGCAGTTTTTGTGACTCCAGTCACTGAAGGCTTTTATCAAATCCCTATATTCAGATTCCTGTACATTCCTAATACATGCCACAATAGCAGTGTCATCTGAGTATTTCTGGATGTGGCAGGACTCAGAGTTGTATTTAAAGTCTGCTGTATACAATGTGAACAGGAATGGAGCCAGGACAGTCCCCTGTGGAGCCCCTGTGCTACTGTCAGGTAATCTGTGATCCAGGAGACAAAGGAAGGAACTAATCCCATCTCTTCAAGCTTGTTTTTGAGTATGTTGGGATGGTATTAATGGATGGTATTAAATGCGCTTGAAAAATCAAAAAACATGATTCTTACAAAAGCGCCAGCTTCCTCCAGATGAGAGAGGGCACGGTGGAGCATGTAGAGGACTGCATCACTCACTCCAATGTGTTCTTTGTATGCAAACTGCAGGGGATCGATTTTGTCTTTGACCTCAAGCCTCAGTAGACGTAGAATCAGCCGCTCCATGGTCTTCATGATGTGTGAAGTCAGGGCCACCGGTCTGAAGTCATTTAGTTCAGCTGGACATTTTCTTTTTGGTACCAGCACTATGCAGGATGTTTTCCACAGAGCTGGCACCCACCCCAGCTGTAGACTCAGGTTGAAGGTTGAATATTACTCCAGTTCTACAGCCTACACTGCCTCCCTGTATCTTACACAAACAATTTTAATAGTTTTGCTCCCTCTTATATCACAGACTACATATCTTTCTATGATCCTCCACAGCTGCATTTTTAATGATTCCCAGGGTCACCACAGAAATCTTTGGGGATGCTGCTTTTAGCTACTGTGCGCCAAAAACATTAAAATCTTTTATTTGTTGTTTTAATTTACGTGTTTTTTTATTTAATGTCAAATATAACAATATTATTTTATAGTAATATTGACTGTTGATGCTATTTTCTGATCAAATGAGAGCCTGCTGTTTCATGGCCTTCATGTGTGTTTGGGCGCCCTCTGACATGAAGACTGACGCAGCCTGCAGAAGAGAGGCAGGGAGGGGAAACACTAGTGGCAGAGGTTTGGAAGCAGGACCTTTAACAAGTGCTGTGATTACAGTGAGGCTCAAAGTGGGTCACACACTTTGGGCCTGCTTGCACAAAGAGCAGGAGTGTTCTCATTGTGCAGGAAGATTAGGAGGTTGAGAGTATTATGGTAGGGCAGAGCTGTGCAGGGCCAGGCATGGCCAGGAGCTGCCACAGTGCCTCACGGCACACAGCGCTGCCTCTGTATGCATTTACTTCCATTACCTCATAGCTATGTACATGCTGATAATATGTGATAATGTGTGGGAAGTGGTGCTATGTAGGGTAAGACTATGGAGCCAACCAGAGCCTGCACAGAGAGTTTCATCCACCTCTCATGTGACAATCTTTCTTTAGTAATTACATGGGTATTAACTGTGCACGTAATTAATATCTTACATTGCCAGTCCTACGGCTGGATCTATCATACTAAATCTATATTAAAAAAGAAAAATACTGGAGGAAATGTTCAAAACCTTCAAATGAATGAATGTGTGTCCTACAACCCAAAAACAAATACACACAGTTGACAGTTTATTGGGTGGACCAAGCTGAAACTAATGCAGCAATCCTAACTTTGTGAAGGTTTTAATATTCCGTTTTTGAGAGTCACCAACTGTGCAGTCATTTTGGAGGATGCAGTCAAATGATACGTGACAGTGACAGAGCTACCTAGTGGCTGTATGGACAAATCTGGTGAATCGGTCACAAAAGAGGAAGCAGCAGATGTTATTTCACAATCAGGGAGTCCAAAGAGGCCGGAGGTCAGGTTGGATATGACCACCAAACTTGGGCTCGTGCAGGTGGTGGTAACTGACAAGAGCTTCAGCCTTAAGCAATTTACAAGACAATAGGTTATATGTTGACTGAGGCTACAGATCAGTGAGTCAACTCAGGCGTTGCTCTCCACCTCTAAAGACAGCTGCTGGTCAGCAAAACAATGAAGTTTGATGCAAACTGATATTCTCTCTTTGAAACAGGTATTGTCAGACATGAGGAGAGGGCTTTCTGGAGACCGTGTTGGGTTATGTGTTGATCATGTGTTGGAGGGATAGTTTAGAAAGTTTAATACTGTCAGAACATCAGTGGATGCCTGAGGTGTGGTTCAGTTTTTGTCTACTGGGCCATAAACAATCTTTTCCAGTGGAATTTTTATTGCTATAACTGGTGAATTTTCTTTGTTCTGTTCCAAGTCTGTGTTTGTTTTCTTGGATCTCTTGTTCAGTTGTGTTCCTCTATGTAGATTATAAGATGATGAACTGATTTTGCGAGTGTGTTTCTGAGGAGCCATGCAATTCAATGAACGATGTCTATTCTCTGCAGAGTCGTGCGGATGGCCAACAATTGCTAAGACCACTAGATCGTTGATATTCACTTTATGGTGTCAGATAAGTGCCAGACCCTGCAACTGTCTCCAGTGAATGATCGGCCTAGGTTTGGGCTGTGCTGAAGTTTCCTTCTGTGATTATTCAGTCACATGAGGCAGGGGCGAGAAAAGGATGTCAGAGACATTTTCAATGTCTTTCTTGGACCCATACATATTGGTTGTTCATATTTAGAACATGTTTGATGTCAAGTCATTTTAATCAAAAATCTATTTTTTCATTCCATTCCCTTACATATATGTATCTATGTCTAGTCAAAACATAAAACATATTAATCTTTGAGGGAATTCATTGAGACAGGAAATTAAAACGCCAAATATGCCTCCTCTCCCTCCCATGCTTATTAAAGTTTGAATGTTACGTTACATAAGAGGAGCTGCCAAACTTTAACTGGTGTCTGAGATGACGGAGGTGAAGTGAATAAACAGAAAAAATAAATGGCACAGCTGTTGTTGTTCAGATGCATCCAGTTCTGCACACACTACACTGGGAGTCCACACACAGACAAAGCACCACCTCTGCCATATCAGGTGTCCCCTTTCCTCCTGCTGCCAGTCTTGTTTTTGTGGTGATTAGATGTTGCAGTTCAAAGTTGGGTGCAGTTACTCCTTATGTCACAGAATCTACAGAACTGTCCCACCCTGATATGGGCACCAACAGAACAGACTGGGCAATGTCAACTGATGATGTAAGAGACATGTCCTGTTTGATGACACGGGGGCTCTAATTTCGTACCATGCGTAGGGTGGCGAACCCTGCACAGTGGTCATTTCGTCTGGCGCAACACGGCGCGCAGTCGATTTGGCAATTTGGTGGACCGAGGTGCACCAAGATGGGTGTGGCGGCGCAGCAGGGGGAGGTGTCGACAGATTCAGCTTCGTGCAGTGACAGTTTTGTGCCAAAAGGCTGCGCTGACAGTGTGCTGAAAGCTCACATTACTCATCTTTGTTACACGGGTTTAAATATAGGTTTTTAATGTGAGTGTCTTTATTAGTGGAAGAAGATGTTTGCCTTACCTGTAATCCCACCTTCAATGGCTGAGAGGGTATTTTTATTTTTTTACACTGGCCAACGGTTCTCAGTGTATCAGGACAAACCTGATACACAATATCAGTAACCCCCTCCAGACTACTTCTGCTTCATCAGTCCGTGGAGGTCTGTTCGTGTTACCATATATTCGGCCACTGTGAGCTTGGACCTCCTGGACCAGAGCATCAGTTTCCTCCTGGAAGAAGTCTGACCATCTGGCGTCGCTGTCTCCTTCGTCCATGTCGAAATATAAAATGACAAAATTGCAGTGCGCCCCGCCCACAGCGGATTTAAAGGAGAGGAGAGGAGCTCATTTGATTGGTGAAGGTCTGAATTGGCTGTGTTAAACCCACTCATGCCTTATCCTCTCCCTCTTTGCCACTTGCGCCGGTAGGAAGGACGGAGGTGGGAAAGAGGAGCACATGTGCCAGGGTGCGCAGCGCACAAAACTTGCAAAGTGCGCCTGGACATGCCCCGTTGGCGCGGCACACCAATGCTGTGCTTTGCCCGTGCCTGGTCTACGAAATTAGTTGCTGCTTGGCACACTCCCAGATGTAGGTAAATCCTGAGGTTTCTTCCACCTGAGCTCCCTCCTACCAAAAATGCATTTGGCAGACCCTGGTTCTGGCACACAACACTGCAAACTGCCAAGTTCACTGCCAGGTTTGAAAATAGAGCCCTTAATCTGTTTTTCTCGACTAAGTAGATTCAACTGCTTCAAAACTGAAGCTTCGAGGGATTTGTTCACATTGTAAGCCATATCGAGTTATGACAGTATATTTTTGTGTCATTCACATTTTTATACACACACAGTCAATCAGTATTAGCAAGAAACAATAATGTCCAATGGATGTTTGAGAGCTGTGGCTTGGACCATGTTTGGACACCTTATCCACAGTGAAAGGGCTCTCTGATTGGACAGGGAGGCAGCTTTATCAGCCATTACACTAAACTCTGATAATAGTTATCGTAGTGTGTGTGTTTGTGTTTGTGTGTGTGTTTGTGTGTGTGTGTGTGTGTGTGTGTGTGTGTGTGTGTGTGTGTATGTGTTTGTGTGTGTGTGCACGTGTGGCTGTACCACATGTTGGCACATGAAAAAATACTTAAATTGTATTTCAACATCCCAAACCTAGAACCATACAACTGCATCAAGAGGTCATTATTTACTATAAACAGCCTGTGTGAAAATGATTCTCAACTCCTTTGAACATGATTTGAAGGTTGATGCCAACGGAGCAACATCTGAATCTATGAGGCCAGACAGGAAACCAGACAGCCAGTCACACACAACACGTCAACTACGGTGCGCACACACACACACACACAGCCTCTCCTTATAAAAAGAGATTGAGTCGGGCGTCTCTTAATTTCAGCTTTAGACTTTGTGAGGGTGGAAACATTTGTACTTCCTATTCCCCTGAAAAGGGGAATTCCTCTTCATATGGAAATCAGCTGGACTCAGTTCATAGGTGTATTTTATATGTCAAGGCTTCCCAGAGACAAAACTTCTGAGGCTCTCCTTCTCTTTGAAGAGCTGAGGTGGCAGTATATTACAGTGCCTGACTGAGATAAAGTCTGTGCACTGTTTCTTTGATTTCTTTACTGCTTCCCCCCTGTCTCTGCATCATTTACACTGTGAGGAAAGTCTGTGCCCTTTGTTAAACTAAATACTCTGAGCCAGGATGAAAAAAAAGCACACTGAGCTCATATGGTCAAATAGGGAAACAAGTACAAAAGAAAACTGTTTTGGCTTTTATGGCTTGAGGCCAATTCCTAGACTTCCACGGGCATAAATCACAATTGTGAATGGAAGAGGTCCAACATTACATAATATTGAAACAGAGAGGTTCAGAAGAAGAAATCGTTGAAGGAGGAACAGCACTGTACAATCGACCATTCTTCAACAACCGTGTCTCCTGTTAAGTCTTCATATGTTAGTAGTCTCGTTTGCCACATACCTGATAGAAGAAATATTTACTGGGAAATGGTAAATAGTAAATGGACTTGCACTTATATAGAGCTTTTCTAGTCACTTGGACCACTCAAAGCGCTTTACACTGTTTTTGTTGCATTCATCCTTTCACGCACACATTCATACAGCACTGTTCACAGACAGGCTTTTTGGGGGCTAATCATTCACACACATCCACTCATCCGATGACACATCAGAGGGCAAGCATGGGTTCAGTGTCTTGCCCAAGGACACTTCGACATGTGGCCTGGAGGAGCCAGGGATCGAACCACTGACCCTCCGGTTTGTGAATGACCCACTCTACCTCCTGAGCCGCCCAATACATGGCACAATTCTGTTACTGTACTGGTTGAGTTTGATTTCAAAGCACAGGACAACAGAGAGCAGAGTACATGTCCTGCATTCATTGTGATGTTTGGTATATAATATTCAAATACTTGAATGTCAACATGTCCTGTCTTGTTCTTCAAGTCTGAGTCTTTCCCAAATCACCAACTGCTTTAAGATGTCTGTTCGTGACATGTCACCATAAACGTCTTGCATATCTGTTCTGTTCTAATCAGACTGGCATCATGCAGCCAATTTATTTCAGTTAGACCATTGCGTTGACACCACAGAGGTGCAGAGCATTCATCAATCCATTGGCTATAATCTATGCAGTGTTGCAAGGCTGGGGTGGAGTCAATCCCACCGTACAGGATCTATCACAGGGCCAACATGTAGAGACCCAGGCCTGGGGATCGAACTCAGAACCCACTTGCTGTGATGTGACAGTGCTGTATGTTCTGTCAGGCACAGACACTGTAAACGCACCTGTCACCAGCAGTGCTGGTAAACCAGAAACAGTAGCAGTAAAAAAACAACAACATCAGAGCATCAGAGGCTCCTGTGTGTGTGTGTGTGTGTATGTATGTATGTGTGTGTGTGTGTGTGTGAATGAAAGCTCTGTGGTCATTTTTTGGCTGAAACATACTAAACTCCACATATGCATCTGGTTAGAGACAGACTCTTGCTGGTTGATGCTGTATGAAACCAACTGAGTCAAACGAACCACAATATTCGACCACACATATAGATCTGAATGTCAATACTAACGCTTCTACTGTGACACAGCATGAAACCAAAAACTGTTCTTTTATCTTATATTATTACAGTTGTTGTGGGTTGACCACACACACCCTGAACCGCAGCTTCCTTATCTGAACTACACACCTGTAAATTTTGTGAATGATAATGATATCATCAACAAAGATCCATCCAGACAAACAGACAGAGACATGTGAACACCTGCCACACTGCTCCTGTGTGGTATCTTCTGCTGCAGGAGGTGTCTACACACACACACACACAAACAGGGTGTAAACAACACCAACCACACAATGGACGCTTCCATCAGCAGGGCCCAAAAGCCTGGGACCACCTTCCCATTAAAGTTAATGGAAAAGCAAGAAATGAGGGCATGTTTGTGTGTGTATGTGTGTGTGTGAGAGAGAGAGGGATAGAGCACAATACATAATTGTACTCACCCACAGTATCACAGGGTTCGTCTTTATGAACGCAGAAATCTGTCCTGAAAAAGAAACAAGGCAGAGTTTATTTTACTAATCATTGAAAATTAGATCAACCATTCATGTAGAACCCCCCCCCCCCCCCACACACACACACACACACACACACACACACAAGGCTTTGAAAAAGAACCAGGAAACCTCCATACTGAATGGAAAAGTAGTGTTTATAGGTATTCTGAATGAACGGTGAGAAGCCATCTGTCACTGAGGGGGGAGACACAATAATCATTTAAATATTGGTAGGACAGCAGAAATTTTCCAACTGTCTCTCCTGGAAAATATTCACAGTGCTGTAAACACACTGACAGTTGTAAACACTAACAGTGTCAGAGGTGGTTGTGTGAGGAATGATGGAAAAACAAGACCAGAGAGAGAAAGTCCAACCCTGCTTCCTCTCTCACCTCTACAATCTACAGTCCTGTTAGCTCTAGGATCCCAGTTAGACCCCCACTAAACCATGGAGAAAGCATAAGTGCAAGTTGCTTAAAGGTACCACGGGGAATCAGGTTAAAGTGGTCCTATGGCCTGTAGTTTTTGATTTCTTGCAGGTGGTGGTGATTGTTGCATGACAAGAGCCTCAGGCTTTGATGCAACAATAGGTCACAATACATTCTGTGAGCACTGTTATGTCTGCAGGACAGGTCAGAGGCTGTGGTGAGTGGCTATTGGAGAGTTGTGAAACAGGCTGTGGGTAGCTGGTAATCATGATAATTGTAAAGGAGGACTTTGGAGACAAGAGTTAACACTGGTGATGCTTCCCACCTCTGGGGATGCTAACATTAGCTATGTAGCAACAGCAAGAAAACAAAAAGCTCATTAGGAAGAGAAATCTTGGTATGAACAGATCATAAAGTT